>JAGVSL010000061.1:0-1200000 GCA_022494535.1 Himalopsyche phryganea | reverse complement strand
TGCTCGTTGGGGAGATAGCCTGAAATTCCGATCCCTAATTCCGAGAATAAGCTCTAAATAACACCGCGCCCGTTGAACCAAAGCGCCTTAAGGCCCCTCCTTTTCAATGACATCTAAGCACTTCACAGGAGTACCGGGTGGTTGATTTCCATTATTAATGCGACTGGAATTCATTTAAAAAATACACAGGTATAACATTTTGACGCTTTCGAATTATTCTTGGTGGACAAGAATTAGACACTGCTTAATAAGCTTTCTACATTAATTATAATTCTCTTCTTTTTTCACTAATTAACTGTGTTTGGTGTATATTGCTTACAGATTTTCTTAGACCTTCAAAGCAACATTGAACGCGTGCACATTTTTAACGTTACGGTAATTGTGCACAGTTCAAGAAGGACAGTTTTTAATATTTATTACTTTGGGTATGTACCATCATTTACTAAGGAGAACCTCAATTTCAATCCAGTGTTCTTTCGTTTGCTGTAAATGACGTATGTTTTATACTAACAATAATTTATTTGTCATATAGTACGTTAAGTAACATTCTATTCCTTTACTAACTATTGCATACACTTGCGTAAGCGTGATAAAAAAAGTCCGCCTTCTCCCTGGCACACTGCGAATGACATGTTGACGTATTGCTAGCCCACCGCTAGTAAGTACAAGACTTGCAGACTACTCTTCATTACAATAAATATCTCAGCATCAATTTCAACCCAAAGACTTTGTAATGAAAAGAATGAAATTATGGCTTATCGGAAAGCTTACTTGAAATAACATCTACTCGCTCTACGATCTACGTAAAGCGCTGCCAGATTATACGAAAGGTGCACAATATCTCCTCCTGTATTAAGTGATTCTTGCAAAACTTTATAAATGCATCAATACAAATCGATCTGAAGATGGTTCTATATTTGGTTGTAAACTATGAGTACTACCCATGGCTTTATCCAACTAACTTTCTCTTGGGCATGCTAAAGTTTGATAGTTTGAACGCCTAAAGAGAAATGTAACTAGCCACATATTTCTTCCTGCTTATACGGGGCTAAAATGAGAATTTCACCATTATAGAGAATGTACAGTTTATGTTCCTGATCATTTTTGGGGAATCGTGGACATGAATTATCTGTTCTTCCAAAGTTTAGAACCAACCTTTCACTAGAAAGAATTTTAACAATGTTCAACGGTATTGCTTCGGATGTCGTCATATTCCAGATGGACGTAAGTGAGTTCCAACGAGCACTATTTTTAATGTATTCAAGTAAATTGTGTCTGAACTTACTAGGTTGACTTCCTTGCGAATTTATAATGTTTACTATTTTTTTTTCCCATGTTTTAAACGGTTTTTACATTGCAAAAGCCATAAACTTTTAATTTGTAATTTTTGTAAAATACATAAATAAATAAATACGCAATTTTTTTTTAACCTTTCGTTCATTTCCGCTACCAATGTGAAGCATATGGACTTCTAATGTAGCCCATTTCAACAAAGTTTTTCTACGAGAACTGCTTTTTATTCAGTTGCTTAACCTTTCTTCTTTATAAAGAGTAAGGATCGAAGGATAGGGTTTGTTCAATTAGCTAATTGATCGACGCCCCGTTTTTATGGAACAGGTGGTTGGAGGGTATATTTGGACATACCATACATCCGTACATTTGGTCACAAAACCATAAATCGACCAAAACATGAACGTTTTCGAACTGAGATTCGCACTCGTGGACACTGCTGTAGTCGAAGAATGATGCTACGCACTCGACTGGCAATTGAAACTGCGCCTGCTCTTACTTAAAATATTTTTTATTTGTGAAAATATTTGCCCACATTTATAAGTAGAACAGAACACGAACAAAATAATAAAGCCATTTTTTTCTAACGTTAAAACTTTGTAGGAAGTGATGCTCAACACGTTGATATCATGAGAAGATGACTATCATTCAGCAATGTCTTGATTTTTTTCTAGATAATATGTATACTACTTAATTTGCGAAACCCAAGTGGATCACATGACATTATCAAATCGTGAAAATTATTACTCAGTGACCCGCTGTTCATACGTTGCCGACGCCTGCCCTAAATGCTAACTAAATTAAAATATCTAATAAATTTCACCCTAGCTTAATTATTTCAAACTTTCACATGTTACGCGTTACATAAGATATCTGTATACAAACAGTAATTCTGTTATCATTTATTTTATTTACTGTCAACTGTCGTTCTAGTCAAGTTTCCCACGCACCAAGAGTTCAAAAATGAAGGGTGCCGTGTTACAAAGTCAGTAAGTTGGTACCTATACGATGAACCTACGAAGTGTTTTAATTGATGAATCCTTCTTATTATCAACTGTATTCTTTAAAATCATTTTTTTTAAACGATGGTACATACACGTTCACATTATTTATACAACTCAGAATATTTAATGTTGTATAAACATTTTGAACGTGTATGGGACACATTAATAACTATTTTTTTACGATTACAATGATATTTATTAACGAACTTATAGTGTGGAAAGTCATATCTATGTAATATTTTTAGAATGGATAAATATTTTGAACATATTTATTGATAGTTTTACATATTAGAGCTGTGTTTTGACAACTGAAAAATGGGTGAATCACAAATACATATAATGAATTGATTGATTGGCATTTACTTGGTAGAACTCCATTATAGTAGAGTAAAATTTCAAAGTATTTAGGGCTACAAAATTTTATTATGTAGTTGATACATATTTCGACTCAACGCTGTCTTCAGAGCTATACTTAAACTTATTTTAGAGTAGCTATATATACTGTTTAGAAGAGATACACAATATTATGTCATTCACATATTCATGTATTTATTTATCATAATATTTATTTAAAATGTAAACCAAGTACCTAGAAAAATAGCCATCTTCCATGATTATAACTATATAACTTACGGTTGTTTTTCATGTGTGACTGTTGTTGTCTTCGAGATTGAAGTATCACAATGCTGATGCAATAAGGAACTTCTTCAATATTTTGTTTTTCAATTTTCTTTTGCTTCATTTTTCGGACTGTATTTCAATACTATTTACGCCATGATGACGTACGTGTTTCAATTTTCGATTATATTGGGAAAAGAAAAGTAGACAGGACCTTTGCATAGCAATCATTCTCAGACGGTTGGACAATAAGCTGGAGGTTTAGAGGTTTTAGCTGACCGAATCTTTTATGATAGTTTGATGCCGGGTGGGTGAAGAATCCCTAAACACTTGAGTGCTCATGCATGAGTTTGATCAACAGAGCAATTGTCAACATAATATATCTGGGAATATTGGCGGCGGCTGAAACATTTACTGCTAAAATCCATCGCTTAATAGGTTGCGCGATTGCACACATTTAATATGGTATAAGTTTAGTGTTAAGACATTACTATTTTGATTATATGACATTCTTGTTAAGCGGCGCCGTTCTGATACTTCAAACAATTATAAAGCTTCTCGCTAGATCTTACAATAGTAAAATTTTGCAGCACTGGTAATTAAACCAATAACAAGATGTCTCACAGTTTCATTTTAATTGCCCATCTCTAAATATAGACACTACTCCTTTGTTGTCAGCTATTTTAAACATTATTACGACATTCCTCTGGCGTCAAAGGCTGTCGTTTTATGAGCCAGTTACTTTCATATTTACCTTCAATATAGTACACCCATGCTTTGACTTATTGAAATAATAACTACCTACCTGTCGTTTAAATTGACTGTCAGTTGTCAACAGGCGCCGCCTTACGTAAACTCCCTTTGCTCTATTTTAAACAAGTCATTTCCCCTTTGAGTCGTTCAAATTGTTTACGCTTCCAAATTTTCACTAACGCACCTAGCTTGAATTATTCTTCATTATGTAATTAAGTTTATATAGTGCCTTATTATGCCCATGGACCCCTTCTTAAAGCAAAAACCTGACAATGAACCCCCCAAGTAAAAATACTAATTTAATTTTGATGTCTTGAATGGTTAATGGGGATGTTAAAATAAAATAAAAATAAAACATTTTTATGTTTAAAGTATGATGAGGTTCATAACTGCACTAAATCTTCGTTAAATTAAATATTAAGAAGGGAAAGTAATCAACAGCCTATGTACAGTGACCCATAATGGAGGATATAAAATTGGTGTCTGTTTCTGTAACCAAAATTTGTAGTATCCTTGTTCAAACATTGGTCTCCACTCCTCATTTGTGGTTTATTCAATAAATTTCTCCCGTGTTAGTATGGATAAATCTGAGTTTATGGGTCTGCCTGCAACAAAAGGGTCCAACACCCAACAAATTGCTATTTATTTATTGCTATTTATTTCAACTTTCATAATAATGTAAATGTGACACAGATATTTTTTTATATTAAACCTCTCGACATTGTCCACACACTCCCAAATTATTTTTAATTTGCCGCAGACCCCCTCAGCGGTCGCAAGGACCCCTGGGGGTCTGTAGGAATCACTGATCTAGTGGCATGACTGGAACTAACTTCCACGCGGTATTAATTTCCTTAGATAATATGCACGTAGTCTCTCACAGTGGAACTTTTAAAGAAATATGCGTAAAGATGTATTATTACCATGTTGTCTTTGACACCTGATATCTCAATTACAATAAAGAGTACTAATTATATGGAATCAGAAAAATGTAATAGTCCAATTCAAATAACAAACAAGGCGCCAAAATCGGTTAAATTGTTATTAATGAGATCATTACGTTCTTTCTTTTTCTTCCAGGAAGTAATTGATACATAATAGCTCATAAATACGTTGTTGTTGTGATCAGAAGAATGACATAGGTTTTCTAACAAACATTTCATTGATGCCGACGAAATAAAAGTGATCCAAAATATGTTGCTTCACTGGCAGAAAGATCGTAGGGATATTTGTTTAATCTTATTATCTTGCTAGTGCCAGGTTAAGATTTTAATGATACAGTGTCCCCATCTAGTCTAGTTAAAATAAAGTGGGCAGAACACGCGACACTGCAACTCTCACCATAGATTCCGAAGAGGAAGGAATGTCACAATCTGAAGTGCTCCGACAAAATCCAGAATTAACCGTCCTTCGCCAGTTGAAGATTGAAATTTTAATAATGCCTACATTTATGGAACACAGCATAATAATTGACACAAGTAATATGCTACTTGACTCAATTGGATGTCATGTGAAATTATACCTACTGGCAGGGGTGGGGTGAAGGGGACTCACTTATATCGGCAAGCCCCTTGTTAAATTAAGAGAAAAAAACAATAAACTCAGATAAAATCAGTACGTAACTGCAATTTCTGCAAACGGTTGAAATGTATCATGATTTATAAGATTTTGTTGCCTTTTGAAATTTCTAGTAAAATACATTTATTTCTTGTACATAATTAAACCGTCCTTTGTCTATAATCAAACGCAATTTTTTTTTATATATTGATGTTATTAGATATTCAACGCAACATTTTTCTGGAAGATGCTTTGAACGATTATCCTTCATACTTCATACGTGCACATTTTTTTTTCTCTTCACCGTAATTGTGCACAGTTACGTATTACTTTGTACCATTATTTACTAAGAATTTCAGTTTCAATCCTGTGTTCTTTCGTTTGCTGTGAGCGACGTGTATCATTTATTTATTTGCCATCTTATCTGATATCAATTATTTTACGGTATATTGCGTATTGCTACATTATATAAGTACATTAAGTAACATTCGATTGTTTTACTAATTATTGCGTAAATTTGTTGTATAAGAGGGATAAAACAAATTCACTCCTTCCCCAGAACACTGCATATAGCTTTGAGATTAAACGAGCTCTTTGTTAACGTATGGGCAGCCCACCGCTTCCTAGGGTAAATTATGCCATTCCACAAAACTCTCGAGAACTCGTTCCAATGTAGAGTTATTTTTACTCTCACAACAAGAGTCTATGATTGACAGTCTCTTGTTAAAGAGAAACGTTGGAAGTTAGATTAGGGTAAACGACTACAAACTCTTTAAGTATTAATTTTAGCTCATGATGCTTCGTGGAACTTCAATCTAATATTTTGTCTTCCCACCAAGAAACATCGTCAGCTAACAACACCAACGTTGTAATGCATCAGTATGCGAATGTATTTATTTCAACGCCATAATTAAATTTCCATTAGAATTGTTTATCACACGGTTTTTTCTACCATGTCCTCTCCCAATGTGGACTCCTAATGAAAGTACCTCAACAGAAGTTTTTCTACACGAACTGTTTCTCAGTTACTCAACCTCTCTTTTTCGAAGAGACTAGGGATAGAAGGATAGAGCTGGAACAGGACTAGTGGTTAGCTCATTGCTCTCCCTACGCCCCGTTAATAACATCCATGCATTCGAACAGAACTACATAAATCGATCGAAAAATCAATTTATGAATCTGTCTGTACCGGGATTTGAACCTGAAACATTGGTCACTGCACCACGGACCGGACAATGTTAATAGTTAATGAGTTGAAACTGCTGAACATTAATCATGGATTCGTTATTATTAGCTTACTGATAATCGAACAATACCCTAATCGACATATATATATATAATATCAAATTTGGATTATTGAGATTTTGTACACTTCCATGTATTTTGTCACTAACGACCCGGGTTTCGCCTTTCGGCATCTTCAGGCATTCGAGCCATTCGTGTGCTCGAATGCCTGAAGATGCCGAAAGGCGTAACCCGGGTCGTTAGTGACAAAATACATGGAAGTGTACAAAATCTCAATAATCCAAATTTGATATTGAAATTCCATCAAGCACCCTCAGTCGATGTCTTAAATTATATATATAATATGTTTAGTAATCGCTTGTTTTAATGATGCTAGAACTACATTCTAAAATGTATTGAAAAAATATGTATTGCAATATGATGTCATCTTCATGAAAAAACTGATATGTTATTCCATAAGTATTATAAATTATGATAAGCCAGAACCTTTTCGTTTTATACACAAAGGAAACTATAAATCAGAAATATTTCCTAGACTTCGGTATGTGCAATATTGTTCGCTAGAGAGAAGTGATGCTCAACCAGGGACTCGTGAATTGTGGATACAACAAATTAAAAATAAGTAAAATTTATTTGATAAGCTTTATTTTTCAACAGTAAGGTCAGATTATGAAAGAATCAATGAATTTACTTTTATAACATACAGCGTCTCGTTTTTCAGATATTAAAGTATAGTCAAACGTCGATTGTTAGTTTTGTTTTCACAATACGTAGTCAATCTCCCCTTTACTCAAAAGTAAACATTTTTTTAATCTAATCTTTACAATGTCATGAAAAACTACTTTAAAGTTAATAAATGTAATAATAATATGTAAAAAATGATTCACGCTGACAGTTCGTTTCCCAAATGCAATAAGGACTCCATAGGACTGTGTTTCCTATAGCTCGTCCTCTTTCCGTTTAAGTGCAATATGCAGCATACGATATCGCCTACCATGAATTCGCGTTGAAACGCAAACTTACCTTTCAAAGTAAAGCTTTAGCAATGCTTGCTGATAATGATAGTGATGATGATCCATATTTTCATGAAAGGAGTTGTTGTCTTATTGTTGCAGATTTCACATGCAGAGAAAAAGACTGAATTATATCAGTAAATACTGCCAAATTAAGATCGCTGATATAGATTGTTGACTAATGTTTTCATTAAAAGCGATACTGTTTTGTTGCGTATTAGATCTCAAGTTATATATCTATACCTCGGTTCCAAAGTGTAACAACTCAAAAACCATAGTTGTGATATAATTAGGATTAAGATTTTGGGTAGGTTTAATCTTCAACTGTACATCGAATCTTTTTACTTTTACACTTTGGAACTGAAGTATCGATATAATATAAATCTCAATATCGTTCATTAGCCAATAAAGGTTAAGTGAAACTGATGAAGAATAAACGCTAGCCCTTGACGTTTTATACAAGAATCGCTCTGGTAGCTTTCTTTTATAAATTACAATTGAGTAGAAAGATACGTTTTAATTATAGACAGCATATTTAATCTTTACATAAACTTATATTTAGTGTTGTCTTTCAAAATTCGCCTCGCTCTACAAAACGCCTCACATTTATATACGTGTACCTGATTTTCAAGACTGCAAAATGAATAAGATATCATATTTTGTTGACTTCTAATTAAATTTGGATTATTGAGATTTTGTACACTTCCATGTATTTTGTCACTAACGACCCGGGTTTCGCCTTTCGGTATCTTCAGGCATTCGAGCACACGAATGGACTCGAACTGACTTCTAATTATTTATATCGCGCAGCTCCTACATCATTCGAAAGGGCTTCGTTGTTGTTGTAAGAAAGTTCATTCAGTTACGATTTCCACAGTAGTTTAGTTAAGAAAATGGCTAATAGAAGTATCTATTAGCCATTTTCTTAACTACACTTGTTAAAAATTCCATATTTAATACAATCAAATATGTATATAAATAGAACAAAGCTATTTCCACATTACGGGAATAGTACTACTGTAGTATTTTCTGCACCGGATAACCTATGGCCATAGCCTTAAGTTAGATATTTAGGCTTATGTGAATATTCCAAACAAAACAATGTCCGTGTTGATCAAAAGGGTGTTGTTTTGCTCTTCGATCACTTGCAATAACTGGAAAGATTAAAGCATTTTTTTCAATTATGCATTGCATCAAACAACTTCTATCGTAAGTATTTAACTACTAACGGTTAGAGAGGGGAACAAAATGACTTTACGATGTTTTATGATCAAAATAATCGAATCCAACTACGATATTGAAGTATAAACACAAATTTGATACTCAAATTTCCATCAATAAGCCTATACAAATATTCTTCGTCAGTTTTATTCATAATATGATGACATCTATAGATTTTAATATATATGTTTTCTTTTTTTGCAGATATCTATCTAATCTGGTGTCTCAATGAATATCCACATTCTCCATTAAATAATTTATAAAAAATTTGAAGCCATCCTTGTAATATTGTTTTAAATTTTGTTAAACCGACGTTTGTGTATAACTTCCACAGACAGCGAAACAATATTACAAAGATACCAAATAATTTTATTTTTAATGCAATTGCGAACTACTGCAGGATTATCTGTGCTGCAACAATCAATTGATGGTGAGCTATGTTTCATTGATTACATTACTATACTTTCTGAACATTTTTATTTATGTTCATCTAATCCATTATGTAATTATTCGGTGGCAGTTTTTTATACTCAACAATCCCTACTAGAGACTCCTAATATCAAATATTAAAACCTTACAGAATTAGAATACATTCGAATAATGTTAAGTACTAATTTTTAGCACGTACTGGTGTGTTTAAATAACCAAAATAGATTACATCGACCGTATTTCGGCCACTTGATGTAACCCTTAATAAATACGCAAAGAATTAATGATTGGATCTCATTTTAAAAACGACTTAGCAGGTCTCGGCCAAATGATGTAAATAAGACAGATAAATTTAACACTTTTTGGAAGGGAAACATCATTTTACATTAGTGTTTGGTTTAAAAATTCTGACCCGGCCACTTGATGTAAGCCACCATTATATCGACACTCCTTACGTATTATCTTGTATCTGCAAACATGAGAATTTACAGGAGTACATTTCAAAGATTCATAAAGTAAATCACCATATAATGGTTCCGATAAAAGCAGTTTTTACTCTCCTGAATAATTTCAATTTTGAGGGTTACATCAATTTGCCAAAACACCGTCGATATTTAGATATAATGCGACGTCGAATGACATTTTTTGTTATCCCAGTGGTTTCATATACATAAATACAATTATCGAATAATATAACATATATTCAAAAATAAAAAAATAACCGAAAATATTCGAATATTCGATTGGACTCCCTACACTAGCGTACACATGCGCAATCTGCAACACTACGATATATATCGCTAATATTATCGGTCTTATTCATTTAAGTAAAAGAATGCGCATAATATAAGCTTATTTGAATTGAATAAGCTCGGTAATCTTTGGGTTTTCTGAAAAATATATTCATGTATGGATTTGAACCCAAATCCATGTATTTATATATTTTATTATGTTTTCGAGTATTCCTACTCATCACATCCGCGATTAGTTTCCATTTAACTTATTAACGTCTCTTTTAATCTTTAAAAAATGCATTAAAAGACATTCCGATGAAACCGTTTCATTGGGAATCCATTGGTTATTTGCCAATTATATGTGGTTATCTTTTCAGGTATGTATGACCAAAACACACATTGTAATCTAAAACGATTATAATTGCGTCAACATAGCATTGTATTAAGTTTTAGATACATTTTTTTCTTGTTCCGTTGTAATGAATTCTTGTGATGTATTTTTTTATCTTGACTGTTATGTAAACTAAACTAACTGTCTCTCGTGTCTTTAAGTTTAGTCAATTTGGATGCGATGCACTTCTGACATGGCATCTAATTCTTATCGTGTGCACTGATACTGATATTCAGATGGTGTCACAGGACTTTAATTTATAACTGTTGTACAATTCTGACGTTTTAATGCGTGATATTTAGATTTATAGGTTTATTCTAGTGATTCGAATTAAGATTATTCTGGGAAGCGCAGGGAAGGGCCGGCGACCGCGTACCAGTTGGTTCGGCCCTTCGGTTGCACACAATGGCTGCCTGCATACGATGCGGGCGTACTGATTGACGCACAAGGAATTGAAATTTATTCGAAATATTAAATGATATCATGAACCCCCGCCCGCGATCCCCTTCACTCACAGTTATCTATTCCTATCTCCCTATGAAGATACATGCATTTGTGTATTATCATTTATCTGCTACAGCAGTCTACAAACTTTTTCGATCGCGTAAAGCAGAAAAAATACACAGTATCTACAAAAAAATCTAAGATGAAAAGTATTGTAAATAGGCAATGATATAACTAAAAATGAGAGATTTTCCGTTTTAGTTTTTTTTTTTATAAAAATAAATAATATCCCTGACGACCGTCCAATTTTAACCTTCTACTTAAGTAGGATCAATTTAAACCTTACTACTTAGCAATTATCTTATTTTTACACCTTTACCGTAGACAGGTAGCACATTTTTACACGGTTTTAAATAACTTATATAGGAGTCGAGCTTCGAATTATCCCGGCCAATTATACCCATCTTTCTGTTAGTATAATTACCATAATTTAGTAAAGCATGTTTTTTTATAAATTAAACACTTAACCCAACCAACAAATGCATGTATTTTTAAGTAATAATTATTATCATTACTTTTAATGTCAACGAGAAAGGTGGTACTTTGTTTAATAGCTAAAAGGGCGTTTAAACATTATTAAGTAGCTATAAATAATCTACAAACCTATTATAAATCTACCTGCTAATGGCTGATAATGCTGAAATTATAAAATAAATGGTAAAAGGTACAGTCGACATCAGCATCTCTTCACTGAAAGTAGTTACATCTATTAAACTGAGTACTGTTTTTAATTTTACTTAAAACACCTCAAATTTACAGTCTCCATTAGGAATTAAAATAACGGATGAATATAGCAACACCGGTATTACAAATATCAATAACAGTATCAGTGATTGAATTAACATTTAATTTGTAGAAGAATGATAGCTATTCGCGCCTTCGTCAGAGCTATAAACTGTTTAAGAAGAGATATACAATACCATCTCACTTATTCCAACATCATAAATTTTATTTAAAACTAAATCATTAAAATTTGAATTATTGAGATTTTGTACACTTCCATGTATTTTGTCACTAACGACCCGGGTTTCGCCTTTCGGCATCTTCAGGCATTCGAGCGCACGAATGGACTGACTGATTGAAATTCCATCACGCACCCTTAGTCGAAGTCTTAAATTAAATCATTAAACGTACTGATTTTTTAACATCACCCTTACTTGAACGATTACAAGAAGCTCACATAATTACGTACGATCAATACGATTTTAATACATTTACTTGAAAGAATATTAAATAATACCACCTATGTTACTCTTCCTAGAACAACTCTAAAACACCATTAACTGTATATAGGGTCATTTCGCCTATGATCGGCCAGTTAAGCAACAGGTGTACTTTCAAAAGGGATTTTGAGTCAATGAATAATAAATACATATTATTTCGCTGTTATTCCATTTAACAGGGATTAAGTAATGTAACCAACTAAAAATTAAAGGGTTAATACTGTACCAAGCATAAAATAATAGAAGATTACAAAAAATGCCAATTCTCCCAGTGGTCGGCCTTTCGTTGCCCAGTGTTCGGCCATCACTATGAAACTTTATGAATATCGCGAAATAATATACTGATAGTAGACAGAACAATAAAAAACATAATGATGCAAAAAATGACAACATACAGTATATTTTGTTAGCGATCCCCATACCAAATGAATTTGTCGAAACTTGCGGAGTAAAAATGTGCTTTTTTTAATTGCGTATTGCATCATATAGGTCATTATAGTGTAGATATACATTAACAAGGGGCAAGACTACCTACACGAATTTTAAAAAAACCTTTTTTTTAAATGTATCCACTATTATTTAAGTTTTAAGCTCAAACAGCCGACCACTGGCGACGGCCGACTTTAGGAACACTCGCACTATAGCTAAGCCGGTAAATCAATACCGGTATTAGAAAATATCATGTTTAAATTTCAGCTTCAACAGCTTAAATTTATTGTTTCTTTGAATTAGAATATTAACTAACAAGGTTACTTCTTCAATTATGGAATCAGTCAATCATGATCGGATCCTCGTGCAGATAAGTTCGAATCCTGAAAAAACCTCTCAGATTAAACGCTTATTGGACGACCAATAAACGATTAAGTGCACCATAATACTTCCATTTTGAATCGTTCAAATTTTGTACGTTGTCATGCTTTTCGTCACTAGCGACCCGGTTTCGCCATTCGACATCTACAGGCATTCGACTACACGGATAAACTCGAACTGATCGTTAGTCAATAAGACAAAATAAGAAAAACATATCATGACTAATTTGGATTATTGAGATTTTGTACACTTCCATGTATTTTGTCACTAACGACCCGGGTTTCGCCTTTCGGCATCTTCAGGCATTCGAGCACACGAATGGACTCGAACTGACAGTTCGAGTTCATTCGTGTGCTCGAATGCCTGAAGATGCCGAAAGGCGAAACCCGGGTCGTTAGTGACAAAATACATGGAAGTGTACAAAATCTCAATAATCCAAATTTGATATTGAAATTCCATCAAGCACCCTCAGTCGATGTCTTAAATTATATCTTAAATTACTTAAATTATATCATGACTACATCTAGGAACTGCATTGATATCTGAATTGATAATAATGACTTTTAATCTTAATAATCGCATAAACAATTAGAAATTCATAAGATTTTGCAATTTCATGCGAGTAGGTAAGGTGTTTGAAAAATTGTACCGGTATTTGCCATTTTTTAATTCGTTATTTCGGAATACCGGGATCCCGGTTTTGGTATCGCAATCCCTAGTCTCGAACCAAAACAGACTTTATGAATAATAAACAACTATGACAATGGTATGAAAAGCATGACAACGTTAAGTAATATCGCAAATAGGATGTCGTTACTACCTAGGTAGAAAGTAATTTTACTCTGTACTCATGAATATGTAGAACACACTGAATTGTTAACTTATTGATTTAATTACTTGCGGCTTAAGTGTTATCGCCGGTTTGTTAGAGATGTCAAGTCTCCTTACATATATATCCGGATACTAAAGAGTTATACAAACTTAGATACAACTAGTACTTGTCAATTTGTAACGACTAATGGACGATTTCTTGAACCACAACAGTGATACACAGCCTAATCAAGAGTAGGGTAATTCTATCCATTTGTAATAATTGTTCGTGGGCCGCAGATGTCTGAAAGGTTTGCCGATTCTGATATTAACTCTCCCGAGTAGAGACATTTATCGTTTTATTGTTTATCTAACAAAAGCCCTTATCTACACTGTATTACATGAATATAATATGAAGGCAAATGGTGGAATGCAATTGCTTCCAAAAAGACTTTTACCGATTTTTTTGTGGAAAACAACACTAAGATATGTGATATGGAAACGTTAATCGAAGAATAGATCCCACCTGCATTGCAGACATTGTGAGGTATATTTTTCCTGAGAACTTTAACTGGAATTGGCATCGAAATAAACAATTATAAACTTCTCATCTGACATTATTGAAAAATAGTCTTGTGACGCAATAAATGTACACATCGTTGCTGTTCTGGAAGAAACACTCAATCGAATAAATGGCATAGTGAGTTAGTTATACTAAAATGTTCCTTATTTCGAACTCTACCATATGGAGGAACACCCTTATTTTTATAAATTATACTTTTAGTTGAAAACAGTTTTGCACAAACAAACTAAATGAAAAAGGTATAGCATTTTAATCATTTGAAAAACGTCAAAGCCCAATTGCTGATATCTATTATTTTTCAGTTAGTGTCCTCCAGAACAACAACGATATTATAATATTGGGCCGCGGGTTGTGTATCATTGGTTTAGAATGTCTTTTTAGTTCCCAACGTTCCCATTCACTATCAATGACGAAGAATGAGGAAAAGCTAATACTATAGGTTTGATAAGTATTAAAGTTACTGAATATCTTTCTCATGCTAGTGAATAATTAACAGCGTTAATAATCAGTTTATCAGTGTATATTTGAAATCCTTATTCTATTCACTGCGTACTCAACCTTTTTACCATAATTCATATGGCGTACGTCATCAGTCCTTCCAAAGCCCCCTATAGTTACAAGTTACAAGCCATGCTGTACGGTGGCCCGTCAGTGGGGATTTTTTTGCATGTGAGTGGTCCATTTCATTTATTTTGAATCATTTGTTTTTGATTAATTACGATGATTTATATCACATTCTAATAATATGAATTAGTGGGTGATTTAATGTAATATGTTGATTGTGTTTTCTTTTAAATCTACCGAGCCACATCGAATTTCGTGCCATTTACTAGGTATATATTATTGACGAACTTACGCTATAATTTATTGCAATAATTTATATATGGTGGTTTTCGATGAATCACAAATTAAATAATGATAATGCTAAAGAATCACAGAATAAACTCACAAGGAATCTTTTTAAATATGTGTTATATTAGACGAGAAACTGAGTTGATAGTCGATCTACATACAATCGACATACAATTGGTTTGTAGAGGCTGGGACTTCTAGGACTACTCTTAAATTGCGAATTTTCTTATAGCACTGCTTGTAACTTCAGGTTTCTTTGGTTAATAGTGTTATCTATTCCATCGATATAGCCTTCCAATGGTCATTTGAGTTTGATGACGTTATTTGCAAATTGCAGAATTAATATTAGCTTTCGAATGCTTCCATTACCTACTCGTATTGATATTTTTAGAATTGGTATTTCCTCAATCAGTGGGTCAACTTATTACATTTTAAAACTGTGCATATTTAAAAACCGATAGATTATGCTAAATATTCTTTAATTACGTTTATAAGACGTATCCAGTATTCGAAATCCCGGAAGGTATCGATATTTGCATAACCGATCTTCGTGTTGACATCTCTAGTATCTATGTATTTCTTTTACAGATAGATGACACCGATATGCTAATATGCCTATCTGCCAACACGTCCATCTTTATTATTACTGTATGTCTGGGAATATCGCAATACCAATCCTCACAGCGTAACTGCTTAGTGATTGGTTTGACATACGAATAATTTATAATTAGGTATTATCATGTCAACGCGATGTAATAACATTTAATTTACTGAAATATAAGCGATAACTTATGATATATTTGTAATAACTTCTAAATCATTGAATATACTTATTATGTATTGTTTTATGATTATTCATTAAATTCTGATCAGCTTCTATCTCAGATATTTAAGGAGATGATCATCAGCTATTCCAGCGTTATGAAGCGGAATTTTAAAATTTGCAAACAATCATATATATTTATAAGATTTGCGCTCGCCTGCCTTTCTGCCGCCACATATCTTGGCTGGGATCACTAAATTTTCTTTGGTTATTATTTATACTTAGATTATTCAGGTGACCGTAACTATTTAACATCCAGACTCTACGTCCCTCTTGATGCTGGCCTCCCATCTCCTTCAGTGGTCGAGTCGGAGAGTTTTCTTGCACTAAATATGCAAACTATATTTATTTTTTAAAACCGTATTCGCTCCCAATTTTTAGCATTTGGCATCCTAATGGAGGTATCTCAAGAGATTTTTTCGACGGGAACTGCGTGTTACTCATTCGCTCAACCTCTTTTTCGTTCAAAGTACTACCTGGGCATTTTTTAAAACCATATCCTCTCCGAATTTGGAGCACATGGACTAATATTTAAGTTGTCTCAACAAAAGTTTCTACGTGTTACTCGGTTGCTCAACCTCTCGTTTTACTAAAACCTCTCAACGAAGGGAGTAGGGTTAGTAGAATACTACTAGGGCAATACTAGTGGTTAGATAATCGATCTCGCTACAGCTCTTTTTGGAATCGAATGAGTGGGAGGTAATTTTTAACATCACAAAAATCTATCCATAAATCGATTGAAAAATATAATTATTTAACTGTCCGCATTGGGAGTCGAACTCGTGAACACCCACACTGCTATATCAATCATAAATTGCTAACTATTGAGCGTTAAGGTAATGCTTTTCTTAACTCATAACTCAAATTGTGTTTTTTTGTCGCGCCATACTGTCACATTTTCACGGGATAGAAAAAAAATGACGGAGGTATGCACTTACCAAAAATTACATCAGAAAAAAGTGTTTCCATGTGTAAATTAGATGTGAGTAGTTCTTTCATCACATCACGAAATAAAATTTCAATTTGGCGTGTCATACTTATGACATTGAAATACAAACAATAGGCAAGCACCTAAAGTTGACACGTTCTTTCCAAGTTCCCATGGGAAATAATCTTTTACAAGTTTTCGTGCAGACTGCAAAGAAGCGTGCGTCCCTCAGTCATTCTTTTAAATTAATCACCCAAATGAGAGGCAATAAAAATTAAATTAATAAAGACTTAACTGGATGTGACACGTACCCACATAACAGTTAAGATATCGATCAAGTTTATTTTGTTCACATTGAAGACGATTTACAGAATCGCTTTATAAAACATAGGATTAGTAACAGTGTTAATTTACTATCATCATAATATCAGTCTGTTTACCCGAATAACGATCTTTCCATTGTACTCATCGCTACCCTCTACAAATTAACCGATTGTTATTATAAACACTAGTCGCGTCTAATGTCGGTTCTGTGGTGCAGTGTTTGAATTTTCAATCGATGTATGGATCTGTTCGTAGGCATGGATGTTTGTGATGTCTAGAATTCCCTCCCACCCATCCGATCCTAAAAGATCGATAGCGAGAGCGATTAGTTAACCACTAGTCCTGTCTTAGACTTATCCTTCTCTCCCTACTCTCTTCCGATAAAAAGAGGTTGACCAAACTGAGTAACGTACAATTCTTGTAGAAAAACTTCAATTAAAATGCCTCCATTAGGAGATCATATGTTTTACATTGATAGCATACATGGTAAAAAATCTAATATCTGAGTGATCAACGCTGCTTGGCTTTCTTCCACCGGTGGCAGGGTCACGTGTTCTAATCCGGTAATGTATGTCATGTAACTATTCAGATGTTTTCATTATTTCTTAGATAGCCACCAACTTACCCTCAACAATCAGCAGACGACAGCAATTTTGAATATGTTTTATTACTGTTTGGAATGAATTATTATTACGCTTTAAACATATCCGCTCCCCACTCGGAGCATACGGCCCATAATCCCGTAGTTCAGCCGAGTACATTCTATGGATGGTCATCAGCAACCTTCTAGGGCGACGAAATCCATCCGGTTTGTAGAAGAGAAAGGCAGGATTCAGCCTCCCCTGGGGCATCCGCAGCACATTTCCAAGTCAGGTCCATCGTAGCTTTTTTTATTTTGGACAAAATAAAGTGCTGGTGCAACCGCTCACTGTTCTAGTTCCTGACTAATTCAAACCACCGTGTCCCTAGTATTCGCCGCAAGCATCTGTTTTCTAAGTACAATATACGGTTCCATGTCTCACAACTTTAAAGCAGAACTGTCAGAATACATGCGATGAATACGTGATACTTGTTTATGACCGTGTACAACTGTGAGTCCCAGACTTTCCACATTGAGTTGACGGCGAACTCTTTACTCGGATTGCCATCTTCCGTGATATGTACCCCCCAAGTACCTGAAGCCGTCGACTCTCTTGATATCCTACCTCACGCTCATCAGAGGGTGGTCTGGGTAGGCACTCTTGCAGGGCACATTGGTTCACTCACGTTGACTTTTAGATCAATATTAAACATACATTAATAACAGAATATGTATATACATTGTTCGCTGTAACAAAAAATAAAAGCGTAGATAGCGGTTTCTTGTGGGATTATCACAACTAAAAATATCATCGCTATAAATGTTTCCGTAATGTACTTTTACAATGTTTCTTTATGCATAGTTTCGTACATAATAATGTCGATGACGAATGATCACAATGATTTGTCTGTGGCCTCGTGATAGCATCATCGCGGGGGAATCCTCGTTTTATTTCGCTGAGAACGTTTTTATGGCCGCAGTGATGCAAGTTTTACGAAGATTGTTTCTTTATACGAGTGTATGCCATTTTGATTAGAATCCTGTTCATCTTTTTCCCACGAATCGTTTTTAAATCGTCTTCATATTTTTTTGCTATTACCGTTTCTTTGGTATCATTAACTCATAACCAGCGTCTCTCAACTAACGTGTGAGTGGTAAATTTTATGTTGTTTATTATTGTATTAATCATTCGAGGAATGACATAATTATATATCATAAAAACACGCGTTTAAATATCGGTTCACTTACAGAACAAGCATTTTCATGTACATTTCATTCCACGGATTGCGACATATTTAATTATTTCGGCATCAAGCCTACGTCTGGACTATGCTTAAAAGGATTATTACTTTCGTATATTATACATATTAGACATATTTATTTGCTAAGCATAGAATTACGAGCTTTACCATGCACCGTGACAAATTTTGGCTTTTTTTTTAATGGTATTCATTCATATATCAACTTTAGCGATCTCTGAAAAGGTCATCCAAATTTCAACCCCGAAGTTGTTAGTGAGCTTTTAATAACTACCATTTTTTGATATAGATATCTCAAAATTGATTTCACTAGTTATTAGCCTCTATTACAGAGGTATTTAACCTTCCGCAGCCTTCTCAACCCTTCTAGTTGATAATATTCTTCATGGTACCTAAACAACTGCTGCAACCGCGACTGCAGCAGCTGTCTTGGCGGCGAGTTGTGTTTTAGGCAGTTACGGCAGTTTGTTTCGTTAATAAAATTGTTTAATTTAGTCTGAGTAGTATATCTGTAATCTATTTGGGCTGGGCAAGTTGGTTGTAACACAACTATCAGGTTTATCAGGTCATGATGCAGAGCTGTTTACTGTGGTCCATCATTATACGAGTCCAATACGCCACGCTGGCTTCATCTCAACCAAGGCCAACTTTGAGGCATTCTATTAATTTGCAACATCATATTTTTTTTTTCATGTCCGCTCCCGACGTGGAGCATACGTTATCCTAATGGAGGTATCTCAACAGAGATATTTCTATGACAACTGTCTGATACTCAGTTGCTCAACCTTTATTTTTTTCGAAGAGAGTAGGGGTAGGATAGGACTAGTGGTTACCTAATCGCTCTCGCTACGCCGCGTGAGGAATCGATGCGTGGATGAGAAGGGAGTTTTTAGACATAACAATAACTCATACTACGAACAGAAATACATAAATCGATTGAGAGATCTATTTATGAAAACTGTCCTCACCGGGACCCGGGACATTGAACCCGAGACATCAGTAGCCGTAGCCAGCCACGCTACTAACTGCGCCACGGATGCCGACATATGGGCATCGGAATATTCTCGATTCCTCTTTAGATTCAACGTGGAGTAAATTAAACTCTACCGCTACAGTGGATTCTCAGTTTACGGATATATGGGATACTAAATGTCACTTCAACTAAGTGACTAAGCAAGTCATATTTTCTTTTATTCTCTCTGCTTTTTCTTTTCTTAAGCGAAGTAGTGCATGGTTAAAAGATCTATATCATGCAGCCCTGTATTCTGCCAAGAGCATGAGGAGTAATTTTTTTTTCTATTCTTGACGGTTTTTGCGTTATAGAGCAAAGAAACTTTATTCAAAATAAGAATGTTTCGATTCACAATAAACGTAAGTAGAGCTACCAACTCGGTGATAAGCGAGTAATTTTTAATAAATTAGTTTTTTTTTTTACATGGTTTGTTTACCTTTGTTATTACTTCATAAAAAAAATAACAAAAGTTTTTTTGTTATTTGTCAATCTGGTAAGGATATTACTTTTTTAAATAGTGAATATTTTTATTTTCACTGTGAAACACAAATTTAAAAATGTAAATGAAATAATTCATCATTACTTTCGAATAATTAGTTGGAAACTTTTACTTCCAATTCGGCTCTATATATTTTTTGCGTTCATCCGTGTACATGTGATTGTCTATTGACGTTAATTCCCGGAAAGGAGTCAAATCGAAATACAATTTAAACTTTATATAAAATTATTTTGTTCACTTTAAACAAGTAATAAAAGTAATGTGACTGCCAAAAATCACTCATTTATATGTGTAATATCAATATATGAAGAAATAATAATATATATATATATAAATGAATGTTTGTTTGTCCTCTATGCGTTCCGTTACCATTCATCCGATTTCGATCAAACTTTGGTAAGTGAAGGTTTCCAAGGAAAAAAAATGAAAATCTAAAAAAAATAATCAAATATATACGACTAGCGACATCTCGGCAAAACCTTCTGATTTAAGAAAAATATTTCGTACTATGTTCGGGTCATAAGTCAGCCATAAGGCAGTAGTACTCATAACTTATATAATTTATTTCACATGTGCTATGAATATCGTTGGAAGATATTTTTAAAAAAATCGGGCTTTTTTCGGGTTGATTAAAATAAATCTGGGATTCGGGTCGGGTCGGGTCGGGTAACAAGTGTGACATTGAGACTCGGGCCGGGCCTGAAAATGGGCTCGGACTGGGTAATTTTATGAAATTTCAGCTCTCAAATTTGCAGACCTCTAATCCAAAAGTACTTCAATAGAATTAAAGAAACTAGAACAGAATTAAAACACAAACCCTTTCTTTCTTTGAGTGGCATTGCAACGCATGCCGGGTGCTCACTAGTAATTCAATAAAAAAATATAATGGCAATAGGTCATAAATGACCCAATACGTCGCCGTTAATTTACGACCACACTACTCAAAGGGTTATTTTTGTGGAGAATTTATATTTTTACTAAATGTAAGACATTTTTTTTTTACAATTCATACAATTAAAATCAAATGAAATCAATGATCATACCGATATACCTCAGGCAACTTTACTAACTCAGCGAAAGATATTCAAAGGGATCGATGCGTTAACTTTGTTACGGTTAAAAGTTGAAGAAGGTTTGTATGCAGGTACATGACAGGTTCAAGGGTTTTTGTTTTAGATTAGGGGAATACCAAAAAAGCTGTCTGTCGGTCACGGAGCAGTGGCTTTGGTATTTTATAGTCAAACAAGTGCAACTAGTACAGCGATAATTGAAACCAAAAATGACGACCAATTTTATGCATAAATATTATTAAAAAGCTTTCTCGTCGTGCTTTTTTTTTTACCATGTCCGCTCTCCGAATGTGAAGAATACGGTTTTCGAATAGAGGTATCAAAACAGAAGTTTTCCTAACAGAACTGCTTGCTACTAAGTTGCTCAACCTCTCTTTCTCGAAGAGAGTAAGGATAGAAGGATAAGAGGCTTGGACAATACTAATTAAGCTCTCGCTACGCCCCGTTTTTAGGATCGGGAGTGAGGAAAATTTAGACATCACAAACATCTATGCCTTCGTACAGCAATCCATAAATCAATTTATGAGATTGTCCGAAACGGCCTTAACCACTGCACCACGAGGTGACACGGAGTGACATCACACTTAATCAATCATTCTTATCCAGTTAGCTATTTTTGCTTAAAACGTGATTTTCCCCGATGATTCCGAATTTACTTCATACTATTTGGTAACATGGTGAAGTAGTTGTACAAACCATTCTTCTCTCAAGTAATCAGCTCCCTTGTAAAATCCTATTTCATTATAGTACAGGAGGTTCTCAACGTTCGTACGATTCGCTATTTCGCACATTAATGCATAATACATGTATCCAGTTCATTAGTCAGACAACTTATAAAAATGAAATTTGACTATAATATGCACGTGTTATACGTAAATAAAATCTCGCTCTATCTGATTCAGTATTCAGATAACTCAAAAATCCACAAAAAAAATGCTAAGGTAGATAACCTTCTAAAGAATCAAACTAAATGTTGATATTTATGGGTCAGTAAAAGGATATTTCTATATATTCCTCTACTGACTATACTTGGAATGTACTTAATTTTTAAACACCTGTTTATAAAACGTATAAAACTCAGGTACAAATCAATAATATTCGATGTATGGTGACTACTTGCGTATTGCTTTTACCATTATCTCAAAATGGTTTATTTGGAAGTGTTTGAGTAATTAACTGGATGATCGATATATCTGTCAATGTGAATTCATTGTGTATTTCTTCCTCCAAATAATACCTGCCTCATGTATTACTTTTCTTAACTACATTCAACATTCGTGCACATTTCAGAAACCATTTAAGTATGCAAGTCGAGAACCGCCTGTATATTATGCTGCAATCTCTTTGAGTTTTCATTTATGTTTTTACTATTTACGATTGCTTGGCTGTAACAAAACTATTCTAAAGTTTGAGGGAACTAAGTGAACCCGCATTATATTGTCAACTTCCGCAACACCGTGATATTGATTAGCTACGCGTAATGTTTCACGCCGAATTCCACCTGCCTTTACTACTTACCTAAAATTTACTGCACCACAATCACAATGTTCTAGCCTAGTTTTAAGACTATTTTTACACACAATCTATTATCCATTATTTTCAATATTTGTTTTGAATAAGTTACTCCTTCATTGGGAGTCAATTTCTGAATGATTTTAGAGTATATGAATTTTAGTCTGGACCTGATCGTCGTCAGCGTAAAATTACGATCAGGGTTTTTAGAGTACATATGCGCTTTATTACTTTCCGTCATTACCGTCATTCTAGAGCCTGGGTGTAATTTTATAAAGTGGCAACTCTAATATTGAATGAATATGTTAACACTACCGGTGTCAATTATCGATAAATAAATAATAAATCGATTGAGAGATCAATTTGTGAAACTGTTTATACCGGAATTTGAACCCGACACATCCGTGACCGAAGCCAACGACGTTGACCACTGCATCACGGACCCAACTAGGGTCTTATTAAATACCGGGCTTAAGAAACATCTAATTATGTATGTAAAATATTTAAATATCTAATATAAATTTATTGCTTTTATCTAATTATAATATGACCTTAAAAAGGATAGTTCGTGAATACTGGAATCCGTCTCGTTCGGATCTTTCTCAGATTAAACGTATGATAGACAAACCGTAATTAAATAGTTATAGCGTTAAATATATTGTAATAAACAATATTCATTTACTAATTTTGTTTCCATGCTTAAAATGTTCCAAACTTCGCTTGAACCACAGACAAAATTATTTAAGTTAATTTATGGCTGTTGATTTACACACAGATTGATTTATTATTAAGCATCATCCACAGCAATGTAATGTCTGACCACAACACTCTCTGCAGCACAATTTCGGCACCGACACCGATATTGGCGACATGCAGTCTAGAAAGTTGCTCTTGCGCAATTATACGTACGAGGAAAAAAGTTAAATAATTATTAAATAATAATAAAGGCGGCCGTATATAATTGTGTTGCAACATATTATTAATTATAAGTTAGCAATGATGACTTATCTCGTTTGTAAATCGGATTGCAAAAAGTATTCTAGAGAAATGTGTACGTAATTAATTCTCAGCCTGTTGCTAACTGGTCTATGGCCAGTCATTCTTGACTGCTTTTTAACCCTTCTTTTTCGTCGGATGGAAAAAGTGAATTATTATAAACAATACTTAATTACGTCAAATGAAACTTTTATATTTTTATCTTCAATTATTGTAACACTAGATAATGTTGGAAACAATATTCCTTTTAAGTTTTACAACCTCTTCCGTTGTAAGCAGTTTTGTACTACATGTTCAAATCGACTAAAACAAGTTTCAATTTATATTTAAACTTTTTCTTGCGATGTATTGAAAAAATTTTATCTGAAATATCTTCAGTTATTTAAGGTTTTGTTAGTGTTTCTAATAATTAAGGACTACATCCTGAATGATTCCGTCGATTCAAAACCCAGTATATACGAAAATAAAAGACTTTCAAATTTTCTAAAACATTTTTTTACCATCTACTCCATATGGCATAATGGAGGTATCTCAACAGAAGTCTTCTATGAGAACTGCTTGTTCCTCAGT
This sequence comes from Himalopsyche phryganea, assembly GCA_022494535.1. NCBI lineage: Eukaryota > Metazoa > Arthropoda > Insecta > Trichoptera > Rhyacophilidae > Himalopsyche > Himalopsyche phryganea. The sequence continues at coordinate 1,175,390 of JAGVSL010000061.1, read as the reverse complement.
TGATCAACCACTCTTTTCCGAAGAAACTATAAATCGAAGGAATTGAATAGGACAAGACTAGTGGTTAGCTAATCGCTCTCGGATGGTTCCGGAGGGAATTTTAGATATCACAAGCATCCATGACTACGAAGAAAAATCGATTTATGAAACTGCCCATACCGGGAATTTGATTCGAGACATAAGTAACACATTTTTTTTTTTTTTTTTTAACCATATCCGCTCCCTATTCGGAGCATATGGCCATCACGCGGTTCCTCCAAGCTACTCTGTCTCCCGCCAGCCTCCTCGCCTCCTCCCAGGTCATCCCAGCGTCCCGTAGCTCCGCCGAATACATCCTATGGATGGTCATCAGCGGCCTTCCAGGGCGACGGAATCCACCTGGTTGGTAGAAGAGACAGGCAGGATTCAGGCTCCCCTGGGGCATCCGCAGCACGTGTCCTAGCCAGGTCCATCGTCGCTTTTTTATTTTGGACGTAATAAGAGGCTGGTCCGTCCGCTCTCTTACCTCCGAGTTCCTGACAAAATCAAACCACCGTACCCCTAGTATTCGCCGCAAACATCTGTTTTCAAAGCACAGTATACGGTTACCCTGTGCCTTGGTGAGGTGCCATGACTCGCAACCGTAAAGCAACACTGTCAGGATGCATGCGTTGAATAAGTGGCACTTAGTTCTGACCGAGTACAACCGTGAGTCCCAGACTTTTCGCATTGAGTTAAAAGTTGCTCCAGCTATCCCTAATCGGATTGCGAGCTCTTTACGCGGATTGCCATCTCCCGTGATGTGTACCCCCAAGTACCTAAAGCCGTCGACTCTCTCGATGTCTTGCCCCGCGCTCGTCAGAGGGTAGTCTGGGTCTGGACAGAAACTGTTGCAGAGCACATTGGTTTTACTCGCATTGACTTTGAGACCAATGCGATACGAGTTGCTCTGCAGCCTGTCCATTGTTTCCTGAATACCCTCGACAGATTTATCAAATATTACAGCGTCGTCAGCATACTCGAGGTCGCATAGCCTCAGATTGGAGGCAACGGTTAAACCTCGGTCGGGTGGAATTGACTTCCTCAGGATGAAGTCGAAGATTATTATAAAGAGGAACGGCGCCAGAACACAGCCCTGTCTGACACCGGTTGAGACCCCAAACCATTCTGTCGTTACGTCGCCGATTCTGACACAGCATTCACTGCCCTCGTGCATGCATTTGATGATGGCGACAATCTTGGTTGGGATTCCGTACAGTTTTAATATGTCCCATAGGGAAGGCCGGTGCGGACTATCAAAGGCCTTCTCGTAATCAACGAAGCAACATGCCAGCGAGCTGTTGAATTCGTTGCTTTGCTGGAGAAGGCATCTGAGATTATGAATCTGGTCCGCACAGGATCGGCCAGGTAAGAAACCGGCCTGGTTTTCCCTGAGGATACACATTATTGGAATCCTTATTCTCGCCAAGACTATCTGCGCCAAAACCTTGCCAGGCACGCTGAGCAGCGTTATGCCCCGGTAATTGTCGCAGCAGAGTGGGTCACCTTTTTTGTGAATGGTGATGACCTCACCGTTTACCCAGTCCCTCGGACAACGCTCCTGCTCCCACACCTTACTGAGAAGTAGGTGCAAGGGTTGCAAGAGTGCCTCCAGGCCGTACTTGAGAAACTCTGGGTGTATACCGTCCACGCCCGGCGCCTTCCCATTCTTTAACCGCTGCACAGCTGAGGTGATCTCAGCGTGCGTCGGTGCATGGTCGGGAATGTTTGGCGCTCGGGGGATATCTACAAGTGTGGCTTCGCTGGGTATGTCAAAGGGGTTCGAGGGAGGAGAACGGTTTAGCAACCCGCAGAAATGATCTCTCCAAATCTTTCTAACACGCTCCGCGCTTGACTCTATTGCCCCGCTGGGGACTACGGATGGGCCCGGGGGTCGGTGGTCGTCTACCGCAAATTTCGCGCGTGATTCTAAATAGTTTTCTTGTATCATTTCTGCGCGCTGCCGTCTCTGCTGCTTCAATCTGGTTGTCCATGAATCGGCGTTTATCGAGTCGCACAGATTTTTTTTACTATCTTATCTTGGTACCGATAGTCTATCCGGCGGTCCTCGATCCGGTCTGGGTCTGTCTCACTGTCCCTCAGTGCTTTAAACCTCGCTCTTTCTTCAATTTTCCCCACGTGTCGTCGGACATCCACTTTGGCTGCCCACTCCTTCTGACTCCTAGCACCTCATGAGCGGCTAACGCAACTGCATCTTTGATGCTGGACCATTCCGATTCAATGGTGTCGCGTCGGGGGTTTTCCCCGTCATGCACACAGTTGGTGACGTTCTTTCTCACAGCGATGTCGAAATTCAGCCGAGTTCGAGGAAATTGCAGTCTCTCGATGTCGATCCTCTTTCGAGTCGGGGGCCGTACTGTACGTCTGAGTCTGAGACGGATTTTGCCGACAAGCAGCTCATGATCGCTGTATATGTCGGCACCCCTATAGGTTCGAACATCGAGAAGTTCCCTTCGGTGAGTCGCGCTGTAGAGAAAGTGGTCAATTTGTGCTTTTGTGCAACCATCAGGAGAAGTCCACGTGTATTTGTGGATGTCTCTGTGGGGGAAGATTGTACCGCCAACGGCGAGCTCATTCATAGTTGCAAACTCGATGAGTCTCTCACCGTTGTCGTTGGCTTCACCGAGGCCATGCCTTCCCATCACCGTGGGGCCAAGCAAAGGATCCGTTCCCACTCTCGCATTGAGGTCCCCCATTACTATCACGCGGTCTCTACGGGGGATTGTGGAGATGGCCGCGTGGAGAGAGTCATAGAAAGTATCCTTTGCCTGTGTGTCGGCTTCCTCGGTAGGCGCATAGCACTGAAGGACAGTTACCGAGCTATCAGTCGTCCTGAAGGTGGCTCGTATTAGTCGTTCTGAGATGGGTTCCCATTTGACAAGGCAGCGGGCTGCCCTCCCCGACATCAATACTGCCACCCCTTGGCGATGGTATTGCTCCTGACCTGAGTATAAAACTGTGAATCCGCCCTCCAACAACTTTTTCCCGGCGCCTTTCCAACGCACCTCGCTCAGCCCTAAAACATCAAGCTTATAGGTTTGCATGATGCGAGTGGCGTGTAGGTCCTTTCCTGGGGTACGCATAGTACGCACATTGTATGCGCCTATGTTCATAGAGTAGTTGTTGGAGAGTATCATGTCCTTTTCGTTGCTGGGTCGTCCATTAGCAGGCCTAAGCGTCCGAGGCTTTCGCATTGATGGTGTCGTAATCTATTCATTTAAGAAGACCGGGTGATTAGCCCTGCGCTTCCGAGGCCTGAGTCACAAGGGCTCTATAGGTTGGCTCAACCCGGTTTTTCTGTCAGGGATTTCCTTCCCTTAGCCAGAAGACACATAATATAAAAAGTAACACATAATATTATTTAACTCTGATTAAGGAGAAAATCGGAACACTTTCTTAATCGAAACATTATTGACAGATACTAAGTTGTGAAGTACTAGATGAATTTTCTTCCACGAGAAAGATACTGCAATCAGCAAAATGTATCTTTGGCGCACATATTTATTGCAAGTGAAGAATAATATATTAAACTAATTGCGACAGTATAAATTTTTATTTGAACCTGGTCCCATTGTTGAAGAGATATGTATAAGTTAAGGGGTGAAACAATATTTGTTGACATGAATCCTCTCAGTCCAAAAACCATAAATGTATATTGATTTTATGAAGTTTATCAATTAAATTTATCGCGTCTACAAAGTTGTCAGTCAACTTAAGTGCTTGAAGTGGGACTTGTAACTGTAAGAACTTTATTCTATCCAAAGATTCGTTATTTTTGAAAGTATTTCTGATTTAAAATTAGATACTTGCATGCGCAACGAAACCTCAATGATGCACCTGCATTTCAATGCACACCAATTCAAAGCCGTGTTTGCATTTAGTAAAACATGTTATTCATCACACTGTGATTTGACGATAACCTGTGATAGGATATCAATTAATGCAAGCATCATCCATTTCCCAGACGAAAACAATGGAAACCGATTATTAATAAAATGCCATATGTAAGAATAAAAATCCTTTTCAAAAACAATGGCCATTGGTATCTTAAGTTCGGAGCCATTTCCCAAAGTTACATAGTCTAAATTTATGTATTTGATCCATAGATAACCCTTTTTATGACTGGAGACATTACAAATTTAGATTGACCAATAAACACTAACACAATCCTGTAATGTGGACTTCGACAGCGGTCTAGAATACAACGAGGATAATAAATAAGGAAGAAGCTTATATCTTAATAATATGCTTATCAAATACAGGATATGTTTTGTGGTTTCCTAGATCTTGGAATCCTTGCGGCTATTTTTTGCCATTCCAAGTATGCTGCTTATCATTTATATTATATACGTACGAGTTGCAATTTCATTTTATTCAGCGAAATTAATTAGATATGAGAATAGTTTTTACAGTCGGGAGTCGATTCGGTCTACAGACTCTCAGCTATGATGGCAACACCTTATTATATCATAGATTTCCATGCATTATGACATAAGTTAGATGACGCCAGTCCCTCCATATTGGGAACAGACACATGTCTTGAAACTGGTGAGGACTAATTAAGTGTTTGAATAGTATATGTATTATTAAATTTCTTTTATTGTTTTCTCAACTTATAAATACTCTAACTAAGTATGCCAAGAAATATTATTAACATTCTGACAATGTCGATACGATTTGTAAAGGTATTTAATAACAATATGAATATTAGATGTATCATCAATTTAACCTGACTTAAGATTTACAATTATCAATATACAAGTCAGTGGCGTAGCTAGGGTTTGTGCCGCCCGGGGCGGTCCTTGAATTGTCCGATTCAGAGATATTCAGTAGATTTTACTAAAATAACATTTCAAAAAATTATAATAAATTTATTTTTCCTTGCTTTGCTCTTAGCAAAATCGCCAGCAACATTATCAAAATCTGTTTTATCTGCCAGTTCGTGTGCTATTGAAAGTATTTTTTTAATTGCAACTTTCTTACAGTTGATATTAAATTATTTTTGTATTCATTTCGTTTTCGAAAATCTTCTTTCACAGCTAGTAGCACAATTGCGAGAAAATAAATTAAAAGCTTTTCACTAACGATACTTGAGGGCCCTAGTATCATAAACTCTGAATCTCTGTCAACGCTTGTTTTTAGAAAATCAAGAAAAATCATTTTTATGCTAGTTACAAAAGCATAGTTAGTTTAATACAAATAAAATTGTGGAACAGACGCTTGCATCATAGTATGTAAACAAACTCTGGTGGCCATGACACTACGATGATGCACTCTCATTAACTAGAATGGAGATTATTAGTTTAGAAAATTAATAAGATTTTAACATTTATTTTAGATGGTATTTTTTAAGTTTACGAAGACATTTAATAATTTAACTGTCGAAACTCATTTTTTGCATATTCTGGAGATTATGGGTTATGATACTAGACCCCTCATTTTTTCAATTTACATAATACTATGGACGTGTAGCAGCCAGACGTCTACAAAGGTAAATTACCTTTGAATATGATTTGAATAAAAACTCGGTATTAAGTCACAGGTTTTTGAGGCCCAACTTGGAGAAGTAATTCTCACATTTTGTAAACGATAATTAAACTAGCATTTGCAGCCCTAATCTTTAACATCTATTACGCGTCGATTTGCGAGGTATGAACGTTGGTGTAGATTTGTATTTAAGTATTTTTTTCAAGTCCAGTTCTTCAGTATACGACATGAGATTAACCTTTTGATTAAAAAATCAATTAATTTTCGTGTTTGTGCTTTCTTTCATTTGAGATTACATATTTACAATTTAATGCATTTAAACTAAACGTGTTATTTATTTGCATTGAACTCTGCATACCTATCCAATAATAAATAGTCTATTAAGTACCCTATTGCTAAAATTTCTTAGTTATTTATGTATACATGCTCAATTCGTGTCTTTATTTAACAAAAATAACGATTAATTCCAATAAATTTAGAGTTCGAGAATTCCATTCATTTTTTATTAATTGAAAGAGGTCTTAAAACGCTTACAACACCAAATAAGTTGGCCTCTTTTGGGTTGACCGGAATGAACACAAATCCTTTTCGGAAAATCTTCAAAGAACAAAAAAAAAATAATGAATTTAACAGGATGTAATTTTTTGGTTCTTCGTCTGAACATCTCTCGTGTGGAAAAAAACTATGCCTAAAATATCTTATACTTACACTGTTTGAGAAACATTTGGCATTACTGGCAGACTTTTCACGTTCCTGCAGGCGGCAACAAAAACCTTACCATCGCTGTCTAGGCAAAACTAAAACGCACAAGTGCAACATATCCACTATCTGATAGGTTATTACGTGTTTCAAAATGATTCTAATTTCCGTGTCGATGATTCACCAGGTTTTGATATCCGGTGGGCCACGTCATTAACCTTTACGGCGCCATTTTTTGCATCGTATATGAAATATTACAATTCAAAAGTTCAATTCATAATTGAGTACAATTATGAATGTTCATTCAGTCAGTAGCGCGCAATACATATAGGAAAAAGCTCTACGTTATCTGTACACATAAAGTATTTTTATATAGTATATATTACCAAACGTAACTGACAAGCATTTTTGTTAAAATATTGAAATCTAAGAAACTATAAACACACATATATGACACAGGTGGATGAAAAAACTTTGATACAAAATTGTTACTTTTTTCAGTTGAGGACAACAATTTAACTATTCGATACCTCACTTCCAAAGTGTAACAACTCACTCACATTTTGGGACTGTTGGATATCAGTATTCTAAGCAATTCTTCATAATTAGCTCTAAATTAAAAGGATTATACAATTCTACAGTAAGAACCATATATTAAAAACTTCAAATATGTCCTACTGGGATGATTTAACACCAATGATCATCCATTTTCAAATAAAAAAATGAAGTAACCTAGCTCTTTCATTTATTGACACACTAACAGACGAAGATGTCTGATACATACAACACATTCACTCACGCAAAAAACTGAAACTTTCATAAAGCGTAACAAAACACCTTTATCCACTTATGCCTTGAATTATGTGAATAAATACGTACTTCTTCATATACCTCCATAAATACTTCAGAAAAAAACATATAAATCAGAGGCACGCATGATAAGCTAGGCGTTGACTATATGGGTAATTTTTAACTACTTTCGTAAATTCGATAATTAATTCTCAAAATTACTTCGTGCTCGAATATCAATGGTTGAGAACAGCTGTATTATACAATATCCGAATGAGGCAGACGGATGCAAACAAAAGGACGCCACAATAACAAAACGTAGACAATGTTTTCCGTTCGTAGGCCTCGGGCTCCGATGCATTTCCTGTGCAGACACTAGTCTATTGAAGTGCAATCAAACCGACGACTCGCGAGCCGTAAAATTTGTAAAAAACGTTTTTTCGCATAACCCAAAAAATGCTTTAGAAACTTATCGTCAACTTTGCACAATTATTTTTAAAATTTCATGTACCTGTCGAATTTTAAATTAAATATGTTGTGTGTCTGCGTAAACGCCTAGTAATATAACGAATGGTATTACAAAGTTATCAATTTATGTTAAAATTGCACTGAATGAAAAGTCTTCATTCTAAAAAACGATTATTAATTTAATACAGATTAAGTTTATTTATTTAAATATGCTTTTGGACTTATTCCATAATAACACGGTTATGACCAGTTTTGCTCGGTAAGGACCATTTGCGACTTATCCTTGACAATTAAAAGTTAACTTCAAGAGATTCATGATTTTTATGTAAATTTCTATCGGTTCAACGAAAAAGTTCTATGTGTGACAATATATTTGAAATAAAGCACTAAACTTTTATCACTGTTATAGTAGACCTTATCCGGTACGCGGAGCATATGTTTTGTGCCACTACGTAGTCTTGTCATCTTGCTATTTTTTTGCACATGCGCGCAGCGGAAGAGGTGAATTTATTCGTAGACTCGCGCGCATGCGCACGAGACCATATCGGGAAGATACTGTCTCGTGAGACATTTTATGTACTGCAATATTTAATTTTCAACGTGGCTACAAATTGAACGGTCGGTGGGAAGGATAATTATCATCAAGTCGTAATATTAATTACTAATATTGAATAAACGCATTTGCCTGCATAGCCATATGCAATCTTTATCAATAGCCCGCGAAGGTTTACTATTTAATTAGTCATCTTACTCATCGTGAATATTTCCTCCCTTTGCAGACTGTCCCTCATACTATCACCAGAAGTCCAAGATACCTCCCAGGTTGTACGACCACCAACCACTCAGTTCCACTATACCTACATCCTATAACATTGGCGGACTTGCCATACAAGCCAGGTTGCCTGATGGCAACTGGGCCCCGCTGTATGTTAGGGGCCCTCATTAAAATCAAATAACCTTTTGACTATTTCATTTTTCGTGTTTAAAAGTATACGGGATAAAGCACTTTGGGTATTTCATCAGTACAAATAAATATGGTTTTTTTACGATTTACACAATGAAACATGATTACATACTTGTTCTCTGTCTGTTTTAGATGTTTGTAACATTAGAATTTCTGTAATTATTAGTACAGTACATAGGAATTAGTATATTGGTTAGAGGGTTCCTTTAATTTTTGGGTGGGCCCCCTTTAGGTTGGCCTCGATTGACTCCTGGCAACCAATATTTTGAGAGCCAGTCCACCACTGTCCTATAAAAATATTTCAGGGTAATAATTTTAGTCTCTGGAATCCTATGGATCTGAACACAAAGAAAACAGTGGAGGTTTAAGACTTTATTAACCATAAAGATATCAGTAGTTAAGTCTTCAATGTCCCAATGGATGTAACTAATTTTACATCTTTCTTGGACCTCTTACATCTTACTTGGAGAAATAATTGAAATATTATTATTTTAAATATTTAATAACGTATTATTATTTTCCGAGGTCGGCTTCGTGGTGCAGTGGTCGGCGTCGTTGGCTTCGGTTACGGATCTCACTGCCTCGAATCTCAGTACGGACAGTTTCGTGATTATATTTTTCAATCGATTTATGAATGGGTTTTCGTGATGTCTAGAATTCCCTACCACCCACCCGAACCTAAAAATGGGAGGTAGCGAAAGCGATTATCTAAACACTAGTCCTATCTTTATATCCCTACTCTCGTCGAAAAAAACAGAGGTTAAGCAACTAAGTAACATGCAGTTCTCGAAGAAAAACTTATGTTAAGATACCTCCATTTGTAGACCATATGCTCCACATTGGGAGCAGATATGGCTTTAAAAATTCAATGTTATTTATCCTGATTAATCTTTACAATGACAAAACTGCAAAAGATTGTGTTTGGTGTTATAACAGTACATTGTTTTTAACGTATTTTTTTAAAGAATTTCTTTTTTGAAGATATTTTCTAAATCAAGGGTGCCCAACCTCTTTTTGCCTTGGGAGCTACTTTTCAATTTAAAATTTTCTCGGGATCGACTTCTAATATTATGATTCTTATAGGAAATTTTATTTAAGGTTTTTAAATGCAAAGTATTATTAGATAAGTAGGTATGTGCTTACAAAATAATTGTAAAATTTAGTATTTTCGTATGCTTTTGACATATTATTTTTATTATATATGTAATATACATATATAACATATATTTCATTTTTGAGGGAGTAAAAAAAGAACAAAGAAATTATGCAGTTTTTAATTGATTCAAATACAATAAATCGAATTTTAAATTTAATGAGATATTTGACATTGTGTATCGTTGGCAATCTGCAGATAATCTGATTGATAACCACTTGTTGCAAAGCGCATCCCGTCATCGAGGTAGTTATTTGTCAAACGAGTCCGATATTTGGATTTTATGTAATTCATACGAGAAAATGGAGATTCGCATATCCGAGAACCGTTGTCAAAGAATGCCGTGACCACGGTCTTACTTTGACCATTCGTTAACCCCCTAAATTAGCAGATAAGCACGAATCTAGTCGAGCCGAATAGTCCGATCGCCGGGATTTTATTTTTCATCGTCGGCTGTAAATATATTTATATAAAATAATAGTTTTCGGGATCGACAAAACTTTGCTTTGGGATCGACCGGTTGGGCATCCTTGTTCTAAATTAACAGCAGATACAATAAAAAATTCTCGGAATCCATCCAAAATGTTAGATTTATTTATTAAATTAAATATACTTTTAGCTTGAATATCCCAATGCTGCCATTCATAAAATCAAAAAAAAAATACTCGCACAAACACCAACGCAGATTGGCCAAAAAATGTATGCCGAAGTTTTCCTCATTGACATTTTTAGTGATGTAAATGCATGAAAGGGTGTTTCGGTGTTGACGTAAAACGTGTAGGTACACTAACCAAACCTGCGGTTTCCGGCCGATAAAAAATAATTGTTGTTGTTCCTACAATAGCGTATTGCCGATTCCAGTAGCGATAGTGTGTATATTTTATTATTTTTCATTAATGAGTGCGCAGATACTGAATTTTGTTTTCATATTAGAGATATCTTTATCATAAATATTATGCAAATACTCTAACTCGCGGCAAATGAAATTATTTAGAATGGTAAGATTTGCTTTGATTGTAGTTACTAGCTTTACTACCCGGCTTAAATAATAATAAAGCACGGGAAGGGAATCAAAAAAGCGAGTTATGTTCGTAAGATTTGTTAACACCTGAGTCCCGGAGCAGTGCTTTTACGTAACAAGCTCACCGTGCGTTGAGTACCGGAAACGTGTTTTCACGTGATGTTCTAATCCTTTTAAATATAGTCGTCATAGTGGCATTTAGCAAAATATATATAAAAAAATTCACGGTAGCCATAATAGCGGATACTTAAATCATTCTAAACAGTCGTTTAAATAGTATTTTCGTAAAAGATAGTTCTTGATTTATCGACTAAAAATCAATTTTATCATAACTCATCTGATGTGCCCACTTGTCCTTTTGATGACACCACAAGAAAATGGAGTCATTGGATTGGGTCCAATTCGAATATAACTTTACATAATCTAGGATGTATTTAGACAGCATTTAAAATATTTCGATATCCATAACAGCAACGGAGGACTCCAAATGAGTAAGACTCGGGTCATATGTCTCTCCTTAAACGTGAAATAAAATGTATAAAACTCAGGTATACATCAATAATATTGGATTTATGGTGATCATTTGAATATTGTTTTTCCCTTTATCTCAATATGAGTTATTTGGAGATTGATGCCTGAGTAATGACTGGACGATCGATTTTTTCGTTGAATTAAAAAACAATATGATGAATTCAGATCATCGTTTGTGAGCTAAGCTTTTTAAGCAAGAATTGTGAGTCATTGACATGTCGTCTTAACTGATCTATGTTTTCATTGACGATATTACTCATTTTCAACAGCGTTAATTAATACAAATAGTTTTGCTTTATCATTATCAGTTTATAGTGAAACAATCTTGATGGCGGACTATTCCTTACTTCACTTTTAAAATATCTCAGTTTAAAAGGCAAAATTATGAATTACCCATATTAATTCAACAATAAATTTAAATATTTATAATTGTCAGTTACCAGTATAATGCTTAACACTGTATTTGATAAGATAACTGTGATTAAGACAAGAGTAATGAATTTACCTCTTGGGTATTCTCCACGCCAAATATTTATGCGGTTTTTACACCGTACTATCGATATATATTATATAATCACACTGTTGTCGATTATTATTAGAACAATTCATTCATAACAGTTTTCTAAATCAAATATTGTCTTTATGGCAATTTATTTTAATCTTATATTGCAATCTATCCAATTGAAAACATCGGTTTACGATTGTTTGTCATTGTTTCATAAGTTCGGACATTGTTTATTTCAGTCTTGCCAGATTAACACTTACCATCATATTAAAATAATAATGCATTTCTCTTCTTAAATTTTAATATAACTACGTATGTCTATTGACATTATTATAATAAAAACATAGAATAACTTGTCTATTACTGGAAAATGTAATTCATTCTATTAGACATTTTAGAGCATGCCAAATATTTTGTAGTACTTGTGAAGATTCTTGAATAATAATCAACCTTACGTTGGTCAACGCGGATTTTTATTTTCCAATGAATACTAACTAAATATATTACACTCCAAAGGATATTTGATTATTATCATTCAAAGAAAGCACTCTTGAAACATTAACAAAGAATCATAATTAAAAATAGCACCGATGCAAATTGCTTGAAGAATATTAAATATTCATCGTCCTATGAAGCTTATATATTCAAATGGTTTTACAACATATTTGTTACGCTTGGAAAAATGCTAAAAGTATGAACATTTACTAAAACCATGTCTGCATATTTTATCTATAAATTGTCCAAATGATAATGATTAGTATTTTGGACGAATCAATCAGAACGAATCGCCGATTGTAATCATTGATTTTGATTCATCATCGCACAATACTTTCATTGGCTTTATGCACATCTCTAAATTGAATATATTAATGTAATAATTCTGAAAATAGGTTGACTAACCAAGTAACATTAGAGGAATGGTATTATATCGACTATGGAAAGGAAAAAGGACGTAAACCACACCTAAAAATATTATGTATAGCTCACACAAAACATGATAATACACTATATTTGTATATGAATATATATTATTTCAACTGTAAAAAGGCTAAAGAATTTATACCTCCGTCTTTTCAAAATATTTTTATTTCGATAATCACAACGTATACAATTTAATAAACGTTTTGTTTGGGCTATACGCAATATTTTTTGAGTGTGGGTTACGTCCTTTTTCCTTTCCAAAGTTGATATCTTATTTCCGATCCAAATTGTTCATACAGGCATTAGTCAACTTCCGTTTTGTCGGCACTGTTGTTCCGAGAATATGTCATGGTTGTACATCGAAGAAGTTTCATTTGGGTGGGTGTATCGCGTGGAGTGTACTACGAGAAACGAAGGGTCATCTATCTCTTTAGGACGCAACGAGGAGAAGTAAAAGCCGACCGGATGTTAGGAAACAAGTCTCCACACGCGAACATTTGTTGTATTTATAGCTACCTAGTAACGCCTTCGCCTTTCGCTTCACTCTTATACATCTACGCACATATACATTAAGATTCCAATTCATATCGTAATCATTTTCAATCGAGTAAAATCCAAAGTTGTCAGTTGATAGCTATTTCGGCTTCACGCCATCGTCAGAACTAGGCTTCAACTTATTTTTGGAAGAGACAATATTACCTCACCTCACTTATTCCAACATCATTAGATTTATTTAAAATATTTAACGTACCTACTAATTGTGTTTTTAGGAAAAAATTTTACATGTTATTATTGATTAATCGTTAAAATAAATGCATTGAAATTTTATTGATGATGGCTAATTACGTGAGCTTCATAAAAATATAGCATAAAAAAAAATAAAAAATTATTTTCTAATGGTTAACGAAACAATTAACCCTTAGGCTATTATTACACAAATTACGCATACCGGGGGCTGAATTAGAAGCTATGTTGTGTGATTCTTTTAAGAGGTGGTTCGCGAATTGAGATTTTTTTATTACGAAATGAATCTTATTACTTAATCTAGTTGGAGAACTCCTTCCTGTTTGTCCAGTGTAGATCGAATTAAAATTTAAATACAATTTTGTAGAACCGAATTCTTTGATACTGCATCCTATTGTAATGGAGTTCTACCAAGTAAAATCTAATTAAACCAACTAATCATTTTGTATGCACTATTAATTGAAAATGATTGTTTTCTTGGTATATATCATTGTTCATTTGTCCAATTATAATGATGTATTTATAACATACACTACATGTAATAATTAACAGTCAACAGATCAATCTCAAAGCCATAATATATGTTCTAACTCGTTTATATTCGTACTTTCAAAATATGACACTTCGTCAATTAGTTATTTAAAAACTAAACATGTCTGTTTTGAGTTATTCGATAGAAAAGGTTTTGTTAATAACCCGCTCCCTCTCGCTCAAATGCTAATTACTAATTACATTATATGGATATTATACAAAACAATAGATCTGGTAACGATCCATTATTGACAATTTGTAAACGATAAAATAAAAAAATATACACCATATCAATTTTCCCCAGCAAAACATCAAAGAATTTTACGTGTAGTAATCAAATTAGAGACTTAATACAATGGTCGATAAAAGTGATGGCTAATGCATCACAAAATAGTCAAGATATCGGAAGTTATATTGACAGAAGGCATTAAGTCATTTCTGAGATAATCGCATTTAATACATTATTTATTTTGCAGTAATTGCTTGTGATTTAAAAAGATTCTCTGTACATTATCCAGAATTATCTTTTTGGCATTGAAATCATAAGTTATCATGCTTTCTCCCAGAATAAATAAATCGTCGGCGTCCGTGGCGCAGTTGGTAGCGTCGTTGGCTACGGTTACGGATGTCTCGGGTTCAATTCCCGGCGTGGATGGTTTTCATAAATTGTTCTTTCAATCGATTTATGAATTTCTGTTCGTAGTCTGAGTCCTCCCTCCCGGAACCCATCCGATCCTCACGGGGCGTAGCGAGAGTGATTATCTAACCACTAGTCCTGTCCTAGCCTTATATCCGTACTCTTTTCGAAAAAAGAGAGCTTGATCAACTGAGTAACAAACAGTTCTCATAGAAAAATTCTTTTTAGACACTTCCATTAGGAGACCATATGCTCCACATTGGGAGCGGACATGGAATAAATAAATAAATAACAATAAGACAAAACTGTTTCTAAATATTTCAAACCCATTATATCCGATGACTCCATGCATTCTACCAGTAGTTACAGCGTTTGCTTACATTTTCACATTTAAAACATAAAATCATCAAAAAATTACATAGTGCGTTCTGTCAGCATACTATCCATATTGTAAACCTTAATTACCAAAGACAAGTTACTGTATATTTTGTATTTCATTCCTTCAGAAAGGAGTGATATTCTCTCAAAAATAAATAATGTATTCGAGCAGTTTATGGTGTAGAATGGCAAGAATTGTTTTGAAAAACTGGTAATATATGAAATTTATGACTCGAAAACTGTGTTTAACCTACTCACTATCCAGGCATGTATTACTCATCGCAGAAAAATTTCTCACATGCCCAATATCGCCGAATATGTGTTTTGAATTGCGCTAAAAAGTCTGAGTTATATTAGAAATTCCTGTGAGTGTTCAAGTCGTCAGATTACTCAAGACAAACACAACAAAAAAATTTCAACGACAATTTTTTGGCATTTGTCTCGTTTTTAATTACCCACATCTGCTATACATACAGTAATGTCCTCTTCAACTTTAAAAAAAAAAGTCAACACTGGGCTCGTATGCAGATTATCGAAATTGACAAATTCCAAAATTGTAAATGAAAAATGGCTTGATATTAAAATAAATTTTCCCGTTTGTATTCACATTTCTAGGGTAGTTTTTTTTATTAACCTAATTACAAACTGCAAACTTTCGTCAGATTATCTAAGTGTTATCATAACTAGATTGTCATGCTTATAGTTGAAGTTATTTTTCAGTTCTGCAAAATTTTATTAGTTAGTTGTTAGCAATTTCGGCTTCACTCGAGTGTTTGTGTTGTCTAAAACTCCATCCTCACGGGGCGTAGCTATAGCGATTACCTAACCACTAGTCCTGTCCTAGCCCTATACTTATATCCATACTCTCTTCGATAAAGAGAGGTTGAGCAACTGAGTAACAAACAGTTATTATAGAAAAAATCTGTTGAGATACCTCCATTAGGAGACCATATGCTCCACATTGGGAGCGGGCATGGAAAAAATACATACGAAGGACAGGACTAGTGGTTCGTTATAACTCTCGCTACGCCCCGTTATTTAGGATGGAATGCGAGGGAGGGAATTCTAGACATCATAAACATCCATGCTTACGATCAGAAATCCACATATCGATTGAAAAATCAAATTATGAAACTCCGTACCGGGATTTAAACTCGAGACATTCGTAACCCAAGCCAACGTGTTAGACACCTTAAAAATGATTATTTATCCATATTACCTCTATCATTGTATTTATACACTTAGTTAATACAATAATAGCGCTTCACATGTTCTAGTTAACTCCGACGATTCTAAGATCATTGATTATTGTTAACAGCAACCGTCATCGAAATATTCTTTCTAGCTGCCTGCGATTATAAAAGTTTGACCATATTGCGAAGTCGTCATGTAAATGAAGTTCACACGGGACGTTGCGCGTGGATATTTCAAAATGAAGTAACCACATAGCTATTCAACAAAGAAAAAAAACACTATTAAATTTATGAATTACGCACACTTATTACGTTATGTAATACTAGTTTCATTCACAAGAATAATACTATGTCTCTAAGCTTCTTTAAAGTAAAATCAGCCAAGTGTCAAGTTACGGTTTTGCACAAAGCTTCGTAATTAAAGAACAATTATTCGAATTCGCAGATTTAGTGTATAAATAATATTAACATTAAAATATATTTTCTTAAGCCCCCAATACACGGTCAATTTATTTATACAATGCAGACTATTCTGCCCTGTTAAGAACAGTTATGCTATCTGGCTATTTTACCTCTTAGACTAGACACTAAATCAGTTTTTGATGATTTTCTGTTTTAAATGTCAAAATGTATCCAATTCTATGTACTGATAGAACGCACGAAATCATAGCGACACTCCCTACGTATAATCACGTAAGCTCATATCACATATGTGATTATTTATGTCTTGCATTTCCGTTGTCTACGCACTCGGTTATATGGGTAGGCATCAAACAACAGGCATTGTAATGAGACTTAGATACACGTAGTCGTTACTTTGCAATTGTATAATGAATCTTACATCCATACGATTGTGTGTTATTTAAAAAAATGAATCTTCTTTATACGTCAAAACAAACCAAAGGCATGTTCCATGTTAAACTAGACGTTCTAATCGAAATTTGGTGTTGCACGCCTATCGAAAGTAATTAAAATTATTAAAAAAATACTTGCGGCTTCCGTATGCATATTGCATGAATTTTAGCAATTAATCAACTAAAATTCAGTTTGATTACGATCCATTACTTCAAACATCTACCATTTATAAAAGACATATTTTGACGTATTGTACAAATATTTTGACCGTGTACGGGCGTCTTTAGATTCTCAATAGTTGTGATGATTTTACCTGCCCTTGAAATGAATTCACATCCACTTGGTGCGTAAGTTGTATTAATCTGTTTATTTTTCGTAAAAAATGGAACGAAAACTATGATTTATTGCTTCCCATAATAGTATTATTATCTGACAGGAAACGTAACTTGTCAGTAATAAAAACCTTATGAGGGCCGTAATCTTGGGTTTTCTCTGTCGTATAATCAAACCACATCATTTTTTTTAATATTTCCAACTAATACGAAAACAAACACTTTCAATCGGAACTGCCTCATCATTTTCTTGGAGCTAGAAATCTCCCCAACATGCATTTTTTTAAAACAAGCAGTGTTTCTTAAAAGGCACGTTTTTATATTTTTATATTTTGTGCAGAAATCTTAGTGGACAATTTCCAATTCCGATGATTATGCAATTAGTAATTTCTGTCAATTAATGTTTGACGGACTGTTTATGTCTTCACGTTATTATATCCTAGTTGATGCTGCATTAAATCCAGTCGAATTTATTTCATATAATTTATTGCATTTATTTCAAATAATCCATAGCATGAAAGGTCAATATGCATGTCGTAAAACAGTTCCAGGTTTGCTTTAGGCTTTCCTTTCTGGAGGGAAGTGATTGCAAAACGAATAACTGACAACCAACGAATGGAATGATCACATTATGGGAACAATAAGGTAAAAGTAACAAACTTTTCAGTCCTACAAAATTTCATCAGTTTGTTGACAGCTAGCTATTTAGGTTTCACGCCATCGCTAGAAGTATAGTCTGTTCTGGCGTTCTAACGTTCTAAAGTTTTGACGTTCTGACGAATTATAGTATTTACATTCTTTATGGTTGTTTTTTTTACTTTGGTCTGTCAAAAAATGTCCAAGAT
This sequence comes from Himalopsyche phryganea, assembly GCA_022494535.1. NCBI lineage: Eukaryota > Metazoa > Arthropoda > Insecta > Trichoptera > Rhyacophilidae > Himalopsyche > Himalopsyche phryganea. Next base: position 1,157,298 of record JAGVSL010000061.1, on the reverse strand, counting down.
CTTCGCTAATTTTCGCTAGGAACACTATCGTCAGCGTATTAAAGGTTATTTATCTATTTTACGTATATCTTTATAATAAACTTACGGTAGCGTTTTATACGTTTCCAACTGAAGGAGACCACAGGAATGGACTTGTTGCGGTAGGCGGAGGTCATGACCCTCACACATGAGGGATACGACTATGAATACGTTTCTTGAATATTCTAATGATCATTAGTTTTGACAATGGCGCGAATCCGAAATAGCTTTCAGCGTACTGATATAATTTTGTAGACTGAATGCTACCAAGTAAATTCCAATTTAGTCAATTATGAGAACATGTTATTAAAAAGTCTTCTGATATTGCGAAAAATATTTTATATTCAAAGAAAGATACCGTTATTTTCAATCTAACACAGGATTGTCATATTTGACTGCATTTAAACTTAATACAACTAAGTTGTATTTATAGCTTTAATCAAAATTCTTAGCTTGTCTACTTAAATATGTATTAAAATTATAAATCCGTAATCTTAAATTGTATTTACTAAAATATTATTATTTGATGTTATCATAATTTTAAGTTTTTAAAGCCACTTCGAATAACAAATGCACATGAATTTCGATTTGATATTAATTATATTTGTTTTTTTTTTACAGATCACTCCACGAATTCTTGCCTTGGGATTATGGGCATACCTTAATCGCTACAGCTTCTATCTATTCATTGAATATGGTAAGTCATGATTGAAGTAAACCTTTTGATTCTTCTCTGTCATCGATGCAAAATATCACGTTTATTTTTATAAATATAATGCCATTCCACTAACGGTTGACTGATTATTAAAACAAAAAAATGATTTTGAGTCTCCCAATTAAGGCTAAAAGTCACTATTATCAAATCAGTATTAAAATTAATTCAAATATTAATAAGTGATAATAATTTGTCTCATTTAAACGATATAAACTCTTTACTGTTTGTCAGTTCAAGCTCATTCGTGTGCTCAACTGCCTGAAGATATCGAAAGGCGAAACTCGTATCGTTAGTAACCAAATACATGTGAATGTACAAAATTGCAACAATTCAAATTTTATAGCATGCTTGATTTTAAATGCTTCTTAAAGAAGCGAAACACGTGTAACTGTTTTTTTATTTGATTAGGTTTAATTATGATATTGACTGAGAGTGCTAAATGAAATTTGAATTTTTGAGATTTTGTACATTTCCATGTAGGTATTTCGATAGCAAAATGTCGTATTTTATCTTATATATCTTATATAAACTATTTACTGTTTGTCAATTCGAGTTTATTCGTGTGCTCGAATGCCTGAAAATATCAAAAGGCGAAGCCCGGATCGTTAGTGACGAAATACATGGAAATGTACAAAATTTCAACAAGCTTCTTAGATGAAAAACCCGTGTAACAGATAGAAAGTCAGATAAAGGGTATTCATAAAGTAACTGTTCATGATTCGATCCTCATAAATATGGGATAATCTTCTTCTCTTGGCCAATTAATATGGAAGTGTACACAAATGCCTCGGTTTATTATTATTGTATTCAGTTGAGCACATTTTGCGCGCGAACGATGCCGTCTGACTTCCTTCTTCAAAATGATCCATATCCTGTCTGAAACCCCCCCCCCGCTTGCCGTTCTCTTCTCCGACACGCCTGACGTCACATCCCATTCATTCATAATACCACTACATACAAAAATGCACTATACACTCTCATATACAAACACACACGTGCAATGTAAACACGAATGAGGTCAATGCACATACTTTTTCGTAATAATTTTATACTATATCCGAGCGATGTGAAAATATCTTAAAATCCAGTGCTGCAAATGTTGAATGTCATTTATTTTTATTCAAAAAATAGCACTTTAAAAAGTAAATATTTTTCAGCTACAAGATGAAAGAATACCAAACCGATTGACGTGTAAAACATTTTTATACATCTGTGTTTCGCAGATAAATAATATCAACATCTTCAACGATTTAAATTCTCCAAAATAAAAAATTCAAACCTCTTTTTAATAATTTTTACCATGTCTACTCCCAGCGTGGAGCATATGGCCTAACAGAGGTATCTCAACAGAAGTTTCTTCGAGAACTGCATGTTACACAGTTGTACATCTATTTTTCGAAGAGTGTGGATAGAAGGATAGAGTTAGGACAGGACTAGTGGTTAGTTAACCGCCCTCGCCATGCCCTGTTTGTAGGATTTGATAGGTGACGACAATTAGAGGTAGCTTACTAATAAAGAAAGAATTTGACTGCCATCAATATTCAATTACTGTAACCACAGATTAAAATAATCCAGATCCAGATTATATTGTTGGAAACGAGTAATATCGCCCTTAAAATATTTTATATAGTTTAGGGAGTGTGTTCTGAGAACCATCAATGGGCTTACACACTGGCGCTCTAACGCACACTCTTTCTCGTTTGAAAACATACACCATACAATCGCGCGTGAAAGCGCCTGTGCGAAAGGCCCGCTAAAATTGATATCGCCAATTCCTTGCACTTGGCGATAATTTAAATTTCTCCATTTTTTCTTTTTCTAATTTTCTTACGGCAATACATCATAGTAAAACATTAACAATTTGAATAATTGATTTCACATTTTAAGACATCGACTGAGGGTGCTTGATGGAATTTCAATATCTAATTTGGATTATTGAGATTTTGTACACTTCTTTGTCACTTATTTTGTCACTAACGACCCGGGTTTCGCCTTTCGGCATCTTCAGCATTCGTGCGCTCGACCGGACAAAATACATGTGACCGTCGTTAGTGACAAAATACATGGAAGTGTACAAAATCTCAACAATCCAAATTTCACTTTTGTTATATAAAGATGTAAACAATTACACTTGATTCGTTTAAGATGAATATAAATAATATTGCAAATGAAAAATTTGGGCTTTGTTCGGTCTGAGAAAAATAAATCTGGGTTTCAGGCCGGGTTCGAGTAACTGTTATATTAAGACTCGGCCCAGGCCGCATCTGAAGATGTCGGGTTCGGACCAGGTAATTTTACCAAATTTCGGCCCGTGAAGACCTCTAATTGTATAATTAAATCAGACCACAGTACTGAGTCCAAGAACTAATACAATTTACTGTTCTTCATTACTTCTATGGAGAGATCACGCACGAAGAGTCGTAATTGTTTAAGCGACAGTGAAATAAACCTACAGGTCACCCTGTTTCCCCCCGATTGACGATTTTACTGTATTGATGTTTACATTTCCATAAGTCCATTTTATCTTACGTTCGGCCGTATGCCACGGCTGTAGCTACCGTTGAATATGCAGGAAGTTGGATAACACAGCGATCAGTATTACGGAAACGAATGGAGCGTGCCAAACGGGGATTTCCTGCGAAATTATTTTATTATGGATAGGTGTGGACATCTGACGGCATATCCCTTTAAAAGCGAGCCCGTGGGCCGTCAGCCGGAATGACCGCTCTGTCATTCCTTGCATACCGGAATCCGATACAGATGGTGACAAAGACGTTATTTTAGATCATAACAAAAACTCGAATTCGAGAAAAGAATTTAAAAAAACTTCGTGAGATACCGGGAAAAAATACTGGTCTGGTATTTCAGTGCTTGAAAACCAGTGACATATGCGTATTATATTTTAGGTGAGATTTTGGAGACTATTATTTTTTGCCGCAAAAGAATTTAGTTGAACGTTTAATCGAACAGCGCGAACCTCAAAGCAGGTCCCCGTTAAGTACTTTCTGACTAATATTTATCCCATACAATACGTTGTGTATTCAGATGTCACTGCTTAAAAGACTATTTGAAATATAGCCCAGGGCAGGGGCACCCAGCCAGTGATTTCCAGATGGGAATTGCTGTCGTTTATTTTCAATACATTATTACAATTTTAAAAAATAAAACACAATTCATTTGTACTACTTCCACATATTTATAATGATTAGGACCGGTTTCGCTCATCACGAGCATTATCAACTGATGATACATCAACATCAGTTGATAATGCTCGTGATGAGCGAAACCGGTCCTGATCATTATAAATATGTGGAAGTAGTACAAATGAATTGTGTTTAATTTTTTTAAATATAATGTCTTTCCACCAAGAATTGACAGTTAACACCTTAAAAGGTATTACAATTTTGTTTTTGCGACGAATTTACAATGGAGTTGTATGTATATATGTATCTGGCGCCGAATGCTAGAAGTGCATTTCGAAGTCAGATTTTGATTTAAGTATCAGAAAGTACTTTTATAAGTTCATTGTTTTAATATTAGCAATCCCTATGTCAGCCGATTTAAAATGAGTGAAATAAAAGGAAATCTAATGGTGCATCTAAAAATAATGTGTCACCATATTTTACACCAAATGCCAATGTTGACATAAGTGATTCAGTTGTTGGAATTTACTAGTACAAGAAGTGTCTATCTTCACATGGGCAGAGCTCTTGCACAAAAAATCACCTCAGCACTTATTTGGCAACAGTTACGTGAAAGATAATGATATATATTATTATCGGGAAACACGATCGCCTCTACTGAACAATTGATAAATATGACATAGGCACTTGTAGCACAAATAAAGCTTAAATTAATGTAATTTTCGGGGCACAGAGAAGCGTGCTTTATTTCTTGCAAATTTTTGTGGACCGTGGAATGAAAAAGTTTGTGAAGCACTGGTCTATACTATATACAATATACGTATGAAGTAAAAGGTTTCAAAACTACGTCGGTTCAGTATCATGTGAATATTTTAGGCACGTCATTCTTAAAAGGTTTATGAAAATTGACATTGAATAAATATTTATAGATGCTTTCACATTGCTGAGACAATAATCTTTTTCTCACGATTTTTGTTGTCATTGTGACGTAAATACTTATATTTCTAATTTATTATCTTTTATTGCACTAGACAGAGGTCTGCAACCCGGTCTCATATATTAAATGTGCTTGCTAGTAACCTATGTTTTTTTTATGAATTAAATTAAAATTATAAATATACCGGAGCTGACAGTCAGGTGAACATTTTTTTCACCATGTCCGTTCCCAGTGTGGAGCATATGGTATCGTAATGGAGGTATATCAACAAAAGTTTTTCTACGAAATGCTACTCAGTTGCCTAACCTCTCTTTTTCGATGAGAGTAGAGATAGAATAGGGCTAGGGTTAGGAATAGCGGTTAGCTAATCGCTCTCGTAACGCCTCGTTTTTAGGTTCGGATTGTTATGTAGAAATTTTTTCCATGTCCGCTCCCAATGTGGAGCATATGGTCTCCTAATGGAGGTATCTCAACAGATTTTTTCTACGAGAACTGCTTAATACTCAATCTATATTTTTTTACAAAGGGTGTCGGGATAGAACGATAGGGCTAGGACAGTACTAGGACAGTACTAGTGCTTAGCTAATCGCTTTCGCTACGCCTCGTAAGGATCGGATGGGTGGGAGGGAGTTTTAGACATCATAATCAATTGAAAGATCAATTTATGAAAACCGTCCGCACCGGGAATTAAACCCGATACATCCGTAACTGTAGCCAACTGCGCCAATATATTATTATTATTATTTATATAATGTCGGTGTCCACATTATAGAAATAATAATATTATATATATTATGATAAGCATCCATGCCTAGGAACAGAAATTCACATATCGATTGAAAATTCAATTTTATGAAACTATCCGTATCGGTATTTGAACCTGAGACATCTGTAACTGAAGCCAACGACGTTGACCACTACGCCACGGACCCGAAATATACATACTTAAATAGATCGAGGAGGACAGTATTTTTTCTCTTTTTTAGTTTTATTCAAGTAAAAGAACCAGATAGTATCTGTCACTCGTGATGCATGGCAGTTTATGGCTTCGCTTGAACTTTAATTGAATTGTTTTAATTTTACATTTATTTTGCAACTTTTTCCAAAAAAAAATGAACGTTGTATCCTTTGTTATACGTTAACCAATTGTATTGTTCATCTTAGTAAAAAGGTTACCAACCACTGCGGTATGTCATTATTTCACAAATTAAGACTGAAGATTTATTAGCTTTTGATAGATAAATAGAGTACATTTCGTAAGCTTGACGTAGAATAATTACATGACAAATATACAGTGACTCTGTAAACGTCTGTTATTTGCTGCATTTGTTAATATTGTTTCTTTATTACAAATGCGAGTTTTTTTTATCATATATCGCGTAAGTTTAGTCCTGAAACTTTTGTTGCAAATCTGTTTTATATTGTAAGTAGCAATTAACTACTAAATATGCAACATAATGACTTATTTTGTATTATCAACCATTTATTAACAAAAATGCCTTCCCAAAGTGTCAAGCACAGAAATAATCAAGATACTTTTTCAACTGAATTATTTGTTTATTCTGTTCCTAATTTAACTGCGTTGAGATGAGTTAAGGTGGCACAGAGATAAACCTGTGCAACGATAAGCATGTGCGTACATATCGACAACTGTACCTACAGGGTTATTCCCGTGATCCCGTAGTGAGCAGAACAGAGCAACTAGTAAATTATTTAATGATTTACTTGTCGCTTTATGAAAATTTACTTGTTTCTGTGTGTTTTCATAAGTAATTTATTGTAAACTTATCCTTGTGCATATCTTGTTGGCCGATTCGTCTCTCTACACCAGCGGTCACCAACCTTCGGTCCGTTAACAGGATTTGGCCCGTAATTTTCATCCGACCCTCCAAAAATTCCCGACTTATGTATATAAATTATTCATATAGGAAATATTAATTTTATAAAATTTCATGATTTGGTTGTGAATTCACGACAACTATTTATTTCAAGTAATGCAAAACTATCAAGTAATTGACAAAAGTAAAAGAAATTAAGTATAAAAATTATTGTTGGAGGCGACCAGATGTCCGTTTACTCGAAAATTTATCAAATATTCTCAGGAATAGAAATTCTAAAAATGTAGTGCAAGCAAAATAGAACAATAGAAATGTCCAAATGATGACCCAAAACGAAAATATTCAGTTGTATTTCAAAGTTTGCAGAATACACATTGTTCGGTTTGTAAGCACTAATATTCCAATAAATTCACATAATAAATTATTGTCTTCCGGCCCCCAAAGTTTTTAAAAAATCAAATCCGTCCCGTTTCTCGAAAAGTTTGGTGACCACTGCTCTACGCAATAATAACAAATAATATTTTGTTCTGTTTACAGTTTTTATTTGATAAGGCGCCTCGCGCAGTTTTGTTGATTCAATTTTTTTTGGCGGTCACACACTACTGATAAAATCATTCTCGCAGACGCACGCAATACCTCCTAAATCACAAAGAATCAAATACATACACACTATTAATATTTACTGACTATCCTTGGTGGAATAAGTTATAACATGTAATAACAACAAATTCATGTATTCTATACATTTCATACATTCTCAACCGTGGAAGAATTTACAAATGATGAAGCAAAACCGATTATATGAAATATGGTATATTTACTTAACATATATGTTTGTTATCATTATCACTTCAATGTTGTAGCTGGTCGATTCTTCTACCAAAATTTCGATACCTCAGTTCCAAAGTGTAACAACTCAAAAAGCATGGTTCTGAGAAAATTAGGAAGAATAACCGCAGATACCACTTGTTACATTTTATAACTAGATAGATATCGATATTCTAGGCATTTCATTATACCTAACTCAAAACTGCAAATTTTTTACTTTTTACATTTTGGAAGTGAGGTAACGATTTATATTTCTCTTTCCACAGTATATAGTAAGATGATGAATGCAAAAGAGCATTTTCAACTGAATCGGTTATCAAGTGACATTCTAACACATGGGGTCTCCAAACTACGGCACGCGAGACCCACTAATCCGGCCCGAGGTTGTCCATAGATATTTCACTCACAGTATAGTCCCAATACGAAAATTTGCGCTTAATTCAAACCACAGTATGTTCATATGATGAGCTAGCTAGGTCTTGGCCCCTAGGACTTAGTGGAGGAGTCAGTGTGGCCCTTGGGCTAAAAATTTTGGAGACCCCTATCTCGGTTGTTGAAAAATTTCCAAGGCGTGATCTTTGGTTAAGATCCTTTATTCCAGTAAGCAGTAATTATTTATTTTCTCTTATTTCAAGAATACGTTGATAATAAATAATGAACTCATATTGCATTACTAAAAATATATTATTATTAATAGGTCGTTTACGGGGAAATTATTTTTACAGGTGCAGGAAATCCTTCATATTTAAAAAGTCGTAGGTCGTAGACATGACTACGTAGCTCGTAGCGATACTATCCTCTACGAAAATTTATAGATTTTATACGTCATTGATTATCAGTCGTATTTTTCTTCTCATTATCAATGAGAGAGGTATTCTAACTTTTTATTAACCAATCTTGTAACAGTTGTATTTAATTACACATTTACAACGATTATCTGCTTTTTATCAACTCATACCATTTAGAAAATGCCACAATAGGAGCCCTATAAATTCTCCTTGTCAATATTATGTGTTATTACTCATGTTTGTGTGGGCAACATGAAACATAATAAATGTTTAAATAATTAAATAGGTGTCCATAAAGCAATTGTCGCAATAAAATGACGAAATACAACCCGACGTCCACGTGGCACGAGGCGACGCCGGCGTCCCGGCGCTCTCGCAATCGTCGGACGTCGGTTTTAACAAACCAGTTGTAACAATAACAGGAAGTTGGAAACGCATTCCGCTAACAGGCAAGCGCTAATTGTGGAGACTTCATCCTCTTGCATCATCAGAGACGCATCGTGGAGTATAGTTTGTGGAACAGAAATAGACATTATTGCAAGGCAAACAGGTTATTTACTTCGTGGTATGAATTTTATTACAACGTGCATCACAATATTCATTGGACAACGCTTCCCTATCCATTTCACAATCAAATAACTTTCTCTAGTATGTCTTACTGGGGAAATGTATTAACAGCATTTGATTTGATGGGTTTCCGAAGCACTCTCAACAGATCGAATACGCGTACCTTTTTTTCTGCACGTGTTACTATATTACTTATAGTAAAATCCTGGAACTCGTCTTTGAAATCAACGTTTTCCCGCCATTTACGTGTTATATTTGCCAGTTGCTGGGAGTTAAGCCGATGTACAAATAAATAATTGGTGCACTGTCAACGTCATTGACTACGATTAAGGATGTCTCATGTGGTTTCATGAATTGATTTATGGATTTATGTTCGTAGGCATGGATGTTTGTTTCTCCCACCTATCCCATCCTAAAAAAGGGGCGTAGCGAGAGCAATTAGCCCACCACTAGTCCTGTCCGAGCCCTATCCTTCTATCCCTACTCTCTTTTAAAAAGAGAGGTTGAGCAACTGAGTAGCAAGCAGTTGTCGTAGAAAAAAACTTCTGTTGAGATAGTCTAATTGCCAGTGCCCCAGATATTAAGATGTTTTAAATCATATGAGTTAATATGAAGATTTTTATGTTTCTCGAAATAAACTCGAGGAGGAAAAGCATCACACACCTCCATTACCGTTTCCAAAGTCTCAAATATAAATTGGAAAGGTCTAAATTTGATACTGACCTTACCGGGACGTGTAACCGGTACCATCAGAATGTTTGCGTAAAGCTTTTGCCGCATTACCACATAGGACAATTCAAGAACTATGGCAAGAATTTAAAAATAATCATACAAATTATACATAAACGAAATTAAATAGTCTACAATTAAAAGTGTTAAAGACCTCTTACAAATCAATAACTACTAATCTGAAATCAAAAATCAAACCATATTTATTTATAGTCAATTATTGTGTAAGAAAAATATAAAGATTTTCAAAATAACTCTTAAATAGCAAAAGCAAATGGAGATATTTTATAATAAAATTGCGAACCACTTTCAAGGTGTTAACTGTCAATTCTTGGTGGAAAGACATTATATTTTAAAAAATAAAACCTAATTCATTTGTACTACTTCCACATATTTATAATGATCAGGACCGGTTTCGCTCATCACGAGCATTATCAACTGTATAATTTAAGACATCGACTGAGGGTGCTTGATGGAATTTCATTATCAAATTTGGATTATTGAGATTTTGTACACTTCCATGTATTTTACATGGAAGTGTACAAAATCTCAATAATCCAAATTTGATTATCAACTGTGATGACCGGTCCTGATCATTATAAATATGTGGAAGTAGTACAAATGAATTGTGTTTTATTTTTTAAAATAAAAATTTAATAACAATTATTGTTATATATTAAATACTAGTTAATCAAAATTGATAGTAAACAGTACATGGCAAATTGGGAATGAAGATTTTTTTTCGAACTACGTCAAGAATTGACAGATAATTATCAAATCAAACAAATTGTGTTTTTATTAAAAAAAGAAAAACTTGGATCAGTGTACAAAATATGAACGGTCCAAATTATAGTTAAGAATGCTGCAATTATACTAAAATAAATTGTTAGATAAACCACAATTGCTTCCATATACAAAATCAAATTAATTAAAAAAACAAACGATATGAAATGAATATTCTGTTGTTTTTTTCAGATATTAAATTTCTGAGTTCCCGTTCGAAATTTGAATGATTCAGATTTCGTCGACGCTTGAGTACGATAGTATAAGTTCTTGATTTCGACTGTTTTTTTATTATTATTTTACTCTTTTAGCAACACGATAAGCCACCCAAGGTGTGCGCAGTTATGCACTGGCCGGTGTGACGACGCGTCTGCCTAGCTGCTGGCTCGAGGTTCAATTCCGATTGTCACCGAAATAGCCAGGGCAGGCGGTCGGCGCCGCATTTGACTCACTCCGGATCGACATTTCGACACCTTTCTCTTGCCGAGACACATTCTTCACAGTCTATCGACATCGGATGATCGAACTTGCAGCTTTTATTCGAGCTGACAATAGAAAAAACTAGAAAGTAAACGAATATCTCATACACATTTATCTTGGCTTTAAAATAAAAACTTTAATTAAAAATACATCCGACACGTATTATAATGCGAATACAAACATTAAACCTAACAACTGACAGTATATTTACATATATATTGAGGTTGGGGAACCTTTTAGTTTTAGACACCCGCAATTATTTATCGGTCAATATATTTCGATTCAGTGGTGCAGTGGTCAACTTCAATGGTTATGGTTACGGACGTCCCGGGTTCAAGTCACATTACGGGCAGTCCTATAAATTGATTTATGGATTTCTGTTCGTAGTCATGAATGTTTGTGATGTCTATAATTCCTTCCCACCCATCCGATCCGAAAAACGGTGCGTAGCAAGAGCGATTAAATAACCACTACTCCTGTCCTAGCCCCATTCTTCTATCCTACTGCTTTCGTTAAAAGAGAGGTTGAGCAACTGAGTAACAAGCAGTTCTCGTAAAAAACTTCTGTTCAGATACCTACATTAGGAGGCCATATGCTCTACGTTGGGAGCGGACATGGTAAACAAAATATATGCGTTGCATTCAAGAAACATTAATTCCATTGAAAATTTCGATTTAGTCGAAAGACCGCACTTAATGACAAACAAAGTTATATGTAATAAAATAGTATATATTTTGCGGATCCGTGGTGCAATGATCAACGTCATTGGCTTCGGTTACGGATCTCATTCGAATCCCAGTACGGACAGTTTCATAAATTTGTTATGTGAGTGATGCCTAAATAAATATAACCGAAATAGAATTGTACGTATCGACGTTTGATTGTAATTTTTTATTCTGCTTGTCATTAAAAGTTTAAACATTTTTTCGTTTGCTTTTGTCAGGTTTGCAAAGTCATTAATTTGCCACATATTGTGTGTACGTATTTTTTGTGCTATTTCTACTAGATTTCCATCACCTCATATCCCTTAAATTGATCATTTATATGAAGTCCCACACTACATAGTTACTTTCCTTTGGATTCGCCCATTGTAGTAGATAATGCATTCAAAGATAATGAAATATAAAGCGCCACTGATGACGAAGGTTGTTTTTTTATAACTCCTATATAGTAATAATAATAATGTTAAAAACAGAAATGCGTGTGTTCCCGTTCACAAAACACCACTCGTAAATTCCAGGAAACGGATTAGATTGCCTTGTCCGACTTATGCCGCTCGGTCAAAGTGTCGGGTGATTTAATACCCTCTATCGCCATGTAAAAATTATGATTATCCTCGTTCGGACAGGGTGTACGCTTTCTTTGATCATATTATTATGTACTTACATCTCTGCGTGATATCTCCATTCATATCGGCCGATCTTTATCTTCAAAAGGAAGAAATAACTAGGGTGACAATACTGTCACATCACATTCGGGACCTTATTAATTTGGTATTTTTTTTTAGCATAACCTGATTACAGCTTTTTTGGTAACTCTGTGATTAGAGTAAAAATTGGGTCACTAGAGTATTATTTTTAAATTTGGTAATAGTCTGACATTTGTATTTCATTTGAATATTCTCAAAACGCAATGACATAAGAACGAACATGAACATTTCAAAGTATAAAGTCACCCTCCTGAAAATTCAACATTTTACAGTTGACAGGTTATGCCCAAACATAACTATATATTATATAAAATTATTACTTGTTTTTGTCAGCTGGAAGTGTTGATATTGAATGTTTTCTTCTGACTATGCATTATATTATTGAAAACAAAATTCCACAAGTGTTTCCATTAACGTTTCCCTACCTCAACACTAATTTAGTAATCCAAACATATTTTTAAACGCTGTCCACTTCCAATGTGGAGCATATGGACTCTTAATGAAGGTATATCAACAGAAGTTCTTCTACGAAAACTGCTGGTTACGCATTTGGTCAACCTATCTTTTGGGAAGGTAGTCGGCATATAATGATAGGGCTTAGGACAGGGCTAGTGATTATCTAATCGCTTTCGCTACGTCCCATTTTTACGATCGGATGGGTAGAACGGAATATTAGACATCTCAAACATCCATGCCTACGAACAGCAATCTGTTAACCGATTAATAAAAATGGTACTGTCCGTACTGGGAGTCGAATTCGTGAGACCCGTAACCGAAACCAACGGCGTTGACTACTGCGCCACTGACCGGAAAATAAATAAAACGCGACTTATAAAATTAATTCGATTTTTAAATAAAATAACAAATGTTCCATTATGTGTAAATTGTCGATAGAACGAAAATGTAAATTACAAGAATGTAAGCTCATAAAACTACCAAAATTTAAAAGTTCTCTATTGAAAAGATCCAAAATTTCCGTTGGAACAATTTAGTAGTACTCGGCCCACGATTTGATATCTTATGGTGACTTTTGCAGGAGGATATTATATTCGTACTTCGAGTAAATTGTCGATTTCCCAAATTCTCACGTACTAAGACATTTCCTATTCATAATTAATTTTTTTACAGAACTGCATTGTTATTAGCGGCATTAATTATATTTGAAGAGAGAAAAAGAGTAGCATGTTGTAAATTCTAATTAAATAACAAAGAATTAATGCACGACGTACTATTGTATCAATTATATTTTCGAATAAACAAAGCTAAACGATTTTAAACCTTAATTGAATGTTGAAAATCTGCGAGAAATCCAGACACGACACTGTAGAATCGACCCGATGAATAAATTTTATTGAAGTGAAATTCGATTCACAGTATAACCACTAGAACTTTGATGATATAAGAAAAAATATGTTTAATTCGTCTTAAAGAACGATGTCAGTTGATTTTCCTCTTCACATTCGATTACAATCGAATAGATTTCCTGCAATAAAAATAACTAATAATCAATGTACAGTCAAATTAGTCGAAAGTCTTGTCCCGTTATCTCAATCTTGTGGTCACCCTGGAGGGAATACCTCGTGCGTAGGAAGGGCTAGGAATGGCATGCAGCCAATATTGGAGAACCTAGCGGGCGAGAGAGACACCGCTGTACGAATGACAGAGCGAGGGATACTTTTATCGGAGAGGTGGCGTGCGACTGCAGCGCCGCGGCGAATCCCACGCTCTGCGCTCCGACTTCGGCTTTCTCCGGGAACGTTCGACATATTACGTTGTACCCCGCATGCATTCGGGGCTATTCGCCCATGGGATAATTTAATTTCCCGAAATTTTTGAAAAACGAAACCTCTTTCTTAAAAATGTTTCATTTAAAAAATACAAACAATCTAACGAAATGTGTTACATAGAGATTTTTTATTGGTAGGTAGGTTCCTGCTACTAATATTCGTTGATGTGTTTATAAATTTGGTTGCATGGCATGTCTTCTTTTTTCAAATAGATATGACACATGAATAAACAAAACGGTAGGACAAATCTTGTCAAAGGTCTCTGCCTAGCAAAATTATTCCCATTATGAGTTAATTAGGAAGGTAGTAAATTGTTTGACAAGAAAGGTTAAACATGATCACGGTTTCAATTGTCCTTCTCGTATTTTTAAATCTAAAAAAGCAGTACGTGTTTCTGATTCCTAAAAAGTATTTATTTTTTATGGGCTATAGTTGAAATACATTTTTTGTAAACACATTATTATATTTACAAAATTTAATCAGTGTGAGCACCTTCAACAGATAAAATAATATTTATACAAATCACTCTAATATGTACCTCTTATTAAAAGTTAGAAATAGCTCTGAATTTTCATTCTAGAATAAGTATACGCATATTTTATTTTCGTTATACGTAATTCAATTTACAGTTAAAATCTTAGAAATAAAAAACCTTGCTATGTAGTTAGTCTGAAGATGTTTCTTAATGGGGCGAAACGCGTCACGTTACCAATTTTGATTTTATATTGAAAATGAATTTTCACAAAGCTACCGCTGAATCCTTGAGAAATATTAATTTTTACTGTATTAACTGTCATTTCTTGATAAATGAACATTATATAAAGTAAAAACTTTTTTTTAAATACTTCTTTCGCAAATTTATTATATGATCGGGATCGGTTTTGCTGAGCGGTGTTATCGAAACGATCACTTGATTGTACAAATAGTCTTATCCTTCTATCCCTAATCTCTTAACAAGTATCTTAGTAACAAGTAGTTCGCGTAGAAAAAACTTCTGTTGATATACCTTCATTAGGAGAGGACAATTTTTAAAAATATACAACAACAGTGAAGAGTATGAATGTGGTCGATTATAATATGTTGCATAGGTACCCAAGAAAATTTTGTTTTTAAAATTTATTTAAAACGGCAATTGAAAAAGATAGTGTTAAAAAATCGTGTGCTTGTCGGGATTCATGCAACGCGGTAAAATGCATACTTAATGAGCGCATACGAAAACAAAGTTTACCGATAACATTGATCCAAGCCGAGGAATGCGATGCTGTAATACAAAATCCCGTAACTTGCACGAGAGCAGAGAGACCTCCTCTCCGCATTGCCCCTCTCTCTCGCCCCTATCTCGCTCCTCGTACTCACAGATGCAGTTCATTCCCAACCGCATAACTTTGAGCAGCTATCGACAACGCCCGGTATGTGGTATATTATTTTTATCGTGCCAACAGTTTTTATTATCTACTATAAATCAATCCCCCAAAATTCGTAGGTCAGGTATCACATAATATTTACAAATAGTTCAATAATGCGACTATATATTATAATTCTCATTAGCTAAATTTGTGTATTTTTTTCTGTTATTTAGTAGAATTTTGACGTTTAATGAAAGTTTTATTTTACACATTTTTTTAGTTTTTACCATACATCTGACCTTTTACCGTCAATCAAAACTTATCAAATTTTGGTCACTCGACGCTATACAAATACATGACTTACATTTTTCAAAATGGACAGCCGTTCTTTTATAAATTTGTAGACAAAAAATATACAAGAAAAGTTCTAAAAACTCAATTTCGTTCAAATATGGTCATCCTACCTTTTACTTCTGAGGTACGGAAATTATCAGGTGACGTGCCACCTGTCAGAATTCTTTGATGCGACTTATTTCTAGTGTTTCTGAATTATATAAATTATAATTTAACAATAGATATATAAATCATATTTACTCTGGTTGCACCTTTATTCTGGAAATATGTGAACGTCACTGATTGTACCAAAATCGAAAATCTTGTTTCGCATTACCAATTTGTAAATCTATAAACAGTAAGTACCTATTCTTAAATATCCAAAATAAAAATAAATCTTACTGAAAATACTCATCAAATAGATATAAATTATTTCATTTCGATACAATTTACATTCAGAATTATACATTTTTTAGAATTATAATTATGACAGAAACAGCTAATTTTGACGAAAATGCGTATTATTAGTATAAAATTAAAATTGATAACTTAGTTATTCTACATCCAGTGAAATAACTACGTTATCAATTTTAATTTTATATTAAAAATGAATTTCCACAAAGTTACCGCCGAATCCATCGAAAATATATAGAATATAATTTAAGACATCGACTTGATGGAATTTCAATATCAAATTTGAATTGTTGAGATTTTGTACATTTCCATATATTTCGTCACTAACGACCGGGTTTCATCTTTTGGCATCTTCAGGCATTCGAGTTCACGAATGAATTCGAACTGATTTTTATATATAAACGTTCGACACTATTTACTGTCTGTCAGTCAGTTCGAGTTCATTCGTGTACTCTCTAATGCTTGAAGACGCGGAAAAGATAAGCCCGGGTCGTTAGTGACTAAATACATGGAAATGTACAAAATCTCATTTCAAATTATTATTATATATACATAAAATCTTCTTGATATATACACAAATAGCGTCTAATTCTCAATAAATAAAAAATCCACGCCCATGCCCAAAAATATTGAATTATATAATATTCATTCCAATTGAAGCAGTAATGGACACACATTATAACAATTTAAAACAGGAAATTACTCCTAATGAATGACCAATCCCGGGATTGAAAAATTGTGAATCCCGAAATCCCGGTATCATAAAAGGGGTCCGGGTTTTGATGCCCAAGTTGTAAGAAGTGATTTGATAATAAACTTCGGGATGTCAAACGTCCTATATAAATATAATATTATATCGTTGATTCATCGGTAATGCAGAACTCTACAACTTGATGAGGGAAAGTATATTATGAAGTTTATAACTATATTGGGACTATAAAATGAATCTATAAATAAAACCCGAGAAGAATATCACGTGATAATAAACACTGTGATGGCAAGTCGTCAAAATTCTCCGATAGAAATTGGGCATTGTCTCGTTTGACATGTCGGTTTATCGACTCCCAGACCCCATCTTGTACTTTGCACCATCTAAATTGGTCATGGACATTTGGCATAATGTGGGACGGACTTCGAAACCAGACAAGACCGAGACGCTGCTTCGTCACAGCATTCGCCAGACAGACTTTCTAAATAATTAATAATAAAATATACCGCAATCTTTGCAAGTCAACAATCTATATTGTGATTCCGAAAGATGATAATATTATTGTTTTCTAGCGCTTGTCTGCTATAAAAAGCTGCGCTCTGTTTTACCATGATAGCTGGCTGCACGGTAAAACAGAGCGCTGTTTTTTGACATTTGATTTCCTTGAACTAAAAGAGTATGCAAAGCTAGATAGATTATTATTTTAAATAAATAAGGCTGAATTATTTAACTGACATATTATTATCGGCTTATAATAAAACTTCTTCTTATTTGATAAAATCTTTGCTTTAAAAATGACCGAAAGAAAAATATTTTTACGCGATGAAGACCTGTATGCGAGTATTGCAGTAAACGTGTGTTGCTTTAGAAAGGCCCCTGACATCGCTATGCTATTTATAATAAAGCTTTTCAATTACATGCACTGCTGGTGACTGTTTTCTGTTTGATCGATAAATAAATATCAAAATTGAAATAAAGTTGGAAAACTGTTGCTCTAGCTATGGAATAGTTGTTATTCTTAGCCGAAGCGTTATACAACCCATTGTTTTGAATATATCTATTCTACAAGTTAATCGTAGTTTAATTTACATTATCTCATCTTGCAGTGTGATAATGCTGTTGGTTGCATCGGTTGCCGCTGCGTAATGGAGGCATTACGACCGTTTGATGGCTGATTTGATTATCGACTCACGCGATGACGTGTCTGTTTAGAAACAGATCCGATCGCTTCTAGACGAAAGAGCAATGCCCCGTCGCGATATATTTGTGTTTTTTCGTGTCTCACACATGTCACACTTCCGCTTTGGCGAGCCATTTTTGACTTCACCTCAAAACACGGCGACGGCCGCCCATTGTTCGGTTGTCTGTCACCTGAATCTCGGCGGATTGGCGATGTTTGTTTTTCCTTCTGCGCGTCGCGAAATATTGCTATGTATCGTGTAATACCAAACGTACAGCTGATTGAGAATACTCATTAACAATATTACACTACTACTGAAATAAATCCGCTTCTTCGTTCAAGTTATTTGGGAATAGTTAAATCGAGACGTCTTATCTAGGAAAACTCACAAAATAAGCAACTTTCGAACTCTGAATTTGTATTTAAAAAGCTCTAGAATCAAGTGTTTTGAATAAAAGGTTACTGCAACTCAATAAAGGCTCTTATATATCAAAACACCAATCGTTTTGCAGACTGTAATTCATAAATAAGCTTTGCAGACAAGCACAAAATTGATCAATGTATGAACAGTGAGATTTTTGATTTAGTGCTTCATGAAATCTTTTTCCAATTCAACTAATCTGAAACGAATCAATTCCTTCATTCAAATTAGGGGTCTGTGGAAATGCGAGGATATTGAATGCTTCCCAAGCATGCTTGCTTACGAAGTGAAATAAACTTGCTTAGCAGCCTCGACTGAATTAAAATTAAAAGTCATTGAAATTTTGAATCGTTGTAAAAAATATTGTCAATTTCAACCGAATGAGAAAATGTATTTTTTTTTAAATCAAAATCTCTATTCTCATTCAATTCTTTATAATCATAAAAGAATATACCTGTAAGAAGCTGCATCTATCTTAAACATCTCCTAAGACGATGGTATTAAAACTATTATAAAGTTACATAGGTATAACTGTCTATATTAGTGTCGTTTTCCATTAAAAACAAGTGCCTCGGTCTTCAAAAACAAGGACTAACATTATTTTACGGAAAAAAATGCGACGTGATCGGATTTCCATTACCATTCCACCCATGATATTTTTGGATGTTAAATTGTTTCGAAAATTAGCTACCGATTAAAAAAATGTGTCAAAAACTCTCTCAGTCATCTCACATATTAATTAGCGAATTAATATTCAGAAAGTTGTATATTATTCTCATTTGCGTAGGTATAGGTTGGTATGTAGGTAGAAAACAAAACAATAATAGCATACATATGTTTTCGTCGGTCGTAGACCTGTAGAGATGTCTAATTAAATCAAAAACTCAATATGTACCGTTCTTAACGAATGGCGAGTAACATGCCAATGATGCGGTACTGCCACATTTATGTTGCCTGTGCCGGTCGGGAAAATGATGAACTGATTTTATTTAGCGTTTCTGATCAGGGCTGACATCCGGTAATCATTTTTACTCACATAATAAATAATTATTTTTAACAAAGAAATATAGCTTTTGCTGTATATCTATCTAACTGTATTTCTCTTCTGAATAGTATCACATCATCAATAGATTTATTAACCCTATCCATGCCCAGCCGTTAAACGCGATGTACCCTGTTGCGACCAAGATTTCAAAAAACAATTATGCAATGATTAAATTAAAATAGAATTGTACAATAATAATATGAAAATATAACCCACAACTATGATCGTATGTAAATTCTTGTCGTAGTTCTCGAGCTAATTGTGTGATATACCGTGTAATTATCAACACTCAATTTCATATAAAGCCTAGTTATATTTTATCAGTTGATAATGTTCGCGATGAGCGAAACCGGTCGTGGTCGTTGTAAAAATTTGCAATTAGTAAAAAATAGATTGTGTTTTATTTTTAAAATATAATAACTTTCTACTAAAGATTGACAATTAACACCTGAAAAGTGATAATTAAAATATTATTCGAATAATCATTTAGAAAAATGTCAAACATTTGGTGATGCGTATATATACGGGATGGGCAGTTAATACGTTAAATGTTAAATGTTCAATTTTCTACATACATACATTTTACAGGATAAGTTGAACATTTTTACTCGACCCCTTGCCTTGATTATAGTTAAGATGTTTACTCCGTTATCTGCACCTTATAATAATAAGAGAAACTAGCTATAAGGGATGAACAGGACGTATGTAGATAATTTCTAGATTTCTGAAAAGAGAAAGTACGACTGACATATGTATGACTTGTGACCGCTCGTTAAAGATGACTTCTTTAATGCAATTCTATCAAAAAAGGAATGCCGATTTGAAAAATGCGTTTCAAGCAATGAAATGAGTAAAACGCTTTTTTGTAGTTGGCAATTTTCTCCCTCGCTAACGTTGATTCAAATTTTCAACAAATTAAATGTTAGAAGGTTGTAAATATATTGATAAGGTTCATAATTATTATCCGAAAGGTACCATTTCATCAATATATGATATAAAATATGACCTTTAAAATTTCAACTGCTAATTCATTAAAAAAACTAATTGATAATTTTATGTTTGTCAAGTAAAACTTGAAAGTCAAATAAGCACATTAAAATAGTAATAAATCATGTGACGTTTTATAGTTCAGCGGACTGTCCGTTAAAATTGGGGGAAGCCCCGTACTGCCAACCCTATCCCCGCTAGACGCTCACGACACAACCGGTAAAAAATGAAAACAAAAAGCAAAAAAAAAAACGGCCAGCGATGGAATTTTACAAAACATAAAAATTCCTCAGCAATACTACAATAATGTGTAGAGTGTATTGAACTTTAGCGCTGGAATTCGGCCGCTAATGGTTTGACATGATTAAAGCATCACGCGCGAGGAGAGTTGTCGAATGCCGTTTGCCACTTTTCCGTCTGTCACTGATAGCGGCCGACGAACGGCGAATAAGGATTAGAAATTATTGCAAATAATGCGACTGTTTCCGGGATCAGAGGTCACCTTTTAGGCATCGTAATTGACTTGTTTTCTCGCTGAAGTTTTCCCAGACTTTTATTATTTAGCGTGCGGTCGAATTCGAAGTGTGGCAACCCTGTTTTTTATTTAATTGCGTACTCGTGGAAAATATTTCAACTAAAATTATTACCGTATCAAGTTACCGTAGTAATGCATATTTTAGAAACTCTTAAAACTGCGTCTGCCAATTTACTTTAACACTTTAAACTGAAAATGAAATAGTCTAACAAGTTGTTGAAGGGTAAAAAGTTAGAACGCCTCATTGTACATGTATTATAAAAATTGACAAACCGCCTTATAACCCCTAATCTACCGTGATCCGTTATTTTCGACAAATCATTCAAACACTACATAAAATAATTTTATATCAATCAATCCTCACAACAAACATTTTTTTGTCTTACGTTCTTCAGTTCATAAACCTATTTAATTCATTTTAATTAATTTATAATCTTGCATAAACGTTCTTATAAACAATATGTGTTAGACGAGATACCGAGAGAGCGAATAGCTATCTTTTAGGCCTTTCCTATACTACCACCTTCTATTCGTATCATCTCTGTAAACAGACATTGAACAACTTGCTTGTATACGAGTTGTCATCAAATACCTGTCTAAAATTTAAACACCTCCACATGTTTGTAAGGTCCTGTTTTTAATTTATATATTTATTCAGAATTTACTTATATTAAAAATTAAAAGATTAAAATAATTGGAAAATTTCAAACTCTTGGACTCATAGATAATGTCTGAAAATTTTTCTCGTATGAGCGAATCATGATTGTGTTGCTTGTGGCAACACAAAGGGGTAATTTTTTATTTTCAAAATATGTACCTGTGATAAAGTAACAGTTACTTTAAAGTAACGAATAGCCGGTTGCGACTGAGGTAGTTTTGGTAGCTGGGAAAATTCACATAGAGAGATTTTACAGACGCTTAGTTTAGTTCTAGTGGCGTTGCAAATTTGCCATAGAGCACACGGCATGAATGAAACGGGGTCGATGACCCCCAGACGACTACACCATGTCACAGAAACACGTTCAACAATTAATATTTATTTATTTACTAAAATCTATTTTTTATCAAACATTGCTTTCAATCTTATATGCATACATTTCGAAAAAAGCATTCTTTTTCATATACCAAACGTAGAAGTGTATTAACGAAAAGTAATAGCTTCTGAGCTCAAATCCCCAGCTCATCATTATGTAAGTATATATATGAACTCTACATTTTGTAGGTATTTACAATGTTCACAATGACACTAATTTATATTGATTTTTGTAACTAAAAAAACTTTCGTAGTTTATTTTATAAAAAAAAGTAAAGATTAAATAACTTTCATAAACTGCAATGCGCAGGTAATTTGACAACAATGCCATCTGTTGAACGCACCCATTAAAATATACTGTGACGGAAATAATATAGTCATCTCGCTCGGCAATGAATTTATTGTTCATTTGATTGAGACTCGAATATAAGGCGACCCCCTTGTTTTCGTGTCGCTTTTTAAATAAAAAAACTCGCCCTATAGTCAGGCTAGTACCGTAATTAAAGCCATGATATCTTTTTCTGAAAAAAAAAATTGAGCTCCCGATTTATATGTAAGCGTTTTTTAAGAATCCATTGTTTAAGTATTACAATAGATGTCCATCATACATGATTAAATAAAGCCTGATCGCATTACCCTTAAACTTCGCCATTAAGTCATTATTAGTGTTCAATAATTTGGCCAATAAGATATATGAGGAGCTTGGGATCAAACATACTTAATTCAGTTTTGAGAAAAAACGAGATATCGCTGTATTATTAAAGGAAAAATTCAAAAGAACAGAATAACATTTTCAAAATCGCTCAAATCCTCGTTGTTTCCATGCAATTTAATGTCAAAATATGAGTTTTTGCATCATAATTTACCAAATCCTAAATATTTTAAAAAATAAAACACAATTCGTTTGTACTACTTCCACATATTTATAATGATCAGGACCGGTTTCACTCATCACGAGCATTATCAACAATTATCATCAGTTGATAATGCTCGTGATGAGCGAAACCGGTCCTGATCATTATAAATATGTGGAAGTAGTACAAACGAATTGTGTTTTATTTTTTAAAATATAATGTCTTTCCACCAAGAATTGACAGTTAACACCTTAAAAGTAACAAATCCTAAATAGCAAATAGCGTGCTTGAATTTGTCGGCCATGACAGCTCAGTCAGCTGTCACTCAACCTTCCCAAGTGAAGTATTGCGCTGTTAATGTGTGGTTTTAAGTATTTTTTTTTAAATATTCCTAAAAATACTGCATATGTGGAGCCTTCTTTAATGTCAAATGTAAAAATAAGAAGAAATACATCAAATTTAACAGTTACATGAATAGTTTGTGAAGAGGATAAGTTTTTATTCGAAAAGTGTGTTTGTTTATCCCTGGTAAGGAAAAAGTGGATTTGGTCATTTTTGAACCCAAGCTCCTCGATATGTACTTATATGAATGTATTATTAAATTTGGATTATTGAGATTTTGTACACTTCCATGTATTTTGTCACAAACGACCCGGGTTTCGCCTTTCGGCATCTTCAGGCATTCGAGCACACGAATGGACTCGAACTGAGAGACAGTAAACAGTTTCTAACGCTTATATAGAAGATACAAATGCGACAAATATCATTTACGAGGCAATACATTATACGTCTGAGAGCCACACCGATACCTGAGTTAAAATTTCGGAAATCGTCCTAATCCTTATTTTGTAAACACCATATTACCAGAGTGGCAAATTGCCGAAGGCGATTGCCGCTTTTCAACTTCTTTTAGAAATACCAGTGATTTTACAATTATAATAGTATTGTGGGTTTTGACGGGATGTATTATTATAAATTTGGCAAAGATTGCCATATTGACTTACATTTTAATGATAAGCTAAGCCGGTGCTAATCGTAACAATACATTTGTTGTGTTCATCCAAATGAACTTTAATCTAATTCTGTTGGAACAAGAAAGCTTTTTAATCTTTACTATTTTTACAAATAATTAAATAGTCAAAGGATATAAAATTTGTATTTAACTATGAAATAAATTAAAGTAGTTTATCAACAATTATTAATTAAATGTCAACAACCTCTTCTACGTAAATTGTGTTTGTAATATCATTCAAAAAATATATCATATACCAATAATAATATATTAAATATGGCGAAAAGAATCAGATTAAAAAAAAAATACAAATTAAATAAAGAAAAATAAATTTAATTTTTTTCAATAAGTATTGACAGTTGACACCGTTCAAGGTTATTGTTTTATTAAAAAATTAACATTGGACACTTTAAAATTAAATCTCAATGGAAATATTTAAAAAATCATTATTTCGTGTAATCAGGAGAGCATTTTCGAGCATATCTAAAATCAAACACTGAAGTCCACTCTTCGTCAAAATCTATCAATATATACGCACATACACATTTCAAATAACTTGCATAACTCGACAAAAGCATATGTAAAAACGATTATGCAGAAGCCGATACATTTTAGTTCGCTGATAAAAATATGCATATATTATTGTTCTTAATTTAACGTCGATAAAACTTGTAATTTATCCATGAAATACAAAAACTACGTTTACTTCTAACATTGTAAAGTAGACATATCGGCTTTTGCTTTTATACGCCTCGTAAAAAATCCATTTTTACACTCAATCAAGTTCAGCATGTGAGCATTTACGAAAATATATACTTCAATATATTATATCTGTGAAGTCGGAGTTGAAATTAACGAAGCTGAATACTTTTTTAGTTACATTGTCGAAGTTGCACTGACGGAACTCAGTTTTTGATGATTTTCTGCTTTAATAATGTCAAAACGTATGAAATTGAACTCTCTACTGATATATGGGCTTTTAAGAAAACATTTTTAAGTCTTTTTTTTATTCTGGCAAAAGTCTTGATATAACTATAACTCATCGGTACCAAATCTTATGATTTGTATGCCAAAAAGATTATTCTTTATACTGGGCCAAAAACCTTTTTAAATAACAAACAATTTTACCTGGTAGCAAGTCCTTTGAAAATAAAATAACTCACTTTTAAGGTGTTAACTATCAATTCTTAGAGGAAAGGCCTATTACATTTTAAAAAAAATAAAACATAATTTATTCGAATTACTTCCACATGTTTATAATGATCAGGACCTGTTTCGCTCATCACGAGCATTATCAACTGATTTTTACCAAATTCAATGAGTTATTTTAGAATAACATAACTCTTTGAATTCGATTTATAACTAAATAGCTTCTGCCAGTAAAACCTCTATTTATATAATAGCACTATTATTCTGATGCATATTAATATTATTAGAAATATACGTATGATGGAAGGAATATTCAAAAATGAGCTTATTATTTGTCTCAGAGTAGGATTTCGTATAGGGAAAAATCGCAAAAAGTAAGCGAAGGTTCTTAAACGACTCCACAATTCACACACCTGTTGGTTTTAAAAAAATTTGATAATTAATATAAATTGAGTTTTATTTTTAAATAATATTTATATAAACGTTTGACGTAAGCATTTTTTGTTGTCAATTTACATCGAAATAAAACATTCCTCTACGCCCATGAAATCAAATTAATATGCTCCGGCCATTTGAACCGTTATTGTGAATTTCCTAGTAAGCACATCACTCAGCGGTGGAATTTTATTCATAATATTACCGGGCCATGTCCACAGGTGCTCGAGACATGGTGACTTTTCATTGATTAAATTTAAGACTTTTATTTACATATTTATTTGGTTGACATAGGCTGCTCTGGTACTAGCCCGATACCTCTTCGACTATTCCAGCGTCACATGAATAACTAAATTAAACGCGTAATTTTTTTATCACCTCAACACCTGTTCTCTAAATTTCTAGAAACAAATATTCACATTAAATGATGCGAATGAAATTCTTTATACAGTTTTTATTGATTTTTATGCTTATTATCATCGACTCGTTTTAAGAAAGTTTGTTGACCGACCACCGTCAATAATTTTGACATTTATGTAACTTACAATTTATATATTCTTGATTTATCTGTAACGCAGCACATATACACTCTTAATCAGTGCATGCGCTGAGGGATTTTTAGGAACACACTCATACACTATGTCTGCGCATCGTTCGCATCAAGCGTATTGAGTGAATACCGACGTGCCTGTAATAATTGCACCGTTCATATACTTTCGCGTCAGAATATTCAGCCGAATACGTTGGTCAGAGAGCTAGAAACGTTAATAATGGTAAAAATGTTCATACTAGACATGTCTTAAAAGTACTTTTTTCGGAATTTACATTTAAAAAATATATATGATTAATTGATAATAAGGTAATTTCAGTGATATCAGTAAGTTATCAATAAACGATGTTTTAAGTAGGAAGTGGATTAACCCAATAATTAAACTGTTTACCTTAAGTTCCCTCCCCCCCTTTTACAATTAACTAGTAAACGTAAGTCGCTACCCTCTCATCATCGCCCGATAAACTGATAATTCCTATCAATCATTTTTAACTATTACCTTTGACCAACTTGAGTCATTTGACCGCTGCACTCACTGTGGTCTCACTATGGAGAGTCACAGTCAGCAATGATCAAAGTGGGTCCTTGGTATGAACGAAGTGACGACATTTGGCTAATAATATTCAAAAGGTTTTTTTTTATTTACAAAAACTTAAAAAAACCTAAAAATTATAATATTCAAATACACTTTTTACATTTTTTTTTTCATTTTTTCACAGGTGCCTTCGCTATTTCCTCGTATTGAGATTATGCTGATTGTCTGACAACTAGATATTATATTCGTTTAATTTGGTAAGTGTTTCTCCAATAAGCATTCCCCTGAAATAAGTTTAAATACGAAATCTAAATAATTCAAATTTCATATGTTTCTGCATTGTAAAGTTGAATACCTGACTCTATCGCATAACTGAAATACTGACATTTTTTAAAAATGCGCTCGCTCTAGTCTTACTATTTACCATTATGGCTGGGCAATTTTCAAAATTATAGTGACTCAATGAACATACAATATAAATAGAATTGCATATTGTTATTTATTAAATAAATCTAATCTGCATCCGATCATTATTTAAATGGCAATACTGTGGTCGACATTTTAGATTCAGCATAAGATTTCACATATAAAATTTTTATTCCAATGGTTGTGTTACTAGTTGTGACACGTGTTTCGCCTGAAGAGGCATCTTCAGATTTTATTTAATAATGTTATAAAATTAAAATAAAATCAGTGTGAATATATATATAAGTATATATATATAAACTCTTTTGTGTAAAACTGCTAAGCTGCTTATATCGGACAGACATATAGAAACTTTCGTGTATGAATCAAAGAACGTAAACAAAGCAATAATTTTTCGTAATTTTCTAAAGAACAATTATTACAAGTGAAATGAAAGTTATCAGTTTTCATTACATCTTAAAAATGAATTTTTCTACCAAGTCAGCGCAAAATTCAACAAAAAGTATGTACATATTGATGGTCTAGTTCAGTACTCAGTCATTGGATAAGTAATATTCAATTGGTCACCGTAAATCAAATATAATAGATTTGTTTCCGAGCTTTACATATTTTATAAACAAGTGCTTCAAAATTAGGTACTTGGCGAATATAGTCGGTAGAAGTATATTTAGAAATATCCTTTTACTGTCCTAGAAATATCATTTTGTTTAATTCTCTAGAACAGTGCTCCGCAACCGCTGTGAAGCGGGGCACTAGTGTGCCGTGATTTAATGCTAGATGTGCCGCGGCGTGTTGCTTCACTGCAAAAAAAGTCTCTTGTATCCAATACGTGTATCTATCAAATGAAAAGATTAATATATATGTATTCCATCGGCGTGCGGTGAATGTATCTCTATCACACAACATCACTTGTGTAAAATCAAGCAGGATAAAAGAGCGAACGCCAGTATTCTCTTATATCTCACTTCGCACCCTTCACTTTACGTGTGAGTGACCGAGAAAGAGAAAAAAATCACTGCACGCACTTGGTATATATTACTTTTGTATATATATATATATTTGTGGTGTGCCGTGTAAGAGAAAAGGTTGCGGAGCGCTGCTTTAGAAGGTTATTTGCGTTAGCATTTTGTAAGGCATTTTTTATTTACCGTAGTACTGAATCAAATAGAGCGCAAATTTTTACATACCCTTAACTGCAGATTTAACTCAAATTTCTTGCTTTTTATTGAGTTATCTGACTAATGAACTGAACGGTCGATATTTCGAATTGGAATGATCTATGAATTTCTTATTTCTGTAGAAAAACTATTTATTTTAAATGTACATAATATGCAAATTCTCGGACCCCTGGTGTAGATGGTCATTCATCTTAGTTATGAGTGTGTTGTTACCTCGCAGCGGTAATTCTGTTTCATCATCTGCTATGTAGCTAGAATAAAGTGCAGCTCGGAATTTGAAGGGCTTTGGTAATACGAGGTATGGAATTGATATGTATGTTAGTTCCTAAAAAGTACCGTGAGAACTGTACGATGTAAAGCGTGTTTGACGAAATGTTTGAGCGTTTTTTGCGAGCCACAACACAACAATAATTATTATTATTTTAACTTCTCGACTGACCACGAAAGCCGCCTTCGGCCCTCCGCTGCGGACATCGCTGGCGAACTATCGGCATTCCGAAATGAACGCACATAATTTGAACACAATTTATTTACACTAAGACATTTTAAAAAATACGCTCATTCTTTTCGTGCTTTTGAAGGCTCAATAAATAAACAATATAAATAGAATTACATATTTTTATTTAGCATATCCCAGTACAGATAGATTGGTTAAGAGATTTTTCAATCGATTTATGGATTTCTGTTCGTAAACATGGATGTATGTGATGTTTTAAATTCCCTAACACGCTTTCGATTCTAAAAACGGATTAGTGATTAACCAACCGGAGGGATATCCTTCTATCCAAACTATCTTCGAAAAAAAATGTTCATCAACTGAGTAACATTCAGGAAAAACTTCTATTGAGATACCTCCTTTAGGAGTCCATATGCTCCAGGTTGAGAGCGGCTCTGGTAAAAAAAAATATATATGTATATACAATAAATCCCAATTCCTAAATGTACGTACATGGCTTAACACAATTTATTAACACTAGGATCTTTTTTACCCGGGGGATACGCTCCATGCGAAACAGTCGTGTAAAAAATGGAGTGGATATAGATGAATGAAGAATATGTCACATTTAAATTGGACAGTAAGAATTCCGAATCCGTGTAAAAGTGGTGATAGGTAAACCTATCCTTAATTTTCACGACAGCGTGTCAATCAAGTTCAGCGTCATTATTCTTCATGAATATCCGGAGATGCACCGTGAAAAAGGAGAATTCCTCTTGTCTGTCTGCACCAACGTTGGACTAGTCGGCCACGCAGACCTAGACTTGCGGTCATATTCTTAAATTTATTAGTGCCCGGACACTAACAGTGAGTGTCCGTTACGTTCGGCATAAAAGTGTTGGACCTTATTGATTTTTTGTATTAGTATTATTGACCGCATAGCAACCAAGTCAAGTTGGGTATTTGCTTCTGAGACAATTTCACACTGCTTTGCTATAGTAAATAAAGATGTGTTGTAAGGAGACTAGGATGGAGTTAAAAAAGGAATATAAATCCAAACCTTTGGATAAAAACTTTTAAACGTATTGAAAAATCAAAATATGAAAGAACGTTGACGGTTTAACTGGCTAGGGAGAAAAACCCCACTTGGCTAGGGCGACTGAATTATCCATTCAATAAATCATTCTCAAAGAATTCGTCAAGAGTGCAATGTTATGCCTAATTGCAAAAGGTTGCCGTCTGCTTCACGTAGGGCATTCTCATTGTTTCACGGGTGTTGCAGGAATAGGAATGCGGCCGGGGTCAAGGCTCTCGCGGTCCACTCGGAGGGCGGGAGGAACGAGGCAATAGGCACACCGAGTCGCGGCAGGGAAGCAGAGCGAGGGGGGAGACGCCGCATTCCTCAGGGCATTATGTCACCGTTACCGGCCTCTGCCCTCCTACTTAGGGATTGCTTTACCGGTATTACCGCAACCGGGATGCCGATTTTGACAATTTCAAAATTCCGGTATTACATTATATTAAAATGGTATTATTATTTATGGACAAGTGTTGAATCTGATAGGGCTTTCAGTTGGACTATTTTATAAGAAGATCCGAAAAAAATCGATTTCAGTTCGGGACACTAATGACACTTATACTTAAGAAAAACCAGGGTGTGTCACGCAACATGAGTTTTTCTACGATAACTGCTTGCTACTCAGTTGCTCAACTTCTTTTTCGGTCGGGTTAGTGGTGCAGTGGTCAATCCCAGTTCGGACAGTTTTATAAATTATTTTTCAATTGATTTATGGATTTCTTTTCGTAGGCACGGATGCTTGTGATGACTAGAATTAGCACCCACCCACCCATCCGATCCTAAACTAGTCCAATGCTAGCCATATTCTTCAATCACTACTCTCTTCAATGGTGTTTTGACCAATTGATATAATCCTCAAAATTTAAATTGTTCAGGAGAGAGTAGAAACTGTTTTTATTGAAAACATTATAGGTACCTATGGTGAGTTGCGTTATGAATCTTTGAAATGCACTCCTGTAAATTCTCATGTTTGCAGATACGGGATTATTCTCAGGGAGTGTATATATAATAGTGGCTTAAATCAAGTGGCCGGATCAGAAGTTTTATACGAAAAACCAATGTAAAATGATGTTTCCCTTCCAAAAAGTGGTCAATTTGATTTTCTAATTTAGATCATTTGGTCGACACCTGCTCTGCCGTCTTTAAAATGAGATCCAATCATCAACTCATTTTTGTATTTTTGATTGTTATTGAGGGTTACATCAATTGGCCAAAACACAGTCGATATGATTGCACCGTTGTTATTTTCATGATGAACCGCGTCGATGTAGATAGCTGATTTCGTAACACTCCATTTGTATAATTAATATACATTTCCTGCATCAAATTTCACTGCAATAACCCAAAATGGCCGTGGGCATGTTGAGAATATTCTATGACATGTCTTGCCTAAACTATTCTAAGCGTAGGACATTATAACGGAGCCGGACATCCGACGCGATGACGAAAAAACGTTAATGTATGTGCAAGTTTGCTTTCAACGCTTGCATCACTTAAGGGTAATTATGACGGCTATTTACCACGAATGAAAATAAAGGCAGTTAACTCTCGGTTATCCAGTTTATGGATTATCCGCACATGAATTCAATACTCAAAAAAGTATTATCAATAGTAAAGACTCACACGTATTTAGATGTTTGAAACAGGTTGAAATTTTGCACTACGTAATGTTGCATCATGAATTTAACCCATATTTTACAGTGCGACTGGATTGCTAAAGTAACACACTCAAGTGAAATACCTATGACTGAGGTCAATAATTGTATCCAGATAGTGCGATAAAAGGATAGGACTAGGACAGGGCTAGTGGTTAGCAATCGCTCTCGATACGCCCCGTTTCTAGGATTGAATAGGTGGGAGGGAGTTCTTGACATCACAGACATCAATGCCAACTGAAATCCATAAATCGGTTGAAAAATCGATTTATAAAACTGCCCGTAATGCGACACGACCATGTGAGAACCTGACAGTATTTTGAGTTATAATAATATAATGTCATTTAAAGGCTTCTTTTTCATTAAAATGTAGTCGATTAATGAACCTGGCCATGTGTAGGCACGGTTACCCTATGTCACTGATAAAGGAGATATTAATTAGTTAGAAAACAAATTGCTGTGGGTTGAGCATTTTTGTTTTCGTTCTGTGAAAGAATCGACTACCCACTGGGCCAAGAAAGGAAATGCCCAACTACACTATTGCAATGAACGGTACCCACATTTCTCGTTTAGTTATACCATTGCATTTTCTACACAAAATGTCCATATTAACCCAATATATTTGTTTTTTAAAGTTAATAGCGTGTAAACATAACTATGGTTATGTATTTTGTTGCCTATTTTAAACATAATAACATTGATAAGACTCATATTTGATGTGTCAAGACAGGGGGAGCAGTGTTTTTGATCAATTTTTGTTTAAAACATTATATTATTACGATACATTCAGAAAATAACGGATACATATTTCTGTACCGCTATGGCAAAAGTTTATTCTCACAATAAAATACTTATTAGCATGTGGTGTCATTAGACATTATCGATAAAGAAGGCCCATTGAATAATCCATTTAATTTGAATATTTGATGACTTAACAACGTTCATATTTCTTCTCCATAAGCAAAGGTAAAACTGACATCAGCTTCTGCCATAACGCCAGTTTTTTAATCCGTTGCTTTATTTTTTTTCGATTTACTATACTTTCTACAAATTTAAGAACATTAATTATTTCGAGTGAATAATTCATTAAATTTTCGATCATATCTGGATTGTTTTTTAAGACGAAAGATGTTGAGTGAAGTACTAAAACAATTCTTCAATAATATACATGTAAAATAGGACTGGTTTGAAGTCAGTCATTATACCTCTATATGCAAAGCATGATATGGCAAAATATGAGATAAGAATAGGAGTGTTTGTTAAAACATCACTGCTATTTTGCTATTCTTTTATTGATTGGAAAATCATTTTCTTTCAAATTTCCTTCCAAGATTCAAACACTTGTCGCTGTGTTTACCTAAGCTTTAATCATGCGAAAATAACATCAAGAATGTGATATGAAAATTTTTATTTAGAGCTGGTTTAATAACAGTAGAATTAAATGTCGCTATTGACAAATAAAAGGATTAACAATCTTGAAATAAACAAGCGTTGATTAACTAGCTTTGATTAGATATACACATTCACACAAACTCCTTTTCTATTGTCTCAGCATATAAAGACATACAGCAATGCGGTCGCCAGCTTTCGATGGAGTCACTAAGAGAATTATTCATCCCTTTGCGAACGCACCAAATAAATCGCAACCTTTGTGTCTGGAGCTACAGTACTGTGCTCAAAGTGCATCTGGCTGCCTAAACAGGACAACATTCCTTCCAGACTCCAAAAGAAAACAATAATATGCATTCCTTCATTGCATTATGCTCTCAAGTGGACCGGAGTTTTCGCCGTTCGCGATATGTGGAAATACGGAGCGGTCCCAGTTAGTATCAGCGTATCAGGTAAAAAGTAGCAGCCAGGGTTTGCGACCATATCCAAGCAGGACGAGTCTCGCTCGGTTTCCGGATTCCGGATTATGGAACATATAATAATTTATAACTCGTAAATAGCATACTAACTGCCATCATTCCGTTAACCGACTTTTTGACGTAATAAGTTGCTAAATGAAGGAAATCTCTGTATACTTCGTGGTATTTTAATATAAAATTTGAATCACTAGTTATTCACTTTTAAAACTGTCAGTTGTTGGTGGAAAGACATTATATTTCAAAAAATAAAACACAATTCATTTGTACTACTTCCACATATTTATAATGATCAGGACCGGTTTCGCTCATCACGAGCATTATCAACTGATAAAAATACAAACATAACAGGCCTATTTATATAAAATTGAGTGTAAAAATAAAATTATAAAAATTTGATGGTTCATGAACTGGGACAAGAAAATACTGATTAGCAAACAAATTATACATAAATCAAATAAAATGTTATGGATCGCTAGTTATTAGTCACTAACGACCCGGGTTTCGTCTTTCGGTATCTTCAGGCATTCGAGTACATGAATGAAGTCGAACTGACATCAGTAACATAACGTACGGAAATATACACAATTTTAACGATTGGAAGAAAGTAATATATCTTTAACATAATATAAAATAAACCTATGGCACTGTCTATATAAGATTCTTTTATAAAGGAGCACTTTGCACGAGTGTTTTCTGTAAGAACCCTTCATAACTCACCCTTACCAATTGTTGTATCTTGCATTTCAGAATGGGTATACAATAGGATAGCTAATCGCTTTTCCCTGATTTCAGAATGGAATATAGTCGGTAGGAAGGAATTGTAACACCAAATACATTCATACCTAAAGATACAAATAAATTAATCGATAGATTTTTTATATAAAACTGTTTTATATTATAACGATATAAATACGATTTCAATTTAGAAATATATTGACAATGAACGTCTAATTATTCAAGAAATAAACTGTAATAGAATATTACAGTATCCCGGCAATATTTTTACCGTCCAATGCCGCAATTTTGAAGACAAGTGAATCCAAAGGAATCCCGGTAGACCCTGTCGGCAGCTAGCTAGTAGCGGTTTGCGCAACTTTCTGGAATGTCGAATGTTGCAACTCCACTGATAGGTCTTGACCTGAATATTAAAACCCACAATAGTAAGTAAGTAGCTCGTACACCTACATACATAGTATATCTCCGGTCCACTCACACACATTTCCGGTGCGCCTTAGATATTCCGGCAACAAATTACATTACTAATCAGCTGTCGATCCACTAATCTACGGAGACTGTCAGTTTCACCACAATTTCACGATTCCTTTTCTTGTCTTTGCCACGCACTTTATCCAAACTATTTAATCTTACTCGATTCAGAAAAACCTTTTGACGTGTATCATAATAATATGTAAGAATTAGCATCATTTGTTTTTCGATTAAAACAGTGCTCCGCAACTGGTGCGCTGCGAGACTATCCCAGGTGTGCCACGGCACACTGCGTCCAAAATAAGAAAAAATCAAGTATTTTTATTTTACAAAAAAGGCATTCGGTGGCAAAGATCTCGTTTAAATTGTTCTCGTTGAAACAAATATTGTATTATTTTGATACTTAATGTAATAATTGTGTTAGTGTTTGCACTGACAGTGCTACTGCAATTATGAGAAATTAAATGGAGTTTGTCTCGTATATAAAAAAAATAATCCTACCGTAGAAATTACACTTTGCTGCAAAATATATTGGGAAGCGTTGATGGAGAAAACTTCAGTGAAATTATTACAAATAATGAACGAATGTATTAAAATATTACACATTATCAAACCAAGAGCCT
The DNA here is from genome assembly GCA_022494535.1 of Himalopsyche phryganea. Classification (NCBI taxonomy): domain Eukaryota; kingdom Metazoa; phylum Arthropoda; class Insecta; order Trichoptera; family Rhyacophilidae; genus Himalopsyche; species Himalopsyche phryganea. Next base: position 1,122,248 of record JAGVSL010000061.1, on the reverse strand, counting down.
TAAAAACATATTTTTTTATAATTTGAAAATTTCTTCTGTGTGTTAAGTGTCCAATCACTTTAGAGAAAAGGTTTTAATTGGTTCTTATTAAAAAATATTAGTTACTATCGCAAATTCATCAAATAAAAACCAAGTGCTTAGGTGTGCCCTGGGTGAAAAAAGGTTGCGGAGCACTGGATTAAAGTATGGACATACTATTAAAAATCCGATTTGAATAATTAATAATACATTCCAATACATACCGTTTCATTGTATTACATTCTTCAAATTTTGCAGCTACGTTGGATTAGTACAACGGTATTCAATTACGGCATGTTTTAAGGGTTTTTTCAGCCCCGAGTCATTCGTCAAACTCAAGTATTATGATAAGATATTGAAAGCGTCGAAGCTGGTTGAAGGCAAAAATAACCACTACCTGGGATATTTGTTATTGTTCTTGAAATCTAGAAAAATTGTGATGTAATTTTTCATCGATTTTGTAAAGTTTTAAGACAAAAAATGGCCGAATATATTCGAATTGGAATCCATAATAGCTATGCATATTGAATTCGATGTTATGGGGTTTCTTGGTATCCTTATTCAAGTACAAATGAAACATTTTTGACCATTGGCATGGGTCTCGTAAAAAATGACTTAACTTCAACTAAAGTGATAATTACCTTTAATTACCTTTGTGTTTGGGAATTGTGGTATTCAGATATTCAATTGGTTTATGGTCGTGATCTTTTGCGTACGCACACGTGGCGCTACACGTGACCTGTCGTGTTCACCGCGCTATCGGCCATGGTGGGTGTGAGCACCTACTGCAATCACTGCGAAACAACGATAACATTCCAGTGACGTTAGTTTAGTATAGCACAAGGTTTCCCAAACTATGTTCCGTCAAACGTTAATTGTTGTTCCACGAAAACCTGAAATGGTTTATTTACTGCTACGGCTGGAACAAATTCATACTACAACACAATAAATAAGGTGTTGCAAAAAGTGTTCCATCGCAGGAAAAGTTTTGGAAACCCTGGTATAGCAATTCGTCAGTGAGTTTGGTGTACAATTTTTAACATAACTCTGGGGCCTGTACTGGAATGCATCGGTGAAAACGTAAGAATGTTTTTAAAAATTTTCTGTCATAGTTTCGAGAGCTTGTAGTAATACTGGAAATTTAGGGTGGGAATTTTGAGAAAACAGCAGTTATCCGACTTGTAACGAATCGTTAATTTAACGTTATTCCAATATTTTGTGACCGTTTGTTTCTATATTATTTTGGATTGGTTAATATTAGTCTGGTATCATGATGTAAGAAATACAGGTGAGCTGGATGGATCGTTGTTATTGTAAAATATGTGAGTCACTTTGAAGAACCAAATTTTATTGTCACTGTTGTCCATATAATAGATTGTAATTCAATAAGCACACAATGACGTCAACAAAAAAGGGTGACTCATTTTTTATCCAGCTCACCTTTACTTCTTACACTATGGTCTTGTATGACACCGTGTTTTAGTTGGTGGTAATCATTTGACGTTTAAAAACGTTGCAGGTATGAAATGTTCAGAAACTGAACAGTTTTTAATCTTGGTATGATTACCAGTATTAGCATCAACGTAAACACGCTGTCATCCCAGAATAAAATTTATACATCCAATAAAATAACCGTGAAAGCTTAATAACTTTTAGTAACCAAGTTCTTATTTATCATCACTGAGTTAAATGATTTTGATGCATGCGTATAAACGTCTTGTCGTTTAAATCAATTCTCCCAGACAATTAGTCTCTTAACATGTATTAACAACATTCTAAACTTCACGAATGAATCATCCGAAATAAACTAAAGATAAAACCATTATTTTAACTTAATTACTTTCTTTCAGTTGGTTTTAAATACGAGCCGAATAATTGAGCCGAGTCAGAAAATTGTTAAACTTCGTAAAACTGCTGTCAGGTACATTTCTTCTAAATTTTAAACTTCACCACGAGAAAGAACAAATCACAGCTTAAATGTGAACAATAATCGACACTAAACAGAACTTTCAAAAGCTTCCGCTGCATTCTCAAGAGCTTTCATTGATAGACCAGAGACCCTTTTTCTCCATTGAAGTTTTCTCCACCTTGTCACTGTCATTCCTGAAGTACGTTTCGTTACGATAATTATCCTTTTCCACGGATTCACTTTATTGATATTGTTTCTTTCATGAGTAACCATGCGTCAAGAGAGATAAGTTTATTCTTTTAGGACAACGTTGTCGAATTTAATCATATTTCACTGGATTATGTTGGTTTAAAGTAAGCTTTTTGGACTCCCTTACGTTACACTTTATTACAGATTACAATCGTATCTTTCTTTGGTATAGTCGTTTTAATTACGGGATTAATTCTAATAACCTGAAGTTCTAAAATCCACTCTCGTTTCAAATAATTATTGTAGCAGTCATTTTCTTTTTCTGTCTTCAGTTTCACAGATATTTAGGTTGAACGAAAGTTTAACATTATAAAACCAAACGTAACAATAACATTAAATATAGGGGGAGGGACTCATCACGGCCATTTTAATATCTGCTTTAATATATATCGACGGTGTTATGGTCAATTGATGTAGTCCTCAAAATTGAAATTGTTCAGAATAGAGTAAAAACTGTTTTTATCGAAAACATTTTATGATAATTTAAGACATCGACTGAGGGTGCTTGATGGAATTTCAATATCAAATTTGGATTATTGAGATTTTGTACACTTCCACGTATTTTGTCACTAACAACCCGGGTAATATTTGTCGTATTTGTATCTTCTATATAAACGTTAGACACTGTTTACTGTCTTGTCAGTTCGAGTCAATTCGTGTGCTCGAATGCCTGAAGATGCCGAAAGGCAAAACCCGGGTCGTTAGTGACAAAATACATGGAAGTGTACAAAATCTCAATAATCCAAATTATATGATAAGTTGGGTTATGAATCTTTGAAATGCACTTCTGTAAATTCTCATGTTTGCAGATACGGGATTATACGTAGGAAGTGTTGATATAATAGTGGCTTACATCAAGTGGTCGGCTCAGAATATTTAAACCTAAAACACAAGTAAAATGATCAAAAAGTGGTCAATTTATATTTCTAATTTACATCATTTGGCCGAGACCTGCTCTGTCATTTTTAAAATAAGATGCAATCATTAACTCATTTCCGTATTTTTTGAGGGTTTCATCAATTGGCTAAAACACAGTATACAATATTTTATGTGTATATTATATTTATGAACGGAGAGCATATTGCAGCTTCAACCCTATATTTCACATTAGTTGTTATCCAACTCTTGTAGAATGCTCTCGTTTATACAGAAACACTGTCCCAGGTCAGATGTTGAAATAATTGATGGAATATTCCCGTTGGATACCTCGAAAGGGCATTTCATTTCATAGAATCAAAATAGAAAACAGGAGATGGAAGATTTCATTCCAGTTAAGCTACGTGAGAACTACATAACGAATTGCTCCGGAATGCTGATGAATCGATCATCGAGATTCTTTTATCACGATGTATGCCAACCTTTCAATTGAACGATGCAGAAAGTAGCTAATCTACAAAAAATATAACGTAAATCAGGTGCTTGAAGATTCACTCTAGATTATGCTGAAAACAGCTTTTTAATATATTCTTTGAATAAAACACTATGGGAACATTGTGCTGATAATACAAGCCAGACACTCGTGTAACAGTCACACTGCTCTAATTACAAATTAAATAAACTGAATGATTTTATATTCTATATAAAACAGTTGTATAAGTCATATTCTACATTTAATAGAAATAATATTCAATTATCACTATTATACCTATCAGAGCTGCAACTTTCCTACATTTTTAATTTGATGTGATTGCAAAAGTGCTAGGTTATTATTTCACATTGCCATAATTGTGAATTGGCTACATTCTGTAGAACTAACTTTAATTTCGATTCCCTCCTACAAAAAGTGTAAATCTTCATTGTGCACACAAATTCTCCCACTGTAAATATCTGTAAATATCTCGAAACTTCTGTTTTTTTTTGACTCTGGAACTTAAATTGAAAATGTAGATACCATCTTTTTAAAAGAACAATGCTTCATAATGCACAATTGAACTTAAAACGTACACATGAAATTTCGGGAGGCCTCCGGGCATATGCATCACGTCACTTTGGGTGATGACTTTCAGGCTTACATTGAATCATTTTTTTTTTATCGCGATTTATAACTATGCCGTCAGCATGTACACCTGTGTTCCAGCACCATTTTTTTAAATCGACATGTAGTTACATTAAATCCTTATCTCAAATTTTCTTTAAAATCTAGTTTTTAATTAGTTTTATGGATACCCATAAGTTTAAATTTAAGCACTAATCAATCATAATTTGAGTATCCCATTTTTTCTGTGACTACAAATCTTTTAAATTATTTCGTAATGAAATACTGATAAACGATAAGATAGTAAAAACATACTTAATTTTTTGGTCAAATAAATAAAATGTTAATGTTCTGTTTATCTTGTTTGCTTCAGGTGTGCAAGTCATCGCGGAAACATGGACGATAACCTCTCAGTTCTGTCGCGTAAGTATTTTTTTATTTAAAGTTATTTGTGTATGTGTTTAATTAAACCGGCAGCAGTTTTACAGTATTTATAACCTAATAACTTTAAACATTAGTCCTTGATATCGATATGTAGAGGGTATATTGACAGAAGGCATTAAGTCACAAATGCAAGTTCTGAGATAATCGCATTTAAAGCAATATTCTTTTCAAAGTTCTATCTCAAGTACAATTGTTTGTTTTTATAAATGATTTTTTGCACATAATGAAGAATAATCTTTTTGGTATTGACGATTTATAAATAGTTATATCATGCTTTCTGCCACTATATAAAAAAATTACGATAGGACTTAATACCGTTGTCTTTCAAAGTCATTATATCATACGTTCTACCAGTATGTAGAACGTTAAATTGCATAAATTTTGACATTTAAAAGAGGAAATGACCAAAAACTGACTATTGATAAGTTCTGTTGGTAATGGTCTCGATATTATCTATTCTTAAGTAATTTAGATTGATTAATAATTTCAATGATTTTAAAAAATATTCTCAAATGTGTTCAGCCTCTATATGATTCAAAATACATTTTTAGACTATTTTATTTATGTTATTATTCGGTTTTTCTTAGATTCTTTCTTATACGTTAATATTTTATATCTGCAAAGTGGATAACTTTAATAAAAAAAATATTCTTATATTCTATATGAAACTTCAAAACTATAAAAGTCATACAAATTTTTCAGTTTATTTTGTGCATGAAGGGTATCTTCTTCGCGTATCATCAGTAAATATCGAATGTGTGTGTCGTAAAGTATCCATTCCTAGTTAACGCGCTTTTGTTTGTCCTGTAAGACTGAAAGTCAAATTTCCAGGTCTATGCTTCAATTTTCTCCGCTAATTTTTCGTTTTTCAGTGTACAGGCGACCCAATTACGAACACGTTTAGCATAATGCCGATGTTTTGGCAGTAAAAACATCGCTTTAATAACGAATGCGTCTAGGCCAGTGCTGTCCAACACGAAGGTCGCGGCAATATTTCCAATTCAGGTACAAAAATGAAAGGCTTAGTTGTATAGTAGACAAGACAAATTTGCGGCATATTCTTTTCTTAAATGACTCAGTTTAATACATCTTCAATGCTTCGTTTTTTTTTTTTTTTTTTACAGTCAATGAAATTTTCTAGCATTTGTCCCATAATGATTGTTTTGTGAAGTATGAAAATACCTAAATTTATTAACAACCCTTTTCCGCTTTACGACAACACACCATTTAAAAATGAGGTTCTCTCGCCCTTCAAGATCTAAAATAGTAGTGTTATTTATTTTTTACAAATGACCTACTGTTCATTTCGTGTTTTTTTTATATTACAGTTCTGCTCATATGTCAATCAATACAGCGATTCGGTGTAAAATTGAGATGACCGTATGAAAAAGGACAAAGGAAGACAAAACAAGAAAAGGTCGTAATAATTACTCATATCGAAATACCAAACGATTGGCCAGCCCTGGTCTAGGCGAATGTTGATCACCGTCTGGCGGAAAACGTCTGTTAAAATTAGGTCAACTCTATCGACAACACACGAAACATCTCGCATCTCGTAGGCGTTGCAATAAAAACAGACTTTTTTCTTTCAAAATAATGTAACGCAAAAATTCTGAATGTCTGGCGATGAAAACGAAAGCTTTCCTGACTGCGGTCAATAACCGTCATTATGCGGTCTACTAGCGCCGCCCTCGGGTTTCTTCGAAAGTCAGCTAGTAACGCTGTTCGCCGGCAGATCGATGGTGGGCGTCTTTGCTATAATTAAAATCATTTGATTGATATTAAAATTTATATTTTTTTAATATTAATTTTGGTAAATATCTAAATTGGTAATTTACCCTTCTCCTCCAGTTATTTATAAAAATAATTATGAAGTGACTGCTTTAATTAACACATGAAGAAATTATTTTTCGTATTTTAATGTTTGATGAATCTAAGACTCAAACCAGCTCTCCGTCATGTAAATCTGTAAACTGATATTAATGTAATATTGTGTATAAGTGGTTAATTGAAACCGTTAGTGTGGATAACGTAATACACGACGTACCAATAATGCTCAATTTCCTCGTGCACGCCATGATTTATTTACATTAAAAAATATTTCGCATCATTATTAAAAAATCCAACCTACAGATGTCACGCCTCCGCACCTTAATATGAGTAGTAAATAATTTGTAAATGAATACATTTCGAAATGAGACTTTGATATTTTTTTAAGTCATTAAGTACTGCAATTGAATATTAAGTCTCGGATACCGGAAGTATGGCGCCGTATAGGAATCGACAAGTCTAAAGGAGAACTTTGTGGAGGAAGTAAACCCACGGAGAATGAAGCCCACGGACATATGTTGTGAAAGCTGCCCGTCCTATTACTACAATTCCCGTTGTGATTATTTTGATTGTATATAATATATTCATCACCAACCCCATATCAAAAACCACAAGAAACATAATTTCAATCCCAAATAAAAAAAATACTGTTCTACACAATAAACTTGGCTCGTCCAACCGAAAACAGAAACTACTGTGGCTTAAAGAACTATCAATGCTTTGTTAGGTATATACTCGACTCCATTTTCAGTCGATATAACTTTTTACCTCCAAATTTACAAATATAATGCATACATTTGAAATTAAACATTGCAGTTCGAGAAAAAATTTTTTAAGTATCTTTACTGGAAGGCCTATCTTCCCAGGGAAAAATGTCCTGCCGTACATTTTATTTATAAGTAATTATTTTGTAGAAATGAGCACACCAAAAGTATCGAAACAGGCCTCTCTAGCCAGCGCATTATTTTTGTATTGCCCTCTTTTAATTTCATAACGAAACTTTATTATTCATATTTTATGTATGGCCTAAAACAAATACTCGTCAATAAATGAGCGATTCAAAATATTGGACATCCTTACGGTAGACGGTTACTGAAATACCTTTTTTATCTGACACGTTTTCAATTATACGAATTTTACCACGTTTTATCATAACTAGATGTCACCGTCACAAAAAAATTATTACACTTAAGCTATGATTATTGTTAGTCATCTTTTGCGTGAAAAATGTTGTCGACAGCTTTAAATAGACGCCACGGCGCTTGAATAATAAACGAATACACATTACAAATTTGTCTGAAGTAAATAAACAATGATACAAGAATATTTATTATTACAGGTTTGATTCGTAAATAATGTTATTATCGTTTCTTAATAGCTATCTACACAGTTAATTGACATGCGTGGGAGTAAAAATATATTTCCTAAGCGGCTTCGTATACTATCTATTGAACATTTATGAACTGTAATGAAATATTAAATTTTTCGTATACACAAAAAAGTGATTTCATTAATTCAGATAACTAAATAAAACTTTCATCGTATGCTATATTATAAATAAGCATTATTATGTATTTCTATATAACCAAATTTATAGCGTTATACTCTTCTTACAACTGTATCAATTACCGTATATCATCGATTATAAACCGTATACGATACATGTTTTTTAAATTCCTATTTTGTGTGTGCTTTTAGGTTTTGCGAGGAGTGAGTAGCGGCTGATAAAACATACTAACTAAGCCTCTAAGCCTCACGATGTTTCAGATACAAAAATTATTGACACGTTGTTTAACACCGATATCAACGTGAAGCTTCTCTGACAGTGACATCTGATAATGCTCGAATTAATTATTTAAATTTGTACCACAAATCGTGTACTTGGTTGATAAAATTAGCGCAGTAGAATTGTATGATTACTTATACTACTATTCCACTATTCCACTTTAAAGGTCAACCGAATTGATTGAATATGCATTTACAAAGTTGTCGTGCCCCGAAATAGCTATAACATTAAATAATTCTTTTGTTAACAAATGAATGTTATTTTTTTATTTCCAATGATGAATGAATGAATGTATGTTCAGTAGGTACGTCACCAAAAATGACAGTGGGTTTGATTTGTCATCCATTGCGTAAAAATAATTATTCATTGTACTCCAACTTGTAACGGGATCGCATATTATTTCATTCATAAAGTACCGGAAGCGACATGAATAGTGATTTATCAACGAAATGTACTCACAAATAATTCACTAATTCAATAATTTTTTGACTGTGTGGTTACCAATTTTATCATCTACTACAACCAAACATAATTTATAAAATATAAACTAACGTGTACCACCCACGATGTTCAACTGTAATACATATTTCTGAAATGGTTTTTCTGAATAAGTTTATTTTTTATTCGTATTTAATAGCGCCATTGCGGCAGATCTTTAAACTAGCATAGAGCGTACGCAAACCGAATGGTATAGTTGATGCTACTATATCTTAGATGGCGTTGGTGTACTGGTATTTTAAAATGCTAGGTGGTGAAGACTGCTACATTGCCTTTTGGTCCTGACTATAGATGTCACTTCACAACATGAATTTGCGTTTTTTAGGAAATACAAAAACACTCGTCACAACTACTTGAATATAAAGGAACTCACTTTACATAAGCCTCTTGCAAAATGTAATAGTTCATAACCAGTGACACCAAAACGTTTCGAAATAATTATACCTTTTCCAAAAATATACCAAATATTAATGAAGAACCAGTTTCGTTAATCTTGAGCATTACCATCGTACATCTATATTGTCATTATGTTTGTTATCCCTCTTCGGAAGTACAAAATAACGAATGTTAGTGTAATAATTCTTTCATTATTTGTGTCCCGTGTATTTTAATGTTTGTTTGTAAAATTTTCTATAATATACTTTATACTGTCATGCTTTGCATCATTACGTTTTTTTATTGTTCTGTTTACTTTCTGTAAATTCTTTTGCGATATTCATGAAGTTTCATAGTGATGGCAGAATACTGTCCAACGAAAGGCCGACGTTTTATGCTTGTACAATATCATCTATTTTATTTTTAGTTGGTTTCATTATTGAATCCCTGTTTAATGGAACAACAGTGAAAAAATATGTATTTATTATTCATTGACTCAAAATCTCTTTTGAAAATACACCTGTCCTTTAACTTGCTGACCACTGTTGAAATGACCCTATATTTAATATGTTCATATTTATCTACTTCAGTTTCAAACCGCAAGATGGTGGTGAGAGTCCTGGCAATGTCATGAATTTGTTTACAATTATTGAAATAAATAAGCATTTATCCAAATGACATCTCCCCCTTGCGTTTGGTTTACACAAATACATGATCGTCGCCTCAGATCCTTTAAGAAATATTTTAACACATTTTCACCTTGCTGTCTGAAATGTGGACCATAAATTATCATCACAGTGATGATAATATCTTGATTTTAATGTTGCATTGCTTTTATCTTTCCTTCCCGGTTCGCTAATTCCGAACCCTAATGAGCGTCACTTTAGAGCTGCATTTCTCTATAATTAGATCTGATGGGAATACTTCTCACAGTTTAGTTGCTGAAAATAGTTTAATGATCTATTTTGTGAATGCTACAATGTAGTATTTAAAGTCATTAAACACGAGTTATTATAATTGGGAAAACCATGTTAGAAAGAATAGAAATTTTCCTATTATAATACGAAAATTCTAAAGCTCTTGAAGATTTTTAGTGTAATAAAGTAAAATTTTCTTTTTTGTATTGCTTTAACCAATTCGTTGAAAGTTTATAATATGGAACCACTAATAAATGCCATATAAATACTAGGGTAGTTAATTAAATACAAATTAATATTGAGGAATGTCCTCCCGTGTGATGAATATAGACTTCATAATCAAGCATTTTTACAAAACTTGACAAAAATTGGTGTAAATTCAATTGCTAAATCGATCTTTTCTAAATCGAGAGAGGGTAATAGTTAGTTACGGTATACGAAAACGTCTATTAGTTAGTAAATAACTGGCTCTACACCCGTTTATATGGCCAATTATTAACACATTTACACTGTGGTAAACATAACCAAAATACGCGCAGCGGCGGGCCGTAAAAAAATGAGTACAAAATTAAAGAGTTATGAGCGATTAATGTCGACTATATCGAAGGACGCAAAATACGCCTCTCCTGCTACTTCACAAAAATCTCCGCGATGCGAATTCCACGTCCCCCGGTGCTAACTAGATAAGGTCCGTGGGAAGCATCACATAGATCAGATCCTTAACACGTTTCGTGCCACCCTATTTTTTTTAAAAACACATGTGCGCCATTTGCAAATTTTAGTTTTATATTATATATATATCCTAATAAGGGCTTAATAAATAGTCGAGATTTTTTTAAACCCTTGTATAACATTTTTTTGGATTGCCGGTCACCGGTGACCTCCACGGCGTGATTGAGTAATTTTTTAAGCATATTTTTCTCGCCATCTCATAATTTTCATTGTTCCGGTCAGGAAACACCCCTGACCTCAAAAAACCAGCGAACATTGATTGAAGAGCTCAAAAAAATATTTGGCAGGTTTGAGACAATGAAATTGATGGCCAATATCTCAATTCTTTGTATGCATCCCTTCTGAGAAGGGTGGAGGCTGTAATAAAGAGCAAAGGAAAAGATATAAAACAATAAATTTCTAAACATGTAAAAAGATTTATTTTATCTCAAACTAACTATTATTACTCACTAATTGCATAACAAAATTCCGACAGAATAAAAAAAAAAAGACTACTTGCTTGGGTGACCGTCATAAATCAACTCTATTGAGTGTCTCCTGCCAGCTTGTAAAAATGCTTCCATTCAATAAATACGTATTATTTTAATATTTTATGTCAATCCTTTCTTCAAAATAAAAAGGGTAGTATAATGTTTGTCGGCGTCCGTGGCGCAGTTGGTACCGTCGCTGGCTACGGTTACGGATGTCTCGGGTTCGATTCCCGGTGCGGACGATTTTCATAGATTGATCTTTCAATCGATTCATGGATTTCTGTTCGTAGTCTGAGTACTCCCTCCCTCCCATCAATCTCATCCTCACGGGGCGTAGCGAGAGCGATGAGCTAATCACTAGTTCTCTCATAGCCCTATCCTTCTATCCCTACTATCTTTGGAAAAAAAGAGAGGTTGAGCAACTGAGTAACAAGCAGTTCTCGTAGAAAAAGTCTGTTAAGATACCTCCATTAGGAGACCATACGCTCCACATTGGGAGCGGACATGGAAAAAAAAAAATGTTCACGCCCAGGAACCGAGAGGTGTTACCATTTTTCAAATACAATCCAATCGGGAACTATTACAATTGTAATTAGTTCAAAATAGTCCCTTTATGGGGCAAACTTGTTCGCAATATATAAGGAGATGCGTTTCAAAATATGTCATTATATTTTATCATCAACTTGTTACGTATAGCACTCGAAGGTATATTTTGATTTCGAGCCCTAGAGCAGGTTTGTATTTTTACACACATATAGTTATATTATCTCATTCAATTTATTATTTTTTAACAATTTCATTTTTCAGTTTTATCCCATAAAAATATGGCAAGAAGTTTATCAGATGATGATTTGTCAATTGAAGAATTATCTGAAGGTGAAGCTGAAACAACAGAACTACTTTTGAATACGGCAGTGGTGAATGCCAGAGTGATATATGAAGAAGTGACAAAAAAAAACATTACTATTGTGGAATTTCGAAAACAATTATCATTATATCTTACCAGCTGCGTAGATTCTAACCAACCATCAACATCAACACCAATCCAAAGAAGAGCACGTCATGAACTTTAAAAAAAAAAGGTCAAGCAAGAAAGGTTCGCCGTTACTGTGTCAGGTGTTATAAATCGAACGTAAAATTTGGACGAAAAATCGCGAAAAATAAAACAGGTTGTGACATATTGTGGCGGTTGTGATGGAAACCCCTTTTATTGCTTACCATGTTTCAATACGGAACATAGAAATGTATCCATGTAAATACAATGTTTTTTGAATATAAAATAAATAATTATTACCTCTTCTCCTGTTATTATTTTTCATCATATTTCGACCTTATTGGTATATTTTGTTTTCTAGTTTTATGACAATCTAAAGTTTTTACCATGTAGTTACTCTTCTGAACTAGTATTCGATGTTTTTCTCCATGATAATCTTTCGTATTATCGATCACATATGTGTACAATCATATCCAAATCTTATTTCATGATTTCATATGTTTTACGTTTTTTTTTAATTTTGAAATAAAATTTGTCGATGTTTTTATGTGCATCTGGTTGGGTGACGCCATGTGAGTCACATCTGATGATAAATATCATGGTAGAAGTGCCCGGCGGCGCCCGACGACACTTTATGGAATCTGGTTTTTGCCGGGCACCGGTGACTGACACGGCGCAGTGGTCAATGTTGATGCCGGTCACCGGTGCCCGGCATGGCACGAAACGTGTTAAATCGGTTAAGAATCCATGTACCTATGTACATATATGTCTCTATTCGAACGGCACGAACAAGTGACCGTGAATTCTAATAGAATGAAACCTTTGAGCCATACATAAAACGATGGGATTTTAGAACATGGAAAGCTTTTTTATTTTAATTTTATTAAATAGTTTTTCACAATATAACTGCTGAATCCATTAAAGATATAATACATGACGAATAAGTATCGTATTTATGGTGACCTTCACATTTATCACTACGAAAATACAACAATAATACTTATCCCAAGAAAATTGTCTAAATACTAATTTATTACTTGTTTTTTACAGAAAAATCAATCGACTCCGTGGTGGCTGAGGAATTGATACAGGGATACTATTTTACGCCGATGGCGGGGCGGGGCGTGCAATACAGATGTGTGAAATGGAGCCTAAAAATTCCGACGTCACGCGCGCATGTGGAGATCGTCACCCGTCATTCCTCACTTCTTCAGTCGGCATTATCAACCCCTCTTTGCCACTTCCCGCCCTTAAGCATGATCGTATTTTCAGGCACTTCAACCGGATTTTTATAAAAATACCCCACCGATAAGTGTTTCGCAAACTAAGATACATATAAGAACAAACCCCAAAATCGATTTCGATTAACTTACAAGTTGCACCCATTCAGTTGTGTCCGTCTTCGTAGATGACGACGATTCATCATCGGCGTAGGTAGAGGACACTAGCAGTCTACAGGTTAAACCACTAGGTTTTGATTCTTTAATTCGGTGCAAACAATACGTTAATTTATATTAAAAAATACATAGTTTTTCGTTATAATGTCAATCCTTCCTAAGCTGTGCAGTATACACTTAAATTGGCCATAGAGTCGTAGTCCGCCAAACAGGCATAATAGTTTCCTTGTCCAATGAAAAAATAATTTGAGCTGACTGGCCTTCCATCTAATAGTGTCGTAACTCTCGACCACATACATGCACACTCGTATTATTTGAAGAACCAATACAAGTTCAATAGTCAACATTTAATTATCATTTAATTTGGTCCCTGCTTTAGTTTTCCGCAATTAAAAATTTCTTTTTTTACAGTGGTATCTAAGATTTGATTGATACTGTGAAATAATTTATCGAAGAAACATGAATATATGTAGAATAACTTACCAATTTTTCTATGTTCATAAAACGATAGTAATAAGTGTTATCCAATTTTCAATCATATGCAAATTACATTCCGAAATTTGTAAAGGTAACGAGTGAATAATATTTAAGAACCACCACTCACAATCATCTCATAGAGAAATACTTCAAATTCTGACATCGAAATTTGCAAGGCGACAACGGTCCATGACACATTTACGGTGTCAGGAATTTTGAGTAATTAATACTTGTAAGTGGGGGCCTAGCTGTAGCTAGACCCCCACCAGGATCAGGAAATCCGATATTTATGATTTATTATTTCAACGCTTTTTTCCTCATAACTTCGTATTTTCCTTCAAAAGTCATGTCAGAAACATCCTTTATATTGAGTTGTTTATATCATATTTATATAATTATTACTTATTTTTTTAAACTTTATTATTCCGCATAATATAGATACACTTAATTTAAGGTAAATTACTACAAAATAGGAATTAATGAAACGATAAAGTAGACTTGTCACTTGATTTTTTCATTCAAACATTTTCATTTTCTTCGTGTAAATGTATCTGTCAGAAATTCATGTAATGATACTTGAATACCTTGCGGCAATAAATGAATAGCTTATCGTTTTCAACATGACCGTTAGATAAACTAAGTATCTTTTGATTGTCGATTCTTACTCAGTGGCGTAACTCTGATATAAATTAAGCCACCCTGACTTCCATGAACTAATTGAGAATGTAAACAGTGAAAGGAAAACGTGATCTTTCGTAATCCACGAATTTTTCTTTATCTGTTCTAAAATGATCATAATCAGAGGTTTCGTTTAATGAAAAATAATTGACAATTATTTGTGAAACAGCCGTTTATTGTATGAAATCAAATAAATAGCATGTGAATGGTGCTATTTTTTTATAGATGTGCTGCCTATCTTATGATCTGAAGATTTTAAAGTATAAAACATCTACTCAGCTGCTGAAGGAGTCTTCGATAGTCTAAGGAGCCTCTGAAAGAAATTATTTTATTGTTTCATGTTATATTTTAATTAATTTATAATTTTATTCAAACTATAACTATTTGCATTGCAATCTAAATTACATATTATGCTTTATTAATGTTTATATTTTTTGACAGCAAAAAAGGTTTCACTCTGTTTACCATCGATCCAAAAATACTCATGAAAATAACCATTTTCATCATCTTCGATGACTTATCATTCCTATCAATATCAATAAACGAGAGCAATCAACAGGCTGACACTCAGCGGGCGGTGATGACGGTCAGCCATCCACATCCTCCAGACTTCAAACGCTCCGAGGGACTCCCCACGAGACGAAACTGGTTTTCATAATGATTTGACAGATGAATTCGATTCTGAGATCATTGTGAAAGCTGATTTTGTTTGTCATTCATCGGGCGAATGCCGAAGACGCTGATGACCGCGGCTGCATCAATCGTCGACCTATGCCAACTGATCTAGTGATTCGAAGACTTGACGAGTCATCGCTTTGACTCTTCTACCCCGCGAAGAATTTGTTCAACGGGATCTATGATTATTTGATTGCATTTTATTTTGTAAGTGATGACGCGATACCTTACTGGACATTTACATACTATTGATTTTTTTAACAATCAATATATGAATTTGTATCCAATGTCATAGGTGTCTGTGCTGCTCAACACTTTCTACGGCACATAATCACGATATATAATAAGGCTCAATATGTTCAGTGGAAAGTGATCACTGAGCGAAACCAGTCCTGTTTTAAAATAAAATTCCAGTGATGGCGAACTTTTTCATGCGTTCAAAACCCTGTTTAAAATTTTCCATGTAAAAAGATCACAAGTGAAAAGAAGAGTGTATTTATGTATTGTGCTTTTTTATATTTTGTTTAATATATGTCCACTCCCAATTTGGAGCACATCGCCTTGTAATGAAGGTTTCTCAACAGAAGTTATTCTACGAGACTGCTTGTTACTTCTTTTTGTATAAATACTAATGTTTAATTAATGCAAATAAAAAGGATTATTTGTGAAAAGAGAGCTCTCTTAGAAAATAGATTTCCAATTTTGCGTTCTCAAATTTTATACACAAGGTTAAACGTCACTCTTTTCTAACAATACCAAATTGAAAATGTGAAAGACTCCCAAAGCAGGGCCGGCATAAATAAAATACTACCTACGAGACAAGCTGCAGATTCGAGCATCGCATTACTGGGGCTACGCATCGCACCACTTTCTGTAATAAATTAAATTTATATATACAGAAAAAATAATAAAACAACTTTTACTGTTTCTAATTTTTATGCTACTTGATTATTGATAATGTATATCAATACCTCAGTTCCAAAGCGGAATAAGTAAAAAATATGCAGTTTTGAGTTAAGTATGAGGAAATACTCAAAATACCGACACCCACCAGTTACAAAATGTAACAAATATTAATCTCGAATTTGGATTACTGAGATTTTATACACTTCCATGTATTTTGTCACCAACGACCCGGGTTTCGCTTTTCGGCATCTTCAGGCATTCGAGCGCACGAATGGACTCAAACTGACAGACAGTAAACAGTGTATAACGTATATATAGAAGATACAAATACGAAAAATTAATATTATTTACGAGATAAAATATTATACGTCTAGGATCCACACTGATACCTGAGTTAAAATTTCGAGAATCGCCTTAATCCTTATTTTGTAAACAACGCATTAACAGAGTGGCGAATTGCCGCTTTCCAACTACTATTAGAATTACCAGTGATTTTACAATTATAATAGCATTGTGGGTTTCGACGGGATGCAATTCAACGAAAGGATAAATATATACAATCATTCCACATTTAGTGACATCTGTTAGGTGATTCAACATATAGGATACAGCAACGGGGAGTTTGGAAGGTTCAGCTGGAATTTGACTGGGCTCTATTAATTTCCAAAATTTCTTGATAAATAATTTATGATCCCCCATGTTTTTATGCAACAATTTAACCCCGTCATCCTAATTAAACGTATGGTTCTCCAATAGCAAGTGATTTGCGAATGTCAAAGCTTCTTTTTTTAATCTAAAGGCAGTTAAATGTTCTGATACCCTTATATCTAATGTAAGTGTGGTTTTACTCACATAGAAATGTTGGCAATCACTGCATTGTAATTTATAAATGCCAGATTTGTTCTTAAAGTGGACTCTATCTTTATTGTTAATAAGTAATTTGCCTAGAGAATTTTTGCAATAGAACACCGGTCTAACACTATCAGCGAGTTGTTTTTTTAATTTTAAAGTCTTGTACAACCTAAATAACTAATTCTATGCCAGTTCCTAGGCTGGTCTACGTCTTTAGACAAGTTCCCGAAATATAGCATCTTCTCTGCTAATTTACTTTGTTTTTTTTTGATACAAGACTATCTATAAGAGACGCCTCATAGCCATTATTAATGGCAATTTGTTTAATAATGTTTAGTTTTTATTACGTTATAATGATCTAAATATGTAGTAAATCAATTAATTGGTAGCGTCGTTGGTTACGGCCACGGGTGCGGACGGTTTTCACATTTATGGATTTCTGTTGGTAGTCTTGAGTGTTTGCGATGTCAAAAAATTCCCTACCACCCATCTGATCCTCACGGGACGTAGCGAGAGCGATTAGTCCTGTCCTAGCCTATCCTATCGTTCTATCCCTACTCTCTTCAAAAAAAGAGAGGTTTAGCAACTGAGTAACCAGCAGTTCTCATAGAAAAATTCTATTGAGATACCTCCATTAGGAGGCCGTTACGCTCCATGTTGGGAGCGGACATGGATTAAAAGAAAGAAAAAAAGAATATCCCATTTAAAAAGTTTCAAACAAGAAAATATTTTGTAATAAATACATATAAACCGAAAATAAATTTGTCATTAAAAGCATTCCACTAGTAAGTATGTTTTATGTGAGACATCTAAAAGCAAAAACCAATATGTCCATATTTTATCAAAATCGAAGAAATATAAGGCGCGTGTCGTGGTTTTCTCTCTTTCTCGCTCAAACACATGTAAAGTGAAGGGTCTGAGCGAGATACAAAGGCATGCGGCCGCTTGCTCTTGTATCCTACTTGCTGGTACCCAAGTGAGGTTGTGTGATAGAGATAGAGATAAAGACATATAGATATACCATCGGCGTGCTATGGATAAAACTTGATCTCTACCACACAACCTCGCGTGTGTATAAGCAAGTAGGAAAAAAAGCAAACGCAAGCATGCTGTTATATTTATCTCGCTTGCACCCTTCACTTTACATGTGATTGAGCGAGAAAAATAAATATTCGCTGCACGCGCCTGATATATATTACTATGAGTCATTTCATACAATATAAATATCAAAAAATGTTAAAACTTATGACATGCAGAATACAATAAATTCAATAGATACAAGCAAATGCCGTATATCCAATTTTATTTCACTTATATTTATTGTAATTAGCGGTTGGCTGGCCAATAAAAATAGGCATTCTGTTTTTAATTGCAAAAAAAATATCGTTAAAACTAGCGTAAAACACAAAAACCTCTTTTACTCTTAACATTGCAAATTGGACATATTGGTGTTTGCCTTTAGGCGCCTTATTATAAATGCATATCCTTTGACACACCCTGGTTTTTCTTAAGTATAAGTGTCATTAGTGTCCTGAACTGAAATCGGCCTGCGGCAAACAGCAATATTTCGCAGTATAGGTTTTTTTCTTGTGGCCAGGCGTTAAAAAGAGCCCCCGGGCTTCGGCCGCTGGACGAGTCCATTTTTACGGAAAAGGGTAGCTCCAACTTTGCACGGAGTTTTTTTGAATTTTTGTACACAGTCGATTACGATCCGCCGAGCAGGACGAGCTGCGGTCTCGTGGCAGCGGAGGTGACATGTGAACTGTTTGTTTTTGTGTTTTGATTTGCGTTGGATTTAATTAAAATTCGTTGTGTTATTTGTATTATAACTTAAAGTAAATTCAGTTGCTAAGTAAATGTAAATGTAGAATCAATTTTATGTGTTAAGATTTATATATTTGTGTAATGTTAAACCACTGCATCTTGAATGGAAAATAAATAAGTTTTTAACCGGATCTGAAATGGTGTTTGTCTGAGATCAGCCCTTCCAGGACTCCGGATAACCAGCCGCTCGCCTCTCTTCGATCCGGGGTCTTCTCACCTTTTTATGAAGTGAAATCCTCACTGATGTTAAATCCTAGACCAGAAGCGGCTAAAATGCGGCCCTGTCCAAAAGAGTAAAAGTAAACATAATCCTAATGAAGTTATTTGTGATGGACATACATGATTCGATGACACAATAAATTATTAAAATTTGTAACACAGCACATGACTTGCACTTTCTACACATAGATGGATATGTCACTTAATTATAATATGCTGTCAAATGTTGGGTAAAGATCGCATTAGTCTTTGATACTATTTCATCTACTCATCAATCGCAAAATTATCGCAAGACTTATAATAAATAATTATCAGACTATTTAAGATACAGTAAAAAGTATTCCTGACAGACCTGGGAAAAGTTTTTGTCTGAAGAGCCACATTGAGAATTCAAAATGAACGGCAGGCCGCATATAAAATATTATTTGTAAGTATGAATTATTTATTATGATGAAAAGGGAATGTCAACATAAAAAAGTGGTTTTCTAATAACCAACAATATTAGACGAATAAAGCTGTTTAACATATTTTTAGTAAGTACATAATTGCTTCTGGCATTCATTCTTTCTGACGCATCGTTCAAAAGCCAAATTCTCCATTATTTTGGCTTCTACCGCTCTCTTTTCATAAAACTTCATTGAAAAACGGCATGAAACGTCCGTCTTGTCAGAATTATAGATATGAAGATTATTAAAAAATATATCAAAGAACATTCTTCAGTTAATCTAAGAAAATAATTATTTCTGGATACATTCATATTTTCATGATTGTTCGAAAACTACTAGATGACATCAAAAATTACAGTTTTTATAATAAATACATAATTTTTTAATTGATACCACATCCACTTCCAATAAAATGTTTTCAACGTACACAATACGTGAAGAAAGTTGAAGAAAAATGCATAACCTATTTGTGGTACCTATTTCTGTTACAAAAACTATCATAATAACGAAAAGGATTCATAGGTGTGCCACGTGCTTCGTTTTGACCATTGCAAACAATCTGACCAACGATAATGCAGTTAAAAAAAATGTAACGTGTAAATTGTAAAAACGGTATTTTTTTGCCAATGCAAAAGAAGATTTTTTGTCGGCTTCTGTTCAAATTTAATCGACTAGGTTCATTTAATTTCAGCAATTATCTTCAATTGGCTTTCTCACTCAGGAAGTATTATAATATAAAACATTTTTAGAGTGTGTTACCCACGTATGCTCTACGTATGCACAAGACCACAAGTCATCAGAAATATAGATTGTTCAAAGATAGCTCCTGCTAAAAGCTATTTCTTCTCTCATTCGAAAATGAAATACAACTGCAAAACCCAAACAATAATTGTGGCAAACGTAGATTATACGCTTTATAATTGTGCAATATATTTCTACACCGGCAACTCTAATATTCCGGTGACGTTATTTCGGAGATTAGCTTTATAATGAATATGATATCTTGGAAAAAATATTTATTTTGGTCGGCTATTAATAATTCTTGACAACATTGAGGAAAAGTCAAGTTTTCCGGATCAGAACTCTGCCTGACCTTAGATTTTCAGTATAATTTTACTGTGGAATAATTGAATAATTAGAACAAGTGTTGATAATTCCATTTATTTTGACACTTCCCTTTTGCCTTTCCGTGATTAGATTTATGTCTGACAAGAGCAGAATTGGAAAGAGTTATTCATATGTTAATAGAATTTAAAAAATCGACCACAAATTTCAACCATAGTAAGTCTAAGATCACGAATTCATATTTTACTAATCTTGCGAAACTAACAATTTGAAACATTTCACATATTTCAGAAGTTTTTAGGCTTTCTCGGTTCGTACACATAAAGTAATTATAAATACAATGTAAAATTGTAGGGCTTCCTCGTCGATCGGAACATCAAATGATTACCACTAGTTTTAAATAAATTTTATGATGTTTAAATACGTAAGATGACATAATATTGTCTATTTCTTCTAAACAGTATATAAAGCTAAGCTAAAATAAGTTTAAGTATAGTTCTGAAGATGATAAAATAAAGTTTTGTTGAACTAAATATTTTGATATTTTATCGTATTATAATGGAGTTCTACCAAGTAAATGCCTATTCATACAATAACTTCATTCGATTTATTTTCAAAGACATAGATATAATGTCATGTTTATAATCCTTCCATCTCTACCCTCTACGAAAAGGGAGGTCGAGCGAATGAATAACAACCCTTCCTCGTAAAATTTCTATTGAGAAGCTGCATTTGACAGTAATATTTTCTACAATACACTTGTCAGTTATTGTATGAAAGCAAAACGATAAAAAATAAATAGCTTATTATTTCTTATACTGAAAGTTGACCACGTTTAATATTTTTACGTGGTAAGATATGCTCGTGGCTCAAAGACTTATGGGAATCCTCCAGCTCGCTTCTTAGCACATAAGTTGGAACTTTTCCAAAAGCTTCTTAAACGAGTCGTTTTAAAGAATGGTCTACATATTTATGAATAATATTGTGTCATTTTATCAGCAATAATTATAAAGGACGTTTTTCAAGACAGATCGTTTCTAGTGATAATATTTGACAAAACTCGGCTAAACATTTTTAAAAATCTGCCGTAGGCATGTAAATATATATTTAAACAAAAATCAAATTTAAAAAATCATTTCTTTGTCGTTGATGTAGATTGGCTAGCCGCTAGGTAATTTGTGTTATGTGTATGGAATGTTATTTTTCGACAAGTCCTGCCCAATGGCGGCCCGTCCATAATAGGGGTCACAATATCAGTATTATCGAAACCAAAATCCCGGTATTTCGGCTATATTTTTAATTACCGATTTTTGAAAATGTTAAATACCACAGTATATATCGGTCAGTAAGCACCGTAGTAGGGCGCCATAAAAATATGAAACGGAAGGTAAGGGAAAACAATTCATAAGCGATACCCAAAGTCCAATTTATAATCGTCATTCTAGTCCAGTGGTTCGCAAACTTATTATGCCCAAGGACCCCTCCTAAAGCAAAAACCTGATCATGAACCCCCTAAGTAAAATAAATTTACATAACTGAATAATAAAAAATTTATAAATTTAATTTTTATGTCTTGATTCTTAAATGGTGATGTAAAAATATAATATAAAAAAAACATTGTGATATATAAAGTATAGAGGTTCATAACTGCACTAAATTCATGTTCTACTAAATAGGAAGACAGCCTCAGTACAGTGACCTATAATGAAAGATTGGTATCTGTTTTTGTAACCATAATTTGTGGTATCTTGTTGAAACATTGGCCTCCACTCCTCATTTGTGGATTATTCAACATATTGCTCCCGTATTATTATGGATACATCTGAGTTTGTAAGTATGCTTGCAAAAGGGTCCAACACTCAACAGATCGCTACCAATTTATTCATTGCTATTTATTTCAACTTTCATAATAACGAAAATGTTTCAGAGATATTTTTTATAATATACCGTTCGCGGATCAACCACTTTGGGAATCACTGTCTCGTCATTGAAATAATGCTGCGGTGGTAATTTGTGTTATTTTATGAATGTACATTTCAGTTGTATTGTAAAATAACTAATGTTACTTACAGCCTTTGAAATAAATAGTCGCATTAACTGTTAATCGGATAAGACATTTGTGTTATTATTTTAATTAATCGTCGAATGTCGCGGAATTATTGAAGCCTACTCTCAAGACATGTTCATCCGGAGGCCGCTAGATGTCATCACTCATCGCTCGAGCCGAGTTTAAATTAATTAGCGAGGGCGCAAACCGCAGAAGAGCGGCGTGTAATGGTGGATTTGTCCCGTCAAATGGGGCGTGCATGCCGCCACTAATTTGTACATTATTTCATTTCATCATAGACAGCCGTCGCCGCCTAATTAATTTACGCGCGATCAACTCCTCGGGATTTTTATTTTATTTTTTATTTTCCTCTCGGCGTCGGAAAAAATACGCCATTCGTATACGTGATTTAACACACTCGCACGACTTCCTCACACACACTCATAAGGCCACACAACTCGATGGTTGGCTACTCGAGAAGGTACATAACCCTTTGAAGTCGACTCATACATGATCCATTATTTTTTATACTTGATAGTGATGAATGAATCAAATCTGCTCCAAGCTACATTTATTTTGCACATTGTACTGCAAGTACGACTATATCGTAAGATTCGTAAGGCCACATCTACTGAGGAAAATTGAGGCGTTTTAAATCGAAAACCAATACGTCCACTTTGTAATATTAGTTGTAAACGACGTTTTTGTATTTCATGTTTTTTGCGTTTTTAAAAATATTCGTATTTTAGTATGTTTATGACTTCATAATTGTAATACCGAGCTTATCCACTATTGACGATGATTGATAAAAATACGATAATTAGTGATAGGTTATAAAATGGCAAATGGCAAGATGGGCTTCCATTGTGAAGCATATTGGCTCCTAACAGGCCATTTTAAACAGAAACGTTAAGGATAACTGCTCAGTCGCTCAATCTTTATTCTTAGGAAAATGGCTAGGAAAGCACTAATAGTTAGCTAATCACTCGCGCTACCCTCCGTTTTTAGGACCGGGTGGATGAGAGACTGTGAGCCCTAAGAGGGGAATGTTAACATTAAACATGTTAACATTACATACAACCATGACTTTAAGCAAAAGCCAAGAAATCGATTGAAATAGTCAATTTATCAAACTGGCCTGACGGGGATTCCAAGATGTAAGCACCACAACCATATTAATCGAGCGCCCAAAATACATGACCAATCGGCTACAAAACTGGTTTATTTATCCTTAGAATTCACACATCTCTTGATCAATTTCTGAACCCACTAGTTTAGTGATTGGATTGTTTCTTCCCCAGAAAATCTTTGTTTCAAGCTTCCTATCTCTCCAGACCCAGCCTACCTGCCTGCAAACAAGACAACACCAATAAAGATTTATTGGTGTTCTTATTTTCTAGACAGTATTCTCAGTACTCAGTTTATTTTCTTCACAACGTTCTCTAAACTTTAACAAGCCTTTTAGTACGACATCTTGGCGCCTTGTCTCTAATGCCCCACAAACAGAATTATTAATTTAACGTTATTCTATAAATACTCCATTCCACGTAACACACTGCCAAAAATACATATAATATCTAAGAATACATTATTTTTCTAATTTCTTTGAATACTGATGTCTTGCCGCGAATAGGTTAGTATGCGTGCAATCAACTCTTCACGCTAAAAGATTGGCCTCTCAATAAATTGACATTTCAGAATTTTGACGAACATGGCTGACTGAAATGCACCAAAAAAATATACGCTGTCTCTCTTCCTCTCAGAATTCCCGCTAATAATGATGACGTTTGCGACATCTCTTTTTTATTATTATTACTCTTTTGAAAGGTGTTCGCTATGTAATTGGAATTACACTCGAAATTCAAAATGTTTATTTTGATAAATACTAGTATGTCAAATTGCTTATGGCATGAAATCATCAATTCGATTTGACACTCTATTACAACTTATTTTAAAATAACGAATTGCACGTAAGTAAAAAATATATAATGTCGTAATGTGCTAGTATTTTTTTGTAACAATGTCCTCTCCTAGACGCCCAGTGTAAAGCATATTGGCTCCTAATGGATGTTTTTCTCAATGGGAGATATTCTAGGATTTATGCTTGTTATTTTCTATAATTGCTACTCTACGATCCTCTCTTTTTTGAAGACATTTATGATAGAAGAATAGGACTAGGACAGGAAGTGGTTAGTTGAGAGGTCTCGCTAACCCCCGTTTTAAAGACCAGATGGATGGGAGGGAATCGAGAAATCACAGACATACATGGCCTCGAACACAAATGAATAAATCGATTTAAAAATCAATTTACGAATGTTTCTGTACTGAAATTTGAACCTGTGAACACCACGACCGAAGCGGACGACGTTCACCACTCAACTACATGTACGGCACAGTTAGCATTTTAATAAAGATAAACTAATTTTACTCTTATTTTGGTTGATCACAACTCACAACTCAAAACAAATGTGCAATAGGGTCATTTCGCCAGTGGTCGGCCAGTTAAGCGACAAGTGTACGTTCAAAAGGGGTTTTGAGTCAATGGATGATAAATACATATTTTTTTCGCTGTTATTCCATTAAACAGGGATTAAGTAATGTAACCAACTAAAAATAAAAAAGTTCATATTGTACCAAGCATAAAACAATAGAAGTTTACAAAAAAATACCAATTCTCCTAGTGGTCAGCCCCCAAAATTCAATGGTCGCCCTTTCGTTGCCCAGTGTTCGGCCATCACTATGAAACTTCATAAATATCGCGAATTAGTTTACTGAGAGTAGACAGAACGATGAAAAATATAATGATGCAAAGCATGACAATATAAAGTATATTTTTTAAGCGATCCCATTACAATATGAATTTGTCGAAACTTGCGAAGTAAAAATGTGCCTTTTTTAATTGCATATTGCATCATATAGGTCAGTATAGTGCAGAAATACATTGGCAAGTGGCAAGACTACCTACTCGAATTTTAAAAATCTGTATTTTTTAAATGTATCTACTATTATTTAAGTTTTGAGCTCAAAAGGCCGACCACTGGAGACGGCTGACTTTAGGAACACTCGCCCTTATTAGATGTAACTTGATTTAGCTGTATGTCTGTCTGTGACACACATCACAACACTGCGCTTTCGAACGATGCACGACTATAGACAGAGAGGGACTGTAAGCGTGTGCGTGTGTGGCAATAAAAGAGATAAAAATAAATCTAATTTCAGAAAAAGTTAACAACAATATTGCATCATAGGGTGAAGTATCACTAATATTTTTTACTCATTAATAAAAGGAGTAGATCGGGGTGGGGTACCTTTGGTCTAGGTGGGTATTAAGTACTGCTATCTGAATGAATCTTAATTGCAGAACGAATCAAGAGACAAAAATATAATTTTCGTCTTTGATAAAATATTTTAAATTTAAATCAGAAACTTTACATTTACAGACGTATATAAATACCCAATTGTAATTTTCTTTTAACATTAAGTTAGTTTGGATAAAATAAATTTGTATCAAATAAATTTCATAAGGTACATCTAATGCCGTAGTTATGCCAAAGCGGCCTTCAATCATAAAAATGTTCTCCACCCATGTATTACATAATGCGAAGTCCAAAAAGGCTAAAATTGTATTTGGAGATTGTCACTTTTGCGTTTCGGAATAAATCTAATATGATAAGATATAATTTACGGTGTCAAAATTGAACAGTTAATCAGAGAATGATTAGTCATATATCGCCCTGCGGTTCATCGATCCAGTGGGTCCCGAAATCATCACCATCGTCTCGATCATAACAAAAGAATTGAAAAGTTGACGCGTCCACTTCACCATGGTCCATTCACCAAACCTTTATTCATTAAGTGCCGATATTGTACTGGTAAATGCTTCATCATTCCCAATACCAAGCGCTAAAGCTGCTAAAACTTTAAAGTTCTTCCACGTTTACTATTGAATTTCTCATTATTAAAGAAATTAAGAAAAGATACAAGTTAAATAAAGTAAATCTGAAAATGCTTTTCAAACAAGTGGCGTATATTACCCCTACATACACAACCAGTGGAATAACAAGGTTATCAATTTTGCTTCAATATTTAAATGAATTTGCCAAAAATTACCACCGAATCCATCAGCGTATGTCAAGGGACTTTTTAAAAGATCACAAAACAAATGATAATTTTATTCGCTTGAATTGATAAACTTACCAAATATTTTTTGTATTTAAATGTTACATTGTTACATCAACCTAATACTGTAATATTGTAAATACTGTAAATAATTGTGAGACCTGCTCACATAAAATATGTTTCTAAATGGTAGTAAATAAAATATTTCTCTACCAGTTGATTAATGTGAAATAGAGATAGTGTATTAAATAGAGATACTTTAAGGTTCATTTATTAATTCTTTAACTGTAGATTTATTTTCGTTTAAAAACATTTTAACAAGAAAACATAAAAAACAGACTCACTTTTAGGGTAGCTTAACTGTCAATTCTTGGTGGAAAGGCAATATATTTTAAAAGTAAAACAGATTTCCTGATTATATGGGTAATATTATCATAGCAATGCTTTGCACTATTTTTTCACCGGCTCTGTGGAGGCTAAATGGCCGTGGGAAAACTGATACTGTAAATATCTGTTTATAGCCCCAGGACTTGAACCAGTTTGAAAGACAAGAAAACCTGGGATTTACTTTAATTTATTATCGAAAATCTCAAGACTTGCTGCGATGCAAAGCCCCTGATTTTAACTATTTGATATTCCTACCAACATCCTGTTGTTTATTTAATGGTGATGTAAAACTTCCTCTGATAAGAGGAAAATTGATAACATTATTATCTAGTTGAAAATCCTTCTGATATTATTATTTATTGGCACAGATATCTTTAAAGAGATTTTAAATTGTGACAGTAAGATAGTAAATACGTCCATATATAATATCTGCGTAGAACTAATCGGCTTAGAAACACTATCATAAAGCTTGTGCATTCTAATTTTTACATAGAACTTTCGTCCAAAACAAATACTTATTTTGATTGATGGAGGAATTTTTTTCATTCTGGGCGACAAATTTGTTTAAATGTTTATTTGTGGTTGTATATTTGTGGTAATGTATTTATTTATTCATATTGTTATGCTTATATTATGTCATAATTTTATATTTAAAAATTCTTATTTTAGTTGTAATCGTAAGTCGCAGAACAATAATTATAGTTCAACGAAAGTCGTGAAAGTCTTGGCTTTTGAAAGAGACTATGACAGGATATAATTAAATATATTATCATGCAAAGGAAGAAACACACGTAGATTAGATGTAACATTTCAATTTTTTAAGGTGGCAAATTTTTGTGAAATCATAACTGTATTATTCTACTGGCTGTGAAACGTATTTCGCCTCTTTAAGAATAGTTTTAAGACTAGTTACCTCTATTGTTAGATTTAAACTTTGTAGTCAAAAATTTATTGTAATCCTTTACTTATATGAGAACATAAAAGGCGCGAAAGATAGAAACAATAGCAATATTAATTCCAAAAACATCTTCTCACTTCTCGGGTCTTTCGGGCCCGTAGTGCAGTGATCAGCGTCGTTGGCTTTCGGTTACAGATATCACTGGTTCGAATACCAGTACGGACTGTTTCATAAATTGATTTCTCAATCGATTTATGTTCGTAGATGTGGATGTTTGTGATGTCTAAAATCCCTTTCAACCTATACGATCCTAGCGTAGACCTAGCGAGAGAAATTAGCTAACTACTAGTCCTGCCCAAGTCGTACCCTTCTATTCCTTCTCTCTTTGAAAAAGAGAGGTTTAGAAATAGAATAACAAAAATTTATCGTAGAAAAACTCCTGTCGAGGAACCTCCATTAGGAGTCCATATACTACACATCAAAAATAATAATTATGAATGTTTATAAAATCTGAGCCGTCAATACCTAAGCTAGAGTTTCCCAAACTTTTCCTCCCAAATTCTGAAATATAGGCGGGAAACCATGTTTATACTGTTGGCGTCGGTAATACCAATATGAATTCGAACATATTTGAATTTTTTGCAATTGTGGCAGCATACAAAGCTATTCTAGATATTTGCGGAACATCTATCCACCTTCCATGGCACAACAGTGTTCCCCGGAATATAGTTTTGGAAACCCTGATCTAAGCTATTCTTTTTGTATCCTTTATTTCTACATTATAAGTAATAAGAACTAAATTCGTCCTGATGACGTTTATCAAATAGACTAAACACGTGTCACACTTAGTGTTATTCAATCTGCAGAACAACAAATTTATCAGTTTTTGTTTTAAGTTTGGAAGCTTTGAAATTGGTGCGTGCCATCGCTAGTATTGGAAATATGTTTATTTAGCGGTATAATATCACAAAAATATACAAGAATACTTAATCGCGGCAATTGTTGTGGCATTGGTGCCCATACCGACTGCAAGTGTCAGTCCGCCTGTCTGGAAACTCTACTGACATCTCAAGATTGCTCATTAACTGTGTAATATTTCGATTTCTTTTTATTTCTCTCGTTTTTTGTGATGCCCGTTGAGTGGTCTTTCAAAAAAATGTTTTGTTTACTAAAAAAATACTCGACGTGTGCTGGCAACAATAAACGGAGAAACTTATCCTATCGCATTAGAAGAATTGAAATCGACTCTATCTTATTGCGTTATGAAACCTTTGATGACTCTACCAGGTGGTCTACTAGACATAACCTAACATAATAATATCCGAATCTCTGCCTTTGTGTCAGTTTATGATATAATTAAAATAGCTATGAAGATAACGTTCCTACATTGTCCATAGTTGTTTTACATTGCACGTCAAAAAAGCGGGATTTCAAAAAATATATTATCTCCCCTGCGAAAAAAACTATAATTATAACATTTTCTATGGATTCGGCGGTAACTTTGTGGAAGTTAATTTTTAATTTAATTTTGTATTATAATTTTAACTTTAGCTTTTAGCCACTAGATGGCATTATGATGCTATTAAACTGACAATTTGAATTGAATATATGTTTTAAAAATTACCTACATAGGTAACAACACTCAATATTTAAAATAGACATTTCAAAACGAATTAATTATCTATGAAACATGGCCATTGCAAGAAGGAACATTGTTTATAAAAGTTGTTTCATTGTCAAGTATGTCATTTTGACTTTATTCTAGAAAATGTGCGACGTATAAAAATCATGATCGACTAAACACACCGATTGAGTCGCTACTGTAGCAGAATGGCTGACGCTCTTGGACGTTCGTTCTGCTCTGTTATACACGATAGCCACGAAGTTGAATCCCCGAAAGGAATATCTTGCATTGATTTTCAATCGATTTATGGATTTCTATCTGATCATTTTTAAGGTATTAACTGTCAATTCCTGGTGGAAAGGACAATTCTTTGCTTGCATTAATTTCTCGG
This sequence comes from Himalopsyche phryganea, assembly GCA_022494535.1. Lineage (NCBI taxonomy): Eukaryota > Metazoa > Arthropoda > Insecta > Trichoptera > Rhyacophilidae > Himalopsyche > Himalopsyche phryganea. The sequence continues at coordinate 1,092,046 of JAGVSL010000061.1, read as the reverse complement.
CCAGGACAGCTCAGTCTGCTGTCATTCAGTCTACCCAAGTGAACTATTGCGTTATTGTAAGTGTCTTTTTTTAAATATTGCTAAAACTACTGCATATTTAGAGCCTTCAACTTCAAATGAATAAATAAGAAAAATACATCAGATTAAACAGTTACATGAATAGTTTGTTAAGAGGATAGTTATTTGTACGAAAAGTGTGTTTATCTATGTTAACGATTTAGTGGATTAGGTCATTTTTGATACCAAGCTCCTCATATAATCCCTGTGTGTTAAAAATGCAAAAGAAGACATTTTCTAGGAAGGCTAGGAAAACAAAGATTCAGGAAATTCCAACACCAAATCCGTTGAAGTTTCAAGCTGATGGTAATATCCAATATGAATGCTTTATATTGTCATATGACTTTTTTTTATCAAAACAAAGTAACTAAGGGTGCGTCTTATAACCGATGGAGTCATAGGCGAAGGATTTCGTAAATCGCGCTTGGTTTTATAAGTAAATTTATTGTTAAGCGCTAAATGATTTCGCAATCATTTTTTCCGATAAATTAAAATTTAAAAATAAACATCAGAAGAACACATGTATACAATACAAATATATCTTATCAAACATGTGCGGTTTTATAAATAATATGAGTCAAACGGTTAGGTATTCGTATCTTAGAAAACTTCAAACGAAGTAATTTGATCTTTCATTATTCTTTCTCACGGCCCGAATATATTATCTTATTTAGTCGAAGCAATAATAATTGAGTGCTTAAAGCCATTACTCATTTCCATACGACTCCAATGAAATAATAAAATTATCAAATAATATATCTGGCCGGCCTTCAAACACGGTTTAGTATTTCACCTATTACTCTGCAAGTTATAACAGCTCAACACTCTCACTATCGTAATGGTACTAACTGGCAAAGGGAGTAATCTGGAATAATGTCGGGTAAATCATAATGCCTTTAATAATTTGGACGAATAATGTCACGAAATAAATATGGAGCGGATCTAGTAGCAGTAACTCGAAAAGGTGGAGCAATGGGGTCTTATTCGAAGCCTGAGCACGGAAAAAAAACTCTACTCAAGCGAGTGTCGAGTAACTATTTTCTGCACTGAAATTATTACTAAAATAAACGATTAATTATTGTTGTCAGCCATTTTATGGAATCAATAATGGTAGCGATGAAAAATAATCCTTATTTTAAAACTTTTTACCCGGAGCAATTGGCGTAACAATTCAAAAAATGCTCCAGTATTGTACTCTTTTAAATCTCTTTGTAAATCTGTAGACATTTGATTGTAAATCCATTTCTATTGGAATCCCTTCCTGGAATCAATATCAATAGAGAACCACATGTCCACATCTAGGCCTGTTTTGGAAGTAAAAACCACCAGATAAGTCTTTGTAAGCCTTTTCGGCTTAGGAGAGCATAAAGATTGAGGTTGTATAAAATGGAGCGAAAAACGTTCTGTTTTGATCAATGTGTTAAAAAAATATCGCCACTGGGTGTTTGCTTTATTAGCTGTCGAAATTATCGCATGTGTAAACACCGTATTAATAATGCTAGAGTAGTTTGTGTAAAAGCGTAAACATCTGAAAAGAAGTCGTAACCTGATTTAATTGTTTCATTTGGTTTGTTTTTTCTACACCTCGTCATTTTTTTACGATCTTCGAACAGAGACTACCGATTCCTGACATAAATATACAACCACAATATTATTAGGGCTACGCCTAAGTAGCGACAGCACGGTCAGTGGGTATTTAACTGTATTGTTGGCCTAATATCAAAGCTTTTTTCAATCTTAAAAATAAAAGAATAACTGGAATTAACTTCTGTATTTTCCACCATGCCCGCTATCAATTTGGAGAATATGGACGCCTAATGGAGCCTATCTTAAAAGAAGGCTAACTTTTTCCAGATGAACTGCTTATTACTCAGTTGCTCAACCTCTCTTTGAAACGAAAGATAAAAAGCTTTCCCGTTTTCATAATCAGATAGATTCAGTTGGATTGGATGAAAAAGACACAGACACCCAGGAGTTTGTATATAAATCTAATGTATGAGAAGACCCGAATCGAAGAAAGGCAAATGGTCGGTTATCGACGTCCTGGAAGGTCTGGGATCTCAAACAAACACCATTTCAAATCCGGTTCAACCGTTATTTATTTTAATCGAAGATGCAGTGGTTTAAAATACACAAATATTCCCAACACATAAAATTGAGTCTACATTTACATTTACTTAACACATGAATTTACTTTTAAGTTATAATGCAAATGACACGAAAAACGATTTTAAATTAAATCCAATTTCAAAACAAACACAAACAATCCACAACGTCCCCGCACGATCGGTGCCACCCCTTTCCATCAAAAATGGATTCGTCCAGCGAACGTGTCCGCCGGCGATTGGCCGATCGCCCTTCACGACAAGAATCGAGTCGACTTCCACGAGTCATTGTCATTAACGCTGGACGTTCTCAGTTACGGACCCTAATAAAACTTAAATTTAACAAAAAAACCAGGGTGTGTCATGTAATAGTTGTTTTTAAGCCATTTCCGCTCCCAATGTAGAGCATACGGTCTGCTAATGAAGGTATCTCAGCAGAAATTTGTCTACTAGAACTGCTGGTTACTCAGTTGACCAAGCTGTCTTTTGCGAAGAGAGTAGGGATAGAAGGATAGGGGCTAGGGCAGGACCAGTGGTTAGATAATCGCTCACGTAATTTTTACATAGAACTTTCGTCCAAAAAAAATACTTATTTTAGTTGTAATCCTAATTCGCAGAGCAATAATTATAATTCAACGAAAGTCGTGAAAGTCTTGGCTTTTGAAAGAGACTACGACAGGATAATTAAATATATTATCATGCAAAGGAACAAACACACGTAGTTTGGATGTGACATTTCAATTTTTTTAAGGTGGCAAATTTGTGTGAATTCAAAACTGTATAATTCTACTGGCTGTGAAACGTATTTCGCCTCTTTAAGAATAGTTTTAAGACTAGTTACCTCTATTGTTAGATATAACTTTATAGTCAAAAATTTATTGTAATCCTTTACTTATATGAGAAAATAAAAGGCGCGAAAGATAGAAACAATAGCAATATTAATTTCAGAAATAATCTTCTCACTTGTCGGGTCTTTCGGGCCCGTGGTGCAGTGATCAACGTTACGGATCTCACTGGTTTGAATACCAGTATAATATTAATAATCGAATATCACAAACAACCGTGCCCGCGAACACAGATCGATTGAAAAATCAATTTATGAAACTGTCCGTACTGGGATTCGAGCTCATGAGCACCGTAACCGAAGTCGACGACATTGACTACTCGGTTAAAGGTCCGATATCCACAACAAATACAATGTCTATTTCGGTAAATATGCTTAACAACATGCTACTCTTTTTTTATGTCTGAAAGAGAGTAGCATGTTGTCAAAGATAGTTTACTTGTGCGGTTTTATATTTCCCAAGTATAAAATCAAGTGAGCCAATGAAAACATGTACTATAAATATGATGGCGTTACGCTTATGTACCAGAAGTATTATTATAGTTGTTACATTTCTTTAGTGGAAAACCGTGCAAGCTAAAAATCCTTTTTTGAAATAATTTAATAATTTTTCATTGGTTTACTTATACGATTTTGCATCTCTGAACGTAAAATTGTAAGCCAATAAAAACACATACTATATTATACAAGATGGCAGCAACAGAGATTATACTGACAGAAGTAAAGGCGAAACTCGGGTCGTTAGTGACGAAATACCTACATGGAAATGTACAAAATTGCCACAATTCAAATTTGACAATAGTTTGTAAATCGCAAGGATTTTTGTACATTATAAAGAATAATCTTTTTGGCATACAAATTATAAGATTTGTTATTGATAGTCATATCGTGCTTTCTGCCGGAATGAAAAATAACAATATGACTGAATACTGTTTTTTTTTAAAACCATTGTATCCTATGACTTTATATGTTCTACCAGTAAATAGAGCGTTAAATTGCATATATTTTGACATTTAAAACGGAAAATCATCAAAAACTGACTTAATGTGTTCTGTCCATATACTCGCGATATAATCTATTCTTAAGTAATGTAGAAATATTGATTAATAAATTCAAATGATTTCAATGATTTTAAAAAATATTCTTAACCATGTTCAGCCCTTGTTGGGATAATAAAATTGAACATAGAACTTAACTGAAGCTATTTAGATATGGTTTTTTTTAATTGCTTGATGAAATTCGGGGTCAAACAACTATATAATATAAACATGCCGTCCTCAAGATTAACTTATTACTTGTATACCACTGAAACGCCTATATAACGTAGATATATTGAAATATATTGTCGGCCGCTGTGGTCTAGTGGTCAGAGCTTTACCTAGCAATCAGATGGGTCCGAATTCAAGTTCCGGCAAAGAAGTGAAAAAAGTAGAAGAATAAGCTTCGTTTAACTATCGATTTCAAAGTGTGAGTATTTATATTGAGTGAAAACTATTTTAACTATGTGAAAATATTTTTTCGTAAGTGTAACATATGTCTTCAATGCTAAAATATATTTTATTATGTGGGATCACTTTATTTTTAGTATTTTTTTTTTTGGTGGAATGTATTTGTTATAAGTGAAAACTATTTTTAATGAAATTGAATATAATCTAAACAAAAGTGCATTTAATCGTAAGCCGTTTTAAACTTGATAGATTATGATCATGATAAAGAAAAATTTCTCAAGATATTTATTACAGTTTTCAAGATAACTTCAGTTCGGCTTATTGTGATCCTTCATCTGAATTTTAAAACTACATTATAGCTAAAGTATTCATAAATTAAATTGTTTATGCATATTTGGTTTGCGATAACGTTGAAAGGCATCGTTATCGGATTCAGCATGGACATAATTATGTTTCAAGAATGAAAATAAAAAAGATCAAAACAATCGGCGAAGTCACAAAGAATATTTAATCGTTTTCTTCTTGTGAGTTCCGTTTTGACATGAGAATTAAGTCACCGCCATTGCTGCAAGAGTTTTATGTATTGTGTGGTATTTATATATATGTAATCTGTGACAACAATTCGCTACTCCGTCGATCATTAGTACATTAGTCATTAGACAATTCCAAAAAACAAATTGAGCTAAATAAGCAGTTGTATGTAAAATGTTGCTCTTTATCTAATTCAGTACTTAGATATCTTAAAAATACCACCAAAAATATGCTGAGGCAAAAATTAAACAAAATGGTGATATTTCTTCCACTGACTAGGTATACTCGGAAAATACCTAATTGTTAAGCACCTGTTTATATAAAGTAAAAAACAATAATATTTGATTTATGATAACCATTTGAATATTGCTCTTCCCATTATCTCAATATAGGTTATTTGGGATATCTGAGTAATAAACTGGACGATCGATGTATACATTGCATACAACATATGATTCATACATGATACATGATAGATTCAGCAATTTCTAAAACATTATAAATAATTAATATCGCGTTTAAATAAAGTTCAACTACTCTAGTAAAAATGTGTATGGCAAATACAAAAATCATTACTTTGGGCGTAAAGGTATTAAGCTGGGAGGACTGTCTGGTCTCCAATAAATCTGAGAATAGGAAAGCTACCTAGATCTTACATCAGAAGAGTTTATTGTTTAAAAAATGTTATATGGCCATCCTCCGCCCTCATTCTTCGTTGCAAATCCTCTCATGATATTAGATTCCTTTCCGTCCTCTTTGGGCGTGCCGTCATATAATATAGAAAACTTACCCGTTTAGTTACTGCATAAGAAGAGTGATAACCCAAGTATCATAACCAGCCAAATTCGTACAGTGTATTTGTAGTATTTGTACTGACTTGTATACTAACTTGACTTACTTTGGATAACTATTAGCCTCGTGTAAATGCTTGTGCTTAAAAGTACGAAATACAATTGTTGCCTAGTTGTCAACAATTTTACATTGTCAGCGGAAATTCATACTAAGTACACGATTTTCATTTAACTCGTATCCTGTTTGGCTGAAAGTTTAAAACTTGAAACCGGAAGCTGTGACAAGAGTAAGTTAATAAATGAAATAGTACGCAGGAAACCGTTAAGCTCAAAGCTCGTTATAACGGAATGACCAATATTAATAGTATTTAATTTGAAGTATTTAGACGAACAAGTGAAATAATTAATATTCCTAAGAAACTATTCCCTTATATCAATTTTAAAAAATAGAAGCCAATAATTGTAATATATAATCTTACTCTTTTTTTAAATCACACAGTCATTAAGAATGTCATTCTGATTGATAAGTATAGGGTTCCTCTATGTACGCTCAGGGCTGTCATTCCCAATGATGGTGTAAGGTTTGTTTTTAAGCTTTCAGTAGCTCAACATCTCCCTTTATAGAAGATCAAGATGAAAAAATGACAAAAGCAAATGACTCTCTCTGTGCCTCGTTTTCAGGATTGGGTAGGGTGTGTGTGGTATACTGTGGATCAAACCAGTTTGAATTCAAATTGGCAATTTGTTTTTAAAATCATTGTATGGAATGTCCATTCTGTGATTCGATATGTTGTATACAAAGTTAATTAAAAATAAACGTTTGGAACTTTGTGTTATTTGACGTACATATATATTTATGACGAGAATGTTCTTCTTCAATGAACATTCCAGGGTGAACCTTGGCCACCTCAATAAGACTGCTCCACTCCTCTAGGTTTTCCGCCTTCTTACGCCAAGCTGCTCGCTGATCTCCAGCACTCGTAACACCGCGTTTTACATGAACGAAGTCAGTGCGCGGCGACGTCAGTGCGATTTGAATCGATATAATATACGACGAAAAGAGGCGAAGCGGCAACGCTGTCCGACGTGCAACCATCTCGGCTCAGAAATTTATAATGCAAGACACATTTTCTTCACTGATACACACTGCCGCGCTAGCGTAAACGTAGAGTTTTAACAAATCTGACAATGTCTATTTCAATGTAGAGGTTATTAATATTAAGCTCATGGTTGTGCTGACATCGACAAATGCCATATTCACAGACAGGGGCAAACATCTTTCCCAGGTCCTCAGACACTCGAAGCTTCTAATAGTCCTTAGAGCTAAACGCCCAATCCTCTGACCCACACGCCAGAACTGGTCTTATGAGGATTTTGTAGAGAAGAACTTGTGTGTTATTTGAATTATTTATGTAGTCGATAGAGGAATCTATTGTTGCTTACAATTCTTTTGCTGATTTTCTCCCTTACATTGTTCTGGACGTGAGTCAATGATTCATCCACAAACATATTTTTTAAATACTGTAATTTTATAATATTTTCCTCGTGATCAATTGACGTCACAATGAATTTGATAGTAAAATCAATCGACCATGTGCTCAATTGTCCACGACCAATATTCGGTTAACCTTTATTATATATCACTCAAGGGGAAAACAGTCAACATTTATAAAGCAAATCTGGTAAATGATAATGAATGTATAAAACCATTCTTCTGTATTAAAAGCTTTGATGCCGCTCGTTTAGGACAATTATAGTAATTATTTATTTATCAACAAAAATGACTTTTAAAAAAATATGATTCACATTATTAGAAAAAAATTAAAAGAATCCATCTGTCTTTCACGGATCGATTGTATTTTATCTTGTAAAATCAATTAGACTATCTTAATTTGCTGCCATTATAAACATAATTAAATAATCAAAACTTACAACGAGACATTATTTTTTCATATAAAGTACTTATTAAAAGTCAGCCATTCATGAATCCTGCGATCAGAAAAAAGATACTCCACACTTCAGTCGAAGTTTTATTAATTCTGCAATTTATCCTCTTAAATAATTTTCGTTTAATTCACGGGGAGAGGTCTGCATATGCAATGCAAAATGTGTGCATACCAGTGGCGTGCCGTAGATGCTCCGCATACCTTACAGAAAAGGCTAATTTTACGTAATTATCAAACAAAACTTCTTCAAAGTACACGTTTATACACTCAATTCAGAAAGTGTGCGCGAATTGATTGGCATTTCTCTGCGTTCTATTTAGCCGTGACCGCTCGATAAACGTAAGACCTCTGACGAAATTGGTTCAAAATTTCGCATGCTAAGAAGTTTGCTACACACGCGCATGCGCAATAATGAAAAATCCAATTTGCGTACGGATCGCGCATGACGGTTAGTATGCTGATGCATGCGCTTCTATTTTAACATCTCACTGTAAGTATTGTGATTCGGATTGTCAGATAAATCGTGTTTAATTTGTCGCTACTCTCAACATGGATTAACAGCAAAGAAAAGAAAGGGGATTTAATATTACATTAGCGGAATATATGAAATATTAGAGACTGTAGAGAATTTTAAATTAAGGAGTAAAACTCGTGAGAAGAATAAATTGAATTTCAAAAACAAGATAAATTTTGCATATATTCCTCCCTCAAAGCATGCCTTGCATCATAATTCACCGCACGCCACTGGTGCATACCTATTACCACTGAATAGGAATTAAATGTTGATCGATAGTTTTCCAGTCCTTTAGCCGATCGATCAACGTCGTGTTATTCGGTTACGTTGCTCACGGGCTTAAATCCCAGTATGGACAGTTTCATAAATTGATTTTTTGTTCGTAAGCGTGCATGTCTGTAATGTCTAAAAATCCCTGCTACCCATCCGATCCTAAAAGAGGGAGTATAGCGGGATCGATTAGATAACCACTATTCCTGCTCTAGCTTTCTATCCATAAAATCCTTACTCTCTTTGAAAAAAGAGAGGTTGAGCAACTGATTACAAACTGTTCTCGCAGAAAATCTTCTATTGAGATATATACTCTATAAGGGTTCATATAATCCACATTGGGAGCACACATGCTTAAAATGTATATGGATATGTATTAAAGAAATAGATATTATACTAGTTCAAAAAATAAATATACTGTCATTCAAAATGTTATTCAAATTAAGGGGGGGGCGACGATTAACTATTATAATATTTAATTTTGGATTATTGAGATTTTGTACACTTCCATGTATTTTGTCACTAACAGTCAGTCAGTTCGAGTCCATTCGTGTGCTCGAATGCCTGAAGATGCCGAAAGGCGAAACCCGGGTCGTTAGTGACAAAATACATGGAAGTGTACAAAATCTCAATAATCCAAATTTGATATTGAAATTCCATCAAGCACCCTCAGTCGATGTCTTAAATTATATTATAATATTTGATGCACGTTCATGTGTTTCAACCCAGGGAATCCCTAGGACTATTCATAACATTGCATATACTAAACTCATTGTAAAAGCTTTCCAATTGAAATGCTATGAGCAGTGCGTAAAGATAATAATTTTATTAAAAACATACATTCGCGATGACCTCTTGCCCATGTTCGATAAGCTGTCTCACAAGCAATGTGTGCACTTGTCGGGGGAGCATTGCCGTAATCAGAGAAGATTCATGAACGTTATTAAATAAAGATTATTACAATACCTACATCTGTGTCTAGATTTATCTGTCCATCTGTGACGCAGCACACACACGCACTCTCTCACTATCTTTTTCTCTCTCCGAGTGTTTTTGTGTGATTTTTAAAAGAGTCTGCAGAACTAATCAAGACGGATGGCAACCCAGACGTGATGGCAATACGCACTACCTTACACAGTACATACGGACGGCTGACAATACTGTCTCAATGGCCGTCACACACACACTCTATGTCAGTGCATCGTTCGCATCAAGCATATTGAGTGAATGCTTAGAGGTGGCACTGACATCTGGTAATAATTCTTAGTTTTGAAATACATGTATGAATAAATGTGTCTTTGAATAAAAATACTTTTTTACATCAGTATGTAATATTTTTTAATTAAACTGTTTTTTTTTAATTTTAAGCGAAACCTTATCTCATCTTAAATAATGAATTGTGGCAGATAATGTAAGTTTTTGTACTGTCGCGCTATATTTTAAAAATAAAACACAATTTTTTTGTACTTCTTCCAAATGTTTATAATGATTTGGACAGTCATCATATTTATATATTTTAAATTGAATTTTAACAATTAAACAGTATATGAAACATCTATGAGAAGAATTTACAGCTAATCAAACAAATTATATATAAGCGAAATTAAATAGTCTACAATAAAAATGTTAATGAATACTAATCTGAAATAAAAAATGAATACACATTAAAAATAAATATAAATAATTAAAGTATAATGCCTTTCCACCAATAATCGACAGTTAACACACTAAAAGTGAGTGTTGCGTTACATAAATTAATATTAATGCTTAAATTCCTCAATCGTGACTGCACCACTGATATCCTTATTATTCACGCTGCCCAAGAAATCATGCAAGATTATTTCATGTCAAAATAAAATTAAAATGTTTATTGTATACCATTAGTATTAGATTTTGTATTTATTTCATACTTCCGATTTTATGACTACATTTGGCTACTGTGTCTTTAGCCTAGTGGTCAGCGTTGTCGTCTTCAGTGGCAGCATCTACGGTTTCTAATTCTAGTATGGACTCGCTCATTTTTCTATCGATTCATGGAGTTGTGTTCAATAGCATGGATGTATGTGATGTTAAAGACTTCCTCCCATCGATGCCGTCGGCGCAGAGAGGGCGATCAGCTAAGTCGATTCGTAATCTCTTCGTAAAAGTAATGGAGCGAATGATTTATACGCAGATCTCGTAAAACCACTTCTGTTGGAATAAGCTCCATTACGATCTGTCCACATCTGAATATTTGTGCCCGCTACGAGCCGTGATTTGATCAAGTGTGGAGTATAATGACTTGTTTTGGCGGGTGGCCAATACCCAAGAATAGCGTGCACTAATGCTCAGATGTGGACACACCATTAGAAATCCATATGCTCCACATTGGAAGCGCATATGGTGAAACAATAAAAATATAATCAAGAATTTAAAAATAGCTGGTCGTTACCCGAGTGCCAGGAATACATTTATGAACGTGTGTCATACGGCTGATGGCGCATCGTGTCGATTTTTGTTTCTGGCTGATGTAACAACAAATTAAACTACTCTATTATGTATCAATCTTCCAGTTCATTATTCAGACATCTAAAAGTAACTCATATTATTTCTCGATAATATTGCTTTTCCAATTACCTCTAATTGGAAAAGCAATAATAAAATGGTCACCATAATTCAAACATTATTCTTGTACCCGAGTTTTATACATTTTATAAACAGTCAAATAAAATCAATATTTCATGAATTCGTCATAGTATTTTCTCTGTTTACCTTTCTGAAAACTAGATGACTGTGTCTTTTCAGCTGTTTGCAACATATCTTAGATGTGTTTTAAGAAGTACAGTAAGCATGCCATTAGTGATTTATCTTTCGCGTGCCCGGGTTGGGAATCGCTGCCTTAAACTCACAAACAGTTATGTATACAAACGTACTCTTGAAAACGCACTTCCCAATTCAAAATACAAATAATTATGTTCCACATTGAGAACTGACATGTCTTTAAAATATAGAACAACACTAACATTCTTGAAAAAACATCCTGTTAATTTTTCCTTTATTTTGATTACATAAACGGTAACCTTATATTTCTATCAGTGCATATCGAAAGTGACAAAAAATCAGTATTATATTATTATGATGCATTCTTAAACGAGTGAAAAACATCAGAGTATCGCTTCTGTTGCAGGGTTTGAGGCAATGTTGTCGGCATCACAGGATGACAGCCGACATCTCAAGTGTTTATCAACAGGGTTGCCACTCTCTTTCGTGGACATTGTGAAAAAATAATAGTGGTCAACGGCTAAGATTTTTTCAAATCTTCTTAACTCCCAATGGGGTCTATGGACTCTGAATGGAGGTATCTCAACAAACGTTTTTCTACGAGAGCTGCTAACTAATCAGTTGTCAAACTTAAAACTTGTAGGCCTAGGACAAGTAGCTAATCGCTCTCGCTACACCACGTTTTAGGATCAGGTGGGTGGGAGGTAATTTTATTCGTAGCATATTAAGTCAGTATTTATTTTTGCCAAGTACGTTGCTTGGCCAACATCACTTATTTGTCTTGCGGTCGTCTTATAAGGGTGGGAGAAAAGATTTCCCCTTTTATCCCAACAGACGGTCAGTCTATTTTTGTTGTCCAAACGCTACTTCGCCATTTTAATCTTAACTTGTAAACTGTAAATAATTGTAACTTATTTGTATAGTAAACTGACCAACTCCATCTGAAAATAGATGTGAAGCAGAGAACTGGAACTGTTTTTCTTGTGAATTATTTTGGAGGGTGGGATTCTATCATCCTCAAACGACCCTGCCAGAAGCGTACATTTCACACTGTATACTATAATACAGTGGAAAACAATAGCTTTTTCTCGATCTGTATTCCAAATTTTTAAATAATTATGTTGTTAGTAGGGATTGAATTGCGATTAACAATGGGCGTAGAATATAAATGTTTCCATAAATTGTCTTTATTTTTTCCGTGCCCTGAATATTGACGCTCCCTGGGAATCGTAGAGAGAAGAAACATTCCTTCGTTCGCCACTTGACGCAGCCACCGCTCAATGATTTTATGATATTATATTATTACTATTTAGAATAATCCAGAAACATTGACTTTGGATAAATAATTATTATCTTCAGTCAATGCACTTTAATTTTTGCCTATTTGAAATAATTAATCACAGAGATGGTTATTCCCGTGAAAAATAAAAATATGATTATAATCGCTAGTGATTCCTAGAATAACACAATATTAACTTCTTATACCTACAAGGCAGTATGACATGCTAGATTATTACTATCTTTTGTGGAACTTTGGCGACTTTCATAATCTTTGATTTTGATACACCCAAACAACGCTTAGTTCATAATAAAATATATTTAATTGTACGCTCTATCTAGAGTTGTGCGTACGAACTTTAGTAACCTTTTGGGTGAATTACACTTCAAATTACTCGATATTTTAATAGTTTTTTCACTTTTAAGGAGTTAACTGTCAATTCTTGGTGGAAAGGCATTGTATTAAAAAAAAACATAAATTGTTTTGTACTACTTCCACATGTTTATAATGATCAGGACCGGTTTAGCTCATCGGGAAAGGGGGTATGAAAATAATATTTTCATTGGGGTATTGGAGAAAATCTCACAAAACCAACAAAATAATAATTGTAAAAAAATATTTTCTATTTGATTTGAAATATCATTTTTCTTTCATAGATAGTTTCGGTAACATTAAAAATAATCTATCATCAAAAAAGAGACGTAATTTAGATAGGATTGGCAGTAAAAGATTTTGATGTGAAATCTGATGATAAGGAGTAAATATACATGAAATGCCCTTCTAAGTCCTATTTACGGTATTTGAAAAATACGTAGCCCAGACTGAAGAAAATGTTGAGTGTGTTGCGTTAGTTTTGTCAAATTTATTACATAACCCGATATAGAGCATGTTTAAATTCTCATATTAAATTAATTATTAATGTGGGTATAATTTAGGTGCTAGTGTAAAAAAAAGATGCAGTGGCGTGCAGCCGAAAAAGAGCCCATAGCAAAAAGAGGCGCACGAAGAAAGCGGCCCTCTTCAAAAGCCCACTGATCCATCAATCCGATCCTTGATACGCAGCTCGCACATGTCCGCAGATCGATTTCAAGTAACTGTTTATCCTTGCAGCTGAACGCATCTCTCGAGACAGATGTAAATTAATATGCCACACTAATTAATGCCATACTTCGGAGCGGAAAAATAAGACTAGCGGTCATCCTATCAAATCAGCGAAAGAAAAAAACACACACGACTATTGCATGTATGATGAATCGTCCAGAATCAAACACCCATGTGAAATTAATTAAGAAAATAATTTCCAGCGGTTATGAACCTTTTCATCGGAAGAACAGTATTTCTCAACCTTCCGACTTGCATATTGTTTTCAAAATGGCGTTCGGATAACAAGAATAAATAACAATTTTAAATTTTAAAATATGATAGTAAAGGTTTGAATAGAAATACAGGTGGGTTATGTATTTTATATTGTCGATGGATTCGGCGATAACTACGGAATTTCATTTTTAATATAAAATTAAAATTGTTAACATAGTTATTCCACTAAAAATTTTGTATATAATAGCCCAGACTACTCCGTAGACGTTTTATTATTATCACATATCACATGTAGGTATGAAATTTTCTCATGAACTAAGCGTTCGAGGTGTATATAAAATAAAATTGTCTGCTATGCTCTCACACACACACACACACCCAACAATACACACATTTCCGACGTGACGCAAATTCTGGGGCAAACATACAAAAATAACAATAACAATAAGTTCGTCAGTATGGAAACTATAGAACAGCGGCGTTTGAGATTACGCTGCAAAATCCCGGCGTGATGCTGATGCCGAGGCACACAGACAACAATGATCACAAAGAACTCCGTAACCTGCACAATCCCGATATGAAGGTTATTTAATATTTGATTTAAAAAACATAAATATAAGATGTCTCAAGAGTAATAATTTTTCAGATTTTGCGGATCATTTAATTGGGTATGATCATAATTTTAATAAAAATAATAACGTAGAAGTACTCCATCGAGTAAATAAAAGAGGTATTAGAGAGAATAGTTTGGAGTTTTTAGATATTAATAAAACCGTAAACAGTAATCAATTATTGGTAAATAACATGTTAAATAGTAATAGCTCACTACTATTAAATTTATTTCTCTTGGGATTTTCACCTGCAAACACTAGTAATTAATTTTTAATGTAAACATTCTGCATTGAGTATGGCCAGAATTGGAACTTTTGGGTCATTCAATCAAAAACTCTAACCGTATAATACAAACATGTGTCTAACTTAGGTAGCATAATGATAACAATATCTAGGGAAAGTTAAGTTGTTTTATTCTGAAATATTGTTTCCCTTTTTAGCCAAAATACTACCTTCAATTGTTTTGCGGTATTTTCTAAAGACAAATTACATCCAAAACGAAACTAATTCACGCCATTGTCCAACTGATTTCTTAGCTGAAAATGAGAAGTCACATCCAACTATGTTTTTTGTAGTAATGTCTAGGGCTTCCGATCCCGGCCAATTAGTCAACCCGTAATCCCAGGATGGTCTAAATATCAATCCCGCGAAGCTCGGATTGTTTATGTAATAGTTTTCTATAATACCTACATAATTAATACATTTATGTATTGTGGTCTCCCTCCTTCTCATTTTTTGTAACTGCCGTGGACAGAAACAGATAATTTTGACAACAGTGATTATATTTTCTTGTTTTTTTACAATATTTTATTAAAATTAATAAATAAAAAAACCATCCCCATGCTCAAAAAAATATATGAAATCATATATTCATTCCAATTAAAGCAATAATGGACACAAATTTTATTTTGAATGTACAATTTGAAACATTTTACGCTTCATAACTAATCCCGTGATCGAAAAATTATGAATCCTGAAATTAAATGGGTCTGGGATTGCACCCCCTGGTTATGTCTAGGTTATTTTCTAAAAAAATAGTGTTCAGTGGTGTACGTCATTAATTTAGTCAGAAATTCAAGATAGTTTTGTTTTAAAGAAAGTAAAAGATATTTACATTAGAAACACATTTCTTTTACATAAAATTGAAAAAACTATAGCAGTGATGTGAATAAAAGAATAATGTTTTTACCAATACGTTTTTATTTCAATATAATAATATACATTATTTACATACATCATAAACAATTGAAAAAAAAAATTTCTGTCGCAATTATAATTTATCTTCGCTCTTAATTAATAATTTGTGATTTTTTTCGATAAAAAACAATGAATCTTAAGTCGTAATGAATACTATTCAAATATAAACTAATTTATACATGTGAATTTAGCACCTAAAATGAACACTAAATTATTGTAATTCAGATTTTACAATATTATATTCATAAATAATAAGTCATAAAAAAATATTTTACATAATAAAGGTACTACATTTATTGCAATGCATTTATTAAATTTAAATGAATTTCTAACGAATGCTTTAAATTAATAATATAACTTCTATATTATTAATAGTCGATTACTGTAATATATATAGTAAAATATTGTAAACTATAGTTGTGGTTTATCAGAGGTCTCCAATCAACGGTACGTGATCATCAAGAATCCAGCACGGATTTTAGTAACGGTGTTCTAGTGAGTGTGGCCTTTAGACTATACAGTTTAGAGACCCCTAGTTCATTTTATAAATATGATAATGGAAACTGCGTTAATTAAATGTATGGAACACTTATACACAAATAAAATGTAAAGGTGCTCTAGTCGATAACAGAACAAAACACAGTGAAATCACTTAAAGAGAACATCATGTGCCTCAAGATATTATGCGCCACAGGCACAATTTTCATGTGTTTTTTATACTTTTTTGATTTATTGTTTTTAGATATCACTTTTAAGGTGATAACTGTCAATTCTTGGTTGAAAGGCATTATATTTAAAAATAAAAAACAATTTTTAAAAACCGATTTTTTTCATCTTTTTAGATACAGTTTCTTAACAGAAATATTCGTCCGTCTTTGGTCCGTTAAAAAGTCCGTTATTAGGACAAAACTCAGGTTTTCATGTTTGAAATTGTCAAAAAATTATGATTATTAACACGGCGGGCCGGGTAAGACCACCGCAGGCTATGTTCGGGTCATAAGTCGACTTCTTGCGAATCCCGAAATCCCGGTATTGGTATTGAGTCAATCCCGGGATTACGGGATTGACTTATTGCTCGGAATCCTGGGATTTCGGGATCCCGGGATTGGAAGCCCTACAGAGGATCAACCGGAAATTTGTTATGCACACTTTGAAAGCCACTGCTGTGGGTACATTAAAGTTTTTACTATTTTACTGCAATATAAACAAGTGTTATTTTGTGAAATACTTTATTTTTATCAATAATAATTACAATTTACATCGTTTACCTATTCTGCTAAAACAAATTATAATATAATATGACTAAACGTTCTAATTTTTTGAGATATATATTTACAAAAGATATAATACCTATAGTACATACATTTTATGTCATCTATAAAGAGTTAGCATCATTTTTAATAATATATGTTGTTTATTTAACAGATTGAATGCCACCGTACCTGATTGGGAACGTTACGAGCCATACAGAAGACAAAATTTAATGGTAGCTAATAGGTTAACGTTTTTTTTTCTAATTAATATAAGATGTTTTGTAATTGTTTTCAACAGTTGAAGAGTAACACTTTCTTATATTCTAAAAACAAAAACATATTTTATATGATAATCATAAATAAAAAAATAGATAGTATTTTATGTAAGAAAACTAAAACCAAAAATTATTGTAATGTTTTACAATAACAGTTTATGATGAATTAGTCAACGACAATTTCCTTTGAGATTTCAATTAGGTGAATACATGTACTTAGTTATTATAAGTGTTTTAATACTCTTTGGTAAAAGATAAATATAAATTTTGGGGTCAGATCTAATTTTTATTTTTTATTATTCGTTTGGTTTGAGAACCTCTTATGATTTAGTGTTTAATATAGCAGAAAGATGAAATAATGTTTCAGTAATTGTTTTATGTATACAAATATCCTTAGAGAGCTAGTTTTATATTACGGTTTTTTTATAATTTTCTATATTTAAATAAGATCGCTTGCATTAGAAAATTAAATTGTATAATTTTTATAAATAGAAATGTCACCATTTTTTTTCAAGAATGCGTAAATCGTGATGAGGTTATCATTTTAAAAGTAGATGGAACGAAAGAAAAAATAGCGGGCAACACTGAATTATTGAAAAGATTTCAGACACATCTCTACGAGTACATATTAATAATAATTTTGAATAGTGGTTTTAATAATCTAGGATGAAATACAGCAATTTAAAAAACTTCATTAGAAAATCATAAAGCATAAAATTTGCATATACCTACCATAATAATTTTAGGTAGGTAATATAGTAGTTTGTATTTACAGTATAAACTTTTTAATGTAGTCAACCCAATATAAACACTGTTTTGGGTCACAAGTTCGGGATGGTCACTTCGTAAATAATTCGAGGACGAGCAATAATACACAAAACGATATATCAACCAATACATTACCGGCCGTTTTCGGTGGACGAAGTATTTGCGAGCGTGAGGCGGCGCGGCGTAGCTCGAAAATATCAATCGTTCTCCGCCAATGGGAGTGTCCTACGTGAGTGGTGAAGAAAACTTGCGGCGTGCCATACAACGGCAAGCGTGCCAAACGCCGCCCGCCGCCTCACGCTCGCCTAAGGCACGGTGTTAGTTTTTACTTATACAAGAATTTATAGTGGTTTCAGATATCTTTGAAGATGCATTCTACTAAAATGGCAGTAGAAAGAACTATACTTATAAAAAATTCGACGACTTTTATAATAAAATATACAACTAACAAAAATATAATTTCGATTTTAACAATACAATACTTTATCAGTGTCCAAACATAGCACGATCATTTAATACACCCGAAAGAAGACTGCCACAACTAAAAAAATGTTCAGTACTTACCAACTTATTTCGTAGTAAGTATCTACTACATTTATTTCCAAAAGTATCAATAAGTTTCTCTACTAACATATTAAATAAATCATCGCTTGACAACAATACTGAGACATCTGAAAAATACATATTTTTTAGAATAATATTTTCTCTTCATTTTAAATACGCCAGCGCTGAAGATTTTTCAAAAAACGTTGATTTGACGGATACTTCCTATTTGAATGAAAAATGTAGATACCATTTTGGTAAAATATTGTAATCACGTGGATTGCTATCAATCAGGATTGTTTATACATTTAAGTGTACAATCCAAAACTAAAGCGATTTTTATCTTTACTATTTTCAATTATTTTGAGATGTGGCGGTATTCTTTGGTTGTAAGATATATATTCATATTCCTTTCAATTAGATGAACCATGCCAATGGCGAGTAGACATAACAGAACGGGGAAAATGTTCAATTAACGATTAAAATCTTCCATATACAATTTTATCGTTACAACATTTAGTCTGTATGTAGCGTCATGTGCAAAACATGAGTTGATAATACATCTGCCATATTACCGTGATATAACGAGGAAAAAATAATTTAGTGCTACCACTGGGCGGGCGCATTCGGAGGCTCTATACACTGATTAGGCGAGTAAGGTAATATAGCACCTCCAGAGTATTTCCCTGCAGACGCTTGCATCAAATGATACCTGCTATACATATTTTCATCAGGGACCCTCGCGGGCTGCCAACCACCTTGCTCACAATGGTTATTCCAATTATACTGGGTAGGGTAACGAGGAACAGGATGATGAGGAAGGTACTGATCAAGCTCTGATCCATCCAAACCTTCATCCAAGAAGGGCATACAGTCTGGGCGAAGAATCTCGTTACTAACTGAAGGTGGACACGTGTTAATGTTGTTATTATTGTGATTATCCGGGGGAGAATGAGACGGTGTTGTGTGAGTATCTAGTGACGACCTGGGCGATAAGGATCTCGGTGATGCAGCGTCACTGTTCATAAAGTCTTCAGTTTTCATAGTCTCTTCCAGTTTAGGAATCCTTGCCATTTGTGAAGAGTTAGACATGCCTTTCGGGGGCTTGCGGCGGCGAGGTTGATATTTGTAATCGGGATGGTCTCGCTTGTGGATCACTCGAAGTCTTTCAGCTTCTTCGATAAAAGGGCGTTTGTCATCGTCTCTCAGCTCTCTATAAGAATAAATATAAGATTACATATAATATGTATTGAGATTATAAAGACAGGCTACCATTACTGGTATTAGAGGACGATGCTTTAAAATATAAATTGTAGACTGAGGGCAGAACTAGGGTTAACTCACTTTTAGTAAATTGTACAGAAGAGTCGTTTAACCCATTCACTGCTACACTAATCACCTAGATATCATTGCCCTATCGATTACCACGTAGTTGCTAATTACCGATGACACGCGTCGGGTGTCGTTAGTAGTGAATGTATTAAAGAGACAATGCTCTGTATCTAAAATTTTAAATGCAAATTAAAGTTTATTGTAGTTTTAAAGAGATGTGACAGTTTTTAAATACTGTTTTATTAACTTAAAATATTTTTGCAGTAAATTTAGAATATCGCACTCCCAGTAAAATACATTCGTCTTTCTAAATCTGTCATTTTGCAGGAGTTTCATTCGAGTTTTCAAAAATTTGCTGTTAATCCAAAAGAAATCCAGGAGCATATTATAGATCTCTACATTTTTATATTTTCGATGGATTCAGCGGGTAACTATGTGGAATTTCATTTTTAATATTAATTAAGATTAATAACTTCGTTATTCCACTGGCTGTGTTACTATATGTGGCACGTGTTACGTTCAATTAGTCTGAAGATGCCTCTTAAAGAAGTGAAACACGCGAATAAATTATTGTCAAAATTGTCTGTGAAATATGAAAATTAGGGCGACCACAATACATATATTAACTATGTAGGTATTGTAAAAAACGTGTATAATACATAGACAAACCAAGGTGCATGTACTAGTGCAGGAAGTATTTAATTTAAAATATGTTTTTTTGATACATTTACAGTGAATCTCGAAATCACGGTATTGACAGGGATCCTAAGATTGAAAACCCTAATAGTTACGCATTCAGCTGACGAATTGAATCTTCTCCTCACACAGAAAGAAACTAGTGCAGATTAGAAATGATAAGTCAAATATTTCTTAAATAACCCACCTGTGTAAATAGCGTATTTATATTTCAGTCGATGCGTGTCACAGTTAGTAATAAAATGATAACCATATTGAAACACCTTGAATTGCCATTGTGATACTTATTATATGAATACAATATTATCTAAAACGAGTACATGTTTTTATCAAGCCGACCGACCCCAGATGTCCCAACCGGTAAGCATGGATTGATTAACTATTGTAACATCACACTCCGATCCATTTGCCGTAATGCAGAGATGTGGTTAAGTTTGAAAACTACCGGATAGTTGCGACTACAATTCCGATTTAAACGAATTAAAAAATCTGATCTGAAACACTTTTAATTCTTGGTGGCATTACATTTAAAAAATAAACACAATTTGCTCTGTACTACTACGAAATCCAAATGTTAATAATTAACAGTACCGGTTTCACTCATCGCAAGCATTATCAACTGATGAAATACAAATCATAATAGCGCTGTTATGATTTCTAATGTTATGACATGTAATGCAAAATGATAATGAAACCGGTACTGATCATTCATTATAAACGTTTGGAAGTAGTGTAAAACAAAAAAAAAACAATAGCTAGTTGAAAATGTTCCTATTACTTTTTTAAACAATTTCCACTCCCAATGTGGAGGATATTATGTTATCCTAATGAAGTTTATCTCCACAGATGTTATACTACGAAAACTGCTCGTTACTCAGATGCTCAACCAGTCTTTTTCTAAGAGTTAGGGACAGAATGAAGGATAAGGCTATGACAGGACTACTAGTAAGCTAATTTCTCTCGCTACCTCCCGTTTTTAGAATCGGATGTGTGGGAGGAAATTTTAGATATCACAGACATCCTTTCCTTGGAATTTAGGCCCGTGGTCGAGTGGTCAACGACGTTGGCTTCAGTTGCGGTGCTCACGGGATCGAATCCCAGTACGGGCAGTTTCTTAAATTAGATTTTTCAATCGATTTATGGATTTATGTTCAAAGGCATGTATATATGTTTGTATGTGATGTCTAAAAATTCCCTCCAATCCATTCGATCCTAAAAGCAAAACGAAGCGAAAGAGATTAGCTAATTGCTTGTTCTATCTATAAGCCCTATCCTTCTATTTCTATCCCTACTCTGTTCGCGAAAAAAAGAGGTTGACCGACTTTCCAAAGAGTAACAAGTCAAAATTGAGAAAATTCTTGGAATATAGATATATGTTCACAGATATAACAAGTGATAATCTGTGGTTATTTCATTAATCCTGTGAAAACCTCTGAAAACTCATATCAAAATTATGTTTATACTATCTATATATATAAAAATGAATGTCTGTTTGTTGGTTTGTCCGGATCTTATAGGCTCCTAAACTACTCGACCGATCGAGACGAAACTTTCAGGAAGGACTTATTGTGATCATGCCGGGAAATATTATATGAAATAAATGTTTGTTTGTCCTTTACGCGTTCCTTTACCATTCATACGATTTCGATGAAACTTCGGTGAGTTCTTGTGCACACACCCGTGAAGGGTTCTGAAGAAAAAAAATTGAAAATCTAAAATTGAAAAAAAGAATCAAATACGTACATACAGCGACGTCTAGGAAAAACCTTCTGATTTATTCGTGTACGCACCAGACGAAAAACAAAAATATTGTGTTATAACAAGTGTGATATTGAAATTCGGGTTGGGTCGGGCCAGACCTGAAGATGATAGGCTCGAACCGGGTAAGTCTATGAAATTTCGGCCTGTGCAGACCTCTAATCCAAAAGCAGTTCAATAAACAGAATTAAAACACAAACCCTTTCTTTCTTTGAGTGGCATTGCAACGCATGCCGGGTACTCACTAGTTATAAATATAATTTAATTTAAGACATCGACTGAGTGTGCTTGATGGAATTTCAAATATTCAAATTTACTAAATAAATATATTTTTTAGATAGTCCTAGAATTTCATTAATATCTACAAATATTACACGTACCTACAGTAAAAGATGAGTCCTGCCTAAAATTCTGTTTCCAAATTATTATCTCAGAACTATATGTTCTTTGATTTGTTACACTTTGTGAGTTGATATGGCAGAAAAATACGATATCGTAAATGACATTAGGTACTAAAAATTGACCGCCGAATCTTTTGAAAACATAATAATAATTATTGTATTTTGATCATTTCTAATTGTTGCAATCGCGTTCTTATCAATGATGCATTTTGAGTCATTTGACCTTCGATATCTTTGAAGAAGAGAAGATGATGAACTTTGGTGAACCTCGAAGGCTGCCCGAGATAGCGAGCGCCAATACTCCCGAGCATCCGGAAGACGACATAGAATGTAACATTTACATTTTTTTTATCTCCCCCTTTAAATTCTTCCCCTTCTTTATAAAATACGTTAGGCAAATATTTATAAACAAACATCCGAATCATGATAGGGATTTCCTGCATCTCCATTATCATGCAAATACGCAAATCCGGCGTGCGAGAAAGTAATAACGTCTTACTGTAATTGAGAGTTGACATTGTGGGCAGCATTCCCGATCTGTTTATAAAATCTCGGGATTTTAGACATTCAATCCCGAAATACCATGGCAAGTTATATTCATAGAATATTTCTTTCAACAGTGCCCTCTCTTAATGTGAAGCATATCGACTCATATATTTTAAAAATAAAACACATTTTTTTTTTATTTTTTTAAAAAATATCTACCATTACAGCTATTTTCAAAATGCGAGAATCATACGAGATAAACTCGATGAGAAATTTTAAAAGTCACTCATGTCCATGATCACAAATTTAAATTGAAAAAGTCTAAATTTGATATGACCTTGCTGGGACTTGAACCAGAATCCACCTAATCGCTAGGGCAAAGCTCTTACTTTCAGACCACAGAAGCCGACAAACTACTTCCTTTGTTTTGTACGACTTCCACATATTTCTAATTACCAAGACCGACCAAGTGCTCATCGCGAGCATCATTTGATCCGAAAAAACGAGGTGTAGCAAGAGCGATTAGCTAAATGCGAGTCCTTTTCTAGCCCTATTTTTCTAACCTGTACTCTTTTCATGAAAAGGGAGGTTGAGCAAACTGATAAACAAGCAGTTCTCGTAGAAAAAACTTCAGTTGAGTTCAGTTGAAACTACTTGTCATTATCAACTATTCGAATATAGAAAAGTTAAACTGAAATTACCTATTTGAATCGTTTCTGAAGTATAAAAATAATATAATAAATCGATTTGAATAATTAATAACATAAAATTATATAAAAACACATTCCAATGCCGTTCCATTGTGACAATATAAAAATGTGCAGCTGCGTCGGATTACTACAATGGTATTTGTTAAATTACAGCAATTATGGCATGTTCAAATGGCGCACTCGTCAAGTATTATAATGTATTGAAAGCACCCGAGTTACGTGAAGGCAAAAAAATCACTACCTGGGGTTAATTCATGATGGTTCTGGAAATCTGGAGAAATTGTTATGTGATCTTTGGTCGATTATGTAAAATATTTCCTTAAAAATTATTACGAATAGTTGCCCAAATATTCGAATATCGAATACTTAAAAAAGGGCCGAATATTCGAGTTTGAATACCTAATTAGGAGTACAGATCGCCACAGCGGAAGCGGACATAGTAATTTGGATCTGAATTTTTACAAAGTTACTGCCGAATACATCGAAAATATTTAAATAACGTTGTCTATAAAACAAACTGCATTTCAACTAATTCGTACGTTTTCAACATTCAATGATGTCGGATGATGCAGATTCATTTCGAGATTTGTATTAATATCTTTTGTCGGATTTGATCATCTGCCGATCAAGATTAGGGCAAAAACGATTAGACCGTAGTGCCGCGGCGGCATTTTACCGAACTATTTGACAGTTCTGCGCAACAATTCTGTATCCTACCAAGTGCATGCTGTCCAATTCATGTAAATAAATATGCGTTATCTTGAGGCGAATAAATTCGTAGCTGAGTCAACCGGCTGTGTCATTAAAACATATTATTTTTTCAAAGCGTCAATAATAAGTAACTTATTCTAAAGCTCATGCCGATCGTTTTTTTAATGTACCAGTTGATTAGAGTCATCAATAAATGATTTGTTTATTAATATGGAACTGTCCCGTTGTTTTTTATGTCCATTTTTTAATATGTACTTAGTACCATCTTCAGTTACAAAGTAGGTTATATTTGAATAATTTTAAAACGCTTGCATAACGAAACATATCAATCTAAATGTAGTTTTATAATTGTCCACTTTTATTTCATTGAAATCTAAAAAATCAGTCAAACTTACAACAGCGCAGCAATACAGCGATGATGAAGTGCAAAGATATAGTATGTGCAGTTTTGTTTGTTTCGAGAGAATCGAATTTTAAGATTTGAGATGCATGCAAAATATAGGCATTTGAATGATACAATATATCCGCAAATACGCTATTCGGACATACAATATTTTCATAGCATATAGATCGATCAACAACTTTGCACTAAGCACCAACAGGTTCAATGTATTTTTTTATAAAACATTAGTAGCATTTCGTCATTTCTTTTTCAAAATTGTATATCTGCAAAATTACAATTTCTTAGGGGAGCATAAAAACAAAAAAAAAAATTATAGAGTTAAAGAAAAAATAAAAAAAACACGTAATTAACATTGAATATATATAAATATATCCGCTCCCAACGTGGAGCATATCGTCTACTAATGGAGGTATCAGAATATTTCTATGAGAACTGCGTGTTACTCAGTTGCTCAACCTGTCTTTTTTCGAAGAGAGTAGAAATAGAAGGATAGGACAGGACTAGTGGTTAGATAATCCCTCTCGCTACGCGCTGTGAGGATCGGATGGGATGGAGGTTTAGACATCACAAATACTCAGACTACGAACAAAAATTCATAAATCGATTGAAAGATCAGACCGTCCGCACCGGGAATTGAACCCGAGACATCCGAACCGTAGCCAACGACGCTACCAACTGCGATATATATATACTTAACCATAATTTTTGACAGACAAAAAGTTTAAGAGGAAATGTAATTTTGCAATGGAACCGGCGATTTAATGTTTTCGCAAGACATCGTTCATACTTGATCAATAATGAAAGGTCTATATATATTATTATGGTGTTGTTCCGTTTTATTTTCAGTATTGCTCAGAATGTAACTTTGAACACCTTTTATTTTGTTATTTCAGCGCTGCGCATCTCCATTACCACTGGTTTACAGTTCCTGGTTCTAGTCAACTTGCGTGAGGTCTACATACCGATGATCAATGATATAAATAATTTGCTAAATACCTTTCTCCACAAATAATATATTAACCCTCATGTATAACCAATTTATATTTATATTCAAAGGAAAGAAGGCGTTAAAGTTATAAGGAGATATTTTCGTTAGTAATTGCGTCAAATTTTTGATGCTCTGCTGTGCGGTTATGGAATTGTTTTTAATGTAGAATACAGTACATAGGCAGGTACAATCAAACTCCATTGAAAAAATATTCAAATGATATATCTCGTGTATTTGAAATATGATGCTCCGTATACCATGGACGACCAAGCGCACAAACGCCTCTATCCTGAAAGAGCTCCAAATTCAGGATAGACTCTCGGCCGTCTATACAAGACGCCTACTCTGCTTTTTGGCCACATCGCCCGCAGGCTTACCGATAATCTCGAGAGGTTCGTCATCAAAAAGTCGAAGGCAGAAAGGGTCGCGGTAGGGCACACGGGCCTCTCCTTACCGATGGCCGTCAGAGCAGCGGAGTGTAGGAGCGAGTGGCGAAGGATCATCAAAGTCAATGGAGTTGTTGTGGTAGGCAAAGGTCTGGACCGTCACACGTGAGGAATACGACTTAGCAGAAAAATCTAATATATCACGTCTGAATAATCTGACTTAAAAAAATTACACGTTTTAAAAGTGTTGTAACCAAACTTTTTATGTCCAACAAGTAGCCCAGGATAGGAAGAATTACTGCTTTTTTTTACCTATCCTGCTTCTAAAGGATACTCGAAGAAAAGAAAAATGTTTGGATTTGAAAATAATTACTCTAATTTAAACAATCAATAAATTGAGCAAAATAATAAATAGTTTTAATTCAAATCATTGATAAGACTTTGTCTCCTGAGCTCGGCGGCGGTCTTTTTCAAACGGTTATTTTGTCAAGTCATGATCGGTAATGATCGGAATGATCTCAGTATTTTCTTTTACCACTATCATTCGCGATCGATCTATCGAGAATGTCCAATGGTGGGCTCGCCACATACCACACAGCAAAACAATGTGTCCCAATTCGACTAAATACCATCAACCGGTTCGCTAATAATATGCTCAAAAATTACCGACTGGCCAATTCAAATATCGAATATAGAATTACTATACATGTTTGTGTGGAATAACAAAGATATAAATGTTGTATTAAACAAAAATCTCTATTAATTTACAGCCGAACACATCAAAAATACGACATACGATCTTTTTTTTATTCTCAGTGTATTCGACGTTGTACACCAATGTCTCCAAACTTTTTAGTCTAAGGGCCACACTAACTCCTCCACCAAGTGGAGGCGTAGCTACTACACTATTGCTGGTGCTCGCTGGTTAGCGTTTAACACTTTCAAATGATTCCGGATATAGCTTAGAATCAATTTCCCAAGACTTAGATACTATGTACTAACCGTCGGTTCCGTGGCGCAGTGGAAAACGGCTTCGGTTACAGATCTCACGTGTTCCCAGTACGGACAGTTTTATACATTGCTTTTTCCAACGATTTATGAATTTCTGTTCTTAGGCTGGGATCTGTGTGATGTCTAAAACTTCCTCCCACCCATGTAATCTTAACAATGGTGCGTAGCGAGAGTGATTAACTAACCACTAGTCCTGTCCTAGCCATATCCTTCTATCTATTAGAAAAACTTCTGTTGATATACCTCCATTAGGAGACCATATGCTCCTGCCTTAAAAAATAAAACGTTGGTAATTGGAAAGCCTTAATATGATGAGATCTACTCGCACTCCGTATGACGCCGCAAAGTAATTAAATGCAATATAATCCAATGTACGATATAGGAATTCATTTTGCACCCCATATAGTAATCCAGATGTACACAACTAAATTTTAACGGTGGAGCTAAAGCGTTATCGAAAGATAATTATTGATCTGCCTCTGTGAGGTCACGAGTGACATAAAATGCCATCAGCAAAGATCCAATTAAATTGCTACTGATAAATGACCAAAAAATATTTATTGCAAAATAGGATTTCATCTTATAAAAAGTAAAATATCGATAAGATGTATCCTACAAAAGAAAATATTTTTCAGTCCTCTCCGCTCCCTATTTGGGAGCATAAGCATCTCAATAAAACTTGTTTGAAAAGAACCGGTTGTTATTCAGTCGATCAACTTTTCATTTTTGGCAAAGATAATAAAGGAAAAAAAGGATAGAAGGAAGGGGATAAAAATATCACAGATTTCGATGACATCGAACATATATCTAAATATCAATTGAAAAATTAATTCATTAAATTTTCGGTACAGGGATTTAATCCGTGGTTATGTCTAAGAGAATTGACCACTTGGCTACAGGATCGCCAATACAAAAAAATAAAAATCTAATTTCACGCCGATGACATAAAAAAATATACGACATTTTCGCTGAATTTATATCTACTGGTTCGCAATTTAAAAGTAATGTACATCTCTATTCATTCCAACTTACGATATTATTAAATGTGCTACATTTTTAATATTATCTATAAAGAAAACAAAAACAAATAAAATTGTTTTTAAAAATTGGCAGGTGACTAACAAATATTATTCTTTTAAGCTATAATAAAATAAAGATATAATATATAAACATTTACTGACTGAATTAGATAACAATCTAGAGTGCATAAAAGTTTTCTAATAACATTTAGAAACTTACACCATTGCTCTGATAGCATGCACTGTAGAGGTCTGCACGGGCCCGGGCCGGGTAAAGACAATTCAGATTCGGGCTTACGCCGGGCCCGGATAAGGTATTTAATTTTCAAAAAAATATTTCGGACTATGTTCGGGTCATGAGTCAGCCATAAGGCAATACTATTCATAACTTAAATAATGCATTTCACATATTTAATAAATATCGTTGGAAATATGGAAACAATGACACATATTATAGTTTGAAAAGTAAAAATGAATTTTTATATTGAAAAACTATGACTGAGAAAAATAAATCGGGGCTTCGGGTCGGGTTCGGGAGAAAAGTTTGATATTGAGACTCAGTTTCGGGACTTCAGGAGTTGTCGGGCCGTGTAATTTTATAAAACGTCAGCCCGTGTAGGCCTCTAATTTACAGTAAACTCTCGATTACCCGGGCGAGGGCTGGGAATGGTTGCACGAATATTCAAAAAACACGGATAATCCGAACTATTATTTTTTTTTAGTTTTAACATTCTTCTATAGATTCCCAAAGAGATATAGTAAGTAATCAGCGCAATAATCGAATTAACTTTTCAATAGATTTGTTGATTTTTATTCTAAGACCATAGATGTCTCTGATATTTCACTCTTTCCTACGTATGACCTCAAACCAATTTTAAAATAAATGATCCAAAGAGAGACCTTATCAAACCCTTTCAAACCATCGGTTAAAAAAATGTAAATCCATTGAAAATGACCATCCACGTGCCAAAATTCTTGATTGTAAAACTGCTTAGGACTCAAGTTCAAGACCGTTACAACTCTAGTAGCCGAGAGGGGAAAGTAAATAATATGTATGCTTAAATTATTGTTCTTACTTCCAAATTTTTCCTAGAGTCTTGCTAAGTTCTGCGTTGTGGAGTTGAGGATATTGATCGGCTAATTTACGTCTCGCTGCCTGCGCCCATACCATGAAGGCATTCATAGGCCTCTTCACGTGCAGCCTTCGTTTGTCTGACAATGCTCTGCGAACAAAAAATCCATTGTAAAACATGATATATAATTTATTTATTTGTAAATGCGAACTACAATGCATGGTATTACAGCTGACGCCAATGCACGATGCATTTGGATTGTACATTTAACAAAAAATAATCATAATAATAAAACATTTCAAATCATAATGATAAGGAATTATAATAACCAAAAATAATCATAATAGTAAGAATTGAAAAAATAGAGAACGAAAAATATTATTTACATACAAATTCATATAAAAAAAATATTTCTGAAAAACTGTACTCTGAGTTTATTACTAGAAATGACCACATCTCTACGAAATGCATTAATCATTCGAACGGCCCTTGCAACTGGCTAGTCGTATGACCGTCGTTAAGGTTAATCTAATATTTTTTTTAAATATATGGCATTATAGCTAACAGCTAATGCGTCAAATATTTTGAAAATTATAAAATCATTTGAGATAAACTAGATTGAACCAGGGCCCACCTGATCGCTAGGGCAAACACTTACCACAGAGGCCGACAAATGTTAAAAACATCACGTGAATTTTTAATAAAAAAATTGTAAAATGTCAATGTGGGATTTCAAAATATATTTTTATTTTTAACATTAAAAATCTAAAACTGTAAAAAATAGCGGCCTCGGTCTTCTATGGATAATATGTGTATGGGATCAACTCCTGGCAAGGTGAATATAATTAATTTTTTTCAATTTAACATTTATGAAATTAGGCATGAGTGTTTGTGACTAATTTTCTCTCGAAGTAACATAGAAAATTCTCATAGTTTTTTCATGTGATTAAAAATAACTGGCGCTTGGTTATTATATACTGTAATCCAAAATATGCGGATTTAAAATTATTATTATTAAACAAAATCAAAAATAGAATGGTCATTAAAAAAGTGCTAATTATAACAATTGTATTTTCAAACATTTACTTATCTTGGAAATGTAAATGTAAAGAAAGTAATTTAAATATTAATAATAATAACTGTACGGAATATAGTCTTAATTATTATTAAGACATCAAAATCCCACAACACCACACGCAGGCTCTAAACACATGGGTCGTGAAAAGATGTTTCGATATTATTTTATGGCTAACTCTTGAGAAAGAATAAAAAAAATGTCCATTCGCACCACCCGAATAACTAACGGCGTTAATTATTTTGTTTTATTGCCAAGATGGCATATGGTTGAGCTGTCATGTGTAATTAAATTTTCTTCCTGTATATTATAACATTATCATTATGCACTCCTTCACAAACTTCTAGGCAAAGTCCGCCTGCGACGCTGTCGTGTAAACAAACGGAGCTTTTACGACGGTGTGCTCTCGTTACTGTCCTTGTCAAACTTTATGGTGCAATATTTTTTTTAATATACCGCCGTCGACGAGTAATAATGCCTTCGGAAGGACTTTCGTTCTTGTCGGTTCTGTGAATACGTCCTCGAACGGATATTATTTTTTCCAAGACACGGAGGTAACAATTCAACACGGGATGCTATGCATTTATATCCCTGGCATCTATTCGCTACAGATCGAAGAGCTACCAAGTGAAAAATTCTATCACCATCTATGAGAATTCCATGTAAAATAAATATAGAAAACTGAATTTAAAATAGATGGGTTATGTAATTATATAAGGCCCCTAAGATTCGGAGGTACGAAGCGCGAGCCTCATGCGCTTATGAGATAATCCGCCACTGCTTTAAGCTCTAAATAAAGAGCTTTACTTATGACAACTTATTGTAAGCGGTACAGATAATCTGTATTTTTATTGTCAAAATTGTTCGATAGATTCAACATATCGACGTGAATGGATACTTCATTGTCGCAAACTTCAGAATTTAGAATCTATATTTTTTTTATATAAATATTAATTATTTTCAGAGGCAATTTTTTCTAAATCGGATATGGAAATCACTTACTAGAACATTTTCATGTTACAACTGAGATTTTTTATGGATACGGTTAACCTTACTCAGCGCGAATCCGTATATCGTATGTCTTTGAGTAGACCGGAAATAACAATTGAGAAGCGCTGCGTTCCAGAATTTTAATGTCGTTCTAAGTGGCCAGTCTTGGAAATGGCCTTATTTGTTCAGAAAATGAAACTTATACAGATTTCGGATTTTAACTGCTGAGTTGTTAAAAATTGATTTACGATTCCAGTAACATAGAAGGGCGCGACACTCATTCATGACGTGCTGCCTGGTGTTCTCGCGACTTTTATTACTTAACAAACGTCACTTTTTCCGAAGGTGCAAAGGAAATGGCCATTGATAAACATACGATATCCTGGCAATTGACTCGAATAGTACCATAGAGTTCATTATATTATGGCACAGCTAATACGCACCCAATTATTATTATAATAAAACAATTTTATTTACAAAATGTTTGTGCATTTATAAATTATAATTAATATCAAAGACGGAGACCGGAAGAGAAGATCGAAAGCAAAATTAGTATTTCGTAGTTATTTTTGAGAAGAATTGTTATGCAGAAGTGCGTAGGGAAGTTTTTTCAATTTTTGTTGAAGTAAATATATTATTTTTTGAATAACAAAAAATTGACATTTGTCGATACATTTTGTGGTTAGCATTTGGCTTATGTTCATTTAAATATAAGCTAATACAAAATAGCTTTGGAAATTAAAAAAGAAAACAGAATTATATGGAAACAAATATTTTATAGAGCTTATAATATTCCAAATAAATTTAAAACGAAAACAATTTTTTATTCGATAAACATGATTGATACCAGAAAATAATAACTGAATTTTGTTTTAATACCTTAATAAAAAAAACCCTGGTTTGATGCTTGAGCAATATGACAGTAATATGCAAAAATTAAATCGTAAGGTAACAATTTTTATCAATAAATAAGCAAGACTATTGATCGAATCTAATGTCTAATAAAATTACATTTTTAATTATTTCCATATTTTTTGCAGAAGATTCAACTGTTTCTCTACCCGAAAGATTACAAAATGCCACTAAAATCCATTCAATTGTTAAGGAAATTTAATTACGAATAGGGAGATATCAAAAAACAAACAATTGAAGAAACGAAACCTAAATTTACGCGAATTACGAAATATTGGCACGGAAAAGGTCGCCATATTATATTATTTAAAATTCGTGCTGTGGAAAGTTCTTTTATGTTAGAAGAACCGACCATTCGTCACAGTATGGCGACTTTTTTAAACTACGTTAACTAGGTATTATATTTCGTATTTCACGTAAATTATTGGTTACCCTGATTCTCACGTATGATAATTTGGCATTTTACTATGCGTAATTAAATTTCTTACACTATGGCATTGTTATTAGCTGCATTAAGTACATTTTCGAGAAGAAAAAGAGTAGCATATTGTAAAGCATATTCACCAAGAAGATTTCTACTTTACTATAATCGGGAACGTGAAATATTATTTTAAATCTTTGAAGTACCCACCGGTAATAATAATTTGTGCGTAATAAATATATTCCTATTCAGGTAAGCAAAAGTTTCCGCCAAAGATGCAAATCATTTTGATTAGTAAAGTTCCGCTAATGCATGTGATGTCAAAGTTTAAGCAACGTTCCCATCAAGTACATATTTTCTATATTTACAGTTTACACACTGCTAGAGGATTTGTAATGCATGTGTTTTGCAAATGATAAACTTATTGCAGTTTCCATTTCAGCCGTTCCATTTTTAGGGAATAACTTTTAACTAATTATTGTTATAAAAATCTAATGAACAGAAAACGTAAAGCTTCCAATTACAATTAAATAAAATCAAAGCACATTTTCAGGGAACATTTATAATTAATTCTGAATTTCATAAAACCCCGAAATCACGTTTTTTTGCGGAGAAACGAGAAAATTTAAATCGGTGGTTTTAAAAAAGCAAAAGATATTAACAGGTGATAATAGTAAGCTTCATATTATTTGAAATATTTTTATTAAATTCTGTTGTAATGATAAATAGTCGGCCGCTTAGTTTCTATTTGTAAAGCATTGATGAGTTATTAGCAAAATAAGTATTAAAATATGTGTTTACTAGTATTAATTTACTAACCAGGTTCATTTAGACGTTGGCGTTATTTTGATGCAAGCGAATTAATATGAATACTAAAAGTTGAAGATATGGCAGCCAGAATGACAATGTGACGACAGACAGATGACAAGGCCTCTATATTGGTATATGAAATCTGAAATGCAGACTGACGACAAGGCCTCATAATTTGCCTTATTATCCACCAAGTCTCGACGTCGGTCGGTCACATCTAAGGTTGGATCGACTAGCGCAGCTCTTCACTTTCCTCATGTATTTAATGAAACATCCATTGGATGTGTTTAGCATCCTGCTTTATAGCGCCATATTTGCATGCAGGCCTATATACTAACCGGCCACGCTCAAATAGCTTGGCTAATGAATTGGCTCTTCCAGTGATTTGAAGTCAAGACTTTGGTTATCTCCATTCGTCATTTTGTGTGCGTAAAAAATAAATAGGTTGGCGGTCTTTTTGCGGAATCGTTTATCGCTAGTCCCCTCTCGGCACTATAGAAAAATAACGATTAATGTGTGAAAACGATGTATGCGAGAAAGATAGATCTGGAGCCCGTGCTCCATTCAAAAGTAGCCACTCCTTCATTTTTATCCGATATCTTTAAAAAGCAAATGTGCACTATCAATTACGAAAAAACTCTGACGCATATTATATGAACAGTTTTAATTATGTGAAGTAAATAAGTAAGGCACTTGCTAATTGCCCGCACTCCACTCTGGTGGACTGTTTTGAAATTAAAATAATGTCTGTCGGCGTTCCATCTTTGAAATGCCATAACAGTCAATGTGCGAACTTAAACATATTACTTATTTTGTTCTGGGATAATTGATGAAGTGGTTTTGATTTTGTTTGCTGTCAAAATTAACAGTGCTAGTTTCTACTTTCCGTAATCCAAATGCGTTAAAATTAAAACAATGAGATCATGCGGCTTTGTTTTATGTCGGGACACCGTTTCTAATTATTTTCTAAAGCTTTTAGCACCTTCATTAAGAAAAATTAGAAACTCCCAGCGAAAGATACTCAATAGCCGGCTTTACACACAGGCACAAAGGTTTGTGCGTTCTAAAACGAGAACGTCACACAAACTGTTCCTCGTTTTAAAGCACGAAAACCATTCGATCGCGCGTAGAAGCGCTTGTGTATAAAACTTGTTAAAAGTTACCGCGTAAATCAAATATCTTATATACCACATCCACTTTTAATGTGGAGAATTTTCAGTTTCGTTAGACGCATTTCAACAAAATGCGTTTAATAAAACCTGGTTGTAAGTCAGTCGCTCAACTTCTGTTCTTTGATAGGGTGTCGATACCGTCGATAGATAGTTAGAAAAGGGACGGTAGTTCGCGAATAATACATCGTATCTTTCTTCTTATTCTTTCTTTACTATTTCCGCTCCCAATGTGGAGCATATGACCTCGTAATGGAGGTATCTCAGTAGAAGTTTTTCTACGAGAACTGCTAAATACTTAGTTGCTCAACCTTAATTTTTCTAAGAGAGTAGGGATAGAAGGGTAGGACTAAGACAGGACTAGTGGTTAGCTAATCGATCTCTCTACGTCCCATTTTTTGGATCGGATTGGTGGGAGGGGAATACTAGACATCACAAACAATTTATGAAACTATTCTTACCGGGATATCCGAATGTGAACGAAGTTGAACACTGCACCGCGGACCCGACAATCGGTTCGATGATAATTATTGATGTAAATATTGATGTAAACGTCACATAACTTCCTGCTTTTCGATACAAATCAATTTATGTAAGTGTTTTAACAACGCAAATATGTAGAAACAAAGATTTAATGTGTTATCTTTCGGTTACGAGGTCGAGAATATTAAATCTACATTACATTTTTCTTTGAAATTTTTTTAATGAAAAAACATTTTATAAAAATCCTAAATTTTAATACAATGTGTAGAAATAGATAAGCTTCGAAGTGGAATCCAAATCAATCTTAGAATTAATTTATTTTGGGGGGACCGAGCTTTCCACCTAGGGTCACGATATCTAAAAAATACATTGCCAAAGAAAAGTGATTTTACTTCACACCTTTCGACGGAAATCGCCACTTGACTGACTTGCCTCGGCCCATTTTTTTTGTAAATTATTGAACATATATTTTTTAAACCCAGCAAAATTAAAACTTTCATGCCGCTACGGGTGACTTATAATAATTAAATTCGATAACTTTTAGATTTGGCGAAAACTGCCTTATGTTGTTTATTATAAGTTTAAGATATTTTACATCTAAAAATAAAACATAGAAAAGGTATTTTAAAATTTGTCCAATCCGATCCCAGACCGTTTTTAAGATCCCGGGATTTCATGATTCAAAATTTTTCAATCACGGGATCCCGGGTTTGGTCATTATTATTTAAAATTAAATTATGTGTCCATTATTACTTCAATTGGAATAAATGTATGGTTTATATTTTTTTCTGAAATGAGAATGGTTTCTTTTATTTATTTAAGATTTTATTTATATGCAATAGTTTCAATTAATTTTTTTTATAAAATAATGCAAAAGAAGAACAATAAACATATTGTTGTGGGAATTGTCCGTTTCTGTCTACGGCTGTGACAGAGGGAGACCACAACACATAATTAAATTAATTATGTAGGTAATAGGTATTATAAAAATTTACAAACCGAGGTACACGTTGTGGTTAATCAGGAACTATTTAATTTGAATTTTTTTTTTTTCGTTTACAGTGAATCCCGGAATTGATAGTCAGACTATCCTGAGATTGTCCCTGTACATAAAGACTTTGTTTTTGAAGCCCTGTACATAAAGACTTTCTTACTTAATTTAAAAATACTCTTTCAAATATTTTTACTACCATCAACTAATGTTTCATTGAAATTAAAAACACAAAAAGTTCTTATTTAGAATGTTCAATGATTTTTGACATCAATTGATTTTCCGTTGCTGTTGAATAAACAGGACTCCAAATGCTTAATAACACTAAAATTAACAACCCATTTGGAAATAAAACAAAAATACATTTTCAACTAAAATGGTAAATGTTGTTTTTTTGTGAATAATACATGTAATAAAATTTACAGGTTTTTCTTCAACGAATAGCCGTAATCCAGTCACCCTACCATTCGAAAGTGAGACGGTAATTTCTAAATCCCTAATAATTATTGTCATATGGTATATCCCTATTTCCAGAATTCTGTACTGACACTGAAATAGTAGTTGATTTTCCTCGAATAAATTTGTCCTGCGTTGGAATCCTGAAGTTCTGATATGGACGAGGCAAATATTGGCATAACGTTTCAATACTGCCCCAATTTAAATAATAAAACGCAATTACAACATTCCGTCAAATAAAATTTTCCTGCTTCAGAAAAGCAAACATCACAATATTCCACTTCCACCCCTAAAATTCCCACGGATGTATCATATTCACACAAGCACTTGATATCAGCTAACTGTATTAATATGAGACATGGCCAGTGGCGTGGTGGCGTCGTTCAAATCGTACCATTATAATCATAAATTGTATTCGATTTTTTTTCAATATATTATTTAAAAAAAGATTACTTAAAATTCAACATTTTCTGTTCATTGCTTTTCCGACGTGCCACGATGTTAAAAAATCGTACATAATTTTTATAAATATAACAGTAAAAGAATGCATAGAGGTCTAATGATAATATATTAAAGGGCGTATAAAAGCAAAAACCGAAAATCCACATTTTGTCAAAATGTAACGAGAAGTACGTGGGTATAATAATATAATATTATGGACTCCCCTGCTAAGTAACAACATAGTAATTACATGTTCAACGATTCGTCAGAATAAGACCTTTTAGTATAGTAGTATTTATATCTGGTTAGTGATCTTTGGGATAATGTGAAAGGTACTATGTACATATATAATTCCAAGTAAAAACAGTTTTTTCGAAAAGAGGACTTCTTCTTACTTACAAACATAATGAAGCTGTGTTTTAACTTAAAAAGTCAAGTTATTTTCAATAATAAAAAAAAAAACATTTTGACAGATTTTAGTAGAAAATATAAATTTTACTGTGGTTTTTCTCGCGTAAAATGAGAGCAGTATGAGTCATTTCAAATAGCACGTGATGGTAGAAAACTGGCAAAACCCGAAAAAATTACACGAAAAGAAATGTTTAAGCAATTTCGCATATCACGGATATGCCGATATTTCCAATTTAATTTCGCTTGTATTATTATTTATTATAATTATTGATTAACGTTCTAATGAAAATAGGCATGTCTTTAATTGGAAATACAATACTACCTCAAAAATAAACTATGGGTAAAACTACATTATAATTGCGCGTGAAACATAAAAAAATCGCTTATTACTAACATTGCAAAGCGGACATACCTATTGGTATTTGCTTTTAGTCATCTCATATAATATATCGAACAGATGTGTCATACTGGTTCCCAACTATTAAAATCGCTGACGATATTTTTTCTATTTCTGATTGCAGCTAACATAACTTGGGATTCAATCATAAAACGGTTCCCCAGCCTTGTTTAAAACTTTAAATTTAGAATCTATGTGAATAATCTTTTTAGCGGTTTATCAACAAAAAACCTCCCACGTCACTGATGAAAAAATTTCTCACAGTAAACGAAATTCCCTCTATTTACACTATAATCGCGTATTTTGACGTCAAGATTAGAAGTATTTTAAATAGAGGGTTAATTCGGAGGGGTTGGATCGTTACAAAGAATTCTTATCACAACAAAGTAATTATTGCACTATCACAAAGTAAACATCCATTTGTGGAAAAAATGAGAATTCCAACATCCATACCTACGGGATGTTTATTATCTGTACCTACAAAATTACAGGTAGATAAACGATATTAAAACAGTGGCTTCCATTCACTGGGGAAACTAATTCTGCAGGGGGAGCGTTGTCGAGGGAGTTATAGTTAAAAAACCATGAATATTAACAATAAATATGTTTAAACTAAAATAAGTACAATAATTGACAAGCAGTATTTCCTTTATTTGTCAAAGGTAGTGTTGCCTTTCCAGATTGAAGGACTAGTATTTCGCTAATCGCTCTCAATGCGGTCCGTTTTCAAGATCAGGTACAGTAAGAAATAATGAAAACATCAATGTGTATTAGATTACACAAAAACTATAAATGATATTACTGTTCATTGGCAAACAAAGGTTTGGGGACTTAAGCCAGTAATCTCGAATTGTAAATAGTGCAGAGGATCTAAACGTAGGTGCCCGCAGCATTTATTTGAGTTTATTGCAAATTACTAAATGCTTTAATTTAGTCAATGAAATTAAGCAGTACAAATGAGTGTATGTAGTCGGGGCTCTTATTTAAATATACGTATAGTTATTAATATAATTGTTTTATAATAAACAAAAGGTTGTCATGGAAGGATAGACAAAACAAATGTTGATAAATATGAATATACAATTAAATTTTATATTGAAA
Organism: Himalopsyche phryganea; assembly: GCA_022494535.1. Taxonomy (NCBI): domain Eukaryota; kingdom Metazoa; phylum Arthropoda; class Insecta; order Trichoptera; family Rhyacophilidae; genus Himalopsyche; species Himalopsyche phryganea. Next base: position 1,052,905 of record JAGVSL010000061.1, on the reverse strand, counting down.
ATAAATTTCCACAAAGTTACAGCCGAATCCATCAAAAATATTATTTAAAATCAAGTTAATTCTTCCCTTTCCTAATTATTGTCTTTACCCTTAAGTGAAAAGGACGACCAGCGATGTACCTACAATCAGTCCATCCTTAATAACAACCGCTGAAATACACCTACACCACAAGGAGTTGATATGATACCCAGTTCAGAAAGTGCATGGTTTAAAACAATCAATGTTTTTAAAATTAATTTTAGATCAGATAAATCACCCAAAAAATGATATTTACAAAAATAATTTTGCGCATCTACCTATCTATTTTAAAAAATAAAACACAATTCATTTATACTACTTCCACATATTTATAATGATCAGGACCGGTTTCGCTCATCACTAGCATTATCAACTGATGATGCTCGTGATGTTCGTGATGAGCGAAACCGGTCCTGATCATTATAAATATGTGGAAGTAGTACAAATGAATTGTGTTTTATTTATTAAAATATAATGTCTTTACACCAAGAATTGACAGTTAACACCTTAAAAACTATCTATCTATCTTGGGGCACAAATATCAATAATACTTTATTGATTTTAATAATACTGTGATTCTACTACACCTAGCCAACATAATATTGTTTCCGGAGAATTTCAAAACAACTTACTTAGTAGCGACGGGAACGACATTCCAGTCATATCCATCGAGAACTTTGGTGACAGCAGCATTGATCTCAGTGTGATCGTGATGATGGACAGTGGGAATCCTTCGCGGTCCCCCCACGGTCAACGGGAGCTGCGCCACCTGTTCCCTGGACGCGTAGCACAACTCTTCATATCTCCTCGGATCTATGCCGTTGCCCCGAAGGCCTGGATGCATCATTATAGATTCGGGATACCCCAACATATTGTCAGGTCTGTCAGGAGTAATCAGCTGCCCTTCGCATGGTACAACTCTATTATGGTTCAAATTTTCGCTCTCTGAAGAGTTGTTGGAGTTGTGGGAGTTGTGGGAGTGGATACTGGACGGTGACTTAGAGAGCATCATCGTTGATCATACACTGCACTTTAAACTTTCTTTTATCACCAATACAATATTATCAGTGAGTACTAAAAAAATAACCTTTTAATGTTAGATTTATTTTAATAATATGTATTAGCTGTACATACCTATCCCAAGGCACTTATTTTTTAAGATTTCGGGTGCACGCACTATTTATTAAATCAGTAATGCTGGTGTTTATTTATCTATGAGAAATGTTTTTTTTGCAATTGTTACGAGAAAGTCACTTCATTTTTTATCCAAACACATTTTTTTAACACGAATATGGAAAATAATCAAAATTTAATTATACTTTTATTAATTTTCAAAATTAAATAAAAATGTTTTTATATAACTTTAATTTATGAAAATTATATCCTTTGTTTTATTTAACTGTCATAAAAATTAGTTTTTACACGAATAAAAGAAAATCACTGTATTTTAATTCACAGATTCGATGTGAAAGGAATCGTTGTAAGTTTGTTTTTATTATTTTATTTACCTCACAAGGTTTTAAGAGTAGGCGTTCATTTAGCGTACCTCGTTATCCAGTGATTAAATAATTCTCATTGAAGAAGTTGCCAGCGAATTTTCACGAAGAACAAAGGGGTCATTTTGTCTAGATGCAGAATTGTGCGCAGGGTGTCGAACTTCGACACCTCCGTTCAAAAGACTGTCTATTGTCCTGCGGACTAATATTAGTAACGAGACTTCGTTCACAGCAAATATATTAATCTGAATGCCACCACACTGTTCGGTGAGCAATCAAAGAGTGCCTTATTCTCATCCGACAGCCCTTCGTATAATACAGCACGCCAAGCAATGTGTTCTCAAACTGTTTTCTATTCGCTCAAATTTATTAACAAATATAATGAATTGTAATATTGATATTAACATTGATGTAAACTTTTTTTAAATTCAGTCTGTTCATTAGATACTTTTATACTAAAAATACATTGCAAGATTTTGTTTTTAAATTTGAGAATATAAAAACAAATAAAAATATTTGCCATCACACCTAATAATAGCCATGGCACCAGATATTTATAATTTTTCGAAGCAAATATTATCAAATCAATGAGAAAAGACATTACCAACGCCCAAGATCTCAAATGTTAGATTGAAAAAATCTAAATTTGATATTGACCTTATCGGTACTTGAACCCAGACCCACCTGGCCCCAAGGGTACATTGCGATCTCTTACTAATACCGACCACAGATACCGACCTTCGATTTCGATTTTATTATCCGATTTGTAAAAATAGCAGGACTTGTATCGAGTACTGCCTGTAAAAAAGAATAAAGATACCTTTCTTTTTAGTGATTGTAAATAACGACTATGAAATTAAGAAGAGCGGTAAATATCCAATTGCTCCTCATTCATTTCAGAAGGGGGAAAGGTATAAGAGTTGAAAACATTGCAGTATCGATCAAAATGATTTTAATTTAAATACAAATGTCCAATAATCGTATTTGATCACTGATATAATTTAAAAAAAATAATATCTGCAATACATATAAAATTGGCTTAGTAACCGAAAGAATGAACTTAGTTTAATCGAAATGACTAAGTTCGTCACATATCCCACTTTACGTTTATTACAGCCTATGAGAGTTACGCTTAGTTGAGTGTACCGGTATCAATCCTGGGAAATTGGTGATTGTTAATTTTTCAACTAGATATTTGAATAATTTAAGACATCGACTGAGGTTTCAATATCAAATTTGAATTATTGAGATTTTGTACACTTCCATTTTTTTTGTCACTAACGAATGGCGAAGCCCGGGTCATTAGTGACAAAATACATGGAAGTGTACAAAATCTCAATAATTCAAATTTGGATTATTGAGATTTTGTACACTTCCATGTATTTTGTCACTAACGACCCGGGTTTCGCCTTTCGGCATTTTCAGGCATTCGAGCACACGAATGGACTCGAACTGAGAGACAGTAAACAGTGTCTAACGTTTATATAACACTAATTTACTGTAGAGTTCAGTCAATCTTGCTGTACTAGCAATATTGATATAATTTAAGACATCGACTGAGGGTGCTTGATGGAAAGACATCGACTGAGGGTGTTAGTGACAAAATACATGGAAGTGTACAAAATCTCAATAATCCAAATTTGATATTGAAATTCCATCAAGCACCCTCAGTCGATGTCTTAAATTATATCAATAATTCAAATTTTAAAATTAGATATTTGAAATTTAAGTATTGGTTTTGTTTTTCCTAGAGTTGATATCTATAAACTATTATTAAAATTCTCCTTCTGTTTATTTCAAATTCAAATGGTAAATATCGGATAGTCGGAACATGTCCTAAAAATAATATTTTTCACAGAAAACTATTCAAAATGAAATGTTTTAGGATAGAACAATCTTTTATGAACCTAAATGTATGGGAAATATTCGTGAATAACGAAAGGAAACGTTGGGATATAGGTTTAATGATGATATGTCGCAAACTTTCACGTCTCGTAAGTACCAACCTAACAAAACAAAACCGCACAGTTCGTATGAAGAAACAATGGCGGTTGACGTGACAGCTTGCGATCGCTTCAGAAAGCACGCGAAAGTAGGCGAAATTAAATCGCCGGCCTCTGTGGTCTAGTGGTAAGAGTTTTTCCCTGGCGATCTGGTGGGTCCTGGTTAAAGTCCCAGCAATGTCAAAATCAAATTTACATTTTTTCAATACAATTTTGTGATCTCGGACATGAATGACTTATAAAAATTCTCATCGAGTTCATCTCGTATGATTTTCAAATTTTCAAAATATTTAACGCATTGGCTGTCGGCTGTAATGTCAGATATTTTTGTTTAATTTCAATATATAAAATATTAAAATTAAAATATTTTTTTAGCGTAGAACAAACCAAACCAAACTAATCCTAACATAACATAACTTAACCCAACTTAACACATAATTTTGTGTAGTTTTTGATGAGAAATATCATTCTTATTCCGTGTTACGAGTGTTACGACTATCCGATAATTACCATTCAAACGTATCATCGGTGTTCTGATTCAACAATGTATAGAAATAATCAAATTTATACGGAACGCAACAAAAACTGTTAAATTTATTTGATTATTAACGAATATATAATTAAATATTTGATACGATTATAATTGATAGAAAGAAAAATAATTATGAATATCTACAAGTATTTTATTACTTATTGAAAAAAACATCATTAGTAAATGAATTTAGGAAAGAGAATAGACTACAGTAAATTTACGATACATTACAGATATTATATATGTATTTGTTGCAGATATTAATGAATAAATAATATTTTTAAACGCAACGTTGTGGAATCGTTGGATCTTTACATCTCGCTTTCCCGCGCTTTGGCAAGCCACACCGCTAACGTCAGTACAGCACTGCCAACATTAAGAATAGTTTAATGATCATCATTTTATTTTTCCTCTACGCTGGACCAATCGCATCGCCGGCGATAGCGGAATCTGAGCCGCTGATCTTATCTCTTTTCCTTCTTTCCGTTGCGTTAATTTTCGCTGCGCTCGAGCGAGACGTCGGCGCACTATTTGAAACGAGAAAAACAAAAAATAAATAACACAATAAATTGTTAAAAAAAAATACTTGCAAGGCGTCTGGCAGGTTCGAAATTCGAACACTGGAGAAAACATTTGAATATCGTCATACTGGTATTATGTGTGTTGGACAGTTATTTTATTCGCAACGATTTTTAATTCACGAAGTTCACGTCAGTTGTAAACTAAACCTAGTTAAACCAGTCCTAGTGACCGTTTTAATACTAAAGTGCCAATATGTTTAAGCTCATAAACCATAAGCGAAGAACTGTGATTGTTATCTGTGTTTTTATAACTATGCAAATGTGTTTTGAGTGTATTAAAAAATGACCGTGCAACAATGTTAAAATATGTACAGCATAAATGTTGGGTTGCTATCAAAGATAATTGGTAATCAACATAAGTTAATATGTTATGGAGTTATTTATTATTGTACGCTCAATGTATAGAATGAACATAAATTTATTTGATTTATCGTTAACTAAAATTACCTAAAAAATATAAACGAAACCAAAAGTTGTTTTACCAATGTAATAATTATAAATTTAAGTTTAAAAATAATTAATTTAAGCAATGATTTATTTTGCCTAACATAACAGATTTATGAATCTCTTGAATGATTTCAACTGTCAGTTCTCGGTGGAAAGGCGTTACATTTATAAAAATAAAACATATTTTAAAGAACAATTTTTATAGACACATTAATGTGCCGTTTTTGTAATTATTAATAATTCGTTTTTGTTATCAAATTAAAATTAAAATACATTTGTAAATTTTTCTTACGCGTTTGACGCGTGTTTCGATTGAGAAGCATCTTTCAATATTTACATATTAAAGAATAATAGTGGTATTTATAAACAATAAACAAACATGAAATAGCCTCCGCCGGACCTGAAATTAATAAGTGTATCACTATTTCCTTAAACAAAATAACCACCTTTCGAGTAGTAGGTCTAATAATCACTTAGAACAAGGGTGGTCAACTTTCTTGTTATAGTGTTATAAAAACAGAAACATTTCCGTAAATATTTGGTTGTTGGGTTCAAGTATACCTACATAGATGTTACTGGTGATCAGATATTGAATAAGTGGTTTACTTACATCTATATCATCGAACTAATAACTCTACGTAACTTCAAATTTGGGGATAGAATGTTGGCATAAGTCAAAAATGCTACGTAACTAAATTAAGTGTTATCGAATGCTAACAATAATTTACAGTTATCTTTAATAGTATAATTGTTTTTTTAATCAAACAAATAGTGGTGAGTGACATTGTTTAACATTGTTTTTACTTTAAAAGATAAGTCAAATGTCGCATAATGTGTTTTCATGTTTATTTCACGCGTTTTTATTGTGACGTTTTGACATATTTTAATTGTAGGATGATTATTGGAAATACGAGCTCGATCTACTACAAATGGCTTTGCGATCAGTCTGTTGGCAGGCTCTGGTTTTGATGATACATGGAATTGATCGATGCAGTCACGTCTAGGTATTTCTAGGCTGTGGATGCCTCAGGAGAGCTTCTATCCTGCTTGACTCTTCTTCCGACCGGTGGAATGCCGGCGTCCTGGACGACCGTCAAGTACTGTCCACGATGTACTCGGTGGAGCTGAAAGATGCAGCCATATCATGGAAGACATGGTGACATCAAATCATGGCGGTGCCGCGTGGTAAAAGATAAAATATTAATGTTAACTTTTTACCTACCTACTTTTTGAGAGCATACATTTCATAATCAACCCTCCCCCCACATAAAGTGAATACTTAATAATAAAATTATAGATTGTATATTGATATAAAAATGCATATTTAATATGATAATTAAAAACCTCATTACTGTGTTAACTTTATTTGATTTTTTAGTACTAGATTAGATACTGATTATAAAAATAACTAATGTCAGAGATGAACCGTCGGCAGTCTATACGGCTTGAGACTTCTGAGCAAATAAAATATAATACACACCTACATTTCGTGAGATTTAGGTAACCTGCAAGTAACTTTTAATCATTTTTACGCGGCACAGGTTGTCCATAAATTATTAATTAAGTTATGTATTTAGCTTGCCATATTATAGGTAAGAAAAACGAGTTTGAGATTTTATCTAAAGAAAAAGTAATCATCGGAAATAGCAAAATTATTGCGTACGCATTGGATGTCCGATTTCAAGAATCGATTTTCATACCTATGTGGTTGAATTTTTCTTTCGATAACATAGGTACTTAATTTTTGTTTAATGTAAACAAAAATGTTGCATAGATATTATTTAAAACATGTTAATGGTGTAACCAAGTGGTCAAGACTACCATACTCGGATCTTCAAATTTAAATTGATTTATGGATTTGTGTTCTAATGACACTAATTGCAAATCTTTTCCTAATTCCTAGTCTCATTTTTCTATCCTTAACCTCTCCAATATTGATCGATTGAATAACAACTAGTTCTCGTAAAAACAATTCATGTTGAGATGCTACATTGGGAGTGTATAATATGATCCGTATTGGGAGCGGACATGGTTGATTTTTTTATCTACTAACAATGAATATAACCTACATGTGCCAGGGACTACTAGATAGTAATAACGCCGCTGTATCGAGTGCAACGTGAACACGTGAATAAACACAGTAATAATAATAAATACGACATTCTTAATATGTAAATACCGATTTGTGAAGTTATTTGTCTTACATAGTTATCTGTCTGCAATAATATGATTTTACGTAGCATAGGCGTATCAAACAGTGGGGGCGGTGGTTTAATGTTGAATTAAATAACAACACTCTTTCCTTAAAATGTACATCTTTCAATATTTCGATCGTAAGTTATCGAAAATCCATGCTATACATTATCGACAGACATAGAAATAAATAAATAACATTTGGTATAAAATTAAAGTTGATAACTTTCTTATTCCACTGATTATGTTACTAAATGTGTCCCGTGTTTCTTTTCTTTAAGAGGCATCATCAGACTAACTATATCGCAAAGTTCTATATTTCTAAGGCAAACAATGATTATAATTCTCAACTTAAAAATAAATTGTGGCGTGAGATTATTTCTTGCTACAGTACTAATTGCGATACATTTTCATTATGGTGATAAATGATACTTCTAGACGTGATACCAGAAAAGGCATGTTTGATTAATTTATTGATTGAATTATTTGCAGTAACTTAGTAGAGCTTCATTATAAAAGTATGAAAATAGCTAAGTATTATATTCAGCATTACGCAATCGTCAGAACAATGCTATACCTACTGCTATTTATATAGGTATTTGAGGTCTGCACCGGTCTAGAAATTTCATAAAATTACCCGGTCCGGGCCTGAAGTCTTCAGATCCGGTCCGAGCCCGAGTTTCAATATCACATTTGTCACTAGAACACGACCCGAAACCCAGATTCAAATTTCTTAGCCTGAAAAAACCCGATTTTTTCCAATAAAGAAATTTATTTATACTCTTCAAACAATATAAATGTTATTATTTCCACATTTTAAAACGATATTCATAACACATGGGAAAAAAATATGTAAGTTCTGAATAGTATTGCCTTATGGCTGACTTATGAACCGGATATAGTCCAAAATATTTTTCTGGAAATTAAATTTCTTACCCGGGCCCGATTATGAATTGTCTTTACCCACCCGAACCCGACCCACGGGTCGTGCTACAGACCTCTAATAGGTATGCTATTTTTCCTTTGTTACCTGTTTGATTTATCATTTTTAATGTGGAAGGCATTCCAAGGAAAGCATAAATTCCAAAAGATTGCATTACTTTTAAGGCCCCAACTGTCAGTTCTTGGTGGAAAAGCATTATATTTTAAAAAATAAAACACAATTCAACTGATGACAATGCTCGTAATGAGCGAAACCGGTCCTGGTTCTCATTATAAACATGTGGAAGTAGTACAAATGAATTGAGTTTTATTTTTTAAAACATTGCTTTAATTATTTACACAACAAAAAAATATGGATTACAATAACAGAAAACAAAATTGACAGTATAAATAAAAAATAAATAATGTAAATATTGAATATTTATATTATTTATAAAACATACATTTAAAATTCGCGAAATTTTTATCCCACCTCTATCGACGTGAGAATTTCAATTAAAATTTCTCACAATATCAAAAGCATATTCAATGATAATTATGGCTAATACGCTTTACAACATGTTAGTCTCTTTCTACCTGAAAAATTACTAAAAACTGCTAATAACATTACCAGTTATGTTTAAAATTAAATTGCGGATAGTTAAATGCCAAATTATCGTACAATGGAGTCAGGTAAACCGATAATTTACGTAAAGTATGAATATAATGAAGTAGTCACCATAAGATGGTGAAATGAAGCTTCTTAGAACAAACCATAGAGAAAATTTGACATTCGATGACGAAGAATATTTCTTATTTCTCTTAATTTATTGGTTTTTTTGATTACAATATTTGATTTTTTGCCGATTTCCTATTCGCAAATAAATTCCCTAGACTCTAGTGCCTAGATAATGGCATTGTTGTCAGCAGCGATGAGTATTTTTTCAGACAGAAAAAGAGTAGCATGTTGTAAAGCACATTTAGTATATTGAGATTTTGTACACTTCCATGTATTTTGTCACTAACGACCCGGGTTTCGCCTTTCGGCATCTTCAGGCATTCGAGCACACGGATGGACTCGAACTGAGAGACAGTAAACAATGTCTAACGTTTATATAGAAGATACAAATGCGACAAATATTATTTACGAGGTAAGATATTATACGTCTGAGAGCCACACTGATACCTGAGTTAAAATTTCGGGAATCTCCCTAATCCTTATTTTGTAAACACCATATTAACAGAGTGGCGAATTGCCGCTTTTCAACTTCTTTTAGAAATACCAGTGATTTTACAATTATAATAGTATTGTGGATTTTGACGGGATGTAATTCGACGAATGGGTAAATATATACAATCATTCCACATTTAGTGACATCTGTTAGGTGTTTCAACGTATCGGATATAATAGCGGAGAATTAGGAAGGTTCAGCTGCTCATTCAAGATTGGTAAGGAGTTTAACTGGGCTCTATTAATTTCCAAAATTTCTTGATAATATAATTTATGAAAGGCGAAACCCGGGTCGTTAGTGACAAAATACATGGAAGTGTACAAAATCTCAATAATCCAAATTTGATATTGAAATTCCATCAAGCACCCTCAGTCGATGTCTTAAATTACATTTAGTATAATTAATTAATCACAGCACTCGAAGAACTAAAGTAAACATTGAAGACTGAATTAAAAGTATTTGGGTTATAATTATATTACGATATATAGGCTATTTTTGGGACTCGTAAGATTCGGACGCCCAAGCACGTGTCATGGTGTAATCCGCCTCTGGCTACTCACACGGGGGTAGAGTCGTTTCGCCAGTGCTCAGCCAGTTAAGCAACAGGTGTACTTTCAAAAGGGATTTTGAGTCAATGAATGATAAATACATATTTTTTTGCTATTATTCCATTAAATAGGGATTAAGATAAAATAGTTATATTGTACCAAGCATAAAATAATAAAAGTTAGCAAAAAAATACCAATTGTGCCAGTGGTCGGCCCCAAAGATCCAATGGTCGGCCTTTCGTTTCCCAGTGTTCAGCCATCACTATGAAACTTCATGAATATCGCGAAATAATCTACTGATAGTAGACAGAACAATAAAAAACATAATGATGCAAAGCATGACAATATAAAGCATATTTTGTTAGCGATCCCCAAAACTTGTGAAGTAAAAATGTGCTTTTTTTAATTGCGTGTTGCATCATATAGGTCAGTATAGTGCAGATATACATTGGCAAGTGGCAAGACTACCTACACGAATTTAAAAAAATCTGGTTTTTTAAATATATCCACTATTATTAAAGTTTTAAGCTCAAAAGGCCGACTACTGGCGACGGCTGATTTTAGGAACAAGCACCCTATATATTGTTGCAACTGTTCTTAAAATATTATTTTTCTATTAAACCATGCAAGTTTAATCGCTTGTTGTGTGGGTATATTAGCGCGGTGTTCGACAATAAACTAAACTATTTAAAAAAATTGAAGCAATTTTTCGCGAAATTTTCGGAGCGCTGGATGCTAAAATGTATTATTATTTTACCGGTGCGTGCGAGCTGAGGTTTAATTAATTGCAACACCGCGTGATCAATTGCCCGCCGCATTTTCCCGCCCAATCAAAACCGTCTCTGTGATGTCGGCCGCGCCTTCCCGCCTCTATTGGTCGACGAGATGATCGCTGTTCTAATCCAAGCAGAGTGAAATTACCTCAACTGACCGCTAATGCCAGCGATTCCGAACAATTTTCCAAGCGGAGCTCAGAATTTTCTTTACCTTTAAGAAACACATTAGTAGTAAAAACATTTAAGAATCACAACACTGGTAATTTGAAAATGGATGTTGTTCTTTTTTGATCCAACGGACTCTTAAATTAATATTTTTTGATCACTTTATTGTTCCACCTGTGTTACTAGATACGACACGTGTTTCGCGTCTTTAAGAATCGTCTTCAGACTTAACGTATCTTTTTTTTCATATCATAGGAATTCATTTCAATACCCTAGTTACGTTAGCTATTTCGCCACTACGTCTAGATATAGTTCTGACGATGGCGTAAAGCCAAATAGCTATCAACTACCTGATAAAAATTTGTAGAACTAAATACTTTGTTATTTTATCCTATTATAATGGAGTTCTACCAAGTAAATGCCAATTCAATCCCTAGTTATGTAGTTGAATGTATATTATCTGCTTACTTGAAAATAAGGATAGGGATTTAACCAATGAGCGACCGTGAAGGGGATATATTGTACTCACCAGTTGAATTAATAAATACTTTGAAGGATGGAAAAATCCAATGGAAATACCTGTAGGAGGTGGGAGTCAGGCAATCTATTTGAAACGTTATTTATTTGACACAAATGTTTATAAATGCCGCTTTCATCGAATTGATTAATAAATACTAATTAAGTTCTTCCGTAAATTATTAACATGATACAATAGAATGTTGACCGTAAGTTACCCGGAAATGATTTTAGTATGTTGGATTGTTTCCCCGTACATAATAATAATTCCCGGTTTTTAAGTGTATAAAAAAGTTTCATAATTTCATGAAATATTCTTCTTTTCACCTTTACAACAATAAATATGATTTTATTTTTAAGCTACGTAAGCTACTAAAGTTGAGCATGTAGAATCCTAATTGAGTAAAGTATACACGTCGTTTCCATTGCAAAATTGTATATCTGCAAATTTTTTCAGGGGAGCATAGTAACAGTTAAACAAAAAATAACTATAGAATTTAAACAAAAAGAAAAACAAATAATTAATATTGAATACATTTTTTTACCGTGTCACCTCTCAATGTGCTCCGCATGTGGACACCTAAAGGAGGTATCTTAAAAGAAGTTTCTACGAGAACCGCTTCTTACTCATATTTTAAGATATCGACTGAGGGTGCTTGATGGAATTTCAATATCAAATTTGAATTGATGAAATTTTGTACATTTCCATGTATTTCGTCACTAACGACCAGGGTTTCGCCTTTCGGCATCTTCAGGCAGCACACGAATGCCTGAAGATGCCGAAAGGCGAAACCCGGGTCGTTAGTGACAGAACGTATGTATATGTACAAAATTTGAACGATTCAAATTTTATATTAAAATTCCACGAAGTACACAGAGATTAGCTTCATTTAGCAACTAATCACGTCAAAAAGTCGGTTAACGGGATGATGTCAATATGTATGCTATTTACGGGTTATCAATTATTATAAGTTCCGGGATCCCGGGTCGTTAGTGACGAAATACATGGAAATGTACAACATTTCAAAAATTTAAATTTGCTTTCTCAGCTGCTCAACCTCTCTGTGTCGAAGAAGGATAGGGCTAGGACAGGACTAGTAGTTAGGTTAGGTTAGGTTCTCTCGCGCTGCTCCCCGTTTCTAGGGTCAGATGGGTGAGAGGGAATTTTAGACATCCCAAACATTCATGCCTACTAGTAGAAACTCGTAAATCGATTTGAAAAACCGATTTATGAAACTGTCCGTACCGGGACTTGAACCCGAGACATCCGTAACTGTAGCCAACGACGTTGACCACCGCACCACAGACCCATACACATATACTTAAATATAATTTTTACAATATTAATAATACAAAAATTCGATAACGCATTTACAGTTTTGAAAGGAAACAACGAAAAGCTGTTTCTCGAGTAGTTTTAACGCAGTCGCTGGACTTGGAGTTATGGACTAGAATTTAGCTAAATTTACCGAATGTCATTATGAATACAATCAGTTGAAAGATCAATGTATGAAAGTTTCCATTCGAGGATTCAAACTCTTGACTGCGCATCCTTGTGAACGAAAGGCAAAGAGCATTGACCACTCGGTTGCCAATCTTTTATAACAATAATAATACCTAATTAAGTCGAATAAAACAAGAAAACAAATATTTTTTTAACACATTATGGTATAAAAACTTATCGAATTATTTATACAAGATACAATTAAAAGAAGTAAGTAATTTTAACTTTAACGTACTCGGAAAGATCAAAGCTTCTTTTCGAAGGTTTTTTTTGTAGAAAAATTTACCATTTATTTACCTAGATAAGTCTCAGCTAGTGACGGCTGAAATATCAAAGGTTAGCCGACTTCGTTTGACTAATTAATTATCTGAAAGGGCGAAGACGTGATTTAAAAATTAGTCTTGGTTTATTGCGTAAATGTACAAGGAAGAAAAATTCATTTCAATGAATGTCACACTCGAAAGATTTCTCGGGTATTTGAGGTAGATTTTTATTATTATTTTCTCTATTAGTTTTGATTGGAAAGAATAATTATTCGCAGAACTGAATCAATGAAGAAAAAATAAGATAAGTTAAATAAATATTAGGTAGCCTTTCGTATACCTACATATAACTACAGAATACGCGTGCTATTTCAACTAAAGGGGCGTAGTGAGGATGGTGGACTATTCAAAATAAAATTAATGTTGATAACATTGATATTCCACTGGATGTGTTACTAAATGTGACACGTTTTTCGCTTCTTTAAGAAGCTTCTTCAGACTAACTACATCGGAAGGTTATTTATTTCTAAGGTGAACAATGCTTCTAATTCTTAACGTAAAAACTACGGGTGGATGTGGGGTAGGTTTATTTCCTTTTACTGGACGAGGGAAGGGGTTAAGATACAAACGATAACAGTACTAATTACAAAATAAATTACTAGTGTTCGGAGGTGAAAATCAAAAAGGGAAATTAGGTACTAGCGGTGAGCCACCTGTCCTCTTTGAAATATTGTTTACTAATAGTCGATTACTGTTAATAGTTTTAATAATAATTCCTTTATTATTTTCTAGAGGCAAAACACGTGTTACATTTAGTACAGCCAGTGGAATAACAAAGTTTTAAAAAATAAAACACAATTTGTTTGTACTACTTCCACATATTTATAATGAACAGGACCGGTTTCGCTCATCACGAGCATTATCAACTGATAAATTCATCAGTTTTGTCTTTCCACCAAGAATTGACAGTTAACACCTTAAAAGTGAATAACAAAGTTATCAACTTTAATTTTATATAAAAAATGAATCGTCACAAAGTTACGTCCGATCCAGCGATAAAATGTATAATATGTGTTCATTTTATCTAATCCTAGCTTTTATGCGAGGGTTATGTAGGTACTGCGGAGTCGTCACTTGAAGAGTTTCTAGGAAGGGGACACCATTTAAAATATCATCACCGTACTGGCAGAAGTTGGTCAGTACCAAAATTGACAAAAATTAAGTGAATAATGTGATCTTTAGATATGAATTCTTTGTCTGAATAAGTCCGTATGTGCATGTATTATATTTATTATATTACTAGCAGAACCTTACCCGTCATAGATGACGGTATTGAAATTGTAATACTGAATTTCTAAAGTAACTATGTGTGCATTGCATAACATTTTTTTTATATATCACCGCGAACGCTTAGGTCATGGGAAAATTTCATACCTACATGTATTGTGATATGTGATAATAATAACATGTCTACAGAGCGGTCTGGGCTATTATATATAAGATACCAGTATGGCAGAAAACAGCAATTTATGTTACCGGTGAGTAAATTATTGCAGAAAAATATTTATAGTTAGGCAATAAATTGTCATTGATCCCTTATTGTATTTGTGTCAGATCTGCATAAATCCATGTAATTATCTACCTATGTAACATAAAATACCGAGGCTAGAGGCTTTATCCTAAAAGTTCAAATTTTCATGGCTGTTTACTCAGGACTATTAATTTACGGTCAGCTATGATTATCTACCAACTTCTGCCAGTATGTTGATGATAACAGTGGCGGATTACCCTATAAGTGCATGAGGCGCGCCCTTGGGGCCTCCGAATCTTAGGAGCCTCAAAATAATCTATATTTGACCCACATATTTTTAATTCAGTTGTCAATATTTATTCTAATTTTATGTGGAATTCTTATTATATCACACATTTTTTTCTTAATTAAATAACTAATGTAATGGAACATTAATAATGAGATATTTGTAACTAAAAAGATTAGAAATAGATGATATTTTATTTGTTTTAATTATGTTGTATTAAAATCTTAAATAATTTTTCCGACGCTTTTTTGCTATCCGGAAAACAGGACTTTTAGATTAGATTAGTCTCCCAAGTGCTTATACCGCCTCTGGACGATAATATCATTTCTCTATATTTGCCACTTTGAACAAGATTGAAGTGCAGGAGAAGTGATCGGAGACGTCTAACCAGTATCTGAGATTCCTGAGCCAGGACTTTCTTCTGCAAGAGCCTCACTTACCGGTAATCTTCCCTTAAGCTATAATATGCAGATGTTGGTATTCTCAAGGTGTCGTAGCGCATATTTATGTTAGCTTTCTAGTTTTGAGATTTTTCATGATTTCCTTGAGTACATATTACATGATCACACTTGCGTCACAAAAAAATGACAATAGATATCCTCGTCTAAACTTGTAAACCTCGAAACTGTACTTTTGACCAAAAATCATATTTTGATACAAATCGTTAGCATTTCGTATTACGCACCAGTATAAAGATTGTATTTGTATTATGGCAAGAAGGGCATCGTACAAAACACCAAACTCCTTTTCCCAATTTTTTCGAATTTTTAAACTTCGAATCTCTTGTCGGACGTGTTGCAATCTTTGATTATTCATGTCATAATATCTGGCATTTGTAGGTGTTCTTTGTTATATTTCAATGTTTCGTTTTAGTGAATTTCTCTCATTCCATATAAATATGATTTGAAAAAAAAATAATCTTTGAGAATAATTTGAAAATACCGTTCGGGATTTGATCGATTAAATAATATTTCATTATAAACTATTCGGGTGATAGGTATATATTATTAAGTATAATTATGAAAGTAGTAAAAACTACCGTTTTCCAATAAATTTAATAATAATATTAAATTTAGTATTGTATAAATAATTTCATAAGAATATTTTTTATCTTAAATATTATCACACAGTGCACCACTGATATAAACCATTACACTATCATAAATATTTAATTTAGAATTTACATGAAATATAATTTGGACCATCTTATGAGTGTTAGAAGAAGTTAGTGAAGCATTCATAATTCATGGCATCTAAGTTGATGACTCCCACTTCTTTTCTGAGGTGTTAATATATTTTTTAATTAAACTTCAAAAACATAATAGTTCCATGTAAAACGGTTGGGCAAAAAGAGGATTTGGGGTAGACGGATGCCTTTAGAAGTATACATAAATTAACCTATTCATATTGAATTTGGATTATTGAGATTTTGTACACTTGAAGATGCCGAAAGGCGAAACCCGGCGTTAGTGATAAAATACATGGAAGTGTACAAAATCTCAATAATCCAAATTTGATATTGAAATTCCATCAAGCACCCTCAATCGATATCTTAAATTATCTTAAACTATTCATATTGGTTATTTATACAAAGACTGTCCGGCAATAGGAATACGGAGAAAGAATGCAGTAAACTTTTAAAAAAATGTTTAAACTGCTGTCAGTGGGTATGACTCCATATCATCAGCGTTTATGATTTTGCTATTCCAACGGATATGAAGAATCTATAAACCCACATTTCAAGAGCTCTCTAGTTTTTTAGCGTCGTCTCCTGAGTCCACAGCTCTGCTGCTTGCAGGACAGAAAAAAAAGAGAATCTTACCATTTTCATTCTGATCCGAGGGCACATGTACATAATTTTTCAATCATGTACTGTATACAATTTTAGTCAGGGACAAGGCTGGATTATTTGAAGGGGCCTGGCTAATTTGTATAGAGCCAAAAATCTTAAACACTAAAAAGCAATTAATTAAGATTGGTTGGCTTTAGAGCTACAAAGTATTTATTTATGCATTTTTTTTTCCCTATTGCATGTGTAATTATTTGTTATGTTTATATGAACACATTATTCATGATTTTATAAAGTAATGTCCTGATGCGATTGTAGAATGCAGGTTTATGTATGTATATCATGTCAAATAAAGCTTTTGATAACTAAAGTAATTTTATTTTCAGGGTAAGGGGTCGTAGTTTATTTCTCGCCAATCTTGTGGGCCGTGGAATGAAAGAGTTTGGGAAGCACTGTTCTAAATGAAGACTTGCCTGCTGGTAACTGAATTGAAATTCAATAGGTTTCGTCAGGTAAAAACGAATTGTTTTTGATTAACCTTTCGGGAAAAAAATTACATTGGTTTTGAAACATTGAGGGAGTACCACTAATAAGCGAGTTACCAAAACTGAAAATTCTTTATTAATTTATTTATCTGTTATTCAAATAGTAAAGATTTTAGTACTCACGCCTAAATTGCAGCAGGTATGTGGTTGGTAGTTACACAGGAATTATTCAGTGATCTCCTTGTCTTTTTTTTATATTTTCTCTATCTGTAATATCTAGTCATGTAATAGCCTGGAACTGGATTATATACTGGATTAGATGTTGTACAAAACTCAGAATAACGTTATCAGATACAATGCCATCAAAACCAAAACAGCATTTAATGCTATACAATTTCACAGAGGTAACATATAAATACAAAATTAAGTTAAATATTTTCACTGTTCATACAAGATAATATTATGGACATCTGCTAAAGAGAGTAAGGAAAGACGTTTGTTTTGGGTTTATTCATTTTATTCTTACATCCTATTAGCCTTTGAATGTCTTGTACATGAACTATTTGAATAAATCCAAACATGAAGTCAAAGCTAATCGGGTTTTGTCGCCGTTAAAAAAATATCATCGATGGGGAAAAGTGGTCAAAACAAAACTAGATTCTTTAATATTTATCAATATTCACATAAAAAATGAATAGCTTCACTCACTGAAGATGCATTTTGAATGAATATTATCAACATATTTACATAAAAGAGCTGATACTCTTTCAAACAACAATTAACCCTATAATGATGACAGTACTCGCAGGTACAGTTCTTTCAATATAATTACTATACATTTTAGTTACATAAAATGATTTTTAAAATGGTTGTTTTATAATAAACGTACGAATATAAGAAACTGACAATACAATTTTGATTAAGCAGCCTGACTGATGCCGTTTCCTAAAGAAAAAAAATAATAGAATTATTCATAAAGTCGTACGCAATACACAAACTTCTGAGTCAGGCCTATTATTTTGATTGCTAGTAATAAAAAGGAAATATAGATATTATAAAATATACAAATTTACAGTTTTTATAACGATTCATTATTGACTTTGGATTAACGTGACTTAAAAGATATTATTACACTTTTAAAAGCAGGCAAATTACATTTTTATTAAAAAGTGATTTCGCTAATAACTTATCCAATAAAAGAAATTTTAATACCGTTTTTATTCAATTACAAAAGAAATTCGCTATTTTTGTACTAATTAATTAGAAATTTAACTGCCACCCACATAAAGCTCAAAAAAAATATTATCACAAGAATTAAAAAAAAATTGTCTTACAATAATAGAGTCGACTGTTTCCGATGTTGGCTGAATTGATATTTTACACTGTTCTATGGTTTTTATGCAATATTTCCAAACTGGTGTTTTATAAATTTCTTTTCATTTATTTCTATTACAAGACTAAAAATGATTGGCGTTCATATAAAAATTCAAAAGAATAAGGACATCAGAGGTTTGGAAATATTTGAATTAATTATCATAAAAAAATCATATTTTACTGATTAACACTAGAAACTGAGAATTAGTTTTCAGCAGAAAAAATTGCAAAAACGCTATTTATTTTTTTATCCAGAGAAAAAAGCAAAGTAGCTGACATTATTGTTCGACACAAATAAATATGAAAAATTATAACAGGTCAGTTATATGTTTTATAATAATTTTTACATCCAATGAATGTTTTTCAAATAGCATACAAAAAAAAGAAATCGAGCGCTCCGATAATAGAACGAAGGGCTCAAGATAGGAACTGTACCAATTATTTTTGTGATAGCGTAGAAAACAAAAGTAGTAGTGCTACAAAAATAGTGTACATAAAAATTAAATATTGCAAGAGTAAGTAAGTCAGGCGAGTTGGAATTAGTGATAAGACATCACCAGTCGATGCTTCCATTTACACGTCAGAAACTAACCTAAGTATCATACATATTGTATTGATCCTAATATAAGGCTGCAACCAGCGAATTAATTAATGGGAAATATCCATTTGAAGTCTAGATTAGATCAATAGTGCTTCTAGACAGTCGCTGCTCAAATAATTGGTGCATGTTTACCAATTTCTTTTTACTTTGATCGATCAGAAAACATTATTGTAACTTGCATATGAAAAATTAACTTAAATACTATCATTAGTCAAAATGATTCAAATTGGGTATTAGTAAAATGTTTATACAATATCATTCATAAAATTGATATTTTATCAGTTTATCTACTAGGCGTAGATTGTTTTTCATTAATTCTGCGATGTCTACTGTTATCATTTATGTTGCGAAATTCTATCAAAAAGACGTTATGGGTGAGTAAGTGAAAAATATGCGTCACGAATTTAAAACAATGTGACAAAAGAGACGATGTTCTGGTGACATGGTTAACGGAATTCATAACCTGACTTAGTAATCCAGTACTTTTGTCAGATAAATGACCATTAGGACAGACATATCCATTCACAGTACAGCGGAAAAGAGGCAAATTTAAATTGAATTGTAGTTGAGTGGATATTTTTCATTTACTGCGAGCGAAGAGTGAAGATACAAGCAATAAGATAATTAGAACAGAATGACTGAATGTTGAAAGGCAACAAAATTTTCTCTGACGAGGATTAAACAAAAAGAATCAGGATGACTTCAACCGGCATTGTTTTTAGAAAAATTACATTTGGATCAATACAATATTTGATAATTTCATTATAAACACGGTAGGCTACATTCTAACATATATATTTCAGAAAAAAGACAGGGGATGAAAATTACCAAAAGTAAAGACGCGTAATGAATTATTACGCTATTTCTAATATCAATGAACCGACATCAACGTGCGCGTTCAAGCTGTCAAACAACAGATCTTAAGATCTAATAACGATTACCCAAAAAATTCAATATACTCACTGTAATCATTCATCCGCACTCAATAACACAAATATACTTCTAAAATGAATTATCGATCACATCACAGAAAATAAATGTTTTTTTTACATGTCATATACCACATTTATCAACCGTCGGCGAGTCTCCGACCCACACAATTTAATCACAGAACCGACAGGCTATCGGATTCATATTTTCATCAAAGGAAAATTCGGAGCCGGAAAAATTCTTGATAATTAGTAAACATTAATCACTAGCACTAAAGAGTACGAGGTCGAGGGCGCCCTCCGTCAGAATGAGAGATTGGCCGGAATAATCATTTTGTACCCATTCGAAAGAATGTTGTCATAGAATGATATATGTAACTAATTATTGTGTTATACACATGAAAGAATTTTTTTTTTTTTAAACTAAAGAAAAAAATATGAAGCGACGTAATAGTTCAGAGAGTTATAGAAATATTGAAATAATTTGCAGCAGTGGCGCAAAGTAGTCTATTTTTTAAATGTAGGGAGCGGTGATAGTTCTGTAAAGTGGGCGGAGCGGCGTTCGGTAATCGGTTCGAATCGGCAAAGTTTCACCGTGACAAAAGCTTGAAAGCCTCTGCGGCAAATTTTTCCGCGTCTCGCCTCCGCTTTTTGACGCGGCTCTGTTAAACATTTTTTTTTTAAATATAAATTAGTAAGAACGCGATTCAATTTGGCAACAGAAATTGAGAACCTCGCTTATCTCTGCATGCGCTGCTGGCCGTCAACCTGCAATTGAAAATGTATTTCATTATTCTTTGATAAATATTATCCTGAAAAATCTTTTCATATTCAAATGTAGGCTAGAAGAATTTAAAGTGATAGGACGGGATAGGACAGAACTAGTAGTTAGCTAATCGATATTCATTTTTGGGATCGGATGGATAAGAAGGAATTTTAGACTTCATAGACATCCATGCCTTCGAAAACAAAACTATGAATCGACTGATAAATCAATTTGTGAAACTTCCTTACTGTAACTGAAGGGCTTGATGTCATTCTTACATCATAAACATACATAATATTTGAATTCTACGGAGGGCTATGTAAGTGAGGAGTCTTCTATTTTTAATGCAGAGTATTTAATTAGAACTTAACAATAGAATCAAATGAAAATGTAGAGTACAGAAGATGAATAATATTTACCGTGGCAGGGAATTGCATACAAGGAGCGTGTCGGGCATCAGGAGGAGTTCCCCCGCAGTGCTGCGGAGGCAGGTTGGCCGACCCGTTAGGACTCCCTCCGCTGTTCATCATACCGTTCGCATGTGACAGAGAGTGGGAATTGATGCTGTTCGTGTTGGGGGTGGTGCTGGCGGCCGTCGTCATCCGGCTGAACGCGGCGAGGGCATCGGGGAAGTTCGGAGGAGTGGCGGGTGTGTTGCAAGGTGTCATCAGTTGCTGCGGATCACATCAACATTGCATTGTACGATTTGAAGAGAAACAATCAACAGTGTGAAGAATTGACAAGGTGCTGAGTCAGACTTGATAAAAATCTTTCCTCATACAGTAAATTAGATTAAAAAACCTATTTTGATGATTTACATAGATATAGTATAATTATTAAGCTATTCCATTTAAATAAAAGTTTTTCGAATAAAGTTTATCATCTCAAGAAAGTTTGAGTAGATGGTTAGAGAAATAGTACTATTAGCAATACCTTAATCAACTTAAACAATTCCAACATTCAAGCAACCTGAATTTTATCAATCAAATTCATATTTATGTAAACATCAATTAATATTTCTTCTCATCAATAGATAGACGCCAATATCAAAGAATTTCAGCACTTCAATCCCCCTTAGCGAGATAATAATAGTAGTCTTTCTTAACCTTAATGTAGTGGCAGCACCCTTAACATTCAAGAATGTTTTCGAGGCCCCCTGTTTACAGATGAATCATACTGATGTCATATGCACCTATGTATATGTAACACTCCAACATCGTAAGTTGTATAATTTAAGACATCGACTGAGGGTGCTTGATGGAATTTCAATATCAAATTTGGATTATTGAGATTTTGTACACTTCCATGTATTTTGTCACTAACGACCCGGGTTTCGCCTTTCGGCATCTTCAGGCATTCGAGCACACGAATGGACTCGAACTGAGAGACAGTAAACAGTGTCTAACGTTTATATAGAAGATACAAATGCGACAAATATTATTTACGAGGTAACAAGATATTATACGTCTGAGAGCCACACTGATACCTCAGTTCGAGTCCATTCGTGTGCTCGAATGCCTGAAGATGCCGAAAGGCGAAACCCGGGTCGTTAGTGACAAAATACATGGAAGTGTACAAAATCTCAATAATCCAAATCGTAAGTTGTATTGGAAATGTTAACTCAGTTCTGTGCGTACAAGTATAATAGATATAAATAAAAACCTTTAAAATACATGTGTTGCACCATATAAAAAAGACCTCACACCTAGAATGACTTTTTTGCCATGCAATAAACTTATTTCCCAGTAGTTAATAAATATCCCAAAGTTTTGATAGAAATTGTGGCAAAATTACAAATCAAATAATATTATTGTTACGAATCAACAGTTCTCTACAAAGAGTAATAATTCTTGCTTTTTAAAGAATAATAAGTGCATACATGGTACTCTATACTGCTTCAGCAAAATTAAAATAAAAAATGTAAGTGACATGTGATATGTTTACATACTCCAGTTGTATATTTCCATCAGCTTAAAATTTATGAACATTATACCCATGTTTGATGAATAATGATAAATAAAATTGTTTCAAATTTCAAAGCTGAAAATTGTTACAATATTGTTTACTATACTGCTTAATCGTATATAATTATGGTTATTAGGTTTAGTCATAATTCATGTATTCATTAGAAAAAGAACAGTAGCTGATGCCAATAATACATGCGTTTGACTATTTTTTTTTTTAACCATGTGCCTAGTGTGGAACATGTGGACTGGTAATGGAGTAACATTTGTATGAGAACTTATTGTATGTAAGTTGCTAAATCTATCTCTTCAGAGGAAGGTAAGGAAAGAGCTAAGAAAGGAAGCTGAATTAGCTGGTCTTCTATTTATAAAAATAAATGTTTCTATTTCAGGATTCGAGCCCATTACACAGTAAACGAAAACCATACAGCATTGGCCACTCGCTGACAGGGCTGACCAGCCTTTGGCACAAGATAAATTTTAACCTTTCTGGGAGTATGGACATACATGTACGTCACCGCGATTTTTCCGCGAAGGAGTATGGACGTACTTGTATGTCAGTATAGTAATATGTGTGTGTGATTTTATGTAACATTTCTCTCTTTCCATTACATTGATTTGATAAACAAAAATGTATTAAAAAATAAAACACAATTCATTTGTACTACTTCCAAATGTTTATAATGATCAGGACCGGTTTCGCTCATCATGAGTATTATCAACTGAGAAAATAAAATGTATTGAATTATTATGTAAAAAAAAAACTCACTCCTCATAGCACAGCCATAATTAATTAGTTACTCCTGGAAAGGTTAAGGAACAAAACGAGACAATGGCCATGCATTGGTTTGAATTTAGTACAGTAATTATTTGCTACTTCTTGTAACATTATTAAAATATTATTAACCTGTCCAAAATGGGGCGCAGCAATTCCATTCGCTCCAGTGGGGATGGCTACTTCTTGGAAAAATATTGATAATGCAGTCTGAAAAAAGAAAAAAACCAAAATTATTTATATGAAGGTACAGGCGCAGTTAGATGAAAAAATATATTTTTTTCATCCACTTAAACGAATTGAAATATCAGAAAGTTTCATTAATGTTGGCGTTGTTAGCTAATATTAACATAATGCATAACTTTTTGAAAAATATTATTAGCAATCTTTCTTTTTTGAATGACAGTGGCCATATCAGTTTTATATTTTCGGCCGTAAATCAATAATGGCAGTGAAGATAAAAGAACCCCAGCTATGCTACATTATACTTTTTGGCTTATAGCTGGGACATAATAAAACAATGGCTTAAAATATGTTAAATGTGATATGAAAAAAATTTTGAGAATTTTGTCATTGAAAACAAGCTTAGGTGGAATTCAAAAAATTAGATAGTGGAAATATTGAGGTAATCATTGAATACAAAAGAATACAGCAGCTCACATGAGAGCTCAAAATGCCTAAAGAAATACTTCGGACATTTATCTGTAATTAATCTCACCCAAAATGACAATTTTTAATGATTAAAGAACAGTACGTGTCATTTTTGTGAAAGAGTTGCTATAAGTGGTGAAAAGTGGATACTTTACATCAACATCCAATGTAAGAGGTAGAGATTGAACATCAATCAACCTATACAAGAACAGGATATAAAAAAATTACATTGAAGCGCTCATTGCTTCTCATGTACTATTATCTTAAATGGGAGTTAAAAAAATTGAATGGTTGTGATGAGAGAATTGAGATGGGAGAATTGCTTAAAAATCAATATATATTTTCATTTTTGACTCATTAAGGCAGCCTACAAAGTTAGCACAAAGACTAATGCAACAAACTAATAATATTATTATTACAATATATACTATATATGACTACCAAATTATGAGACGCACGAACAAAAGCATTGTAGAGATTATTTGAAATTTCTAAATGAAATTGCAAATAACAGCGCAATTACATTTTTATGCTATCCTGTCAAGATGTAGTCTAATGAGCAATTAGCAGTGTACTCTAGATATGTGAGAATAAAAAGTAACATATTTGTTTTGAAAAGATAGCCTACACGTTCTAAATAAATAGGCACATCTAATCAAAGACGACGGTTTTGAGGAACATCTGGCATTTTGCGATATGACATAATAACGGTGTCAGTATTTTTTAATGTCATCGGTCATCACTCTGCAGATGGGGACTTTTATAATGCACGGTGCAAATGTTATAGCAAGTAATCTATCCTTATCTCAAATTACGAATACAGTGAGACAATGTTTTTGTTATTGCTACTTCCATAACAAGCACTCACATTATCATATACATCACATGTTGTGAAATTTTGTTACAAATCAATTAATATTTTAGGGAGATAAAAACGGGTACCCGCCTCTTTTTCCGCAAAAAGTGCTATCAACAGCATTTCTTTTTGCACCATGTCCGTTCCCAATGTGGAACATATGAACTCATAACGCCTAATGGAGCTTACTTCTACAGAAGTTTTTCTCTGAGAACTGCTTGTTATTCAGTTGCTCAACTTCTCTTTTTCGAAGAGAGTACGGGATAGAAGAATAGGGCTATAAGAGTACTAGTGGGTAGTTAACTGGTCTTGCTTCAACCCATTTTAAAATCGGATGAGTGGGAGGGAATTTTAGACATCACAGACATCCATGTCTTCGAAAAGAAATCCATAAATTTAAGAATCTGTCAGTACTGGGATTGGATCACACGAGTACCACAACCAATGACGTTTAACACTCGACCATGCACTTGTCAATCTTATCATGGCCAAAAGCTTTATCCACTGGTTTATATTGGTGCCAAAAAGTATTAACTTGATGTTTTGTTATCTTCAACTGTTCCCTCAAAGATAGAGAGTTTTGATTAACCATTAACACTTTGGCTCCTGGCCTAATTAAAATCTTATGAAATAGGGCCGATAGATCGGCCCTGTAAAGGGTTAAAGAAGCACCAATGTTTCAGTAAAAATCTTAGCTATATTTCCAGTGTAAAGAAAACAAGTTGCCAAACTGCCAGTTACGTTACAGTTTAACCCTATAAGTCTCAGACCGTTGATCAATTGGCGATGTGTTGAAATGACTCACAGTGCCAATCTATCGGCTAAAACATTAACATATCATATTATAGTCGGGTCCGAGATGCAGTGACCAGCATTGTTGGTTTCGGTTATGGATGTCTCGGATTCAAATCCCAGTATGAACTGTTTCACAAATTGATTTATGAATTTCTGAATTTCCCTCCCACCGATCCGATTCTAAAAACAGGGCGTAGCAAGAGCGATTAGCTAATCACTAGTCCTGTCCTAGCCCTATCCTTTTATGCCTACTCTCTCCAAAAAGAGGTTGAGCAACTGAGTAACAAGCGGTTCTCGTAGAAAAACCTCCATTAAGAATCCATATGTTTCACATTAGGAGCCGACATGATAAAAAAAAAAATTTATAAAATGTTAATTAAATAATAAACATAAAAACCTTTAATTCATATGTCTTTCATATGATACATCAAACTTTCCGCCGATATAAATGCTTTCTGAGGCTAAAAGGGTTAATAGCCGTCTGGACAGATTGCTTTTGAAATAAAATAAAAGGTTGTCCGATCACAATGTAGAACGAATGGACTGCTAATCGACCATTTCCATAAAAATTGTTTAATGAGAACTGTTGCTTAACACAACAACTGCCGACAGAATCATAATAGTATATTAATATCGCTAGTAAGTGTGTGGCTGGCAATCAACCAGTAAACTTTATTATTATTATTATTTCAATTATTGATAACTTATTGAGTTAAATTTGCTGTAAATAAGCAATAAAACGGTAAATGACAATAATAATTAATTTTTAATAAGAATTCCATAATTTTAAAATCGTATATTTCACTCGTAAACAATTTCACTTGTTACGTTAATTAATAATAATTTTGTTTAGTTTTATAAAAATTCTCATTATTATTTCAGTATAATCATTATAATTATAGTAACAATTAATTCAAAGTCGTATTTATAACAAAAATATTTTCTTAATGTTATATGACGTATCCATAGCTATTGTTTATTTTGATTATGACGAATGAGACGAGATGTCAATACTAGGTTTCGTTGACACAATGAAAGTTGTTGCAAATTATGTAAACATTATAAGTAATATTATGATAGTTTATGTTGATTACAACTAGGGTTAGGGCTACAGGGTGCATATTTCAGGGCATTGTACCAAAATTTCATCAGATCGAGCGGTCTGACCTTGTGGCTTAAAAAATCTGGGGTCAATACACATTGCTAAGTGTTGACAAACAGGGCAGATTTACGTTAAATTTGACAATAATACAAACAAAGGTGTCGAAATATTTAGCATAGATTAAAATTCGGATGTCCACGAGATTAATGCGATAGTTATAAATAACTAACATTTTCGTACAAAACATAAAATCGTGAATTTCGATGTCCTTGCAAAACGACATGACAAAATTGGACCGTCTATCCTTTTCAAACGCACGAGGACGCGCGCCTAGAAAGAGCTAGCACTATACGATTACAAAACCACCGCAAGGAAGGAAGCAGCCATTTCATGACCAATGTTTGTTTACATGTAGAATGAACCGAATTACCTCAAATTGCCAATGTGCAGCTTGTAATAATTGTTTAGCCTGATCTCTAGCACATCCTGCAGCTAGAACGAATTGATTGATCATAACTTGCTCGCGAAGTGTCGTATCCATTTTAGATTTATTTATTTATTATTTTCACAGCACAAATTTAACTCCGACAACTCTACGTATGTTTTTATTCTGTAAGCAGTGTTGCAATATAGAGTCGGATAATCCCAAAAATAATTTTAAATCTCCATTTCGCTAGTTTCATTTCTATGTCAAACCTATATTTTTTAGAAATTTCACTCTGCTATCAATTTCTATGTGGATGTTGCTCAAATCTGAAATATCACACAAAATACTTAGGTGAATTGTATAATTTTTAATCATTATTACAATAATTCATTAACGATTTATGCACAATTGACATAAGTTCCATATTTTGATTACTTTTTTGTAATTTTATATATAAAAATCACAAAAATACATTCAAATGAAACGATCCACATCAAATTATCATAACTTTATTACTATACATCAATTTAGTCTCAAAGAGTGACTGATTCTTTCTTACATTGAAAGTACCGATCTACTTAAATAAGTTTAAATTTGTATTTATTAAGTGCTTTTTGAAAGGTTGATTGCTAAAATTGAAGCAGTTCGAACATTTATTATTTGAGTATGTCTTTAAGATTCATTTAGAATTTTAATATGTACATATCGTCGTTGTTCTGGAAGAAAACACTAACTGGAAAATACTAGTTTTGAATAATTGGATTTTGAAGTTTGCCAAATGCTTGAAATGCCATACGTTTTTTTATTTTGTCTGTTTGTATAAAACTGTTTTTAAGTAAAAGTATAATTAATAAAAATAATTAAGTTCTGTAACACGGTAGAGCTTGAAATAAGGAACATTTTGGTATTATTAAGCCAATATGTAATTTTTTCGATTTAGTGTTTTTTTCCAGAACATTGACGATATTATAATACTTTTAAGGTGTTAACTGTCAATTCTTGGTGGAAAGACATTCTATTTTGAAAGATAAAACACGATTCAGCGGTAATGCTCGTGATGAGCAAAACCGGTCCTGATCATTATAAATATGTGGAAGTAGTACAAATGAATTGTGTTTTATTTTTAAACCTTAACTATTTAATGTATATTTCTCCTTGTGAGGTCATATGATGATGGAAGTAAAAGAAAATATAATAATATGATGATTTCGGCTTAGTGACGTTTTTCAAGAGCCACAACTGTTTAAAAAGTTTAAGAAAGTTTTGGAAATCGTTTACATAAAATCTATTATTTAAAAAATACTTTTTAGGTACCTACCTACTTCGGTAGGTAACTGTATATTTATTCTGCACAATGCGCGTTTGCCTATGAAATAATCGTCGGATTTATCGTAAAATAGAAGATTATTAGAAAAAATGAAATCATCATTGATTGACTGCAAAACTTAATAATTGTTCAAATTTTTTCGTATCCGTATTATGTAAAAATAAATTTATTTAAGACAAAATTATTACATTGCAAGCTACTTACATTGTGTATTTGTAGCCATTGAATCGCAATTAAAATATTTACGAGTGCTTGATGTAAATCTTGGCGCGCATAGAGAACCATAGAGAACTATACTTTTGGGCGCGATATTAGGAAGCGTATTCGGAGATCACTATGTCAAAAAAATTACATACTTATACCGCTTTGGATTGTTTGGATATTTTGAATTCATAGCGAAAATATGCGCAGGGGTAAAAGAGAGACATTCCCCGATAATGGCTTTGAAGCTTGGGTAGGAATACCATTGATAATTATTCATGTGTGCATAAAAAATATACCACTTTTGTGTTTCAAAAAACAGTGCATTATTTTAGGGAGGTTACATGAATGCTAAAATAGCAAAACTCGAAGAGCAATTTGAAGATAAAGCAGAATCGGAGGAAAATAAAAAGAGCAACATTTTTAGCGGGATAGCGATTTTTGTAAACGGTTACACAAAACCTTCAGCAGACGAATTGAAATGTTTGATGTCTGAACATGGTGGAACATATCACCACTATTTTAGATCCAAGAGAACTAACTTTATCATTGCTTCTAATTTACCTGACACCAAGGTATGTGGAATGATACATTCTTTGAAGAAAAATAGGACATATCGACGGTGTGTTGGCCAATTGATGTAAACTCAAAATTGTTCAGGAGAGAGTAAAAACTGATTTTATCGAAAACATTATATGGTGAGATGCGTTATGAATCTTTAAAATGCACCCTGTAAATTCTCATGATTGCGGATACGGGATTATACGTAGAGAGTGTCGATATAATAGTGGCTTACGTCAAATGGCCGGGTAAGAATTTTTAAACCTAAAACCAACGTAAAATGATATTTCCCTTCCAAAAAGTGATCAATTTATTTTTCTAAGTTACATCATTTGGTCGAGACCTGCTCTATCGTCTTTAAAATGAGATCCAATCATTTACTCATATTCGTATTTTTTAAGGGTTACATCAATTGTCGAAAACACTGTCGAATAATTTATATAAATTAATTAAAAAGTATTGATTTGTCTATGACCAAATTCAAATAAAGAAAGATTTATATCTGAAGATAACGAACATGGTGTATAAATTCATTATCTCACTTGCTCTGTTTTGCTGGCACTAACTGCCTCGTTTCCAGTCTGTATGTTCACGAATTAATTATAAATGAAGTTGATTGAAGTTACTTAATTAAAGAAACTATTATTTTTCATATCTTGTATTAATATTTTTTAGCTAACAAAACAATATACTAATGAAAAGTAGGTATATATTATATTACAGTCGCTGAAGAATAATATTAACTGGTGTACAACTTTTTTCCTTTGTTTCCAGGTGAAAAGTCTACCCACAACAAACATTTTAAAACCTGAATGGGTCACTGATAGCATAAATGCTGGTGTTGTACTCGATTATAAAGACTATCTGCTCTATAGTAATTTCTCGAAGACACAGCCTCGCTTAAATTTTAGAAACAATTCAACCACAATATCCAAAGAAGAAACTAGATCAGAAATTGGTATCACTGGTAAATTAGAGGAGAGTGTGACTGTTTGTGATGATGTTAATAATATTGCGGTACAGAAAAGCGATGATGCCGGTAAATAATCAAATTTTATTAATTATGACACAGTTGACAGGTTGTACCTCTGAAAATTCAGGTTTTACAATCCCAATTCATAGTGCAATGATGGCCTAATCCCGAAATAGCTACCAGCAATTTGAAAATCCCTGTGCACTCGTCCAGGGCTTGCGCGCTCTATAATACAACTATTCAAATAATCTTAAAATTGGAATAGCCCGAATAGTATATTTTTTCCAAGAAATTATATTTATGCATAAAAAAATTTTGCCTGCACCGCAATCTTCTCCATCGTAATAATTTATGATTAAGAAAATACTAATTCTATACTAATAGGGAAAATGGGGGGGGTGACAAATTCAAGGACCCCCCGAAGTAAGGAACGACAGGAAAAACTATAAAGTTTTAAGTAAAGCTATAAAACATGTCATTCATATTAGCGGCTGATTATTTGCTTCATACTGCTTATTTTTCTCAATTTGTGATTAATTTTATTTTATGTGAATAAATAAAATGAATTCTGTTATTTTTTATGTTTTATTTTCATACACATTATTTTAATAGAAAATATTAAATGATAATAATTTTAAATATAATGTTCAACGTGAAACAAAAAAAAACATTTTTTATAAATAAATATTCAAATATTTCATTTGTAAAATAATTGAAATTATGCTGCGCATTTGTTGGAGTGGCCTGCGCAGCCTTTGAATTTTCCGCGCAGCTAACCTCTTGTCTTAGAGGGAACATTGGCTACCAGTAAAGTTCGGTAATTGTTTACTTAAAATTTTATTGCAAGAAGTGCTGACTCCTGCACTGTCATGGTTAATACACATGATTGTGTGTTGCGGTTTCTCTGCTATCTTATAATTGTATTTGATTTAATTCGTATGTTTATGTTCTGTTAGTTCTCAAAAACAATTAACAATTTAATCACCCTAGGGTAGTTTATTTCTTCACTTCCCCAAAACATGTGTCGCTGGCGACGTACCCTAACCGGATGACGTAACTTGAGCAGTTATCCCCCGGTGGTTATCCCTGGTAGAGCGTATAAAAAGCGTTTACAAACCACTCTTATTTTGCATTTGTCTACATATTTTCAACAAAAAAATCTTCTTTTTGTTTCATTTTAAAGAAATTAAAGTTTATATGTATATAAAAGAATTTGTGTGTAGTTATTAGTATGATTGTTTGGTACCAACTTTACAAAATATAAAATTAATTAACATTTTAAAATACAACAAATTTCAATATTGTAAATTGATTAATTTTATAGATATTCAGAATACTACAAAAAAGGAGAAAACTACCGATTTATTCTTGAAAAATAATTTGATTGTATCAAACGATGGAAGCACAAGTAATGTTACTCGGACGGCCGTGGATCCAAAGTTCTTATCAGAATTTTACAACAATTCGAGGCTCCATCATATATCACAGTTGGGAGCTGCATTTAAGCATTATGTGAATGAGCTGCGCACTTCCAGCAGCCAAGAGTTTCCCATGAGAGAGTCGCTGAAGAAGAACAATAGTAAGGTTTGTTAATTAGCTAACTTTATAACAAGTTCAGTTTGGTCATGTTCATTAGTATTAAATAATGCACCATTTGAATTTACATAATAGAATTCATATTCATTTAGTACATATTAATAATTTCCTGCATTTCTTTAGAATGATCTGGAAAGGAGTCAAGAAGATAGGGGAATTGACTCATCGCCGGATGACAAAATTATAATGCACATAGACATGGATTGTTTTTTCGTTTCCGTTGGCCTGCGTAAGCGACCACATCTGAAAGGACAGCCTGTTGCCGTGACGCATGCCAAAAATTCCTCTGAAAATGGAAGACCACAGAAGAGGGATGGAGTAAATCGACAGGCCGAGTTTGACATGTACAGAAAGAGGAGAGAAGTAATTATTGGAGAAATATTTTTGAAGTATTTAGTCTTATTGTTTGCACGAAGTAAAGAAATAATGATAATGAAAAAAATTGCTACTAAATTAATCTGTCGTTTTGGTGGTTTTAAAGTAAATAATAGTTCACTGTCTACTCTGTACGCATTTGGATGACACCGCGACTTAGTTCAAATAAGTGGTGATGTATTGATTCATTACTCAAAAATGTTAAGTGCAACCAATTAACAGCAGTTAATTGGGTATTCTGTGTATGTTTAATGTGAATATGTTTCTAGAAGCGGTAACTTCATTTTTGGCTGAAAATGCTAGTAAACATCAACTATTCATTCATATAATTTCTGTATTAATATGATAATATTTTCAGAGGAAACATGTGAAGAATCAAGGAGGTGCAGGTGCAGAAAATGATGATGATGAGGAGATTTCATCTCGCATCGACGGCATTGCGAATGAGAATGAAAAATACGGATCGATGAGTGAAATAGCGTCGTGTTCATACGAGGCCAGAGCTTTGGGTTTGCGCAACGGAATGTTTATGGGTCCTGCGCTTAGACTGTGCCCAAACTTAAAAACCATTCCTTATGATTTTGACGGATACCAAGAAGTCGCGAGAACTCTGTATGACACGGTCGCACAGTAAGTTTATTGCGATAACTTTCGATACACATCATATTTGAGCATTGCATTGGGAGACCCAAGTTCCCAAGTCGGTCATCAAAGACTTGGGTGTACAGACCTGAATGGTAATCTTCGTTTGACTAGGCCAAAACTCAGATTCAGTCTGTGGTTGTTATGATAGTTTTGTGTTTTTAATTTTCACATTCAATTTTATTCCCAGTATAAAATGAACATTATTATTTCACCCATTGTGAGACTAGGTGTGACACATGATCTTCAATCTAACTTCTATTTGAAATTTACAATTCCCTAAGTGTAATTGAAAAACTGCTCAACTTGACTTCAGTTTTAAAAAGCATTCCGACAGTTTTCTGTTCAGGCTGTTTTTTTTTCTTTCCGTGTCCGCTCCAAATGTGTAGCATATGGTCTCCTAATGAAGGTATCTTAACAGATTATTTTTCTATGAGAACTACTTGTTACTCAGTTGCTCAACCTCTCTTTTTTTTTAAAAAGAGTAGGGATAGAAGGATAGGGCTAGGACAAGACCGTTGGTTAGCTAATCGCTCTCGCTACGTCTACGTCTCGTGAGGATCGGATGAGTGGGAGGGAATTTTAGACATCACAAACACTCAGACTACAAACAAAAATCCATAAATCGATCAAAAGACCAATTTATGAAAACCGTCTGCACCGGTAATTGAATCCGAGACATCCGTAACCGTAGCCCATGATGCTACCAACTGCGCCACGGACGATGACAGCTCTATTATAGCCTAATAGTCTTCAGCTGGGGTATCCACGGGTTTGAATCCCAGTAAGGACAGTTTCGTAAATCGATTTATGGATTTGTGTCCATAGGCATGGATGTCTGAAGTCTAAATTTTCTTCCACTAGCTAACCACTTTTATTCTCTCAGCATCTTTATTCTCTATGAAAAAGACAGCTTGAGCAACTGAATAATGAGCAGTTCTCTTGGATCAACTTGTTTTGAGATAAGCTTCATTAGGAGTCCATGTGCTCCATTAGTGAGTCCAAACATAATTGAATATACGTTATTCCAGATTTACTTTGGATATTGAGGCGGTTTCATGCGATGAGATGTATGTGGACTGCACCGATCTTTTGAAAGATGTAAGTCTCTCTCCGTTGGAATTCGCAACTGCTATCCGTCAAGAAATAAAACGGAAAACAGGATGTCCTTGTTCAACGGGTTTCGGTGGGAACCGTCTGCAGGTGATTTTCTCACATTTAGATAACTCATCAAATATTAGTTTCATTAAATTGTTACCTATTTTTTAAATTTGTTTCAGGCTCGACTTGCAACGAAGAAATCAAAACCTGACGGCCAATTTTATATGCAGAGTCATCAAGTTGAAGAGTACTTTTCCAACGTACCTCTGAGTGACTTGCCAGGTAAACATTTTCTCTTACAAATATCCATGCCTTTGAACAGATATCCATAGATCGATTGTAAGATTAATTTATGAAATTACGTACTGGGAGTTGAACCCGTGAGCACTATAACTAAAGCCAACGGCGTTGACCACTACACCACGGAACCGGCTATCTAAATATATGTATCAATTGTAAAATCAGTCTGGAAAAATATTTATTCGTAGATTCCAACCTCTGACCATGCAACCAAGTAGCTTACCTGGGTAATATCTAGTATCATATAATGTCTTTATACCAAGGATTAACCGAGGATATCAACAGACAGTATAATCAAAAACATTTTACAGTTTTTTATGTCTCTAACCTTCATCAGGAGTTGGACGTCAAATGCAGTATAAACTAAAGTCTCTTGGGTATACGACATGTGAATCCATACGCTCGACCGAGTTGAGTAAACTGCAAAACCATTTTGGAAATAAAACTGGCAAGCTCTTGTACAACTACAGCCGTGGACAGGACGATAGACCGCTTCATTTCGTAGCCGTAAGTAATGATTTCTTCTTCTTCTTGCCAGTACAACCCTTCATGGCC
Organism: Himalopsyche phryganea; assembly: GCA_022494535.1. Lineage (NCBI taxonomy): Eukaryota > Metazoa > Arthropoda > Insecta > Trichoptera > Rhyacophilidae > Himalopsyche > Himalopsyche phryganea. The sequence goes on along the minus strand of JAGVSL010000061.1, from coordinate 1,017,748 downwards.
AGGTCTAATGAATGATTATCATCCAGTTCTGTCCAGAGCAGCTTTTTTTTTTCAAATCCCGAGGCCATTTTAAAGCAGTCATGCATATAGACATATTATTATCAGTTTTAGTAATAAGATACAAATAGCAGTGTATTTTTTTCCACATTAATTGACAGCTATTTTGTCATCACTCCATCATCGGAACTATGCTTAAATGGATTTAACTATGCCAAAACGATTGGTAACATACACACTGCACAAACAAGTATTAACCACGTGTTGTGGAATCGTTCTATTTAGAATTATTACTTACATATTAAATCCATCAGACTATCCATTATCTTATATGATATGTTATGTTCAATAATATTACTTCAGGTAAGAAAGTCAATATCTGTAGGTGTCAATTATGGAATACGATTTGAAGATAATTCGCAATGTGAAGCGTTCTTGAAACAATTGTCCGAAGAAGTGTGCTCGAGAATGTCAAAAATCGGCGTTGTCTCAAAGGCGATCACATTCAAGTTGATGGTACGCGCGGAGGACGCGCCGGTCGAAACGGCAAAGTTTATGGGGCACGGAATCTGTGACAACATAACAAAGACGATTAACCTATCGAAAGCTACGGACGATGTTGATATTATTACGAGAGAAGTCCTGGAAATCTGCAGAAAATTAGATGTCAGACCTGATCACATGAGGGGTTTAAGTATTCAGCTGTCTAAATTGGAAAATAAAAATGATCGCAAGGAACAGAAGAAACATGGCCTTGAAAGTTTTTTCGGATCCAAATTAACCGCAGATAATGAAACGCCACACATGCGTACGAGAAGTTCTAAATTGAATACTGACAGTGGTAACAGCCCGAAGACCGAAGAAGTCGATACATTATCAAATTCTATAAATGAGAGTTGTGAATTTCCAAACATCCCGAATGTGGAGCATTTCAAAATAGCAAATGAAAAATATAAACAATTTAACATAACAAAAGAAGAAATTGTTAATAGAGAAAAGAATAATTTAATCAGTGACAAAGGTAAAAAGTCTTTGGGTTTAACGGGTAAGCGGCGAGGTCGACCTCCAAAACATTTAGCAGTTGCTAAACCATCTACTGCTTTGGAGAAAAATCGGCCTATGAATGTATACCTCAAAAGTCAAAATAAAGAAAAAGCGTCTACGACTGGCCAATACAATGTAAGTACGAGTTGTTTCTTAGAAAATAATGTTTATTTCATTTGATAATATGACATATTATACTGATAGGCATCATCATATCGATTGGACCACACGCTGCCTCTAAGATTCTCTGTCTGAAGAATACACACATTCAATAATAATTATAAACAGTAAACACGTTTATTAGCGTTATTCCAGAAAGACAACTCTTAAGCTAAGTATACATCTGAACACTTTAGTCTAGGCCAGTGGTCTCCAAACTCAATAAGAATTTGAGCTACTTTCAGGATTGAAAATGTCTGGCGAGCTACTTATACATATTCATTCTTTATAATTTTTTATCATCATCCTTTATCATACCATAAATAATATTATTCAATTAGTTAAAATAAATTATGACATCGGACTTCCAATAAAACATAAAATGTACACTTTAATTATGTATTAATAAACAAAATATTAACTGAAATATATCTTGAAATAAGTGTTAGGAAAAGTAAAATTAATTAGTGAAAAGAATGGCATTCACTTCCTTCCACATTTTTTTCAATTTTAGGTGAGTACCTTGTCACTCCCATTCGAATGCAATTATCAAAAAGTAAATCTATTTGTCTGTTTCTATATTTACTTTTAACCACTTTCCTAGTGGAAAACGTTGATTCAATGCCTTCGCAAACGTTGATTTTAAGAGCAATTCAAGCTAAAATTAGACACTTTTCTGTTAGGACGAAAGGGCATACAGATTCTACAGTTGAGGCAACACTCTTAAACGACAAATCACATTGAAATTCTATCAATTATATTTCTGATGAAGGGCCATCTTCCTGAATATGATATTACAATGGCAACTTGTTAAACATTTCATTGAAATTTAATTCGAGAAATATTTCATTTCGGAGTCCAATAATAAAATTTATGAGGCAAATTTATAAATATGATAAAATATCTTACGCGAGCTACCGAAAATGCCACCGCGAGCTACCGGTAGCTCGCGAGCGACAATTTGGCGGTCACTGGTCTAGGCAATCAGTTGCCAGACTGAGTGTCCAAGTGTGGACATTCAAATAGAGTAGTGTCACTGCGGTCTAGCTAGACCGCATCAGTCTAGTTGAAATTGTTGTGTGGACAGGCAGTGTCTCAGTTACTCTAGCAGTTTTCAATCCCATTGGAAATTTTTAGCTAGAGCGCAGACAGCAACATGAACGATGCCTGACCTTTTAGTGAATAAGTAAAGAATTGCTTCAAAACTTAATAGCTTGGCGGAAAAAAAAATTTAAGCATTGTAAAATATTAATTTAATTTAATGACAAAGATCAGTTGGAACATTATTACATAGTTGCAATATGTATTAAATTATATATGTTAAACGTATTTTCAAAACTGTAAATTCATGTGTCTATAATCATTTCATTTAAACTCATTTATCCGAGAAACTGATTCTTATAATATGATTACTGAAAATGATTCAATGCTGGCTAGATTAAATTGTGTTTTTACAAATTTCTGCTTCCAAAAGTGTTTTTATTTCAAATAAAAATACATGAAAATGTTGAAAAATGTGAATAATTCTTTGTTTTTATTTGATACAACATAAAATGATTATCAGTAAAATTATTTCGTCAGATATGAAGAAGAGCCTCTTCTGCCTCAACAGTAAATAATGATATTTTTATGTAATTGCATGATATCACTTTTTATATGTAGTTATATTCATACACAGCCATTAAAACTTCATATAAATAATAAGTGAATAAGAAGTTGTATCCATATTTAAAACACCATTTTTTATAGTTATATAAATCAATAGACATCTCTTTACCATGTCCGCTCCCAATGTGGAGCATATAGCTTCCATTGGAGGTTCAACTCAACAGAAGTTTTCTATGAGAACTAATTGTTATTCAGTTGCTCAACCTCTCTTTTTTCGAAGAGAGTAGGGATGAAGGATAGGGGTAGGACAGGACTAGTGGTTAGCTAATCGGTCTCGCTACGCCCCTTTTTTGTGGATCGAATGGGTGGGAGGGAGTTTTAGATATCACAAACATTCATGACTACGAACAGAAATCCATAACTCGATTGAAAGATCAATTTATAATCAGTACGTGGACTTGAACCCGAGACATTCGTAACCATGGACAATGACATTACCAACTGCGCCACAGAGCTGACATTATTAGACAGTTTTATAAACAGAAATGTTTTTTTTTGTTATATGTAAATATATTACCATGCAATAAATATAACTTTATAATACCTACAAAACATATCAGCGATAGTCCAAATAATAGTAATACTTCGGACTTTCCAAAAATCCATCAATAACTGAATTACCCTGCGTCTCGGCTGTATCCAAGGTCGACCATTTTTAACTGTTATGAGTGTCTCAAAAAGTTTCCAACAACCAGGTGCGGACGCTTGGAACACTGCTCTAGTTAGACTGCTCTAGCTAGATCACTCTAGCAACTTATTTGTGTTCAGATGTAAACAGCGTTGACACTGCTCTAGACATTGAATGTCCAGATGTATGCTTAGCTTTAGGGATACATTGTATCCACTGTATAGATGAAGGACTGCTGTTGATAAATTTAATATGTTTGCCATGACTTTTAGTTGGACGAGTTAGATCAAGACTTTTTGAACGCCTTGCCGCCTGATATCAGAGCTGAAATATTAGCAAACTGTAAGCCGGCCAACCACCAAGAAAAAAAAATTTACTGCAAAAGTCCGATGACATTTGTTCAGCCCGTGTCATTAAAGGTAAGCTGTACAATTAGACATATCTTCTTAGCACTGGATAATGATATGGGATCCAGGATATTGCTACACAAAACAGTGGACATTTTTGTTTTAAATTTATATGAATATTTATATATTTTTTTTTAAACCATATCCACTCCCTATTTGGAGCATATGGCCATCACGCGGTTCCTCCAAGCTTCTCTGTCCCCCGCCAGTCTCCTCGCTTCCTCCCAGGTCATCCCAGCGTCCTGTAGCTCCGCCGAATACATCCTATGGATGGTCATCAGCGGCCTTCCAGGGCAACGGAATCCATCTGGTTGGTAGAAAAGACTGGCAGGATTCAGGCTCCCCTGGGGCATCCGCAGCACCGAGTACAACCGTGAGTCCCAGACTTTCCGCATTGAGTTAAAGGTTGCTCAAGCTATCCCTAATCCGATTGCCATCTCCCATGATGTGTACCCCCCAAGTACCTGAAGCCGTCGACTCTCTCTATGTCTTGCCCCGCGCTCGTCAGAGGGTAGTCTGGGTCTGGACAGAAACTGTTGGAGAGCAGATTGGTTTTACTCGCATTGACTTTGAGGCCAATGTGATACGAGTTGCTCTGCAGCCTGTCCATTGTTTCCTGAATACCCTCGACAGATTTGTCAAATATGGCAGTGTCGTCAGCATACTCGAGGTCGCATAGCCTCAAATTGGGGGCAACGGCCACACCTCGGTCGGGTGGAATTGACTTCCTCAGGATGATTATTATAAGTCGAAGATTATTATAAAGAGGAACGGAGCCAGAACACAACCCTGTCTGACCCCAAACCATTCTGTCGTTACGTCGCCGATTCTAACACAGCATTCACTGCCCTCGTGCATGCATTTGATGATGGCGATAATCTTAGTTGGGATTCCGTATAGTTTTAATATGTCCCATAGGGAAGGCGGGTGCGGACTATCAAAGGCCTTCTCGTAATCTACGAAGCAACACGCCAGCGAACTGTGGTTTTGTATTTTACAGTGAACTGCATTTTCTTACTATATTTAAATGGATATTTTTTGAAATCGTTTCTCATGTACCCCTAACCCATCGAATCCTGGATTATTTATTTAATTTTTCCCTTATAGGTTGATACAGATAATTCAATTGACAGTCATTTGGAAGAAAAGGGATACGAAGAGCTGAAAATTCTACCGGATAAACGATCAAAGCAGGAACATGGTGAAGAAAAATGCGACAATCAATCAGAAAATAATTTGCAGTTCTTTGATCTACCATGGAAGGATATGAGAGAAATGTTACGGCTGTGGTTTCAATCTAACTCAACGCCGATAGATTGTGACGTGAAAGAGATTAACTTATACATGCAAAATTTAGTGATAATGAGGAAAATATGCGATCTAAGTCCTCTACTCAGCTTTCTTCATAGGTAATAATTTCATTGAATCATCTTTATCGCCTTTCTTCTTAGTTGTATCTGATCACTCGCTGAGATTAAAGTATTTTGCATGTTAAAGGTATTAATATCCATCAGGTTTTGATTATTATTTTGCTTTAACTATCTTATGAGGATCCATTTAAGTTGCTTTCATAAAAAACATCTACTTAAGGTACAGAAAAAAATACAGTATATCACTTTTAAGGTGTTAATGGTCAATTCTTGGTGGAAAGACATTATATTTTAAAAAATAAAACACAATTCATTTGTACTACTTCCACATATTTATAATGATCAGGATGATGTGATGAGCGAAATCGGTCCTGATCATTATAAATATCTGGAAGTATTACAAATGAATTGTTTTATTTTTTAAAATAGAGTATAATAATTGAAGACCATTTGCATAAATATCTATTGCTCTGAATTAGTGTACTCTTGATATAATTTATTGTTCTATTTGCCCCTTTTGAATCATATTTATAAAGATAACTCCGATATTATAATATTTATAGTGACCAATGCAGTGGTATGTTTTTTACATTTAGAGGTAAATTATTGCACGGTTTAAGCCTCTAATAGTGGGCAAGATTTCCCTTGCATCAATTTAAGCATCATTTTTCTAGTGGATATACTGAGTTTTTAAGAATATTATATTTGAAACAAAACAAATTACATCTGCATTTCTTCCAGGAACGTTGAAGATGAAAAAGGCTGCGAGTGGCATGCATCTTTCAGAGAAATAGTATCTGGCATTCAGGAGACTATGATGGTTGTGTACGGAAAAAGATTGTACACTCGTTATTCATTTCTGTGCTGTGATCCAGATTAGTTTTATCAGCCAATTGATAAAAAAATACTACAGGGTAAATAATACGAAAAAATAATCAGTTCTTTTTTTAATAAAGGTTTTCTTTATAAAATTACTTAATTTATCTATCAATACACAGCGGTAATCTATAAAAGATTTCTTTGATTTCCATCTATTGGTATACAATTAAAATAATGATTTTCAGTTTTCTGACAGGGTCACATAGTACGTCGGTTGGTAGAAAAAAGAATCAAAATGCATATTTTAAAAAATAAAACACAATTCATTTGTACTACATACTTCCACATATTTATAATGATCAGGACCGGTCTCGCTCATCACGAACATTATCAACTGAAACCGGTCCTGATCATTATAAATATGTGGAAGTAGTACAAATGAATTGTGTTTTATTTTTTAAATATAATGTCTTTCCACCAAGAATTGACAGTTAACACCTTAAAAGCAAAATGCATGAAATTGAAGTGTAACAAATAAGCATAATTGAGAACATTTTTATATTCAACAATGACATAACTACGAACAAATTAAATTAAAAACTTATCTATCATTCTTATATAATTTATTCATTACTTTTTAGGAGTTGGGGAATCAAAATGACGTTTTTCGCACCGCCACAATATAGAAGATATACACCCCTAATGAAGAGTTGAAAACAGATGGCACTTTCACAAGAATTAAGGATTAGAAGTAGTAAATCAGTCTCCTTTTTCTGAGCGGGTATCAAGAGAAGAATGTGTTTATTAGAGGCCTAGTCCCATTGCGAGATAGAACATCACAGACATCCGTGCTTTTTATCGTGTAAAATATGAAAAATGGCCAAGAATTTGAACCCTTAACCATGAAACTGAGCATGAAGAAAGGCTACAGTGATGGACAAATGAGGATTCACTATGAATAATTTCTACAATTATAACATTGCATACCCATTAAATTTAATAAATTCGAGATGTGTTAACATTGTTACTAGCCTCTTTATGTGTAATATACAGGAGAAAAAAAAAAAACACTTGAAACAACATTAAACTGACATATAATATGTGACGTGCAATACTTTTCAACAGTTTTTCTACACAAGTAATATAATAATAAAATTAATACAAGGGTTTGGGTGTTCTCCATTTGAAGTTTGCAATAGTGGAAGACTACCGCCGCAGTTGTCTTCTTGTCACAGGAGCTAAAAATAGAATATCAATTTAATAAATATGCTAAGGTTTAAGATTTTCTGACAGCAATCATTTGTAGAGCGTTAAAATTGAATGATGATTGTATTATATTATTTGCAAGGGAAATTACCTGGTCTATCTGGGGAATCAAACATTATCAGATTGATAGATTTTCTTTCGCCTAGACTTCTTTTTCTTGTCAATCTACGAGGGGCGGTGTTACTTTTAGGCGATGTTTCGTCTTCGGTGGAGAACGGCGAGACTGCCAACAAAGGTGCTTTGGCTGAAATGGGAACCAGACGATCAGAATGAAGTCATAACATACAACGTCATTGAAATGTATGAAGTATATGCTGGTTTCATCTCTTTGCGATAGTACCTTTAATCTTTGATAGCTGTATCATCACAATTACTCCTCATCTTATAGTGGATGTATCAGATGAAAATTCATGAAAACATAATATAAAACCAATTCTGTATTTTTACAAAATGTAAATAAATAGCAGTAAATTTTGTAAGAATATGAACAAAAAAACACTGAACTGGTAAATAAATTAGGGATGTACCAATTTCACTTGGCAGCTAGTGACGGTGCCACCATTGCGTTAAGAATGTTGCCATACTCAACCAGGACTGAAATTTTAATAAATTTCAAAATTGATATTTTAATGATAGTTATTAAAAGTAGACAAGATATTTATTTTGCATAAAATGGCAATTGGTAATTCTATAGGATCTTTCTTTCATGTTGCGATCTGTTTATTGTTACAATACAATATATTTGTTATGATTTATATGACTAGACAGACACTTTCCGTTGACAGAATGTGTCTGTGTAATATAAAGCTAGTTTTTTTTCGTGTATTTCATTTCCATTGTCGTAAGGAATCCTCAATCAAATATTGTTTATAAATAAATCTCGACCAAGAGATAGTAGTATGTTTTAACAACCTTTTTTTTTTGCATCAAAAGAACATATAACGTTACAAAACCGCAACAATCAGTTACAACTGTTGACATATTGTAAATAAATGTGAATACCTGAAATTAATGTAGATTGAACATACAAAAAATCTACACACCTGCTTTAATTTCTGATGCACTGGTTCTTGATATTCTTTTAGATGTATCTAAACCTTTGTGACCATCATCTGATTCATTTATGTTCTCGTTGAGGGGAATGGTGGAACTCGATCGACGACTATTTTTCCTTGATTTCTTTTTTTTACTACTATCAGCTTGAACGAGAGGATGGGAATTTTCATCTTTCGGCAAGACCTTCGCACGCTTTGATTGCTTAAATGTTTTCTTAATTTCCGGAGACTTTTCTTCGGCACTCTCGGCCGCGTTGCTTGCGATTCTTTCATTCTTTTCTTCAGAAGAGTCGCCGTTGCCCTCGAAAAAGATGACTTTGACGCTTCTGCGACTGATGGGAGGTTTTTTGTTTGTGCCAGGTGTTTTCAAAATACTTTTACCAGGAGTTTTCTTCATTTCCATAATGGTATTGTCAATAGTACTCTAGATTGTTAATAATAAAATTAATAGCGGTATTGTTAATAGTAATATTAATATTGAATTAATTTGAAATATTGAAAATTAATGAATGTACCGCATTTTAGTTTTTAAAGCAGTAAAGCATCTAGCATTACGTAATATTTATTTGGTGTATTGGTGTAAAAACTTTCTGATGAATGATTTTGAAGACGTGTTTATTTCAAAGACTGATTACTTTACCTGATCTTCTGTAAAGGTAGTTTCATTTCGATTCACGTTGGATCGAGCCGCACTCGAAGCTCTTACGACTGCCATCGCATTAGGAGACGTCTGCAATAATGATGAAACATTAGCTTTATTATAAGGAAGAATTCAATCCTTAAAAAATATTTAAAATATATATGTATACTAAAAAGTGAGAGGTTAGTCAAGAACACAGTAATTTGATACTATTACGACTGCAAAAATTCTTTCCAAATTAATGATTTTAGTGTGCTATTTTAATATTTGAGTGATATTTATAGCATATTTTGGGTTGCTATGCCAAAGACCAACAAAAATGCTTCAGCATGGTTTGTGTTGTTACGACGTCATAGACGTCATATTAAGTAACATAAACAACAAATTAATGTATCCAGTCACAAAGGCAAAAGTTCTCAGTTCGACTGATTAGCAATAACATAATATATGAGCAGCCGTGCGAGGTAATGTCTCGTGATCTTGCGGGGTTCGCATCCGATAGCTAGTCTGATTTTAACAAATAAGAACTTGACAAAACCTTCACTTACCATAGAAGTGATGCGTTTTTTCGCTTCCGAAGATATGACTGATCTTAGCATCGGAGACCTGGCAGGTGAACGAGACATCCTGGAAGTATCAGAATTTTTGCTCGGTGAAACGACAGAGAAGAAAATTCCGTCAAATGTGACCGTATTGTTAGGCTCTATGCTGAGAGTATCCATGGCTGCAGGCGGCTTTCCAGGGTTCTGCTTCGATTTATTTCGTGCAGCTGTCAAAAAATATTAGACAAATAAATACAATCGAGAACTTTGCAAAAATCATTATGATCAGATCTGGCGAGGTGCGAGACAATATTACCTTGAATCATAGCCTTTAATGCGATGGAAGATTTTGGATTTTTTGCTGCAGGTTTAGTTTTAGGCGCTGTAGCTTTTTTTATGACTTCCGGACCGGGCGCAACATCTTCTTGCCAACCCTTCATCTTGAGTTCATCGAGCCTTTTAAATCTGACATCCACATTCACCACCTGGAAAAAGAGACCGGCCAAAAGAATGAATATAAATAATAAAGTTTTGTACGTTTGCAAACATTTCGTATCATAATATTAAGAGGGCTCATGGGATATATGGCTCTGAATGTCTCTTGGTCACATTACTTTCTATTTTCCGGTGTGTGTCGGATCCAGCTGATGTAAATAATACTTTGTTACATATATTGTGATATTATCTCCATCTTTTGGTCAGCGACATCGTTATAACGTAATAGCCAAAATGATATATTAAAGGATAAATATGATAGGAAAAGTATCTCGACGTACTTGCATGAACACCATATCCCAGAAGCCCTGCAAGTCTTCGACGGTGACGATGCCTTCCCCGACGCGTTTTTCTTTATTTTCACATTGATCAATTAGTCCTCTGAATTGCTGAAGTTTTTTATTCATTAGCAATTGCGTTTGTCCGATGGCCAAGTTTATTAGATCCTGAAAAAAGGCAAAATTCAAGATAAATACAATAGGAAATTATTACCAGGTTCGTATTGGCGAGTCTGGCTGTGTGCTGTGCTAAATACAACATCGGTTTTATAGTGGAGTAGCATATGTCAAGGGTTTGATTCCCCTTGCATGTGAAAGAATTGATTTCTTTGATGATTTAATTTTTACCCACTAACTCCCAACCATATTTAATAAAAAAAATAAGCCACAGAGTGATTGGCTGAGTTTTAACTTTTAATAAGCGACCCAACTCTACAAAATTTCAAGTGGAAAGACTGACTAAAAACCAATTCTCAATAAAATAACTTCGGTTTACCACCGCATTGCGAGCAGAATGGTTAAAAATAAGTATATAAACTGTTAACAATTTTTGAAAAGTGATGCATTATAATGTTACAATGATAACTTTACATGGATTAAAAAAACTCATTTCTTTCATCTTGTACTCCAATGCGGAGCACACGGTATACACTAAGTCTTGCCACTTCCATCGATCAGTTGGTAAAAAGCAGAACAGTCCTTAACCAACTCGAAGCTTTAATTTTATTATGCACTATTTTTTCATAGAATGGGAAGATGTAAAAGAATAATAAATAAATCTGTTGACAGAAGTGGTGAGATTGATTAAAGTGTTTAAAATAACCAAAATGATATGACAATACCGTGGACTCCTCAGTCAATTCTGAATCATTTTCTTCCTGATAGTTCTTCCACACGTCACATAATCCTCGGAGTCTTTCAACTTCTTCATCCAATTGTTTTCTAAGATAAGAGGCTGATTTCTCCGGGGATGATTCACCATACCCTGAAATAATTGTTATGCAATAAAAATGACATCAGATGATCAGTGGTCACAGACCATTGGTAATAATAATAATTACAAATGCATCATTTACTTCACCAGCAACCAAAATGTTTTTGCATTAATATTGCCTACAATCTTTTCGGCAAAAATAAATTATTGAGTATTTTTGGATAATTCATAAACCGAAACGATATTTTGATTTACAGGGAGGTGGTGTTGACAAAACGTTTCGCTATTTTCTATGGATTCGGTGTTTAGGGTTTCTCACCTCCAAGTGCCAGTAATAGTGTAACAGTGTTTATATCTTAACCCCTCCTCCGCACTCCAGTAGAATGGAATAAAACCCACCCCCACTCTTTCTTTAATGTAAGCATTAGAATAATTGTTTACCTTAGAAATGAATAACCTTGCGATATAGTTAGTCTGAAGATGGTTCTTAGAGAGACGAAACGTGTCACATTAGTGATAAACCAAGTTGAATAACCAAGTTATCAATTTTAATTTTATATTAAATGTTTCGCTGGTACACTGCTGCATTTAAATTGTAGACATGATGTTGCATACAATGTTTGTAAGAGTGAATTCATTGTAGCTATAAAATATTTATTTATTTGAGCATTTTCAACCATTGAAATAATACAATTGAACAGGGCCATTTGATAAAAATTATTTAGGGGGAAGTAGAAGAATAGTCATTTATGAATAATTAAATGAATTGACAATAATGCCAGCCCCAAATATTGAAATAACCACTATTCACCACCGGTTATAACATTAGCAAGGTAAAAAAGGATTTAGAAGAAATAACAAAAAAAAACTAACCAAATTTAAGCTTGCATATGGATTCACGTTGTCTATTTCCCTTGCCCCTTCCGAGAGTAACGAAAGGGCTTGTTACAGTTAATTCCGTGTTACTATCAGACGTCGATGAACCATTGGAAGCCGCCGGTGTGGTTGTATTTGATGTAGATAACGTAGTCTTTTTTGGATTCGGTGAATCATCACAAGACATGTCTTCAGAGAATATTTTCCTCGGCAGAGATTTACGAACATTGTTAGATTGGCTTTGTCTCTTTCTCCTGGCGCTCGACTTCTGCGAACCGGCACCAGTTTTTGTACTTCTTTTACCGGAGCCTTTGCTCGCACTTAAATTGTTTTTAGAAAAAAACTTACTAAACATCTTACCGTTACGATGTTTAGGGGTGCATTTTGTCGGTTTCCTTTCTTTGATTATTATTTTTGGAGCATGAAATTTGGCACCGATTGGAGCAAAGGATTTCATTACGATGGGATTTTTTGCTGAAGGCTTATGGGACGTTTCTTCGTTTTGGGCTCGAGTCGCAGCTCTTGTTACCCGGCGGACCGTATCTGTCGCAGCCGTGACGCCTTTAATAATTTTTTTAAAAATCGGTTCTTGGAAAGGAACCACAGTGTGGGAAACAGCGCCCGCTTTAAATGGAGGTGGTTTCTTGGGTTCCATTTTCTTCCTTCGTAGTCGTTCTTCTCGCCATAATAACATTTGTTTTTTACGAACATCGACGGTTTCGGTTACCGAAACGGTCGACCGGGATGCCGTCTCCATTTCATTGTCGAGACCTCGGTTCGAAATAAATGCATCGAATCTTTTACTTTGCCTATCCTGGGCTTTATTTTTAATTCGCGTATTTTTACCATCTTCTCCAGTAATTAAAGCTCTAGAATGTGCTTTATACTGGCCGTAAAAAGAACTTTTGACCATTTCCATGAAAGCCATGTTTGAAACGATAATGAGTCTGTAAAAAACAAAATTGACAATAAGTCTATAGCTCGATTCTAATTCAATTAAATTATATTAAATGCATTTTATAATAAGCAGCGTTTACTCTACAAGCACGCCGGATAGCATTTAACAGTATAACACATTATATTGAGCCTTAAAATGTATGTTTTACTCAATGCAATCTATACAATATAAATGATGCTAAAATTATTAATTTTTGTCTGAATCAATAAAAGTATTTTATAATATATCCGTAACAAAGATAGACCGAACCTGCATACATACCTATATTATTAAAGAATTTAGTTGAAGAAATTGAAACAAATATAACGACTATTCACGACTTTGTTATTCGTATTTAAACCGAGATACCTGGCCGTTGCCGTTTTAAATTTTTGACATACGTAAAATGTTGCATCTCTCGAAAGGTAAATCATAGTCTATGGTAAATTTTAATATTTTTGGTTACTTATGTTTTGGTATATTTTGTTGAATATAATAAAATTTGAGATTGAATTTTATTCAAAGAAAATTTAATTTAATTTAATTTTGGAAAATACAAGCTACTTACCTCAGTTTTATTAAATAATTTATATCGTTGAAACATAGACAATAGAAAAAGAAGACAAGTAGATACCATCTGTAAAGTTGACACTAACTTGACAGCATATTATTATGTGTGACGAAATTATTTATTAATCTATTTGTAAAACCCAAATAAGTCGTTCAGAGAAGTTTCAATTGCACGCAAAATGCTTTATCTTAGAGAAATTCACAAACATTCGAAGTGGACCACATTTATCATATTATTTTATTCGTCAATATGTTTTACAGCACAATTCTGCGTGGCGGATGATTCTTTAGATAATGAAATAGACCTCCACGAATTCGGTGACTACCAAGGTGATTTTCACGATGAGTCTAATTTCCGCGAAGTGTCGTTCGGTGATAAATCGTGGTCCGATTCGGACGCCGAAGTCCATCGGAATCGAAGATCGGAAGACAGCGTCGCGACGAACACTTCCACGCAGAGCACAAAAATCAAAGCTCCGTCCACCGCATCCTCGATCATCGCCAGTTCTAGTGAGTCTCAATTTGACAGCAACGGAAACGCCTCGAGTCCTCTGCCGATTTCTAATCTTTCATCGAGTGCCACTCCACCGAATACTACGACGACCACGACGCCTGCATATCCCGTCCTACCCGAGAAAAGCTCAGCGGAAGAAGAGCACAACAGCTCAATGTCGATATTTTTCGTACTTTGCGTATTAGCCCTTGGCATTTTATTGATACACTCAATGTTACAAACTGGATTTTCGTATCTCCCCGAGAGCGTAGTCATAGTATTCTTAGGCGCCTTGATAGGCCTGATTATCAACTTGATGTCAATAAAAAATATCGCAAACTGGAAGAAAGAAGAAGCATTTTCACCGACGGCATTTTTTCTTGTTTTGTTACCCCCGATTATTTTTGAATCCGGATATAACCTCCACAAAGGTAACTTCTTTCAGAACATCGGATCGATTTTAGTGTTTGCAATTCTTGGTACGGCAATATCAGCGTTTGTCATTGGCGCCGGAGTGTACTTGCTTGGATTGGCACAGGTGGCGTACAAGTTAAACTTTGTGGAGTCGTTCGCTTTCGGATCTTTGATATCGGCGGTTGACCCTGTGGCGACGGTGGCAATTTTCCACGCTTTGGATATCGACCCCGTGCTCAACATGTTGGTGTTCGGCGAGAGTATCTTGAACGATGCCATCGCCATTGTTTTAACGACTGCCGTTCTGGATACTAATGATCCGATTATGTCTACCGGTGAAGCCATCCTCTCCGCTATCAACAGATTCTGTCTCATGTTCTTCGCGTCCGCCGGTATCGGCGTCGTATTCGCATTGATGAGCGCTCTGCTGCTGAAGCACGTGGATCTGAGGAAGAATCCTTCTTTGGAATTCGGCATGATGTTGGTATATACGTACGCTCCGTACGTGTTGGCTGAAGGTATTCAACTATCAGGTAAATTTCTGCACGATAAATATATTATATAAAAATAAATAGTGGTGAAACAATTCTAATGAAAAAACATTTTCTAGTAAATGTCTTTTGTTGATTCTATGTAAGAAGATATTTCGTGGGCCGAGTACTTAATTGTTCTATCAGAAATTTTGTAACTTTTCACCAGAGCACTTTAAGTTTTGGAACTTGGTAGTTTTATGAGCTTACATTCATGTAAACTCTAATTTTAAGGATGTCTCGCATTATTGGTAAAATTTTAAGGACGTCTGGCATCTGGCATCTCTAATGCCAGACATCCACTAGAGAAATAATAATTATTTTAATCACAAACTATCATCGCTGTATAATAATTTTCGTTGCGATTTGCGATATGGCTCAAAATCGCTCTCTTCTTCGGAAGAAATATGGTGTTGTCCTGCTCACTGCCTGTAAGCAATATGCAGATCATTGTCGCGGAGGAGGGGGAAGCGATATCCGCCGGCTGTGTTGTATTGGCACCAGCCCGCCTTTTTAATGAAACAAAGTCGTTTGAACCTCCCTACTACGCATACAATATGGGAGCATAAAACATTTGTACAAGGATGCACGTGCCAAGGTCACATTGTAATAAACAGGTGAAACACTGGATTTTGCATGTGCATACAGTATGTGAACAACGCGCACGTTGTCCCAAAAATATATTTTAAAAAAATCATTAAAAAAACACCTATATAGATTTCTCAGTTAATTTACGAATTCGCATACCATGACATAAATGATGTCTGATGTTTTCACGCTTCCCCATCCACAATGCTAGAAACAGACAGTAAATTGAGCAATTAGCTGCCTGCAAAACAAGTCTACAGTAATTATTATTGTCAAGGCAGGTCCAAGTATTTATAAGCATTTCAACAGAACGTGTTAACTCAATTCGTTTGTCAGTTGTTCAACCTCTCCTCAGAGAGGGTATGAATAGAATAATGTTCCTAGGAAAGTTCTATTAATTGGCTAATTGCTCTCTCACTGTCCCATATATTATGTTAAGTGGGAAAGTATACTAATATTATGGACATCCATATATTTGAAAACAAATTTATTAAGCAATTGAAAAATAAATGTATGAAATCTGGTTCTAAAAACGGGATATAGCAAGAGCTTTAACTAGTTTCTAATCCTGTCCTAGCCCCATCCTTCAACTTGGCAGGAAAATCTTTAGTTTCAACAACCAAATAATTTGTATCATCTCAGTCCGGTGGGTTTCTGATCTCGCTTATCTGAAATAAGTATATTTAATTAGAATAAATGTATATTGTTGTTCTACAAACTACTTACAGATAACTGTGTTTGTACATGTGATACTTTTTATTGCAGGAATTATGGCGATTTTGTTTTGCGGTATTGTAATGTCCCACTATACCCACTTCAACTTATCTACCGTAACACAGATAACGATGCAACAAACAATGCGAACCCTTGCCTTTATTGCGGAGACTTGTGTTTTTGCATATTTGGGACTAGCTATATTTAGGTAAACACAAGTGGAATATTTTCCGGATTATTTATGCAACACTTATTAGGTTACACTGTGTGAAGATGGTGTATTTAAGTATATAGATTACTTGTGTTCAATCAAATACACTCTTTGTTAAAATGAACGATAATTTGGATGGGTTTATTGCAACTAATCACAAAGCACTGGCAGGGTAGAAAATTATAATTAAGGCATCCTTTACAATATGCCAATGAGAGTCATTGTTAAATTGAATGGAGCCATATTTTATCGGCTCTGAAACAATCTTTGATTACTGCCATTCAAATGAACAAAGTCTTTAATGGGGAGTCAATAAGCAAAAAATAATATCAGTATTAAGCTCATTTATGTCATTTTAAAATGTGGTGATATACCCTTATCCCTGATACCTTTTCTTTGTATCTAAATCTAGTGTAATGGATAGAAACCATTTTGTTATCCATTTAATATTAAGCAAGGAGAGGTTTCAGAATTAATATAAATTAATCTTATTAAACATATTTAAAATAAGTTCTTTATGCACATTGTGACAGTTTGGGGTTTCTAAAGAATGAAATAAAAAATGTGATCTTTGTTTTTTTTCTCCAGTTTCAGACATCGCGTTGAGCCTGCTCTTGTTATTTGGAGTATAATTCTCTGTCTAGTCGGAAGAGCTTGTAACATTTTCCCGCTAGCAATACTGGTTAACAGGTTTAGAGAGCATAAGATTACTAAAAAGATGGCTTTTATCATGTGGTTTAGTGGTAAGTAGTTAAAACATATTCATCACAATTCACTTTGGCGACCAATAGACCAGTGCTCCGCAACCAGTGTGCCGCGGCGCACTCGTGTGATGATATCAGGTGTGCCACGGCGCAGTGTGTTCAAAATGAGAAAAAATCGAGTATTTTAATATGTATCAGAAAAAAATTAAAACACTTGGTTGCTAAAATCTCCGTTTAAATTATTCTCGTTTTTATGTACAATATATTTATATATATTTTTGTACTGTACATAAATAATTTCGTGTTTCTATATTAATATTAAATATAAAATTTGTCAGGATTGTAAAAATACAGTACATATTTTTCAAGAAATTATATTTGTACATAAAAATTTTCTGCCTGAGGCGCAATCTTTTGCGTCATCATGGCAAAGAAATTTTTGGAGGAAGAGTGGGGGTAGCGGCAAACTCAAGAACAGCCCCGGGCGACAAAACGGAAAAGTTATTTTGGATTTGGCCAAACAAATATATATTAAAAAATATATTAGTCACTATTTCAAATTTGTCAAATAAAAACAAATTAATAAAATGTTGGTTTTGTTTATGAAATTTGTATAAATTTTGGCTTGTAGTGTGCCGCGAAATATTTATGAGTACTTTGGTGTGCTGTGGGTGAGAAAAGATTGCGGAGCGCTGCAATAGACAAAACTAAATACAAAATCCTAAATACTTACATTTTGTAGTGTAGATTTGTAGTTTATATTTAACCTGTTCGCTGTCCATCCTATAAATATACTGGATCTTGAGTTGAACCCCACACACCAACTCTGTAGATATACGCATCTCCTGATATTCGGTGTATAAATGAATATTCGAATAATATTTTATTCTATTTTCATGTCATCACTGGAAAATTCTATTTTTATTCTATCCCTGCCCAGGTTTTCTTGAAATTTTGGCGTGACAGGATAACTTGCAGCTGGGCAGGGAAAGTGTTCATCTTCTCTCGGTGTTATCTTTTTAAAGACCACCAATACTTTGGATATTGAGCTGCATAGCCAAGAGAATCTCTTTCTGACCATGCTCTGCTCCCGCATTAATATATAGTAGTTATTATTCATTTGACATATTTTTTCAGGTCTACGTGGTGCTATATCGTATGCTCTTTCACTCCACTTGGGATTTTCTGATGAAACTCGTCACGTCATCATAACTACCACTCTGATAATTGTTTTGTTTACAACACTTATCTTTGGTGGTTCAACAATGCCGCTCCTTAAATTCTTAAGGGTAAATGTATTGCTGTTACACTTTTATATTTTGTTATATATTAGTAAATTAAGAACTTCCGATTTTTCCTAAATTCAAGCCGTAAATATGTCCCTGTGACAATTGAGTCTTTTCAAATATTTTGTATTTGCTAGCATTTGTGATATTTTTTTTTTCAAATTTTTCCGCTCTTTATGTGAATCATATCGACTCCTAATGGAACATCTCTACAGAAATTGTTTTGCAAAAACTGCTTGTTCAATCACTCAACCTCTATTTTTGAGCAAGGGTCAGGATAAAAAGATGAGATTAGGAATGTACTAATAGTTATTTAAATGGTCTTTTAGGATTGCACGGGTGGAACGAAAAGTAAACGTCACTAATATCCATGCCTTGGATTGAAAAATCAATTTATTAAAGTGTCTCTACTGGAATTCATACACAAATAAGACAAACACTCGGCTACATGACCGGCTAAGTGATATTATTGCCACCTAAAAACAAAATGTAAAATTATTGTTTCTCAATATTTGTTTATGCTATTTGCAGGCTAATAAGAAAAATAAAAGATCTCGTTCACAGAGAAGGCGTAAAGAAGTATCTCTATCCAAAACTAAAGAATGGGGCCAAGCAATCGATTCCGAACACCTATCAGAAATTACTGAAGAAGAAATGGAGGTTAGTACTTAAAAATGCGATTTGTAATCACATCCACCCCGATGTGGATCATATGAAGTAATGTAACATTTTTATAGAAATGTGTTTAATGAGAACTTCAATTGATCGCTCATTTGAGATAGGATTATGACGAAAAGCAACACAGATTTCCGTGTCTTTGAAACATAAATAATAGAGCTTTGATCCGCCATTCACAATTAATTTTTAACGCAAGCGATGAGTTTTCCCCCTCACCGTTTACCATTTTCCCACCTGACATAATGCCGCAGTCATAAACTTTGCAGAGGGTGTACCGTAACACTCTCTCTCGCAAATCAATAATGTTTATAACGAAACAGCTATTCTATTTTAAAATATAAATACATGTATTATATTATATAAAAAAAACACATTATTGCATCATCCCTTGGCAATAATTTAAAAAAATCTATTTTTTTAGTCTTACCATGCACAGACGCTATTTTTAATTTAATACTTAATTTAATAAATTTAAAACTTAATAAGAGTAAATTTTGTGTTTGCTGTGTTTACTGCAAAAGTTTTACGCAAAATTTTATTGCTATTGTTGCGAAAATATGCTGCAAAATGTAATATAAATGACATTATTTATTATCATTCATTTAAACCAGTGCTCCGCGACCGGTGTGCCGCGGCACAGTATGTCCAAAAATGAGAACGAGTATTTTTATATTAGAAAAAAATTAAAGCCATTCAGTGGCAAAGATCTCCATTTAAATTATTCTCTTTGAAACGAATATGCTGAAACTGCAATGATGGGGAATAAAATGACTCTTGTGTAAATCAAAAACTCCTACTGCAGAAATTACACAATGCTTCATATATTGGGGAGCACTGATAGCGAAAAATTTCCCGGAAGAATTATTGCAACCAAATAAAAAGTTATTGATATGCTTTGACAAATAAAACGGGTTCAAATAGAAACACATACATTGGCAAAGCGAGTTATGACTAGAATCATTGAAAATGTTCCGAAGGACCAACGAGACTATTATTGAATACAAGAAGATTATTTTGGATTTGGCCAAACAAAAAATGAGCAATACTTGTACACTCAATTACTTGGCTCCGCTAATTGTTATTAGCTAAACTTAATTATTTTTTTAGTAACGACTTTTACAAATATTTTTTGTTATTTTTTTTTTGTGTGTTAGCTATTCCAGCACTTTTAAAACGTGAAAGGGTTTAATTAGCTTTTATTGAAACATATATTAGCTACTATTAAGATTCATTAAATAAAAACAAATAAATAAATTGTAAGATTTATTTTTGAAATTTACATATTTTACCATATGGTGTGCCGCAAAATATGAATGAGTTCTAAGGTGTGCTGTGGGTGAGAAAAGGTTGCGGAGCACAGATTTAAACAATGATTCATGAACATATGTCTTTCATCACGTCAAAATTAGGTCATTGGTATTCATTCGTGCACGAACGACATATGTCTAGTGACAATGTTCATTTGAACGGTTATTTCAATTTGTGATTTGTTAGTGAATCTCGTTCAGTTCAAAGTTTGATTCGTTTGGATTTGTTCATTCGCGAAGGACGCATGTCTACAGACTGGACTCGATTAAATTATAACTTTTTACGAAATTTATTTACAGGTAAACTTCACACAGTCATCCCGTATTGGTGGTTTTGCTCGATTGGATTTGAAATATTTAATACCGTTCTTCACTCGCCGATTTACACATGAGGTTAGTAATAATTTGTCTCGTCATAAAAATTTAAGTTCTGTGGTTATTTTATGCCAAATCAAGGAGTTAATGATTTATAAAAATTTTGTATAGATTAGGAATTACAATACCAGATAAATATCTAAAATGGTATTTTGTTATTTCATAATAAATACCTTCTTACCAGAAATGAGCAAAAAAGCGTAAGAAATAACACCAAAGACAATCCTTCTTTCTTTTTTGTATCTTTCCATAGTGTCGAATAAACAATACCTGTATTTTGCATTTTCAAATTGAAAAAAACCAGTATTGCAATCCCTAGTACTGGCAAATTGATGTGACGTTCGCCATGTCTATCTACCTATCTTTCAAAATACTTGTTTTAACAGGAGCTGAAAGATTGCAAGAGTCAAATGACAGATCTTACAAATCAATGGTATCAAGCTATAAGGATATCGCCAGAACGCGAAACCGACGAGGAAAGTGTGGCTCCATCCAATTCCAATTCACAAATCAGCCTTCAAAGAAACACTTAAATTTATGTCACCAGTATTAAATGAAAACTGAGAAGTTACTATTGATTCCAAATATTTTTGTCAATAATTAGTCTTAGTTAAGTCAAAATTTATAGTATTATAAATGGGAGTGTGGTATCTTGATAACTATTGATGTTTTTTCTTTCAATTGTGTCAACAACACAGAAAAAAATGTTTTAAAAACAAAGTCTCGAGCAGCTGATGGAAGCATATGGAAGCTAATGAAAATAAATATATGGTATACTATTTAATGTTTTAAATAACTAATGATTTTATTTTCTATTTTACTTTTAAAAAAATATGTTTTATTGTAATTAACAATATAATTAATAATCTCTGATTGTCTGCTTTTTAAAAGCGTAATATAAATATTTTGTCTATGGTATTATCAATTCCACGGTGTTGGGTTAAAATTATTTTTAGTATTATAATGGTTGTTCTGTTGTCGACTTCAGCACAATATTTTTTAAAACTCTTAATTTTCGATCTATCATTACTTAAATAAACATTGTTTTAGTGTTTCTATATTTATCCTTTTAACTTTACAGAAAAATATTAAATAATTTAGCACACAGCTGTGCAAGATTTTCACTGGATGAATAATATTGTTTAACGATTGTATTTAATACTAATTTATTTCTATCCTTGAATTGCAAGCTTTTCGTCTCGACATTTATAATATTTTTATGCAATAAACGAAGAAATAGTGACAATATTTTGTGAAATATCATTATAAAAAAAAATATGGCAACTTAAAATAATTTTATAGTTCAATAGAAATGTGAGCTCAAGTTTTTATACTCTTTCATATAATCATTATGATGTGGGACCTATCAATTTGATTGCACACTAGAAACCATAGAGTTAACTTAGGTAATTTGAAGTAATAACTCTACTCTATGTAAAATTTTATTGTCTTTGGGTTTGGTATAGGTATACTTTAAAAATATAGTTGTTTTCGGTATTACTAGATAGGTAAAATTGCTATATTGTTTATGTAATAAAAATGACTTACCAGTTATTATTATTTCAACCGGCGAGTTAAATATTTTTTGAAAGATTTACTGTCTAGTAAACAATATTATATTTGTGAAAAGTTATTATTTGTATACTATGTAAATAACTTGCCTGTATTTTACTTAAGAGAATCCTTCGCTGATTTTAACTATTCTTAACATGTGATTATTACTAGTCTATATTAATAATTAACCTAATTGTGTTTTAAAATGTACATAAAGTATGATTATATTCCCACTGGCTGGTAGAGAGTAACATTGCTGTGAATATAACAGTTAAATACTGACCATTGGTAATTTACCATAACATGTTACCATTCTGGAACAGTCTCTATAGTATATTATATTAATAATAGAAATACGTTATCGCCTATGAAACTGAATTGTAAGCCGGGTTGCGTACGGCAAGTGCAATCTGCAACAATACGATATTGCATTTCATGAAGCGTGACTTCTTAACAGGGTATTGTATTGTGTGTATCAAAAACATATGTTGCAGATTGCAAGTGTTGTGAGCAAGCTAGTCAAATATATTATATATATTTTCTCAGAAATATACCCAATATTATTTAAGTAAAAATCAGTGACAGTGGAACCTTGACCTAAGTGGAGATATCGATGGATAATTGAAACAAAAACATATCTACAAATTTGCAAGTTTTAAGCAGAGAAGAAAACAAGTTTGTTTCAAAATTAATTAGACTTTAAAAAATCTATGACAGATTACATAAGTATTGTCACTAACAGCCTGGCTTTTGCTTTTCGGCAGTATTCAAGGACAAAGATGAACTTGAACTGAATCAATTCACAGAATTATACAAAATTTGGTATTGAAGTTCAAGCACCCCCAGCTGATATCTTAAATGACTTATGTAATGATTTCAAATTTTTACACGTAAAGATTGCTTAATTAGCAAAACAGCTTACTCCAGACACAGTAAAAACTTAATAATTTAAGTAAACTGTTTATCAATACACTTTCTGACTTTTGCATATAATTAAAAAAAAGATGCAAGATTTGTGATTCTTCTTTACACTTTTAATAAATTTGTAAATGAGGTTTCTAACAGTCAAGATTATAAATTATAATGTGTTGTTTGAAAAAACAATCTGCAGCAGATTCTCAATTGTTTATAAATTTTTGATTTAATTCTTGAAATCTTCTAGTGTAAGAGTGCGATTTGTATTGTGGCTGAACAAGGCAATGCTTAATTCATAATTTTGTGTAATCAAAATGAATTCTATGTAGTCGTTTTGATGCAGCAATAGCTTAAGGTTCCACTGAAAGCCTGATAAAAATAACAAGTATTATTGTTTTGTCATTCCTGTATCTAACCTAACCTAACCTAACCTGACTCTTGATTACAGAATTATTCTTATTGACCTACAATAGTAATCGATTGACAGACTTTCAAGAACCTAATGAAAGTTGTTGGCCGTGTTATGCATTTAAAAATTAAAGGGGTGAACCAAAAATCACAACACACGATTGATATTTTTTGAACACATTTCATTAAGTCAGCAGCTACTGCCGATATCGTTCTCAACTGCATGCATACCGCTGTGGCTGTGACATTCCTATCTGTAGTAATCATGAATACTGTACTGTCAATCTTGTCCCAGTACTGAGGGTTTTTGTATTTTTATGGATCACCATTGCATTTATGAGCGGTATTATTCTTAAGATGAAATTATTAATTAATTTAATTAATTAATAATTTTAAAAATGAACTAATTTCTTAAGATGAAATTTAATTAACATAGATTTATTGTTATAATTGATGTATAAATATAGATAAAACAAGGTGAGCAAAATTTTCATCCAAGTCGGGTAACTTTGGCCCACGATTCAAATAAACACTGTAATTACTATAAATTCAGTGATTTTGAAGTCTTGGCAACTTCCCTTTATACTTTCATATATTTTGTACATAATTGAGATTGGAAAAAATATACAGCATTTGGTTTACAGATTAGTAATACAAATTGAAAATATGGCTAATCCAATTTATTTCAAGAAAAGTTTATTAATTTTGTTTTATCATTCCGAGCTGACAGCTTACAAATTCAACAATAAAACGAATTATGTTGCACGTTAATTCATATTTTTACCACCAGGGGTGCTACTTAATTCCTTTGCTTATCTAAATTAGTATTATCATGGTGTTATAACAGCACCTTTTTCCATGTAGTGTGCCAATCATAGACCGATGGGTAAATTTACCCAAATTGATGGTATTTGATACGCTTTTATTATTTTTTTAACATCTTTATTGCAACCAGAAACACCACAAAAACTCGTGACTACACATTATCAGAAATAATGTGAAATTTTTTTTTATTTTCTATGGATTCGGCGGTAACTTTGTGGATGTTCATTTTTAATATAAAATTAAATTAAAAATTGATAACCTAGTTATTCCACTTGGTTTATCACTAACGTGACGCGTTTCGCCTCTTTAAGAAGCATCTTCAGACTAACCTGAAGATGCTTCTTAAAGAGGCGAACGCTTAGTGATAAACCAAGTGGAATAACTAAGTTATCAATTTTTAATTTAATTTTATATTTGAAATGTGAAAGTTGTTTCTTGGATAATGAGGTAAATACCGGAAGTAATAAACATATTAGTTGATAATGAAAGAAATTTATTACAGTTTTGACTAATACCTGCTATAATTAAAGCAGAAATAATTCACAGTTTTGGTAATGGTGCTGTGCTTATTTCAAACTAATCTGAAAACAAATCCTCTTTCATTTAAAGTGAAGTCATCGCTTGGTTTTTAAGTGTATAACGTGGTAAAATTGATTGATTCAGTCTGCAACTCTGTTTTCAGATGACGACACAGAGGTTGATGTAGATTTATTATATTTATGCTGTTTATTTGTAAATTTATCATACATATATCTCATAAGATGTCTAATTGTTCTGTTTTCTACAACAGAAGTATATATTTTTTTATCATAGATTTTTTTTTGTCATGAATATAAACAAATTTCCATTAACAGTATCCCGTCATCATAATCACCAATGGCTCCTCGAATCTACATGTCCAGTTAGATGAGGATTTTCCTAAAATGTTCCTTTTTAAGAAAGATATCAATACAGTCTTGATATGCTGTGAAATGAGAAACTACATTTCTGTTGTTTGAATATTGGAGTGATTTTGAATAATTTTATGATAATGGTCATTAAAATGAAATTCTTTCTATGCACAGTGATAATTGTAACCTATATATGTAAATGAAGTATGATATATTCCGGAATTTCACCGGAATCTTGGATTATTCTTTAGTCATATTACCATTTTCAGTTGTAGATCTTTTCACAGTGTAAAAATAAATTTGCCAAATATTTTGTCACTCTGTATTGAATAAATCTTGCAAATATAATAAACTGAAGTTTTAATTATCTGATTTATTGTACCTCAAACTAGCCCAATTTTATAGATTACAATAAAAATTATTGTTACAAAATTGAATGAAATTGTAGATTTTTTTCGTGAATTTCTTCCGATTATTGTTACAATTTTTACCTACACAAAATCAAAATATTTTTTTATCGAACTACCCACTTTTACAGGTGACAATAAAAATTATTGTTACAAAATAGAATCAAATTTAAGATTTTTTCATAAATTTCATGTTCAATTGTAGCAATAATTTTTATTGTCACCCGTAAAAGTGGGTAGTTTGATAAAAAATATTTTGATTTTGTGTAGGTAGATTTTTTCATAAATTTCTTACAGTTGTTACAACTTTTACCTACAGTAAACCAATTTTTTTTTATCAAACTACCCACTTTTACAGGTGACAATAAAAAAAATTTGTGACAAAATAGAATGAAATTGTGGATTTATTCATAAATTTCATGTTCAATTGTAACAATAATTTTTATTGTCACCCGTAAAAGTGGGTATTATGATAAAAAATATTTTGATTTTGTGTAGGTAAAAATGGTGACAATAAAAATTATTTCTATCTTTCCCCTTTCGATCCTGAAAACGGGGCATAGAGAAAGCGATTAGCTAACCACCAGTCCAGTCTTAGCGCTATCCTTCTCTCGGAGTTTTTAACATCACAAACACTACAAACAGAAATCCATAAATCGATTGAAAGATCAATTTATGAAACTGTCTGTAATTGCATTTACAGCATTATTTTTTTTTCAAAGTACTCTCTCTCCCAATTACAATTGTTTGTGGTTTAAAAAAGATTTTTTGTACATTATAAAGAATAATCTTTTTCTCATAATCATTAGATTTGGTATCGATGAGATAGTCACAAAACCACTGATGTAGAGCGATAAATTGCATAAATTTTGACATTTAAAATAGAAAACCATAAAAAACTGATTTAATCCGTTCTGTCAGTATACCCTCGATAAAATATGTATACATCATATTCGAATTGTTGAGATTTTGTACATTTCCATGTGTTTTGTCACTAACGACCCTGGTTTAGCCTTTCGGCATCTTAAGGCATTCGAGAACACGAATGGACTCGAATTGAAAATGTACAAAATTTATTGAATATGTATTGGAAATGTACAAAATCTCAACAACTCAAATTTGATATTGAAATTCCATCAGGCACACTCAGTCGATGTCTTAAATTATATATACATATATTATAGAGTAGGTATTTTAATGTTTATTATTAATTATTAATTATGAAATCTTATTCGCTACAATAATTTACAATTTATCATTTTTAAATTTCAAGACTTAAAGCAAAGTCTAGAATTATAAAATGACCCAGAGGCGGCTGGGTGTGAACACCAAAAGCAACGGATTTATAAGGGTCATGAAAAGTTAAAAAGAAATCTTAATAGGAAAATTAGTAATAATAACATTGAGGAAATTCACAACTACCAAATATTAACTCAGAAATAGAAGTGATTTATAGAATTTACACAACAGAAATGGGCTCCACTGGATACAGTAGATACACGTGATTCTGCACAGTAAAATAATTAAAAATTAGTAATTTTCTAAATATTTCTTTAAGTATAATTATTCAAAGTAAGTAAAAAAAGTACCGGAGCCCGCCATGGCCCTACAACTACTACAACACTGCTAATGATATGCTTCTGATTTGGCCAGTAAATTAAAAGAAAACAGAAATATTGCATGGAGAATTTAGCCATGAGATTGAATAATGTCCAAAGAAAAATATTATCTCCGATCGAACAGGACTTAGCTTAATAAATATGGTCAAAGGTATTTGACAATCTGTTAAAATACAATACTTAATCTTTAGATAATCTGCATATCTATTTTGATCGATCTATGATATTAAATTCGCCAAAATATAATGCGTAATTACTGAGAAGTGTTTCAGATATTTAGATAGAGTTGATAATATTGAATGTGGGATTCTGTTAATGACATTTGCGCATATTCGTGCTAACTGTGACCTGGTAAAAATTGTTAACCTTTCATTCATTAAAACACGATTTGATAGGGCTGGGACTGGGCAAGTATAGTGGTTGGCTAATCAATCTTGCAATGCCCCATTTTTAGAATCAGATTGGGCGGGCTGGAATTTTAGACACCAATATATATATATCCGTAATTTTAAATACGAGTACATAATCTGATTGAAAAAAACAATTTAATAAACTGTCTGTGCTGGAATCCGTGAGCACCTTAACAGAAACCCACAACATCAAACATTCGCCCCAAGGCCGGACATTGTTACCATATAACTGATACATATTGATAAATTCAGGCACATCTTTCACATAACAAGATGGCCAATAAATATCTACACAATGCAATTTTTAGTTATGTGTTTCAGCATTTTTAGATGTCTTAACACGTTATGATGGTAAGCATTTCTTACTATTTTTATCATTATTCTGTCATCTAAATTTGATATCTAAAAATGTTTCTTCATTTTAACAATGATTGTGAATGTGAATATGAAAATAGTTTTAATGACTCTCTCAAAGTCTCTATTTTTAGAACATTTGCATGTTTTTGTGTAGGTAATGCAATCTTTTAGCCAGAAATAAATATAATGATATTATCTATAATCTATACTAAATTATATATCAGCAACCTCAATTCTATTGTTATAGAACTATTCATTTCTCTAATAAAGCGTGATAGATATGAAATATTGTCTGACTTATTGCCAGTGGTGTATTTCTAAAGCTTATATAACTAAACTGTTGTGTTAATTTACCATATATACATTTTTAAGCAAACATTTTACACACTCCATATATTAATTTTAAAAAATACTACCTCATTCTAGCTACACCCCTGCTTGGAATAATTTACGACGTCATTCAAGAGGCATATTATGGATAAGCATTTAACAAACATTGTTTTGTAATCAGTTTATCTGCAGCACAGATATAATTTTCATTGTCACTGTCTCACATAAGCATCTACTGATCTTAATGATAACATGATAACAGCTTGAGATTAATTATTTAATAACCCAAATATGTCTACATTTATGTGAAAATGATTTCTCGACCCCTAGATATCATATTATAACTTTCAGTTTGTTGCGAGGTAGAATGCAATAAAATGAGATAGCTATCTATTGATATATTGACATTTATTGCAGTGTAATACTTTGGCGATTCTCAAAAATTGTTTTTTTATAATGATAAAGAGAAATTTTTGCTATTCACAATGCATCAAATGAGTTGGGCCCATATCACTTTTTTACTTTGCTGCCTTGTGGTACAATACAAAATATTTCATTTGTGAAAATTATTTGAATTTCTAAAGACTATTAATTATTTAAAAAAATACATAAATAAACTTAATATTATTTACTGTTTCGTAAAATTACAGTATAAGTTATTATGAAAATATCTCTATAATTAAGACCAGACCTTCATTGTATACAGAACTGACCTATAGTATTACAAGAAAAATGTTAATATATCTTGATACATTTTCGCTCTATTTGGTTCATGTTGAAAAATAGTTATAACTGATAACTTTTTGTGTGGCAGTCTATGCCTTATTGAATAATTTGACTTATTGACTTTGCATATTACGTTAAAAGCGAAAGAGAATAAGATTTACAACTCACAATGAAATTATTTTGATGTTTAGTTTATGTAGCTGTAAAAGTTTAAATGTTTAATTTCAAACTTATTTTATATGTTTATTTACGGATTATGGAAAATGTTTCTTGCACTCGCCAAAATAGTGTCTAATATACTGACTCCATGGTGTAAGAAGTATAGGCGAGCTGGATAAAAAAATTTTAGTCGCCGATTCTTGCATTTGTTGACGTCTTTCTGTGTTTATTGAATTACAACAGTGTTGTGGTGACAATAAAAATTTGATTCGTCAAATTGACGTCACATATTTTACAAAAACAACAATCCAGCTCACCTATACTTCCTACAAAATGTACTCACTCTATTATTAAGATGAGATTGTGTCATATTGTAATCCTCTGTCTCCTATTATTTTTGGTCTGTAAAAATACAGATATGGTATTAAAAAATATTATTTACAAAACTAATGTAGGTATTACATCATCACTTTAACACCAACAGCCAGTATTATGTACATAAATCATTTCAAAATGCTGAAATGAATATAAAAATGTTCATTTCAATAAATAAATAAAATCAGCTCAATTTCGTTTTTCATAACAATAGAATTATTATATAACTACAAGCAAATAAGCATAAAAGTAGATCAAACAAATGACACTAAATATTTCATATCTTATTTTGTCTGGTTACTTATTACATTAAGACAGCATTTCACAAACATTATTCAAATATATTGAGTAATGTATTATATACAATAATTTGTTTAATGATGTTTAATTATTTTTTTGTCTAGTATGCTAAACTTAAGATTATACATTTAAATGCATTGCTGATTTATACAGTAAATTTAAACAAAGTTACTTTTTCAGAGGGAAGTAAGTTATTAATCTATTCTTCTACATACATATTTAATCACTTCTAATTTTGTGGGGAGAAGTGCCAGACTTGAGTTGGGAAACACTGCATTGCGAGATAATAATCAATATTTTACATATAAATATCTGCAATTTTTTATTCATTCATTAAATAGTAAGGAGAATAATCTTTGTTGTATTGTATTGTTCCTAAGAAAACATGTTGAAATATTGTTTGGTCTTATCCTTCTTGACTATTGCATCAATAGCTCAAGGAGGAAAATCTCCACACGGAGAGGAATACCTTCAAACTCTTGGAGACATAACTTCAATCCCACAATCTATTCTGGAAGATACTGTACTGGATGTGGTAAGACAAACATAATGATAACATGTACCTAATTTAAAACAATGAATAAGGATTTGTTTAATTCATTCATTTAATGATAATTTACAAATAAAATTGTAAAATCTTTATGTAATGCAATATGTATTTTATTATATTACTGATTTGGGAGAAAATATTTCATTTTATTTCATTATGTGCTCAACAGATCAACAGTGTTAGGTTAGACAAGAGCACTTAAAGAAATTATTCGAGGTAGCCTTATTTATTTTCTCTTATTAATATATTATACAGATAGATTTTGATTAATTCCAATCTTGACAAATTACTGTAATTATTCGTTGGAATTGGATGTTGCATATTGATTGATAACTATATCAATACTATAGTTAAACTATATGTATAGATAATTAACATTTCTATTGCTTTCGTAAATGAAAATTTGTTTATATAACATATTACAGAATTCATCATTCTGGCTGATTGGTTTTGTAAACCGGAACTTAAATCAGTTCATTCATATTACATAATATAATATATGCAGATCAATTGAGGCGATATCGACTCAATGTTAAATTGACATAGTAGAATTTTGAATTCGCTTGTAAAATATATTCTTAACGATACAGTTTTTTAAGTTAAGCCGGCTATTATATTTGATGCAATACAACCAGATTGATTAAAATGAGCTTTGATAGCTTAAATTAATACTGCAACTGTGAGAAGACAGAATTTTAAATAAATTATAAATAACGTAATAATTTTTCAATTTTTGCAGAGTAAAATTTGATCTGAATAAACACATGTCATTATAATTGTAATCGAATTTTACATACAGGAAATGTTTTAAAAAATTGAATTTAATGACATCCTTTTGTAATTAGGTTGGACTTATCACAAAATATGGATACCCGATTCAAAGTTACGCTATTGAAACCGAAGATGGTTACATTCTCCGTCTCCACCGAATTCCTAACGGTAAAAACAATGTCGGCTCCGGAAAGACTCCAGTACTCTTGATGCATGGGGTTCTGAGTTCGTCTGCTGATTGGGTAAACATGGGACCGGAGAAAAGTTTAGGTAAATGCAGATAAACATCTTTGATTTATATCTCATTATGAAAAATAAAATCTTTTTCCCTTCTGATAAATAATGCCAGTACCTACCTATATAGGAATTATTTTTAAATTAATAACTTGCATCTAATCTTAAAACAAAATTTATCATAATTCAGATATTTTATAGATGTGTTGTTTCATCTTCCTGTTTATAATATTGGAATTGATCAAAAGATTTTAAGCTCATTGTCATTTTTGGTAAAAAACAAAAATTAAAGAAGACTTCTTTATCTTTAATGCAAATCTTTGACTCATCCTTAGGATACATACTGGCTGATGCAGGTTTTGATGTTTGGATGGGAAATGCTCGCGGTAACTTCTACTCCCGTAAACATCTCACATTGAATCCTGATAAAGCACAATTTTGGAAATTCAGCTGGAACGAAATCGGCTACTACGATCTCCCTGCTATGATTGATTTCATTCTGCAGAAGACAGAACAGAAGAAACTTCATTATGTAGGCCACTCTCAAGGGACCACGTCATTCTTCGTCATGGCATCGACAAGACCTGAATTTAATGCCAAAATTAGGACAATGCAAGCTCTGGCACCAATCGCTTACATGTCAAATCTTAAAAGCCCTCTTGTCAAGCTGTTAGCACCTATGTCGAATACAGTAGAGGTAAATATATTTTATTACTTTTTCAAACTGAACTTTGACATATTGGCAAGCTAAACAGATGTACTTATTTTATTGAACCTAATTTTATGTATTTGAAAATCAGTATGATTGTTTAGTTTATTGCTTTAACTTAAATAATATTGCTGAAGTTTTTTGATATCTATAAAAATAAAGTGATAGCAACTAATTGGAGTACGGTTCAACGCATTAGTTAAAACCATATGTAGCTCACTTCATGCATGAACAAACACAACATGATCTCATAATAATTTTCAAATTCACTTTTTTAAAATACATATTTCTCTTTAATGATAGCGTTTTAGAGAGCAATCATTTAATAAGCGTTTATTTTTTTAGACTATCACATCTCTCATCGGAGTCAATGAATTCTTTCCAAGCACCGACCTGATGACGATGGCAGGGACTCTTCTCTGCAGTGATGGATCTTTCTTCCAACCCTTGTGCACAAACATAATGTTTTTATTTTGCGGTTATAGCCCAGATCAATTAAATACAGTAAGTGTTTTTACTAAATTCCATTCCGTGATTTAATCAATATTCTATTAACTCGTTCTTTCGTATTAAATAAAATCTTGAATGATTCTTAACTTTTCAACTGCTGGGAGGCGGTATCATATACTTCATATGGCGGTACTGGGCGGGCCGAGAATTTCTTTGAAAAATTAGCTTGCCCAAAAATGCTCTTACTAAAATCAATATAATGTTAACAATACGTTACAATATTTCACTTCTAAGTATTTCACCATGATTCCAAGAGATCTCACTGTGCGAACAAAATATTAGATTATTTAAAACAATCAGACTTGACTAGATGTTGAGCTAGATTTCTGTGACCGACGTCACATGCACGTTAACAGCCTAATGGTATAGATCTGGTTAAAAGATGTAATTTTTCGGAATTAGCCAATGGGTTTATAGAAAATAACCATGAATTTAAACAAGTAATAATGAAGAAATACTAAATCAGGTAAATAATGAAGGTTTGAAAATGAGGAGCTAAGTTTTTTTGGAAATTAGTAAGAGCCTTTTAAGCAGTCAATTCATTATAAATTATATTTTAAATAGAGCGAGTGGCTTGTATATTTATTAAATTTACTACCTTCGAGATTACTTCCCCTTACGCATGTTATTATTATTATGTTCTTCTCCACTCTCAATAGGTTAACTGTAAAATCTATTTACCCTTAATATTTGAAGACGCATTGCAAAGAAGCGCAACACGTGTCACATCTAAATTACACGAACTGAATAGATCATATTTTCTTTTAGAACTTTAAAGTTGGTCAGCAGAAATTTTGCAGTCGATATTACACGATTTTGTTTTTTTTCCTTTCAGACTATGTTACCCGTTCTGATGGGTCACACCCCGGCTGGAATTTCTAGTAAGCAAATCGTACACTACGGTCAAGAACATTTATCCGCTAAATTCAGAAAATATGACTTCAACGTGATCGGAAACCTTGCTGAATATGGTTCAGTAAGTCCACCGAATTATGTTCTCAAAAACGTAATAGCGCCAGTTGCTTTGCACTACTCTGATAACGATTGGTTGTCGGAACCGACTGACGTGAAACGTCTCAACAGTGAGCTCGGAAATTCAATCGGCATGTACCGCGTCCCCCATGCCACTTTCAATCATCTCGACTACATGTTTGGAATTGACGTGAAGCAGCTTGTTTATGATAGAGTTATAAACTTAATGAAGGGATTCTAAAGAAAGTTGTCAACAACTGGTAAAATCAACACTAAAGAAATTTTTGTCACTTATGATGAAATCTACTTGAATTGTAACAATTCCCAACTGAGTTTTTATTTAAATTACTAAAGTTTTAAATAATAAAAATAAAAATTATTAATTAATTGTTGATCTTGTGTTATTTTTAAATTTACATACCTACCTTTATATGACCTATTAACCATTTGAGCCTGGTGGTAGAAATATCAGCCTATATAAAATAAAAATAATATTTAGACCGCATAGCAGTGCTGTTATCAATTAAAGAAGGGTATGCGATTTACCTGGTATGTGGCTGAGAGCTCGCGAATCGAATAAAATTACTGACACCTTCAAATATTGATTTTTCAATAGATTTATGTATTTCTGTTCAAAGGCATCTGATACTAAAAATGGGCAAAGCGATTAGATAACCTCAAGTTCTGTCTTAGCCACATCCTTTTGACTAATCCAACTGAGTAACAGGCAGTTCTTGTAGAAAAAATTGTATTGAGATTAACTCCATTAGGATTTTAGTATGATCCACATTGGGAGTGGACTGATTCAAAGAGCATAAAACATGAATCACATTGCTAATTAGTATATTATCTATGCTTCTGCCATGCTTCTGACCATTTTCACCAAACTACATTTCAGCTTTTTTCAGGAATGAGCAAAAGTTGCCAGCTTGTTATTTTTCACATTGTCTATATTTGCAAGCCAGTGAAGCAAGGGATAAATGTATGTATTCAGGCATGCAAACCCAAATGAAATCACTGGACTAAACTAGTAAAAGATTAAATTAATGATTAAAATATTTATCTATATATTATGGAATTGATAAAACAAAGATTTGTTCAAGGTTAAATCTTTGATAAAACAACATTTTGTAGTATTGCATATTTACATGCCATATAATCTGATAGGACCTACTTTTTTTCTAATGCATAGTATTTTGATTCAACTTGAGTTTTATTTCTATGAAAATAACATAGACCTGTATAATATGCACAGTTCTATTCAATAGGTAGCTAAGCCATCCTCCAACAAAAGCAACTTTCAAAATAAAAATAAAATACAATAATATTGTAATACAGTTGAGAATGCTTATTAAGAGATTTTATATATAATTATTATTCACTGCTTAATGAATTTATTGATTTATTTATTTAATCATGATTTGGCATTTCATAATAAACTACAAAATAATAATGGTAGATTTTAGAAGAATAATTTATTATCCATCAATAGAACAATGAAAAAATTAATTAAAAATTATCTAAAATAATAACATACTATTTCTATTACATTTCATCAAGATCAAATATTACTTAGTAAAACTAAAACTATGTAATAAGTAAAAGGTATACTTTAAGGATATTTATTTATTATGATGAAAGGACAGTACATGGCATAACAGCTAATGCTACATGCTATACATTGGTTACATGCAAGTTCATTTTTGGAAATATCCAAATCTTTTCATATTGATCAGCCCTTGTAACTGGTGTCTATTCGACCGTGAAAAGATCACTATGTCGGTAACAAATCAGAGGCATGACAGTTTACATTCTCAAGAAAAAAAGAACATAATATGAGTACACAAATGGTGGAGTGATTGGGTGAAGGAAATCGCTGAAAAGTGACTAGTATCATCCTGAGGGCTGGTAAATGATAAAAAGATGAATAAATTAAATAGACACACCCAATCTAGAGTGGCCACAATCCTCAGATATGAGGAAATGAGATGAAGAAGAAAAAAGTAACATCTTAAATTTTTTTAAATAAAAACGCCTAAGAAATTTCTTGTGCACTTGTTCTGTCAAAATATAATACTATTTTATACATATTTTTATAATCTTCATACTTATCTTGATTGATCTATTTCTGGCGCTTATCAGATATTAAATTCGCCAAAATATAAGGCTCAATTACTGAGAAGTGTTTCAGGTAAAATTCTTGAGTTGATAATAATGGGAATTCCTTAATGACACTTGCGCTTGTCTGTGTTAACTATGATCCAGTAAAAATTATTCGTCTTTCATTTGTATGACTGTACTTGTGCAGAGAGTTAACACACACCTACCTGAATGTAATCTTTATAAAAGATGATACGTTAATAACTAATATATGGCGTGGGATCGAATATTCCTGACTTAATTTAAATCTATTGAAAAAACAATTTAATTAGCTGTTCATACTGGGATTCGAATCCGTGAGAGCTGTAACCGAAGCCAACAACATCGAACATTCAACTCAAAGCGAGACATTGTTAGTATATAACTGCTACATATTGCAGAAAACTCCAGCATACATAAAAATTATGACTAATTAACGATGAGATATCAAAGTGGTTAGAACATTTGAGAAATCTTCTATTAGTTTCTAACTGTCAATTTTATTCTATGAAAAGCGAGTTTGTCTTTTGCAAAGTATTATTTTAAGTATCTTTTCGAATTCAAATGATAAATTCAGTCATATCTTTACCATAATAAGATGGCTGATAAATATCTACACAATGCAATTTTAGACACCAATATATATATATCCGTAATTTTGAATACGAGTACATAATCTATTGAAAAAAAACAATTTAATAAACTGTCTGCAACTAGCAATACAACATCAAACATTCGCCCCAAGGCCGGACATTGTTACCATATAACTGACACATATTGATAAATTCAGGCACATCTTTCACATAACAAGATGGCCAATAAATATCTACACAATGCAATTTTTAGTTATGTGTTTCTGCATTTGTGCATGTCTTAGCATGCTATGATGGTAAGCATTTCTTGCCATTTTTATCATTATTTTGTCAACTAAATTTGATATCTAAAAAAATGCTTCATTTTAACAACGATCATTATACGTGAATATGAAAATAGTTATGATGACGTCAAAGTCTCTATTTCTAGAATATTTGGATGATTTTTTGTAGGTAATGCAATCTTCTAGCCAAAATAAATAGGAAGATATTATCTATAATCTATACTAAATTATATATCAGCAAACTCGATTCTCTTAATTTAGAACTATTCAAATATGAAATATTGTTTGACTTATTGCCAGTGGTGTATTGCTAAAGCTTATATAATTATACTGCTGTGTTAAGTTATCATATCTACATTTTTAAGCAGACACACTTTTTGTTCAGATCTTCTATTAATATCATGTTCTGTCTGGTGCGTTTAGGCAAAGTGCCATAGCACAAATTCCTTCTTGTTGTCATTTGGATTTATCTATGTCTGCACCCCTCTTGCGAGTATAGCATTGTTTATGATAGTTTTTGGTAAAATTTGTCTTTTATATGCATTTATCCTTTCAATTCTGCTCAAAATATCAATTTTGAAAAAATACCACCTCAATCTAGTTACACCTCTGCTTGAAATAACTAACTACGTCATTCAAGAAGCCTATTATGGATAAGCAATCTACAAACATCAGTTTTGTAATCAGTTTATCTGCAACAAAAACAACAGATATAATTTTCACTGTCATTGTCTCACATAAGCATCTATTGATTTCAATGTAAGATTAATTATTTAATAAACCAAACATGTTGAAGCTGATGTAAAAATGATTTCTTGACCCCTAGATATAATATTACAGCTTTCAGTCTGTTGCGAGGTGGAGTGCAAAAAAAGATAACCATCTATTGAGGTATTGACATTTTTTGTAGTGCTGTTGGCGATTCTCAAACAATTTTTTATAATAATAATGAGACATTTTTGCCATTCATAATGTGTGAAATGAGTTTGGCCAATATCACATGTTTATTTTACTGCCCTTATTATATAATACAAGATATTTCATTTATGAAAATTATTAGAATTTCTAAAAATTATTAATAAGCATAATAGTATTTACTGTGTGATAAAATTACATTATAAGTTATAATGAAAACATCTCTATAATTAACACTGTCAGACCTTCAGTGTATACAGAATTGTTGCATGGTACCTAATAGAAGAAAATTTTTAATATACAATACATTAGCTTGATGATACACTTTCTTTCTGTTTGGTTCTCGTTGTAAAATAGTTGTAATAAAAAATTTTTATGAGTGGTAGTTTATGCCTTATTATGAAAGATTTGAATTTGACTTAGTGATCAATTTGCTATGCATGTGACATTGACAGCGAAAGAGAATCATGCTCACCATTGGGATTGCATAATTGGATTGCAATACTTTAAAACAAGATGCATAATTCACAATGGAACTATTTTGATGTTTCGGTTATGTAGATGTCAAACTTTAAATGTTTAGTAACAAACTTATTTTATAATATTATGTTTACTTAGGAAAAAAATATTGCCAAAGCAAGTCGTGGTTTCGGAAAATGTCCCTTGCGCTCGTCACCATGGTATGTAATATATGAACTCTGTCATTACAATGGAATTGTCTCGTATTGTTTCTGACTTTTTTTGATCTGTATTTCAATACTATTTGCAAAATGAATATATTTTTTATTTCATCATCACTTTGACACCGACAGCTAGTGGTATTCTACGTATTAATCATTTCAAAATGTGTAATTTATATAAAAATATTGATTTCAATAAATATATTAGTTCAATTTCGATTTTTATAACAATAGAATTATTATATTATTGCAAAAAGCTTAAGAATAGATTAAACAATGATACTAAATATTTCATATCTTTTTCTATCTGGTTATTTATTACCTTAAGGCAGTATTTCACAAACATTATTCAAATATATTTCACAATATATTAATTTATTTCATAATGTTTATTTAATTTTTTGTCAAGTAGGTATGTTAAACTTGAGATGATACATTTTAATGCAATGGTATTTTTATGCAGCAAATTAAATTTAAACGGAAAACTACGTTATTTTATTATTAAAATTTCTTCATTTATCTATATTTTCATTGTAACCAATGAGGTGCATGTAGATTCTTAATGGAGTTTATCTCAAAGGAAGTTTTTATATGAGAACTGCTTGTTACTCAGTTGCCCGAACTCTCTTTTTCGGTGAGAGTAAGTTATTAATCTATTCTTCTACATACAAATTTAATTTGTGAGAAGTGATTTTTTGTTTGTTTTTTTCTACTAGTCGAACTGCCAGACTTAAGTTGGAAAACGCTGCATTAAAAGATAATAA
Organism: Himalopsyche phryganea; assembly: GCA_022494535.1. Taxonomy (NCBI): domain Eukaryota; kingdom Metazoa; phylum Arthropoda; class Insecta; order Trichoptera; family Rhyacophilidae; genus Himalopsyche; species Himalopsyche phryganea. The sequence continues at coordinate 978,367 of JAGVSL010000061.1, read as the reverse complement.
TCAATATTTTAGGTATAAATAACTACACTTTTTTTATTAATTCATTAAATAGTAAATACAATAAACTCTGTAGTCTTGTGTTGTTTCTAAGAAAACATGTTGAAATATTTTTTGGTTTTAACCTTCTTGTCTATTGCATCAATAGCTCAAGGAGGGAAATCTCCACACGGAGAGGAGTACCTTCAATCTCTTGGAGACATAACTTCAATCCCAAATTCGATTAAGGAAGATGCTGTACTGGATGTGGTAAGAGAAACATAATGATAACATGTACCTAATTTTTAACAATGAATAAGGATTTCAATGTTACATTCATTCATTTAAAAATAAATTTACAAAATCTTAATAATTAATTAGTATGATGTAGTACATCAGCGCTGCGTAACCTTTTCTCATCCGCGGCACAAATAGGCGCACCTTAGAATTTCACGACACATCAAAATAGAAAATATGTTAATTAACGTTAATTTGTTTGATGAATTTTTATGGCAACTAATTATTTGGTCAGTAATGAATTTTCATTCAGATTCTCCAAGATGTCAAGAGTTATAGCATGTTTTGGTTAAGTAAAAAATAAATAGCCTCGTAGCGAAGCTCTAATAATCTTGCCATAACTATACCTTGGAAGTGCCATAGCATTTCTGTGTAAAACGGTAGAGATTGATATTCCAATGCCGTTTCCTCACAGAGTATTTCAAAAGTTTAAGGCTCCTGATTTGGTAATATTTACGATTTTAATACCTTCGTTCATTTTTTTTTTTTTTAAATAAAACAATTCATTTGTACTATTTCCACATATTTATAATGATCATGGCTGGTTTTGCTCATCACGAGCATTATCAACTGATCTTTGTGTTTTATTTTTTTTGAAATATAATGTCTTTCCACCAAGAATTGACAGTTAACACCTTCAAACCTTCGTTCATTATTAAATTTGTAAAATTCCTTTGCCAAGTTTTTAATCATCAATGTATATATACACTCTGTAGCAATGTGTAACTTGAGAAAAACCACTTTTTATTCTGCATGATTGCCACTGGACCAACCGTGCAGACACTAATACAATAATTATTCCATTAAATGTCATAACTTTTGGAAAATCGTTAGTTGCTCGAAATATTTCCTTACCGATAGTCAGCATTAGAAGCATTTGCAAAATGGGGATCTTAGCAACTAAATGGCTTCAATTTTTTCTTATTTGAAAAATCTTGATTTTTTCTCATTTCCGACGCATTGCGTCGTGGCACACCTGATTTTTCGTCTCGCACCCGACACCGTCTCGCGGCACACCGGTTTGCGCAGCACTGTAGTACATGATGTAGATTGATTGATAGCTACATCGATTCTACATTTAAACTAATAGTAAATCTATTGCTTGCACACAAACCTTCAGCTAAAATCAGTCCACTTATATAACATAATGTGTGTAGATCAATTGTAGTTATATCTAATCAATGTTACATTTAGAATTTTGAATTTACTTGTAAAATATATTCTTAACGAAACAATGTTGGAGTTAAGTCGACTAATATATCTGATGCATTGCAACCAGAATAATTGAGATGAGCTTTATCAGCTTTAATTTATATTGGAATTTTGAGAAGGCAGAATTTCTAAAAAAATGAATACAAAAATACAAATTTTTTATTTTTTGTGGAGTAAAATTTGATCTGAATTATAATTGTAATCGAATTTTACATACAGAAAGTGTTTTCGAAAATTGAATTTAATCGACATCTTAATGACATCTTTTTGTAATTAGGTTGGACTTGTCACAAAATACGGATACCCGATTCAAAGCTATGCTATTGAAACTGAAGATGGTTACATTCTCCGTCTCCACCGAATTCCTAACGGTAAAAACAATGTCGGCTCTGGAAAGACTCCAGTACTCTTGATGCATGGAGTTCTGAGTTCGTCTGCTGATTGGGTAAACATGGGACCGGAGAAAGGCTTAGGTAAATGATATATATTTATATCTCACTATGACGGATAAAATCTTTTTCATTTCATGTGATAAATAATGTCAGTATATATTGTATAGCAATTATTTTTAAATTAATAACTTGCATCTAATCTTGAAACTAAATTTATTATAATTCAGATATTTTATAGATATGCTATGCACTTTTTTCATCTTCCTGTTTATAATGTTGCAATTGATCAAAAGATTTTAAAGCTCATTGTCATTTTTGATAAAAAACAAAAATAAAGAAGAATCCTTTAACTTAAATTCAAATCTTTAACTCATCCTTAGGATACATCATGGCTGATGCAGGCTTTGATGTTTGGATGGGAAATGCTCGCGGTAACTTTTACTCCCGTAAACATCGCACATTGAATCCTGATAAAGCGCCGTTTTGGAAATTCAGCTGGAATGAAATCGGCTACTACGATCTCCCCGCTATGATTGATTTCATTCTGCAGAAGACACAGCAGAAGAAACTTCATTACATCGGCCACTCACAGGGGACCACATCATTCTTCGTAATGGCATCGTCAAGACCCGAATTTAATGCCAAAATTAGGACAATGCAAGCTTTGGCACCGATCGGTTACATGTCAAATCTTAAAAGTCCTCTTGTCAAGCTGTTAGCACCTATGTCAAATACCTTAGAGGTAAATATATTTGATTACTTTTGCAAATTGAGCTTTGATATATTGACAGCTAACCAGATGCACTTATTTTATTGAAACTAGTTTAATGTATTTGCAAATCAGTATGATTAACTAGTATGTTTCTTTCACTTACATAATATTATTTTAGTTTTTTGATATTTGTAAAGATGACGTGATAACAACTAATTTGAGTACGGCCCAGGTCAATAGTTAAAACCACACGTAGCTAACTTTGGCATGATCTCATAATAATTCTCCAATTCACTTTTGGAAAATGCATATTTCTCTTTAATGACAGCATTTTAGAAAGCAATCATTTAATAGGCGTTTACTTTTTTAGGCTATCACGTCTCTCATCGGAGTCAATGAATTCTTTCCAAGCTCCAAACTTATGACGATGGCGGGGACTCTTCTCTGCAGTGATGGATCTTTCTTCCAGCCCTTGTGCACAAACATAATGTTTTTGTTTTGTGGCTATAGCCCAGATCAATTAAATACAGTAAGTATTTTTATTAAATTTATTACCCTCGAAACTACTTCCCCACACTCATGTTATGCACTACCGATAGGTTAATTGTAAAATCTCCTTATCCTTAATATTTAGTATGATCAATGTCTTATAGATAGGTTTGTAAAACAAAAAAAGAGAACTAACAAAAAAAAACAATATTTTGTACAATTTTCTTTATAATTGTGCCGGTTATTATTAAAGTGGAATAAGTCATTTAAGGTACCAAAAATACCATTATCTTACAAGGAAATTGTAAAATTTCACCAGTACAGGAAAGATTATATCTATAAGGCTTAGAATCATAATGTATAGACATATTTTAATGTAGTATCAACATATTGTTTAAAAGTCAATCTTCATTCTTATTCTCAATTTCAACATCTCTGTTGCTATATTCATCTACAGAACTAATTTGGTGCAAAAGTTTCTTATTTTCTTTTATTTCTATATAAAATTCTAAACATGAAATATTTTTGTAATTATATACTACACACTACAGTCAAAATACCCCGAACAGTGAAAATTTTCAAAATTGAAAAAGAGGAGATTCTAGGTATAACATAAAAAAGATAGAGAACAAAAGAATTGTTTTATAAAAGAGAACATGTTTTCTTAAAAAGAGACCTGTTGGCAACCTTACTTATAAATAATTTTAAACCATAAATTTTAATTGAAGACGTATTACAAATATGTGAAACACGTGTCTCATCTTATTACACGAATTGAATAGATATTATTGTTGTTTAGAACTTTAAAGATGGTCAACTGAAATTTTGTAATCGATATAACTCGGTATTGTTTTTTTCCTTTCAGACTATGTTACCCGTTTTGATGGGTCACACCCCGGCTGGAATTTCCAGTAAGCAAATCGTACACTACGGTCAAGAACATTTATCCGCTAAGTTCAGAAAATATGACTTCAATGTGATCGGAAACCTTGCTGAATACGGTTCAGTAAGCCCACCGAATTATGTTCTCAAAAACGTAATAGCGCCTGTTGCTTTGCACTATTCTGATAACGATTGGTTGTCGGAACCGACTGACGTGAAACGTCTCAACAGTGAGCTCGGAAACTCAATTGGCATGTTCCGCGTTCCGCATGCCACTTTCAATCATCTCGACTACATGTTTGGAATTGACGTGAAGCGGCTTGTTTATGATAGAGTTATAAACTTAATGAAGGGATTCTAAAGAAGGTTATCAACAACTGGTAAAATCAGCACTACGGAAATTTTTGTCACTTATGATGAAATCTACATGAATTGTAACAATTCCCAACTCAGTTTTTATTTAAATTACTAAGCTTGTAAATAATTAAAATAAAAATGATTAATAAACTGATCTTGCGTTATATTTAAATTTATATGCCTACCTTCAAATGTTGGATTATTAACCCCTTGAACTTGCAGGTAAGATTATCAGCCTAAATAAAATTTTAAAAAAAACATAAAGACCGGATAGCAGAGCTGTTATCAATTCAGCAAAGGGATCCTATGGTCGAGAGGTCACTGTTCGAATCCCTGACACCTTCAAATATTGATTTTCCAATCGATTTATGGATTTCTGTTTTGAAGGCATGCATGTCTGTGATGTCTAAGATTACCCCCACCAATATGGTACTAAACATGGCGCATAGTAATTGGTTAACCACTAGTCCTATCCTTCTGACCAATCCAACTGAGTAACAAGCAATTCTTGTAGAAAATATTGTGTTGAGATAAGCTTCACAAGAAGACCATATGTTCCAAATCATTGGGAGCGGACATGGTAAAAATGATATCACATTGCTAATGTATAAATTTATATACATGAATTTTATATTTATCAACACAAATATACTCTGTGCTGTATTTCCAAACAAAAATTATTCAACAGTATATTACCAGGGATATCAGCTTCAGCTTTTCAGCTTTTTTCAGAACTGAGGAAAAGTTGCCAGCTTGTTATTTTTTACTTTGTCTATATTTGCAAGCAAGTGCAAGCTAGAAATAAATGTAAGTATTCATGCAAACAAACCGAAATGACGTCATTGAACTAAACTAGTAAAAGATTAAATTATTGTCTATATATAATGGAATAGATAAAGCAACATTTTTTCTTTAATGCATATTTAATCCACATAGTACATTCCATATAATCAACTTTCAATTTAAAAAAAATACAATTAATTCAATTGACAATGCTTCCTCGCTTAGTGAAACCGGCCGTGATTTTATATTTAATTATAAATTTGGCATAAATACTTAACAGTAAATGTAATTTTGCTTACTATGTATTTTTCAAAAACTGAAAGTTACCAGATTTAAAATAACAGCAAAAATGATTAGAAAATATTGCGTTTTTTTGAGAGGTTGAATGTCAGGAAGGCGGAGATTATAGAGTCAAATAATAAGGTGGTCAGAATTTTAACAGTTTGCTTATCTAAAAACTTGATTTTTATTATTCACTGCTTAATCAAGTAAGAAAGATTTATTTATTTAATCATGAAAGTTGAAAAGAACAATGAAAGAAAAATTAAAAATGATAACATACTACTTATATTACATTTCATATAGAAAAAATATTACTTAGTCAAACGAAAATTATGTAATAAGTAATATATTTTTGACATATTTATTTATTATGATGAAAGGACAGTACATGGCATAACAGCTGACACCACATGCCATGCATTGGGCATCTATAATACACAGAATGCATTATTAGAAGACATAACTAATGAGAAACAGAAAAAAAATGTTTCATTAAGACAAATTCATAAAAGAAAATAGGGTTAAAAAAATGCACGAAGTTCATTGTCTACCTCTTTTTATATAGATCAGTCCTCGCAACTTGTGTCCATATGACTGTGTGAAAAAGATCCTGACGTTGGTAGCACATCAGGAGCATGGCAATTTACATTCTCAAAAAAAAGAATAATCTATAATACGAGTACCAATGTGGTGAAGAAAATCACTGAAAGGTGACTGGTATCAGCCTGAGGGTTAGTAAATGAAATAATTAAATGGAGATACCTAATCCAGAGTAGCCAAAATCCTCAGATATGAGGAAATGTGATGATGAAGAAGAAAAAGTAACATCTTAAATTGTTTGAAATAAAAACACCAAAGAAGTTTCTCGTGCATTTGTTCTAGTTGCAACTTACAGGAAGTTTGACATGGCTTTTAAATAATAAATCCATAATCAAACATGTAGCTTTGCCATTTTGGGTTATCGGGTTAGCCAATAAACAAAAGTGAAATCAAGCAAACAAGAAATGATGTTGGGAAAATCCCAACCTTTCCACCCTCAAACAATTGATAGAATATATTCATTAAAACTAAGGCATGTTGGGGAGACTTGGGAGAAGACAGAGTGATTGACAAGAATCGAGCGTGACACTGCATGGATCCATATTTTATACTCGGTAACGAATTTGGTTCAAGAAAAAGTAGCCGAAACTGTTTGCTCTAAAATAAAGTTATTGATAAAGAAGTTTTAAGAGAATGTCCACAACAAAATAGTTTAAAATTTACTAACTGATGGTAGCCAACACTTCAATGGTAAATATAATCATTTCAAATGAACTCGATACCAAAAGACCTATTTATATTAGATTGACTTTTAAAGGGGCGTACCCTACTTCTAAATTGATTGTTTTTATCCTTTATTATTTTATAAAAATACTTTCTGACTGATATAAATCTATCTAACAGACACTGATGAAGATGAATTATTTGGATTATTGTTTGTTTTATACTTTTGTTATAATAATAATTGTTTTTGATAACAAAGCTTATTTGGTTTGATAACTGCTACTAACCGCTAGCAATATGATATTGTAATCCTCAGGACCTGGAAGTCATTCATAATCCTTTAAATTTTATTAGGAGTCATAAATAGAATAATAAAAATATTGCAACATATTAAAAATGTTATTATTATGTACGGATTTCACATTCCACCTTTAGATTTATGACTGGAATTTTTATTTAATTGTGTATTTATTACATTCTAAAAGACAACTAAGTAGGTATTTAAAATATAAATTGAGAATAGAGAAATGATGTCAGACAGTTGTGAATTTAATTGGTGTTTTGATGTCAAAATTCATCATAATATTTTAGATTCCCTTCCCCCTTCATAATGTCATATATGGCTGTTAGCATTACATTGCATTGTTGGACAACTCAGGTAAGTGCGTTATTGCATAGGCAGATATCCTATCATGGCAGAATTGTCTATATAAGGGTCTTAGGGGTATCTAATTCTATATGGATTGAATTGTGCTGGCATCGTCATACGGTCCTTGAAGCTCAGAACTGTATTGTTTTCACAATGTGATCGGTCCATAAATATGATGAAGATTTCTTCTAGATTTGTATTCTTGGTAGAGAGCAGGCGGCTAACAACGAAGGCCTGAGAATGAACTGAAATGTAAAAATTAATACCAAGCTAAAGGGTGTAAAGGCATTTATTTACTGCAATAATTCTCTTTTTGCCTTCATCAGTGAAATCATTGCATCTATTCGCAAGAGAATTAAAGTATTCAAAGCTTTTCAACTTTTACATATATTGATTTCCAGCTTTGGTGTGACAATAAAGGGTACATAAACATTTCTGACTACGCACTATTTGCATGAATGTGAATATAAAATGAACTCTCATGGATAATAAATAATGACGTAATAGTTGACTGACACTTAAGGAACTGCATAAATGCATTACAATAACAAAAAATAATCAATCATAATGAAATATTACACACATTCTTTTCATTATCAGATTGTAAACGATTGTAAATCAAATGATCAAGAGATATCTTAAAACAACGTCATATATAAGATGTATGCGCACATTCAGGTGTAAATGACAACATCTATAATCAAGATTAGCAAATAACACTCAGGATAGATAAATTTTACATAACTGGTAAATAAAGAGTGTGTCGATCTCCTAATTAAAATTTCCACATTAATAAATAGCGACACTTGAATCTGGGATACCGAAGTGTAGACATCCGCTATTATGATATTTGCAGAACAGATGCAAGACATATTGTTAATTTCAAGGATTATGGTTTTCAATGTAAATATAGAAACATTTAAATTGAATGAATGAAATTCATTACAGTGTGATTTGATTTCAATGTAAGTTTATTCACGTATAGTTGCTAGGAATCTTTGAAGACAGTGTACCTATTCTCTATATGATGCTTCAGAGTCATGGTGTGTTATTCTGATGAATTAAATAAAGATATTCATTTTCGTATGAAAATATCAGCCGTCATGTCCTGCTACCTAAGTTTGTTAAAAAATGCCTGAATGAAGTGTGGATAACAATGCTGAATTAATTCTTGAAATCTAGGCTCAGAGAGACTTTGTTTTGAAACTACTCATCAGCGAAAGGTTTAAATATAAGACAATTGCTTGTCCTAGCCACAAATTGCTTTGTTCTTAAGTTAGATTACATTATCTTCCTCATTATTAGAGGAAAATTGGTAACAAAAATACTTCTTAAAGCCAACCAAAATTACTTGGTAGCAGTTGTGCCTTCATAACTAAGGGATATCGAGAAACTTCTGAAATCTGTAGAGACCATCTTTACTTCTAATAATATACAGTGGAACCTTGATTCACCGTTTCTAATAAAAATATGTCACATGAAAAACTTTTACAAAATCAACAGCAGTAAACAAAAATATCTTTCATGCTAGTTTTTGATGAATTAACCTTTAAAGCTATACATGGCAACCATGTTTTTGGAGAGAATACCATCGTAATGCTGTTAAAGGCAGTCGAAAAGTAGTTTAATGTTACCGAAGAACTGTGACTTTTTAAATTATCCTGCTTTGGATTTAGCCGTTTTGCAGTTAAGCGGGAGATTAATCTTCTATCAAAATAGATTTTTATGCAAGTCAGTAGGAGATTAAACGAAATAGATAATCACATGAACGCTTGTGTACATGCTATCTCTGTTGAACAGCTTGCTAATTTAAGGATGTTATCTTAAATTCACAAATTTAAGTATAGTAAATAAGTATGAAAGGATTAATAATGATTGAAGTATCTAATCAGATTAATTTGTTTACATTGGGTTAACACAATATGTCGTACTAAGCATGCCAAATTTTTCAAGTACATCTTTTAAATATGAAAAAAAATACCGTTGAATATTATTTATGACAATTCGTTACTCTCAATATAGAATTTTCAGACAATGCTTAGGAATACAACAGGCGGAACTGAATGGTGCTAACTCTTAATTCTTGGTGGAAAGACATTATAGAAAGAATTTATATAAATAATCCACATTTATTTCAGCAATAGTGTGTATTCAACAGAACATGAATATTTTATTAGGGTTTAAGAATGAATGGCTGCTGATCAATCACTTGATATTCCCGTTTTCCAAAGAGGGTAAAGTTAGAATGATAAAGTTACTGGTTAATAACTGAACAACCTATTTTCAAGAAGGTAAGAAGGGTTGAGAATAAATATTACAGAGACTGTGATATACAAAAATAATCAGTATAAAACAAATACCAAGCTGGTGATCGCAATCCCAGATTGCATACTAGGTGAAAGATAGTTCTGCTTACTGATGGGCTATCGGAATAGGAAAATTTAATTCAATTTGCTGATGATATAATAGTTACAAAAGGGTTGCCAGGTTTTTATTAGCTATATTTTATTAGTCACGTTGCTTCGTAAATACTAGTATTTTGCTCAGTATGGATCGATCATCCCACGTAAATAAACTCACTTTCTTATTTGTTTTCTTAATCTTTTTGGTTTTAATGATATGTAGGTTTTGTATTACTAATAGAATTCTTTGATGTGCGTTCTTCTTCAATTGACTGAATTTCGTTAGCAGATCGAGCTGGGATACAATAATTTAAAGCATTCTTCCAAAGCTAGAAATGACAAATAGATTAATTAACATTTTCACAAGATGTAATTTGAAATAACTGTCCAGCATTCTTCATTTCATTAAAACATTTATAAATAAATGTTTTTAGATGTTGAGTCATCCCTGGTTAGTAAAACTGACAACCATTTTATTCATAAAATTATCAACTTTGTAAGGTTCAGCTGTTCACATCGTTTCCTTTAAAATGATGAAATCTCTCATTTTATCATCATTAAGAAATAAAGCCAAGGCTTGTGTGAGTTTTGAGCTTACAAATAACTCCCTGGATGAGTCAAAATATTTTGAACCAGATCGCTTTTGAATCAGTACTTTGGGACAGTTTTTCTACTCAATTCCAATTGGTAATGTCTTACAACAAACCAATTTATTAATTTTATTTTAGTGCATGAATCATAAAACTCAATACTTATTTTGGTCTTACGCACTATTTTATGGCTACTGTTATTTTAGAGGATTTTTGAATCTTTCTGGTTTTATTTTAATTCGTCTATTATCATAAAAGTATTATTAATTTATTAAATTATGGCAAAAAAATATATCTTTTTTGGCACATGCATTACAAGATTAAGATCATGAATTCTTCTATAAATATGTACGCATTTTTGGGTAAAATATTAATTATTTTTTAAGAAAATTTGCAACATGAAGTTTATTTTGGTTTTGTCCCTCTTGTCTATTGTATCAATAGTGCAAGGAGGAAAATCTCCACATGGAGAGGAATACCTCGCAAGCCTTGGGGACACAAGTTCAATCCCCAAATCTATTCAGGAAGATGCTTTGCTGGATGCGGTAAGACCATTATAAAACGTTGATTAATACACAGAAATATCATAACATTGCAAATATTGAAGTAAAAACGCTTTTTTTAAAGCATTAATTTTGATCGTAAATAAACGTTATGCATTGAATTGCAAAGATAACTTAATAAATAATGACATCTGTGAATATTTTACGATACTTTCATTATGAACAATTAGCAATATTTTGTTCCTATATGTAAAAGTATACTATAAGCTTTATGTAACAAAAATAATTCATTCCATTCCAAGCTGTTTATTTTACAACTATATTATATAATTTTTTTCATATGATTTTATTTTGATTCGGCTATTATTGTATTCCAAAGAAGCTTATTGTATTATTTTATCCATATTTGCTGAAAAATTCAACACACTATAATTTTGGAATTACATGCTTTTTTGAAAGGCAATACCGTATTGTTAGCGATTGCGCTTGTTGTGAGCGATCTGGCTAATATATTCACCTGTATTTATTTAATTTTATTATTTACATAATACATTTACTTACATAAGGTAATTGCTATCATGACATATAAATAATTGACCCGCCCACAAAACACACAAACAAAAAGCATTTCACGGAAGCGACAACAAAATAATTGTTTATGTTACTTAGGTTGGTCTTATTACAAAATATGGATACCCAGTGCAGAGCTATGCTATTGAGACAGACGATGGCTATATTCTTCGACTTCACCGAATCCCCAGTGGCAAAAATAACGAAGGACCCGGTAAAATTCCAGTATTCTTGATGCACGGGCTTCTCAGTTCCTCTGCTGATTGGATAAATATGGGACCGGAAATCGGATTAGGTAAATAAGCTGTTCGTCACTTGACATTCTGAAAAATAAAGTTTGGTACATGATATTTTGAGCATTTAATTGTTTTTTTAATAATAATTCATTTAATAACTGATTTTAATTTTAAGGATATCTTCTGGCTGATGCGGGCTTCGATGTTTGGATGGGAAATGCTCGCGGTAACTTTTACTCGAGAAAACATCGCACAATTAACCCAGACAAAGCGCAGTTCTGGAAATTCAGCTGGAATGAAATCGGCTATTATGACCTTCCCGCTATGATTGATTTTGTATTGCAAAAGACAGGGCAAAAAAATCTACATTATATTGGCCATTCTCAAGGGACCACATCATTCTTTGTCATGGCATCAACACGACCAGAATATAATGCAAAAATTAGATCTATGCAAGCACTGGCACCTGTTGCATACATGTCAAACCTTAAGAGTCCACTTGTAAGGCTGCTTTCACCTATGGCTAACACAATTGAGGTAAAGTTTATTGATTTATTATTTTGATTAGCTATACAATCTTTAGAGCCTTATATTATTGCTACCATATTGTGGGGTTTCTATAAATCTTTGTGGGTCTTATTGCTTCCTCGTAAGTCACTTCGTATATCTCTATTTTTGCTCAATACATATTTATGTTCAAACTGCTTTGAAGCCTGTTGAAAGTTGGGTGAATGCCCTTGACAGAGCTGTCATATATGATAGATCTACTGCATCATCTATGCATATCTACAGTTTGGCATAATTTACTTTGTGAATCAAAGTGCTAGATGAATAAAACACAGTACACTTAAAAGAAATAGAAAAATGGACCTCAAACTAATGATACTAGTTATTTAAAATGTTTATTTCGTATCGTATGATATTGCTTTTGAAATACTTGTTTCAATATTTGACTATAAATCTTTTTAGAATCAATTCAGTTATTATTTTGTCAATAAAAATGCATGATGTACATAGTCTTATACAATTTGCACTTTAAATTCTTTCCCATCCATAAAATGAATCATAAAAGGAACTATAACCGCTACTTGTTTCCTAATCCAAATCGTCTATCTTTACGCGAGAGATTGTAACCAGTTGTTGTTTAAATTCTCACACATATTGGTAGCAAAAAGGGGTTTAAAAATACTGCTTCAATAGAATTATGTGTTTTGTAGGCTATTACATCTCTATTCGGAGTAAATGAATTTCTGCCAAACACTGAACTGATGACAATGGCAGGAGATCTACTCTGTAAAGATGGTTCCTTCTTCCAGCCATTATGCACAAATATTCTCTTCTTATTGTGCGGATACAGCGCAGATCAGTTGAATAAGGTAGGCAATCAAACTATATTATTATGCTTGGTTATATGCTATTTATATTTGTGGAATTTAGCTCTTTGCATTGTTGCCATTAACATTCAACTTATGCATGGTTACAAATTAAATACTCATCAAGATGATCTAATTAAGCTGTATATGTGTTTTTAGTGCAACTGAATTAAACATTACAACCTATCGATATTATATTTAGTCTAATCTAAGATATTTTTTTAATAAAAGGAAACATAGGCTTTTGATTAATGTGTTTGTGAAAGAATAAAATCAAAAAATGTTTTTGAATTTGCTACAATGGATGTTGAACTGACATCATCTAAAAAAAGAAATGTTTGAAGACATGCGATTGACTTGTTACATCACTTAATTAAACAAGTTAATTTTCCACATTTACAAAAAAGGCCAAGAAAATGTAGCCATGATTCCTTGTTTTGGCTGTCTATAAATTGGGATATGCGAACTGATGATAATTGACACATTTTATATAATATTGTATCACTCTTACATACAGAACTTAATTCGTAGCTACTTGAAAAAGTTTAATTATAAAATTTCATTTTAAATGCCTTATCAACTGTAGATCAGTACTAACCAAACTAATTTTGATCGCAAACCAAATCATTCCTGTATAGTTTCCCTTAAAAGGTTGTCTAATAATGGATTTTGAAACATGGGAATTCCAATAATTTAACCGTTTACTAAAAAACATGATAATCTTTCTTTACAGATTGTTTTAGTGTTCAACTTACATTGTTTGATCATGTGCATTAAAAAAATTTAATCGAATCTCTTATAATATACACCAGAATTTCATAATGGGATGTTTAATATACGTGTATTTTTTTTTATTGCAGACCATGTTGCCAGTAGTGATGGGACACACTCCTGCTGGTGCCGCAAGTAAGCAATTGGTTCATTATGGCCAAGAGCACATTTCTGCCAAATTTAGGAAATACGACTTCAATCCAATTGGAAACATGGCAGAGTATGGATCGATTAAGCCGCCCCCGTACAATCTGAAAGAAGTAATAGCGCCAGTAGCTCTGCACTACTCCGACAACGACTGGATGGCCGAACCCGTCGATGTCACCCAAATGTATTCCGAGCTCGGCAATCCCATTGGAAAGTTCCGTGTGCCACACGCCACATTTAATCACCTCGACTTTTTGTGGGGAATCGATGTAAAGGCTTTACTATACGACAGAGTAATAAATTTATTAAATGCATTTTAAAAATAAAGAACATTATAAAAGCAACTGAACGACTGGTTAAAATATGAAATTATAAAAAATTTGTCTATGATGATGAAATCTATTTGAATTGTAACAATTCCCTCGTGATATTTTTATTGAATTAAATGTACCTACATAAATCAAATAAAAATTTTGATATCTAAATTTCTCTTTATTATTATGAATGGTTTACAAACAAAATTCTGTTTTTAGAATAATGCCTCATTTACATAATTAGGACAGGCCACAAGTCAGTAAGTCGAGCAGTAATTCACTCATTCGACGAAAAATTTTGTGGCGCATACTTTACTGCAGAGATCAGCAACCCTTTTACTGGACGAGCACTCAAAATGGCTGGCTTATGACAATGGGCTCTATACCTTAATTTTGCTAGGTATGAGAAAAAAAATCGAGCTTTATTTCAGACATAAAAACAGGAGTGTTTCTGTAAATATTTTTTGTTTGCTTCGAGTATACATAGATATCATACATGATCCAATATTGAATAAAGTTTCTTACTTTCATCCACAGAGAAGTATACTTTCATCTATATCACCAAAGTAATAACTCACCATAACCTGAAATCGGGGGATACAATTTGAGCATATCTCAAAAATGCCACGCTTTTAAAATAAGTGTTATTGAATGCTAAAAATGATACGCAGTTAATAATAAAATTGGTTTTTTCCAATTTTCCCATGAGAGTTTATTTCCGGGAACCCCTGTTTTTCCCCGGTCTCGCATCACTAGCTATAATATATATGAGGCGTCAAAAAACGAAAACCGATATGTTCACTTTGTATTGTTACATGTAGTAAACGACGTTTTTGTTTTTCAGGCCGAAATTTATATTTTATTTTGATAAAATATTTTTCCCATTGTACTGTATTTCTAATTGAAAACAATATGTATATTTTTAAAGGTCTGTCACCGCTTATTAAAATAAATATAAGTGTAATAAAGTTGGACATATCGACATTGAAATTATCGGCTTCTGCGTGTGAATTCCGTAAAAGCTTAAACATTTGTTTTTGTATGCTTTTGTTGGGCTTTATAAGTTATATATCATTACATATTTTGTGAAATTACTTATATATACGTATTTTTGGTTAAATTTTGACAAAATGTGGACTTTTGTAATGATAAACATCCAGCTATATAGGTTTTATTAATTGCACTGACTACACAAATGTTAGTAGAAAAATTATTTACCAATTTCTCACCAACTGAACCTTTCCGTCTGAAAATATTTGATATATAATGACATCTGTTGAATCTTAGAAAAAACTAATTTTAAAACAAATTAACAAAAACGTCATTCATTTATAATATAAAATATTTTAACTTTATTATATTTAGATATAGTCCTTTTAATTTATAGTTATTGAGAACCCCAAGAACAATCTCTTCTCATTCATTAAAAATCCTCAACTTATATGAATTACTGAAATATTAGTTACATAAAGCAATAAGGTCAAGGTCATTATTATTAATAGATATAATCGGGGCTTTTTTGCCATGGAACATGGGGGAACGGCGTTCCGGCAACTTTTTTTACGGTATTTTTAATGTAAGAAATTAGACGAAACAATTTTTCGGCTTACATATAATTCGTCGTCAAAATTAACTTTACATTTCCTAAGTAAAAAAAAATATTTTTTTGTTTGCTTAGTGGCATAGAAGTAGCTGTCTTAAATTTTATTTAAATGATATTTGTTTATTATTTTCTTTAGCAAAAATCTTGACAAGAAGTGAGTTCCAGCACCTTTTTTTTTTTTTTTTTAGCCTTGATATAATCAAGACAACTCCTTAATGACCAGACAAACATAAATTCATCAACTCTACTTAAACCATTACATGAAGCTCATGCATAATTAATAAAATTTCAAAAGCATTTATTTTAATGACTAATTAATAACACCACTGATCCTCCTTTTCCAAAAACACAATTAGTACCTTGAATAATTTCATTTTAAATAAATATTATGAAATTCGAATACTTGAGATGACATAATATTGTTTATCTCTTCTAAATAGTATATATAGCTAAGCTAAAATAAGTATAAGTATAGTTAGTTACTAACGATGGGATTAAGCCGAAATAGCTATCAACTACCTAATAAAATTGTGTAGAACTAAATATTTTGATATTTTATTCTATTAAATTGAAATTAATGTAATTTTTAATGTGGTAACATTTGTAATTTTATTATTGTCACGTTATTCCATCATGGATCTTATTTAGCCACCATAGATAATTAATATGTTTATAATAATATGTTAGCCACACAGTGGACATACCCATACCATAGCAGTCTCGGAATCTGGAAATGTTCTAGAATTATCATAAATTTAGCAGGGCTCAGTGTTGTATCATTTTTTCCATGTTTTGCTGTCCTAAATCGGCCCATAAATTTATTGGAGAATTTGCTATTCAATTTCATTTTATTCTTCAATACCTATCTCAAAAATTCAGAAATTAATGAATATTTTGGGGTAGTTTCCAGCCACCGTTGACCGACATCTCATCTGCACCCGCCGCATAGAATATGTGAAATAAATTGCCATCTGCCTGATTATCAAGATGCAAGGAGATTGATAAACACATGTCCACTCGTCAGCACGCTATCTCAGGTGAACACTTGTCAATTTAAGAATATCTGTAATCAGTAATTTTCAGCTGAATTGAAATATCTAATCAGATTATTTTTTCACACCTGGCGAACATAATAATAAGCAAGCCAGCTACTTTTCTTAAGTCTTTTGTTTGTGAAAAAATACCATTGAACTCTATTATATTACACAATATAATTCAATAAGTAGTATGAAAAATTGATGATGATGAAATGGGCTATGCATTATTCACCAATCAACTTATTGTCATAATTTAAGACATCGACTGAGGGTGCTTGATGGAATTTCAATATCAAATTTGGATTATTGAGATTTTGTACACTTCCATGTATTTTGTCACTAACGACCCGGGTTTCGCCCTTTGGCATCTTCAGGCATTCGCCAGCAGAGAGAGTGAGTCTGTTGTGTTGCGCTGTGTCTTACAGACAGATAAATCAAGACAAATATTCATTAACGAATATGTATTCAACTGTTTTTATATTATATAATTCACCCATAATTTGATTAATAAAATATGTAATCAATAAAGAAACATTTTCTTTTATTTTTTGGCTCACACATTACAAGATAAGCATCAAAAATTTCTCTATAAATATGTTAAAAATGTTTGCTTCATTATTAACTATAAAATGTTGAAATACATTTTTGCTTTGTCCCTCTTGTCTATTGTATCAATAGCTCAAGGAGGGAAATCTCCACACGGAGAGGAGTACCTCGCAAGCCTCGAAGACCCGAGTTCGATTCCTAAATCAATTCTTGAAGATGCATTGTTGGATGTGGTAAGACCATTTTAATAGCTTGATGATTATGTATAGAATAATTGTATGTCAAAAAGTAGTCTTTTCATATTACAAACATTGAATTCTATTATATGTCTACGGCAATAAATTTCTACATCTGTAAATCATTTTTTTTAAATTATCATGTCTGCTCGCGATGCGGAGCATTCTCTTTTTCATAGACAGCATTAGTTGTTAGTTTATTGCTCTTCCTACCCCCAGTTTTGGGATTGAATGGTGTCATCAAACACAAATCAATAAATCAATTGACCAATTTTTATGTATTGAGATTTTAGCCTTAGGATACCACATAAAATGAGCATAGCTTTTACCAGTCTTATAATACATAGCAAAATAAGCCATAGTGCAATTAAAATAATTTATTTTGACTGTATTTAAAATTACTTCAACGGTGTAGGTAACAAAGTGATTTATGTCTATTAGGTTGGGCTAGCAAAAAAATATGGATACCCGGTAGAGAGCTACGCCATCGAGACAGAGGATGGCTACAT
Source organism: Himalopsyche phryganea (assembly GCA_022494535.1). Classification (NCBI taxonomy): domain Eukaryota; kingdom Metazoa; phylum Arthropoda; class Insecta; order Trichoptera; family Rhyacophilidae; genus Himalopsyche; species Himalopsyche phryganea. The sequence continues at coordinate 960,236 of JAGVSL010000061.1, read as the reverse complement.
TCTTCGACTTCACCGAATCTGGAGCGGGAAAAATAACCAAGAACCTGGTAAAATTCCAGTTCTGGTAATGCACGGGCTTATGTGTTCTTCTGCGGATTGGATCAGTATGGGACCGAAGAATGGATTAGGTAAACAAACAAAAATTCATATACGATGGAGAGTGTCGTACTAAATTATTGTCACTTAATTAAGCAATGTCTAAACTCAGCTAATCTTAAGCTTATCATTAATGTTTTTTTTATTAGTAATATTGCGAACAAAATAAGGTAAACAAATGATGTATCAAATGCTTCGAAAATAATTCATGGCAAGCGAAAGATTCTGTTTAGTCTGTCATTTCTGTGAAAATGAAAAATCTTGAATATCGCGTGGTGGCCATGAAATGTAAAGCAGTACGAGAACATTCCTCATGCGACACTAGCCCTCTCGCTAAAAGATCAAGTAACTGTCCATCTGTAATAATTTATAATTTGAGACATCGACTGAGGGCGCTTGATGGAATTTCAATATCAAATTTGAGTTATTGAGATTTTGTATACTTCCATATATTTTGTCACTAACGACCCAGGTCAAAGGCGAAACCCGGGTCGTTAGTGATAAAATATATGGAAGTGTACAAAATCTCAATAACTCAAATCTGTAATAATTTGTTTTATTTTTAGGATACATTTTGGCGGACGCAGGTTTTGATGTTTGGATGGGAAACGCCCGCGGTAACTTTTACTCGAGAAATCATCGCACATTGAACCCAGACAAAGGGGAGTTCTGGCAATTCAGTTGGAATGAAATGGGCTACTATGACCTACCGGCTATGATTGATTTCATTTTACAAAAGACGGGGCATCAAAATCTACATTATATTGGCCATTCTCAAGGAACCACGTCATTCTTTGTAATGGCATCAACACGGCCAGAATACAATGCGAAAATCAGATCCATGCAAGCGTTGGCGCCAGTTGCATACATGTCAAACCAAAAAAGTCCGCTTATAAAATTGCTAGCACCCGTGGTTAATACAATCGAGGTAAAATATATTGATTTGATATTTCAATTAGCTATAAAATCTTTAGAACATCATACATCATGGCTACCATATTATGGGGTTTCTAGAAATTTTTGTCAGTCTTATTGCTAAGTTAAAATCTGTTCAAAGAAAAATTTTCATTATTACCAGTTTCATAGTAAATGGGACTGTTAAGTTGGTGTTGATCTTTTCACTAGCTCTAAGTATTTCATTTTGATTTGTTTTACTGACCCAGAGTTAAAATACTCAGCACTTGAAACTTAAACCACTTGCATATGCCTTAAAACAATTTTTTAGTCGAACTTTCATGTATATAATGCTAATTAGGGAGTATAGTTGACTCTTTCAGTTGAACATTTAATTCCCAAGATTTTATCAACTTAAGTTGATCATAATTCATCAGCATAGTGTTATGAGATTATCCAGTGATTTCTTATTGTTTTACTAATAAACAAGTTTTATATAATATTAAAAACTTTTATTTTTAGACTCTCACATCTCTCATTGGAGTCAATGAGTTTCTGCCAAACACCGAGTTGATGACGATTGCAGGAGATCTACTCTGTAAAGATGGATCATTCTTACAGCCGCTTTGCTCAAACGTTATGTTCTTACTGTGCGGTTACAGCCCAGATCAGTTGAATACGGTAGGCAAATCATTAATATTGTTACACTATACTTTGGTTGACAACTTCATATATACTACCTACCTTGAAAATAAATCTGGTCTCGAATTTGAACTTGTGACAGTTTTATGGTAAGTGGCGAGAGCTTTACCCTAGCAAACAGATGGGTCTAGATTTAAGTCCCGGTAAGGCCAATATGAAATTTAGATTTTTTCAATTTAACATTTGAAATCTTCTCAGGCATGGGTGTTCGTGATGTCATCTCCTCTCGACTGATATAATAAAATTCTTCGTTTATTTCATATGATTAAAAAATTTCATAATATCTAATACCAGGGCTATTATTATCAGTATTTTTTTTAAATTATTGTTTTAAATAAATAAATTTAGAAAAGATATGGGTGGCATTGAGTTTCATCAGATATATTAGATATCTGATAAAGGGGGACTATCGGGTCCTCATGCTGTTTTTTTTTTGCTTTGATTATTTCTTCTTGTTTTATTGTTAAAAAATGTTTTATTTTTACAACAATAATTATATTTAATCTTTTGCTTCATGTCCCAACAAATAAATACATTTTTAGTATGAAAATTAATTTTTCCTATGCACTGCAGCCAACATTGATTTTGTCTTTTATGGTCATGGTCGATTTTTATATTCTTACTAGTATAACCGTACCCGTCATAGATGACGGTATTGAAATTGAAATACTGAATGTCTAAAGTCGCTAGTACGTCGGAGCTGTGTGTGCATTGCATAACATTTTATTTGATAGATACAGCGTGAACGCTCAGGCGATGAGACAATTTCATACCTACATGTGATAATAATAAAACGTCTACAGAGCGGTCTGGGCTCATAAGAGCATATATAAATATATGAGATAGTTTTAGAAAATGTGGAATTAGTACAAAAAATTGTTTTATGTAATACTTTTCCAACAAAAATTGACAGTTAACGCCATACAAGTGAATTGTGAGGTTATAAATCATTTAAGGAACCTATATCTAGCGATAGTATTACATGTCGTGATAATACAATAATTTATAAGTATCGGTATATTTTGTCCATATAAATTCACATCCCATATTCTATGCAATCAGACAAAAGGATTGCGATGACTGTACTATGTTCAATTTATTTATTTTAGTATAATTTAAACGGATGAACAATTGCGTGGTGAATTTTTGATTCATATGCTATTCGACTATAATTACTTCCCAGATTTCAATCAGTCATGTGTAATGTATGACTTCCCATTTCAGACCATGTTGCCAATCCTTTTGGGTCACACACCGGCCGGTTCTTCCAGCAAGCAAGTGTCTCACTATGGACAAGAGCACATCTCTGCCAAATTTAGGAAATACGATTTCAGCCCGATAGGTAACCTAGCCAAATACGGCTCGATCAAGCCGCCTCAGTACAATTTGAAGAACGTGATAGCTCCAGTCGCCCTCCATTACTCTGACAACGATTGGATGGCCGAACCGATCGACGTCTCTCAATTGTATTCTGAACTCGGCAATCCCATTGGAATGTTTCGTGTTGCCCACGACACGTTCAATCATCTCGACTTTATGTACGGAATTGATGTGAAGGTTCTTCTTTACGACCGGGTTGTCAATTTATTAAAGGCATTTTAGAAATATATGAAACTCTAAATGACTGGTGAAAAAAGAAATAATAAAATTTGTCTATAATGATGAAATCTATTTGAATTGTAACAATTCCCATATGTTTTCTTATGTAAAATATATTAATCAAATACAAACATTTTTACAGAAGCTTTATTTCTTACTTATTTTGAGATTTTAGTAAACTAGTGTTAGTATTCAATAGTAGAAAGAAAACCACAAGCATACATGGAAAAAATATGTTTAATAAAATATTTTTTAATACATAGACAACATAATAATGTTTTAATATATATACATAATTATTATAATAGTAATCAAATATATTATCAGCTTTACAGCAAAGTGTTACTTAAGATTTTTACTTTAACACACGTGGATGTATGTCAATGGACAAAAAATATTCTAATCCGATCAAAGAAAACGAAATCAGATGAATTAACTGTAATATAAAAAAAATATATTTAAAGTTTAGGGGCCATCCATATATGAAGTCACACTCTTATGAGAGGGTTGTTTTAAACAATCTAATGATTTTTGATATGGGGACTCCCAGGGTTGAAGAATGTGCATAAAAAAAAACAAATATTACAACTCATTTTTTTTTCAAATTACTACAGAAAAAATGCTCCTTTACTCTTCAACTGTCTTGCATATATTGTGATATCTTGAAAACACCTCAATTAACGGTGACGTATTACCACAATAAATCCAACATCCAACACTTAAGACATCTAGCGAAAAATGGTTTGAAGATATAAAACTTTCCATACTATATATATACATAACTTTTACAATTTGTCGATAGGAAAATTTTGAAAAACTATCATTTTACTATAATTGTCTATGCTCGAGTTTACCTCTCTGTCAAATTGACAGATGAGCAACATGGAAACATTTTTTGCAGCGTTTAGTAAATTTTCGAATTCTGTTGAATGTGCACATCGAACCCAAGTGACCAGTTTTGATCTTTCATAATATAAAGTGAAGTACATGTATCAGTATATGCAAATAAATATAAGATGAAATAATGAAATATGTGGGTGTAAGAAAATGTTTAGGTAAATATCAGATAGTCGGAACAAGTGATATTTTTCACCGAAAACTACACACAACTGTTTTATGCAAACTTGAGATGGTAGGAAACTAAGAATGCAAGTTCTCAATCATCGAAATTATAATTTGAAATCCAGTAAAATACACAAGACAATATAGTATTGGGCTGGGCATTGATCTGCACGGAAAGATTCACAAAACCTATTCAAAATTCAAAAACAGGACCAAAGTATTAAGCGAAAAATGAAATCTATCACTGTGTTAAAATTATTCGATAATTTTTCCTGTAATCATACATATCCATTGCATGACTATATTTATTTTATTTAAAAGTTGCAAAAAGAAATATGGTAAGACACTAAGTATCGGTAGGTAAAACAATTTAGACAGCGCTAAGTGGTCTGCCAGTTTTCAAACATTCATCTATGGTCTCGGTATAACGTTTGACTCTTCTTTCACATTTCATTCGCATACTAATTCTACTGTTCTGCGTGCTAGCAAACCTTTTGGGTTAATATTAAGTCTAAGTAAACTATTTGAAAACCAAATATTCTAAAGCATTTTAATAATATCATACCAACAGACAGTAGGTATAATAGAGCTGAATATTCTCACTCTGAGAGAGTGATCTTTCCTAATCATAGTTTAGTAGTTTCTTCTTCAAATATTTTATTATTTTTTTTTACGTAAACCGTCAGTGACTCGAGATGAACAAGTGAGCAAATAATTTTCGCATCCTGAGGGAAATTATTATATGATATTATGTAAACAGCATGTTCCCAGCATTCATTAAGAGATTCATTAATATCTAGTAAAGATTGGTACTAACAGATTATCCCAGTAGACATTAGTTATCTAAAGGTTCGCCTTTGTCAGTGGAGTTAGAAATCAGTCATTTATTAAGAATTACATCATTCTCGCCTTGATTGGTGTAAGTAATTTAGTTTTCTTAAATGAGGAAATAATGTCGAGTGGAAATTTTTCTTTCATCAAAATGTATTTCTACCAAGTAAATGCTAATTCAATCAACAAATAGAAATATGTCAACCTCAATTGAAAAATCAATTCATGAAACTGTATCTACTGGGATTCGAACCTGTGAGTACCACAACAGAACCAATAGACCACAAATCCGGTAATATATAATTTACAAGAATAGACAAAAAGAAACCAATGGACACGACTGAACTAGAATGGTGGATATAGTGAATAATACCAAGAGACTCATATAACCACAGGCTTTTCATATCTCATGGGTTCACGAATTTTCATACCTCGTTGAATAGGACTATCAGCAAGCTGATTTGGTTTGGTTTGTTCTACACTAAAACATTAAATTTCATTTCGCGTACTTTCTGAAGCGGTCCCAATCTGTCATATGTCAATGTATATTGGTAATTAACCAAAAAAATTCAATGGTAGTCCGACACGAAGTTGACAACATATCATCGTTAAACTTATATTTACAACGTTTCCTTTCGTCATTCTCGAATATTTACCATATATTTACACAAAAGGCAGCAGAAATAATCTAGTTGCAATACAATTTGTCAACTGTCAAAAAATAAGCATGTGTGTAGCATACATAGTACTATACTGGTGTGTGTATGTACATACATATATACACACACCAGAAACAGTGTCTATATCGAGTAACAAATTAATCGCGTCGAGAATCCAACGTATAGTTTTGCAGTCTTCAGTTTGAAAACGTGCAGCGACATCTATGCGGGGATATAATTATCTTCGCCTTATTTGTAAAAAATCAGGCTAATGATCAGGTCACGAATCTGGATACTTTTAATAGTGTTAATGAGAACGACTTTTAGAAGTCTCTTACCCTTAAAATTGCTTTTATTCCCACAGTGTATATAAATTTTCTGCTTTCAAAGATTTCTCTCAGATGTCATTACTAACATTAAAATAAAAATATTTGGTTTTTTGAAAAGGCCAAAAACGTCTGTAAGGAGCTGTGAATATTAAATATTGATGACAGATACCTCTCATCATGGGCGACTGAAGTGTTAATTAGTAGATGGATGCGGTTTCGAAATTCTTATGTAATTTAGTCCAGCAGGTAAAAGGTATTATGGACAGCCCCTGATTCCTAGGAAGTGAATAATTTCGTAAGATCATGCATACCATTTGAAATGTATTAATAATTGAATAATTTTGAAATGAGAAAAATTTTTGTGTAAAATAATTTATCAATCAATTGACTTATAAATTATTTTCATTCTTTTAAAATCAAATATTTATTACGTAAAAAAACATCTCAAAATCCAGGGCCACAAAATAATTATAACATAAGTCAAAAAAATGTACAAAATACTAGAGAAAACACATAATTTTGCCAAAATTGACACAAAGTTCAAATGCATAATATATAATAATACATATTATATTAACAAGGACAAGTATTGAAGGGTATTATAACAAATAGAAAAAAAAAAGTAAATTTTGTTGCAATACGCACTAAATTTGTATTACAAATTAACACATTATGCACAGGACAAGTATTAATACCCATTTTGGCGACTGCTGGTTACATGCAGGCAGGGTACTTTCACCATTTTTGCAGTGTGCTCGTTATTACTACCAACTATATTTTGTTTAGTATTTCACTTCAACCATCTTATGAGGATTGATTTAAGTTAATTTCACAAAAGAGCATGTACAGGTGATCAGAAATTATGAAATATTAGGAAAAAAATAAGGTATATTATAATTGAAGACGATAACGTAAAATAATTAATTTTTAAACAGTTGACAGCTAGTGCAACTCTGAAATGGATTTGCAATCAAGATAATTTATCGTTGCTGAGAGGGGTCAGCTTTTTGAAACCAATGATTTAAGAATAAATTTAGATATCAACTGACAATGGTTGAATTTCAATATCAATTTTTTAAAGTTTTGTCACTAACGACACAGGTTTCAGTTCGAGTTCTTTCATGAACCTTGAATGCCTGAAGATGCTGAAAAGTGATTCCCGGGTTGTTAGTGATAAAACTTATGGAAATGTACAAAATTTGAATGATTCAAATTAAATTAATATCTGTCACCATAAATTACAGAGAAAACAATTTTAATGTATCGTTGGCTGACAACTAAAATCCACCAAGTGCATGAAATAGGATACTGAGTAACACATTTTAATATTTCAATGTTAAAATAAATTTATTAATCATTTAATTATGTATAGTAAAATAATTTGTTAGGGTAGAATAGTATTTCATTAAAAATAAAAACAAAATAAAGGAACTTAATAAAGGAGAAAATCCACTATTGAAATGCACTTAGTGGATTTTAGCTGTGAGCAGATGAAATATAGATTGGTGGTGATATACAATGAATAACGTAAAGAATAACTTTTTTTATATTAATGGTTATGGTGACTAATGTGGTGGCATTATGACAGGATTAAATCATCACCGTTCTATGCCGCTAATAATGCACGCAATTACCTGTGCGTAATGTGTCAATCATTTGACTGAAAAAAAGAAACAATATTATGAGCTAATGTAATGTCAAATTACTTGTATATATTGAATATCTATTAAAAGAACGAATTCAGTTGTTTGTAAGCAGGCACATAGATTTAATGGCTTTGGCAAACATAGAAAAAAAAGCGAACAAACGCAAACTAGTAAACAGAAAAACATATATTATTTGTTCGATAGAAGATTATAAACATTATATTAGCGGGCGAGCATCATGAATTTTAACAAAACGCTGTTTCATAGAGTTAACTTAAACACGAAAATTACACGAAAAAAACATGCTTCAAAATATTGTGATGACATAACAGTATACAATTTAAGTTACAAATTGACTGATTAATGAATAAAACATTAGTAAAGACCATCATGCTTCTTATGGACTAAAATATCAATTACGAAACACTCACTATATAACAGATTTTCCTGTTTTATTAATGAAAACATGGAAGAACGGATGCCGTTCCCGGATGATTAAGAAATTTTATCTATGAATATTTTTATCAAAGAATTTAAATTGATAACTTTCCTATTGCTGGTTGTGTAATTAAGTGTCTGAGAAGCAACTTTATACTTACCGTATCCTAAGATTTTTAACTGTAATGTGGATAAGAATAATTCTTAGGAATTAATAAGACATTAATAGAATTCAATTACTAGTAAATAGAGTATGATATTAAATATATTTCCTGTGGGATTTTACTCCCAAACACAATTAATTAATTTTTTAATAAGTATTGTTTGTACCATCTATCTTCTGCGTCCATTAAAAGAAAAAATACGACTCTTAATTTCCAATATTTAATCCATATATGTGAAGAATTAGAATCAATGTTAAGTTATAGTTAAAAATCTTAGTTATAATTTGGAAGATTCTTCCGAAAAAAGCGATACACGTTTCACACCTAGTTACGAAACTAGTGGAATAAACAAGTTATCAATTTTAATATTACATTAATAAATGAATTTCTTCAGAGTAGCTGTGGCATTAATCGAGAATGTTTCCATTTAGCACAAAAAGCTGCGGCCAAGAATCTACTAACAGAACTTATTATGAATGATACACTGCCTTTAATGCTCAAGATGTAGTAAGCATCGGCGTGTGGTGGACGTTTCTCTATTTCCATTACACAGCCTCACTTGCATAAAAGCAAGTAGGATAGAAGAGTAAGCACCAGCATGCCTTTGTATCTCGCCCATGCTCTTCACTTAGCGTGATTAAGGGAGACAGAAAAATTCGTATCACACACCTGATGGAGGTGTTTTTAATTAAAGGAATTCATATATCTAGTCAGATGATGCCGTAATGATTGCACGACAGGTGCTACTTCAGATAAGGACAGGCAGATTTTTTCAGATATCAAGTGGCGAACGGAGATGGCTCTAGTTTAGAATTTTCATATCGGCCACGGCTGTTTCGCTGCCAAATTCTTTCATCTTTACCACTCGATTAATATACCAAATTGTTAATTTGGCAATGTACCACAGAATGTTAATGACATTTTACGGGAATGTCCATAAATAGACAATGAAAGGGAAAGGTTGCTCAGGTCAGTCCAACTTGGTTACAAGGGCAAACTATATTGCATTTAATTACTTTGTGTCATTTTCTTTGAACCAGCAGATCTCAACTCATAGATGCTTTCCTTGTAATGTTTTTATTTCAGCACATTTTAGTGCATACCAACCAAGTCTTGGGTAACTTCTGAGACACTTATGCAATCATTTGAAAGCGCTTAACAGTGCGGTGGTGGGCGATACAACGTTGAGTATTCTAAGTAGATAGAGATTCGGATATCCTGTCTGTGTAAACAGATCGACAATGTTTTTTTTATTCCATTCAGTTTAAAAGTTTATAGTGGGTAACAATCTCAGCAGTTTCATTGTAAAATATTGCTGCTAATTGATATTTTCAAATTTGGTGAACGAAAGCCAATTAAAATTAATTCAATGAAATTTGTATTGACTTTAACCTGTCGACCAGTAAGGAGAAGGTGCATATAACTCACCTCACTCGCAATCAATACACTGAAGTAAGTGTATGTCAATTTTCTATATAACTCATTTGCTTATCAAACTTGGAGAATAAATATTTGTATTAGGTTATCAAAATTCTCTAGATAATTTATGATAACTGCATTCTCAAATGTTGTTGTTCGTTCATTTTTATTTGAACTTTATGGAACACTATTTAATATTTCTGCATAATTATAGTGATTGATAAAATTCTTTCACATTTCAAGAATACACTAACATAAAATTAATATCATTTATCTGATGAAAGATATAGGTATTAGATGGTTAACCAAAATATATTATTGTCTCGAGTAAGAGTAAATAGGTACAGAAATGATGAATTATCAATTCACATTGCGATGCAATCAATCAACGTACCTATCACATATTACGAAATTGAAACATTCATTACTTATTTGTTATACCATATGCGTTGAGGATGCGCACAATTGTGATTATATTATCACGACTATCATATCCAGGGATATGTTAGGTTAGGTTGAGTTGGGAGAAAAGAATTGATTCAAAAGTAAACTTGTAATCGCTCACTTCAATCCCTTTGAGCGGGTATCGCCACACGGCGTTCTCGTATTTTTTTATTAAAGTATCAATGTCTATCAATGATTTTCGGCTGTCATGGTTGTTTCAAATGAATATATTTATTAATGAATTATGTTTATATTTTTTATTATGCACTTCAAGAATCCAAAAATTACTTGACATAATATGAACTATTATTCCCAGGTTGCGGATAACAAAAAAAAAAGTTTTTATATTTTTTTTGGTGCAGTAAAAATATTCAATATATATAATAAAACTAAATTCATAAATAACTTACCACTCAAAGGGTTTAACATAATGAGGATGAATGATTGAGATTTATTCAACAGAAAAATTGACAACTTGAAGATTCAAAGTGAGTTTTGCATTATAGTAAATAAGATTTGACACATAATTCGTTAAGTAAAATCCATACGACTGCTGATTAATATAGAGTGCAATATGAATATGGTTTAACAAACGAGTACTAAATTTTCTGGTACATTAAAAGGTTTAATATATTTACAAATTATTTTTCTAAAACATTATTTAGTAATAATTGATATTTGTTTTTTACCTAATGGTGCACAATGACAATACTTATTTTTCACCAACGAATGATTTTGAATATCCGTTGATGTTTCTTACATGTAAGCTATCAGTCAACGCGATGCAGATCATATGTACATCATTTCAGCCATGGTGGACATTTTTTTAGGAATATGAACCAAAGTTTCAAAATAACTAGCGAGCTCGTCGATGGTGACATCACACGCGGGATTGAGAGCTTGCTGAGAGCAAGACGGCGTGCCGCGGGGCCTTTCGTTAGAAGCGACCGACGTGGCAAGAGGTTCGCAGATTACTTGAATATTGTTATTGCGGCATTGAGCGCTCTGGAAGCTCTCAGACGTGAAGGACGAACCTCTTGAAATATTGAGTTGATTGTAACCGTTGACCAAAGAACGAAAATCGTGCTGAATCGGAGATGTCAATTCAAACTGACCGTTTCCCATTTTGATTTCTCTCAATTTACAGCTACCAATATTGCAAGAATCGGGAGGCGACAGGGACACCGTCGACAAAGAATTCGCTAAGTCGTCCGCTTTAGAAACATTCTGACAACTCAAACTGACATACTTCAGAATGGGGTCTTTCAAAAGTTTACCACTGCTTCTTTTGAAGGGTACCTTACTATATATGGGCCCCCGTTTGTCTTTTCTGTATGAGCAGCCGCATCGCCTTCCCCACAGAGATATCGCCGACCGCCCGTTTGCCCCGACGCTCCTCTGGAAAGGGTTTTCATCGCCCGAAGCCGTTTTTGTTTTCGGCCTTCCAGTGTGAATCTCCAACTTCTCTAGCTTCACCGGCAGACTGTGATCTTCGCCAGACATCATAGACGAGTTGAATGTTCACGTCTGGAAAATATAGAAGGCAATAAATTGAAGTGTTTATTTTCGCTGTACACAAACAATCATCAATGTCAACGTGCGCGTCACAACATAGGAATTTTTTATTGCGGATGGCGGGATACTTACTTGGTGTCAACTTTGAATAAAGGATGCTTTGCATCATAAGACTGCCGCAGTTGTCCACGTCTAATTACCGCTTTCGATAGAGAAATCGAAATATTATAATGAAATTTCACTTGTCATCCAAAAACCCAAATTATTAGTATTATTACATACGTAGTAGGTAGTGAAGGTGTATTCAGTATTGCCATACATACATAAAAACTATTTTTATAATATATAACATATATTAGGTAGGTAGGTAATTAATACAAACAAAACTAAAATAGGTATGCAAGTAAACCACATTTAATTATATTTTAAAATAATGTGTTTATACAATGGATCGCTTAGTAAAAATAAGAAAAAGTAAAAACAGACACAAAACTAAAGATGTATTCTTTCAGAAAAGAAAAATGATTCTATTTACGACAATCAAGATATAACAATTTATTAGCATCAAAAGTAAATTAACGGAATAATTTTATTAATTTATCATTTTAAATTTCAAGAGTTTAATATTTTGGGAGTATTAAGTAATAAAACCTATTTCTCATTTTTATATGGCACTTCGCCTTTTTTACATGGCAGACGTTTACACACATTTTGAACGTAGGTATCACTCGTGTAAAAGAAGAATCGGATGTACCTACTTATACTTATTGAATTTTCGCTGTTCTGGAAGAGAACACTAAATCTAAAAAATGACATACCGATTGAGTTAGTTTTGCCAAAATGTTGTTCGTGTTGAACTCTACCGTATAGCATTGAAAAACACTTTTCGTTTTATAAATTATATTGTTGCTTGAAAACAGCTTTGTACAAACAAACTAAATGTAAAGAGTATATCAACATTTGTAAAACTTCAAAGTCAAATTACTCAAAATAATCTTTCAGTAAGTGTCTTCTTCCAGCACAACGACGATGTTTTATTTTAAAAAAATCCTGGTAGGTAGGTACATACAATGCTTTTTGATTCTATTCGATTTTGCTTGTTTTTCAGATATATTAGTCTATGGTTGGGACCATAAAGTACAATACTTTTAGTCAGACATCGAAAACTCGCCGCTCACACGCGTTGTCAAACGTATTTTGAACACGCGAGATTTTAGGTTAGCAAACCTTGTTAGTTATTACCGATTTCACTCCTCAGTGAAGCGAAGATATCGCCGAGAGGTTCATAAACCGATTAAAGATGGTGAGTTCTAATCAATTTATCCGTTTTGTTTAATTCATTGCCCTCTTAAACCCTGGAGATTTAATTAATCGATTCCTCGTGTTCATTTTCAGACTGAAGAAGTAAACGCCAAAGCCTACCCGCTCGCAGATGCTACGCTGACATCCAAGATTCTTAATCTTGTCCAGCAAGCTCTGAACTACAAGCAGCTCAGAAAGGGAGCCAATGAAGCCACCAAAACCTTAAACAGGGGATTGTCTGAATTCATTGTGATGGCCGCCGATGCCGAGCCGCTCGAGATTTTGTTGCACTTGCCGCTTTTATGTGAAGATAAAAACGTTCCATATGTGTTTGTCAGGTCAAAGCAGGCTCTGGGTAGAGCATGCGGTGTTTCGCGTCCCATGATAGCGTGCTCCGTTACAGTGAATGAAGGATCTCAACTGAAACCCCAAATTACTGGGATTCAGCAAGAAATCGAAAAACTATTGGTTTAGATTGTCTGAAGACATACTGTACAAAGTTGTGCGACTCATTTGGGCCATAGAATAACACTGCATTTACTCTGATCAGAATGAAATATTGTGTCTTCACAGCGATGATTCATAGATATTTTCACTCAAAGCATCTTTGATTCTAATAAAGTTCTACCATTTTGTGGTACCTACATTTTAATTCACAAGGTAGTGAGGTTCGTTGGAACCATACCTATTATTACTGTGTGGCTATTAGTCATTCATTGGTAGTATCTTAGATCATATGTGTTATCTTCACTTATTTTAAGTTTAGTTATTAAGAGCCAGCGGTAAGCATATCTGTATAATTAAAAATATTCAGTTTTGACTGTATGGCATTCCATACAAATTGTGTTTTACAAATAAAATATTGCTATATACTTTGAAATCTGTTTTATTTTCTTGTTGCTTACCCTTCCTTTATTGGAATAATGCTTGCCTAGTACAAAGCAAGATAGACTCCTGCGTAAGAAATGCTATAATTTTTAGTAAAGAGTCTTGTCTAAATGCAGATGAACGTGATTTGATTAACCCGTTTCACTTCTTTAAGCATCAGAAGTGAAATGCGTTACATTTAGTTACACAGCAAGTGGAATAACTAAGTTATCAATTTTAAATTAGGTAGTATTCCTGTTTAATTTTGTGTCCAGTGAACCTTTTCTTTTAACTGGTTGGCTTAAGAACTTCAATTCTCTTATGAATGTATTTATTTTCGCATGACAATAAAATTTGCAGACCCCTGCTTTTGAATATTAAAAAAATGTGTATTTTAAATAAAATACAATGAATTCTGGTATAAATATATTATTAAAAAACAATATCATGTCCGCTGAAATATGGGCTTCACAATATTGTCCCAATTGGCTTGCCACCTTTGGGATTGGAATGTTTGCAAGTTATCTTTTAACTCGAGCATTAATCTATTTTGCTTGTCATTATTTGGGAAATTTTTGAACCAGGTTTTGATGTTAGTTGCTAATTCTTCAGAATTTTCAAATGTATAACCATTTTGGCCATCTTTCACAAGCTCCGACAAGCTGAAAAAAGATTAGATTATGAAAAAGTAGGTAACTGTATTTTTGTAATTTCATCATTTATGACGGTCTTTGATTCTAAAAGACGATAAGTTTTGAATTGGGAGCAAGCTAAAAAATTTTCTTTTTATCATTTAATCTTTAGAGCAGACAAACTATCAATATAATAATAGTTTTTGAATTATTGAGATTTTGTACACTCGAGCACACGAATGGACTCGAACTGGAAGATGCCGAAAGGCGAAACCCGGGTCGTTAGTGACAAAATACATGGAAGTGTACAAAATCTCAATAATTCAAATTTGATATTGAAATTCCATCAAGCGCCCTCAGTCGATGTCTCAAATTATAAATTATTACAGATGGCCAGTTACTTGATCTTTTAGCGAGAGGGCTAGTGTCGCATGAGGAATGTTCTCATTTGATGTCTTAAATTATATAATAATAGTTTTGATAGGATATATTAGATTGATGCATAACTATAGATAGGTATATATTTTTAATGCTAGTCAATGATATTTTTTACCATATATTATTATCTTCCATCATATTTCTACAAGGTTTCTGATCCCATGAAATATACAATATAAAATTCGAAAGGAATGAGGATAACCCTTTGATTTTACATACATCATACAAGTATTGAAGTTGAAAAATTGTGGGGGATCTATGTGATATTTGGATGAATTAGATGATTGTATTCAATTATGAATACAGGATACTGAGCCTGAACTTTTCGTCTCGGGTAATAAAACAGATTTGTCAAATGCCAATGTTAGCTCTCCTGTACACATGAAAGTTTAATAAAAAAAATAATACCGAACATATCTATCAGATATTATAGCTGGATACAAATTATATAATTAAATTTGATAGCTTAGTTATTCCACGTGGTTTATCACTAACGTGACGCGTTTCGCCTCTTTAGGAAGCATCTTCAGACTAACCATGTCGCAAGGTTATTTATTTCTAAGGTAAAGAATGATTCTAATTCTTACATTAAAATATAGGGTGGGGGTGGTTTTATTCCAATCTACTGGACTTGAGGAGGGGGTAAGACATAAACCATTTACAAATCAATTACTGGTACTTGGAGGGAAATAAATTTAATAATGGTGAGCTGCCTGTTCTGTTTAACATGTTATTTACTAATCCTCTATTAGTAAATACTTTTATTAATTTCTAAAAACTCTAAGCTATTGATTTTAATACCTTTTTTTTTTACACATACAAATTAATTCACCATCAACCTGCGTTATTTACATGACAATTATCAGGAATCATTAAAACTTTTATATTATCATAGATGATATAATGTTTTATCAAATTAGTGGTGAATTATTGCTGAATTTAAGATTAGATAATTTTAGAAATACACACCATTCATATTTAAAAGCACACACGGGTAATCCTGAGCCGAACATGTCCACAACTTTCATGGGTAGATCCAATCCTGACGAGCTCGTATGAAGACATACTCCCAAATCTGCACAGGCAACCATAACGGGATAATCTGCAGCTTCTAGCCACGGAGTGACTATTTCTACGCTTTTCATCGCTTTTTTATTGACTAAATTGATATAGTGATCCTTCATGGGACCCTTCCCTGTTATGACACAGATCAATTTTGGATAACATTTCTCGTCATTGGACGATTTGTCGTAATCTAAAAATTAAAAATATTACAATGGACAACAAAATCATTAGTACAATTGGTGGGTTGTGGCGGGTAGTCATTTTAAGATACAGCCAAAACAAATTTTAAAAAACCCTCATGTTCTTCTAAATATGTTTATATATAATGATATTGTTAGTAAAAAAATATTAGATAAACATTAAAACCTCAAAATAACAGACAAAGAGGACAAGGGGATATCCATTAAAACTGAAAGTCTGTTATATAATGAAGTAGTTTCTTAACAATACATTTTAAGAATTTTACCGATACTGAGGTTTAACTGCACTGTTAAAAAGAACACCTTGTTAAAAAAACAATATTGATAATGGATTTAACCACTTCATTCTTAATTTTTTTTCTTAAGAAGTGTCAAACAAATGATATTATTTTATAATTTAAGACATCGACTGAGGGTGCTTGATGGAATTTCTTGATGAATTTTTAATACTATACAATGGCTTGAATTTACTGTGATTGCGGATGAGAGAGTTAGCTCTTTTGGAAAGTTTATACGCTGGAGCATTCATATATGAAACTACCGGGCGGATTGGTATTGAATCCTTGTGAATTTTCGGTAGCCCATAAAATTTGGGGGCTTGTGGATTTCTAGTGGATAAAAAGGACAAATCCTTAGGGTTGATTGTAATGCTACAACTATTTATAACCTCTTTAATATTTTTATTAAATTTTAATGTAGGATCTTTTTTCAATTCGACTATATCGTTATTATCGAGAAAGTTATTAAACTTATCAACATAGTCTTTTCGCGTTAACAGGACCGTGGTATTTCCTTTGTCCGCCTTTGTGACAATGATATCATTATCTTTAATTTTAGTTTTAATATTTTTAAGAGTAGCCAACTCCTCATTAAACTTATTGTAATTTTTGTTGCTGTTTAAGTAATCTTTCTTAAGGATGCGAGAACAAATATGTTTGCTGGTTAAATCTTTATGCAATGCAATTTCTAAATCTATAGCAAGGTTTTCATAATCCGATTTTCTATTTGGCAAAGGCGGACAATATTTAAGACCTTTTGATAAAAGGCTCTGCTCGTCTTTTTTAAATTGACGTTAGACAAATTTACAACTCTATCAAAAAATTTTATAGGTGTTTCCTCATTTATAACTAGATTAGATTTATCAGCTAGGCTTTTATTTTTATTTTTCTCTTCGATCAATTTCTTGAGTTTATAAGTTTGTTTTTCATATTTGCGTTGTATGATTTCGGAAACATTATATCTAATATCACGGTCTAATATATCAAATTCTACAGGATGAAGTTTCTGTGCAAGAGAACAATGAATTATTTTAAGGTATTGGCTAATATTGTCGCGAGCTGCGTACCACTGACCTGTCTCCGTCTTCAACCAAGCTGCTTTAGCTTTTTGCAAAGCTTTCACTGCTGGCCTCGAACCATTGATAATTTTAACATTTCTCGATATGAACTTGGGAGTCACTTTATTTTTAAAACAACTGATATTAAACCATAAATTTTGACAAACAACACGATATTTTAACACTAATTTACTGTAGAGTTCAGTCAATCTTGCTGTACTGGCAATATTGATATAATTTAAGACATCGACTGAGGGTGCTTGATGGAATTTCAATATTAAATTTGGATTATTGAGATTTTGTACACTTCCATGTATTTTGTCACTAACGACCCGGGTTTCGCCTTTCGGCATCTTCAGGCATTCGAGCACACGAATGGACTCGAACTGAGAGACAGTAAACAGTTTCTAACGCTTATATAGAAGATACAAATGCGACAAATATCATTTACGAGGCAATACATTATACGTCTGAGAGCCACACCGATACCTGAGTTAAAATTTCGGAAATCGTCGTAATCCTTATTTTGTAAACACCATATTACCAGAGTGGCGATTGCCGAAGGCGGTTGCCGCTTTTCAACTTCTCTTTAGAAATACCAGTGATTTTACAATTATAATAGTATTGTGGGTTTTGACGGGATGTAATTCGACGAATGGGTAAATATATACAATCATTCCACATTTAGTGAAATCTGTTAGGTGTTTCAACGTATCGGATATAATAGCGGAGAATTAGGAAGGTTCAGTTGCTCATTCAAGATTGGTAAGGAGTATAACTGGCCTCTATTAATTTCTAAAATTTCCTGATAAAATAATTTATGATCCCCCATGTTTTTATGCAACAGTTTAACCCCATCATCCGCATTAAACGTATGGTTCTCCATTAGCAAGTGATTTGCGAATGTCGAAGTTTCTTTTTTTTAATCTAAAGGCAGCTAAATGTTCTGATACCCTTATATCTAATGTACGTGTGGTTTTACCCACATAGAAATGTTGGCAATCATTGCATTGTAATTTATAAATACCAGATTTGTTCTTAAAGTTTACTCTATCTTTATTGTTAATAAGTAATTTGCCTAGAGAGTTTTTGCAATAGAACGCCGGTCTAACACTATCAGCGAGTTGTTTTTTAATTTTAAAGCTTGTGCAACCTAAATAACTAATTCTATGCCAGATTCTAGGGCGGTCTATGTCTTTAGACAAGTTCCCGAAATATAGCATCTTTTCTGCTAATTTACGTTGTTTTTGATACAAGACTATCTATAAGAGACGCCTCATAGCCATTATTAATGGCAATTTGTTTAATAATGTTTAGTTCGTTTTCAAAATTAAATTTATTTAGAGGTATAGTGACTAATCTGTGAACCTGAGAATGGAAAGCAGCCAATTTATATGAGAAAGGATGGTCTGACTTAAAATGGATCGTGGCTTCTGAAAACGTCTGTTTTCGGTAAATTTTAAATTCATGAATGGAGTTTTTAATATCAATATTAAGGTCAAGGAAATTTATATTCTTGCCCCCTACTTCTAAAGTGAATTGAATTTTATCATCTAGTGAGTTAAGAAAATTATGAAGGTTAGAAACTTGTCTCTCAGTTCCATTGAATAGACAAAGGATGTCATCTACGTAACGGAACCAATAAACTACGTTTCTAACTTCTGTTTTATTGCTGAAAATAAGGTTTTCTAAATGGTTCATGTAAAATTCTGCTAATAGTGGTGACAAACAACTTCCCATTGCAAGGCCTTCGGTTTGTTCATAGAATCTATTATCAAATTGAAAATAGTTCTGGTCAACGCAAACGTCTAATATATTAAGTAATTCCGTAGTAATGACAGGATTAACTCTACGCGTATTAAGGGTATCTTTGATGATTTGTTTACATTTGTTTACAGGTACATTAGTGAATAAGCTAACAACGTCAAAAGAAATTAATTTGGCGTTTAACGGAATGTTATAATTTTTAATTTTATCTACTAACTCTAATGAATTTTTAATACTATACAATGGCTTGAATTTACTGGAGCATTCATATATGAAACTACCGGGCGGATTGGTATTGAATCCTTGTGAATTTTCGGTAGCCCATAAAATTTGGGGGCTTGTGGATTTCTAGTGGATAAAAAGGACAAATCCTTAGGGTTGATTGTAATGCTACAACTATTTATAACCTCTTTAATATTTTTATTAAATTTTAATGTAGGATCTTTTTTCAATTCGACTATATCGTTATTATCGAGAAAGTTATTAAACTTATCAACATAGTCTTTTCGCGTTAACAGGACCGTGGTATTTCCTTTGTCCGCCTTTGTCCGCCACGTTTGCGTTGACCAGAACTATTTTCAATTTGATAATAGATTCTATGAACAAACCGAAGGCCTTGCAATGGGAAGTTGTTTGTCACCACTATTAGCAGAATTTTACATGAACCATTTAGAAAACCTTATTTTCAGCAATAAAACAGAAGTTAGAAACGTAGTTTATTGGTTCCGTTACGTAGATGACATCCTTTGTCTATTCAATGGAACTGAGAGACAAGTTTCTAACCTTCATAATTTTCTTAACTCACTAGATGATAAAATTCAATTCACTTTAGAAGTAGGGGGCAAGAATATAAATTTCCTTGACCTTAATATTGATATTAAAAACTCCATTCATGAATTTAAAATTTACCGAAAACAGACGTTTTCAGAAGCCACGATCCATTTTAAGTCAGACCATCCTTTCTCATATAAATTGGCTGCTTTCCATTCTCAGGTTCACAGATTAGTCACTATACCTCTAAATAAATTTAATTTTGAAAACGAACTAAACATTATTAAACAAATTGCCATTAATAATGGCTATGAGGCGTCTCTTATAGATAGTCTTGTATCAAAAAAACAACGTAAATTAGCAGAAAAGATGCTATATTTCGGGAACTTGTCTAAAGACATAGACCGCCCTAGAATCTGGCATAGAATTAGTTATTTAGGTTGCACAAGCTTTAAAATTAAAAAACAACTTCGCTGATAGTGTTAGACCGGCGTTCTATTGCAAAAACTCTCTAGGCAAATTACTTATTAACAATAAAGATAGAGTAAACTTTAAGAACAAATCTGGTATTTATAAATTACAATGTAATGATTGCCAACATTTCTATGTGGGTAAAACCACACGTACATTAGATATAAGGGTATCAGAACATTTAGCTGCCTTTAGATTAAAAAAGAAACTTCGACATTCGCAAATCACTTGCTAATGGAGAACCATACGTTTAATGCGGATGATGAGGTTAAACTGTTGCATAAAAACATGGGGGATCATAAATTATTTTATCAGGAAATTTTAGAAATTAATAGAGGCCAGTTATACTCCTTACCAATCTTGAATGAGCAACTGAACCTTCCTAATTCTCCGCTATTATATCCGATACGTTGAAACACCTAACAGATTTCACTAAATGTGGAATGATTGTATATATTTACCCATTCGTCGAATTACATCCCGTCAAAACCCACAATACTATTATAATTGTAAAATCACTGGTATTTCTAAAAGAAGTTGAAAAGCGGCAACCGCCTTCGGCAATCGCCACTCTGGTAATATGGTGTTTACAAAATAAGGATTACGACGATTTCCGAAATTTTAACTCAGGTATCGGTGTGGCTCTCAGACGTATAATGTATTGCCTCGTAAATGATATTTGTCGCATTTGTATCTTCTATATAAGCGTTAGAAACTGTTTACTGTCTCTCAGTTCGAGTCCATTCGTGTGCTCGAATGCCTGAAGATGCCGAAAGGCGAAACCCGGGTCGTTAGTGACAAAATACATGGAAGTGTACAAAATCTCAATAATCCAAATTTGATATTATTTTATGTTCTCTTTTTCAAAAAGACATGGTTTTATAATAATTATAATAATAATAATGCAATTTCACCAATAGGAATTACAATTTAACCAATACAAATTAATAATATGTTATATCTGTATACTGTAACCCAAAATATAATAATGAAAAAAAGACAAAACTCATGACTAACATGTATCCAAGCGTTTATTTCAAAATTAGTGAGATATTTTTTTTACTGTTTTAGAAAAATCAGTTTTATAATTGTTACATGGTACTCTCAGTACGTCATCAAGGTGTGAGTCGGTAAGTCGACTCCTGCATACGTTCATTTTTCATTTTGGAACAAAATGATTCACAAAGATACGTTTATATGAACAACGAAAGCAGCAGGAAGGCACATTTTTGTATAGTCTTGTATTTTTAGGGACTTATTTCCGAAAATCGATGTACTCTTTTCCCTCTCTCTTTTTTTTTAATAGCGTTCAGATTAGTATCGATAAATTCATCAAATAGCTTTGCATATCATATCCCCAATGCAGCTAATAGTGTTATAGTTGTTGTTTTTAGGTGTCAGGGATTTTCTAAAAGCAACAAACAATTCTTGATCAACCTAAGTATTGAACTTTGTTTGTCAAGATATTCAATACTTAGGATGCAAGATTTTTTTGTTTCTGGCCTAACATAAAAGCTCGCTGGGTCGCAGGTTGAGTATGGCTGCTCTAAAAGCACATCTATTTGAATCTAGTTTACGACATTAGCACTCAATGTCTATTTTTAATAATTGTCGACTCATGTTCTCCTGCAACCATAAAACTGTGTGAACGGGTTCATGGTTTACCTGGATCGCCTCATAATCCTAAACAACCTATAACACTCAATGATTGGAAGCCCTCGTAAACACGAACGCCCGATGTAACGCCAAGTGAAATCCCGCAACCGTGCAGACCCCGGCATTAAGTGGTTAGTAGTAGTAATGAAAAAGCAAACCTTGTAATGCATCCAGCAAAATCTGAAAGTCTTCATCTGGTGTCCAGCTTGTGCTGCTGAAGAGAAATCCTGGTCTCTTTGACTTGAGTTCAATACGGTTGTCAACTTTCCTTGTTAGAATAGTATCTTCATTAGCGACAGTTTCAGAATTGCAATTTTCTTCAGTAGCAGAAAATGCTGAAAACTGAGGTGATAGTTTGAGCAGGAAATTATGTCGCTCTGCTGTGCTGATTGGCCTAAACATATCCGGTGGACGATCATATAGAACGTTGGCTCTAGAAAATAAATTCATTAATAATATATTTAATATTTTTTACTGTTTATTCTTGGTGGAATGGCATCATGAATTATTACGGAAACATGAATAATCATTTCATAGTTGCATATATAAAAAATAATTACTCTTAATATTTTCTATGGATTCGGCGGTAACTTTGCGGAAGTTCATTTTTAATTTAATTAATAATTACGTCGCTTAAGAATTTGTAGCCCCACCGAATACGCCCGTAAAAAGGGTATAAAACAGCGTGTGGTCAAAGAATGATAAGGTATACTTAATATCTTTAGTTATCACATAGAAAATCTTGAATGCCATGTATGAGCATTCATTGTCATTCTTTTGCAGCATTGAGTTGGATTTTTAAGTGTCCTGGGAAAAGTGAAAATAACACTCTTACCTAATATTCCAATGTCGAGACAGATCTTCTTTCATAGCATTAGTGACACAAAAGTGGGCATGAGCTTTTGCTCCAAAGAAAAATTCAAGTTTCTTGGCTATTCTTACTATAATATGTTCGTCACCATGTGAGAGGGTCATTATACTATAAGCATAATTGTGCCAGTCGATAATTAGTTTCGATCTGAAGACAATACAATAAAACCAGCACACAAAAAGGGTTGGAATTGCCGGCGGATTCTGACAAAGTACGTAATCATTTCTGCCCTTTAAAATTAGTGTTAATAGAAGAGCCACCGTTTGCCATAATGTTTTAAATATGTAGTTGATGATTTTACTTCTGCCTAGTGAAGGCGCGGAGGCTAGTGGAGTAATATTAATATTTTCATGCTGTATTATTTCAATTAAGGGTTTAGATTCACTGAACCCAATCAAATCAACAGTGAAATTACATTTGGCAAGGGATAGTGCATGGTATTGCATACGAGGACTTCTGCCGATATCTCCTAACACCACTACAGCAACAGTTTTCTTTTTGGACAAAGACATATCCGTAAATTATAGAAATGGTTAGAAAAGATTGCACATTATTGACAACTCATCAAAAGATACGTCGCGACACACAAGGTAAGTTTGTTGTTTAGATAAAAATGTCAAATTTAAAAACTGTCAGAACTAACCATAAGCAAATAATTTATATCGCGTTGAAGAGATCTAATAAAAGTATGTGGAGATAATAATTGATGACATTAAAAAAAAATAAAAAATATTGAATGACTCACATTTTATTAATTTCGTAACATTTATTTTCATTTGTAAATTTAAGTTGAAATTTGTCTATGGCGAATTATATCAAAGCATGATAATTAGCTCATAGATATACTTTATAGCATAGAGCCATAGATAATATACTATACATTAATAGTATATTACTTTATGCTATACATAGAGCACTATTTTCACGTGGTGGAAAACGTCAAAGTTGTTGACGAAAACGCTGCTGTGAAAAAGTTTCTTCTAAATAATTTAAAATGGCTCAGTTGAGATCATATTACAGTCTTTGCCCTTTGATCGATCATAAAAGCTTAATCGGCATATCTGAGGATAGCGATGTCGGTTGTGGAATCGTAACACTTAGCAAGAATGTTATAACTAGATATAAGGTGAGGTTAAAATAATGTTATTTTTAATTGACTGACTGAATCACTTCATTTGTGTCATATCATTCTTTAAATTTCATTCCACCATAGGTAAAATTATCAAAAGACAAGCATTTAACTTGTAGAATTATATTTTGTGAATTCTCGGTTGGTTTGGGGGATGCTCTCCTGGCTGACTATGAGCCTAGAATAAAACTAGATATATTTTTTTTCGAATCCAATTATCCGCTTGACTCACGTTTAGATGTCCATTAAAGTCATAATAATTCATAATAATATTTATATAACAATCTGTGTATTTGTGAAATAAAATATAATAATTGTAAATAACAAGCTATATTCTATACATCAAAGAAATTTGCATCTAAATATTTTTGTCCTTGTTTCACCCAAAGAGAAGCGGAAAGAAGTACGCTTGTGTCATTTTTATTACAGATTATATGAATATGCCTTGCGTTTAGTTTTCAGATCAGAAACAAATTGGATGTTGGACGTCAAAAGATCGCATTACTGCTTCAATAATGTATGACCAAGATGCTAATAAATATGTCGGAATTTTTAATGACAACACAATTAAATCTTGGGACGTTAATGCGAAGACCATAGACGGATTGAAGAAAATGAAGGTTCGTATCTTATCTCATTATCTTATATTCAATCTAGGCCAGTGATTCCCAACGGAAATTTCTCTCTTGCTTAGTAAAGGTGTGAGTGAGATATAAAAGCATGCTGGCGTTTGACCTTTTATCCTCCTCGCTCATATGCAAGTGAGGTTGTGTGGGGAATGAAGAAAATAATGATTTGAGTATAATCCAATGACAGTTGAACTGCGAGTCATTTATTTTCAGTATGCAGTAATACTCCTCGAATCGACAAACCAGAATCTCCGAATCGGAGATGGTAAACATATCGAAGTGTATGATTAGCATGAAAGTGACTCATTTCCCATGTCTAATGTACACACATTTCTAAAATATAATACAATATCTTGCAATTCCGCAGGCTGTAGTATGAAGAGCCCTGATCTAGACCGACAGCATTAATTTCTTGATCTATGTTAATGTGATTCATTACTATTCTTTTATCTCATTAAAAATGTTGACAATTTATCAATACGGTCAAACAAGATATAATTGTTTTTTGCTTCTATAATAATTTGAATGATCTTTTTCTTTTTAAACAGTTTTCAAAGCCAATAATCAGGTTAATAAAAGACCAGACTGGAAAACTTACTGTGGTGTTTGAAGACGGTGGCTGTTCAACGTTATCGCATAGTGTGCAATTCAGAAAAAATGTAGAACCTGTGACCCTGTTAGAGAAAGGGGAGGTCATAACTGATGCGGCCATCTTCTCCATCGATGAAACAGAATACGTATGCTATATTGCGAAACAATCTGAGAACTATTGTATAGTTACATGTGAACTGAGTGTCGATATTAACACACCGTTGCTGGATACCTCGAATAGAATCGAAATCAAACGAGAAGAGTTGGTGGGTGGAAGAGTCACTGGGGTTACTATTTCTGCAGATGCTGAACCACCGCAAGTTCATGCCATGTGTAAGTTTTATAAATTATTGCTATATTGTTACTGTAGGCTATTATTGATTTCAATAAATAATTATTTGCTGTCGCTTAACCCTTTCAACCTATCTGATTTATGGATGTATATGAAAAAAAATAACAAATGTATAATTTGCGATACCGACTTAGACTGCTTAGTGGAATTTTAATATCAATTCGAATGTTTTGTCACTATGATTCGGGTTAGGATCGTAAACTTAGTGGTTATATTATAACCAAATTTCCTTTTCATATTATACGTGATGGGAAGCCAGGTCGCTTATGAAAGTGTATGAAGTTGAACGATTCTATAGATGTTTACTATTTATTTTATTTTTATGAATTGGCATTTACTCTGTAGGACTCCTCTGTAATAAGGTTAAAATACAAAAATATTTATCTCTACAAAATTCTTGTGTTTTATTTTCAGGGTCTGATGGAAGGTTATTTTCAATTAATTTGATGGACAGCACTAGCGTTTTAGTTGGACATGTCCCCTGGATATGTTCTCAGCTAGAAGTCAGCTTATCATGGATGGGGGATAACCATATCGCCATTTATGGAGCTGACGCAGCTCAAGAAGGAGCAGCTTTATCGATATTCAATGCATTATTCGGCGTCAACTCGTGCAGCCACCCTCTGAAGCTTTATTGCACCGGTGCCAGAATGTGGTGCCTGAAAGATTACATTCTGCTGGAATCGACACAGCACTTGGCCGTCATACCTTACATCTTGTCCTCCCATCAGGACACGTTCTCTTTGATCGGTTCACATAAAAATGAAAAAGATTTGGAAACACTTTTGCTTGCAGATTGGGGTCAAGGAAAAGCTCCGTGGAAATCGAAAGAGAAATGGAATGACTTTGCCAAGAATGGCATATCAGAAAGAGAGATATGTTTACGATATTTGCCTTCACTGCTGGAGAAAAATGATGTCAATCAAATTAAGAGCGCATTAAAAGATTTTACCGATGTGCCGGAGAATATTCTTGTCAATTTGATTGTGTATATCATCGATAGATGCGGCATATCAGCTTCGAAAATGACAAATGAGGAATTTGCGACAACTCTAACCGACAAAGTAGACTTGCGAGATCTTTTAGATTTCATTTTGGGATTGCCGTATGTTAAAGAAAATATGATTCCGTACTTGCGAAAACACTTTGAATTTGAAAACATGTTGTTTTTGATGAGGTATTTGAATTATTTGCTCGAAGACACCTCATCTAATACAGTTTTTGACTCAGATTATGAAAACAAAATTATTGTCTGGGGGTCAGTTTTAGTGGATGCGCATTTTCAACAGATATTGTTATCCAACGAAGCAAACACATTTAATATAGTTTCCCATCTTAAAAACACAATAGATACCCTCATTAATAATTGTGGTGAAATTGAAAATGTACTACCGATTTTGCAATCATTGCTATCTGGGTATGATAGGTCTTCTGGTGTAAATATAGATGACAGCGCATTGTATTATATTGAAGAAATTAAATTAAATTGCTTTTAATCAATAAATATATTTTGTTTACTTAGATTATCTTTCATTTCTTGGACAAAAAATGGTAAACCAAATTTCAATTGTTCATATTTTGTACATTTCCATATGTTAAACTTCAAATTTCAGTAAAGCAAATTGATATAATTTAACATATCGACTGAGGGTGCTTGATGTTATTTCAATATCAAATTTGAATTGTTGAAATTTTGTACATTTCATACATAAATTTTTGTATGTAAAAAAAGGATGCATCAAAATTTGCAAATCATTTGTTGTTGGGGGATCATACGGTCAATGCAGATGGTGCGGTTAAAATGTTGCATCAAAACATGGGGGATCGTAAATTATTTTATCAAGAAATTTTGGAAATCAAGAGCCCAGTTAAATTCCTTACCAATTTTGAATGAACAGCTTTATCTCCCAAGCTCCCCGTTTTTGTATCCTTTACATGAGGTGAGTTTGTAAAATAAAAACAAACATAAATTAAGATTCAAAATAATGATATTCCCATATTAATACATTCATCTCATAGTCATCCTGACAAAGCCCACTAGTTTGGAATGGGTGGGTACATTTATGCTTTCGTCAAATTACATTTCTAAAACCCACGATTCTATTTTAAAAAATAAAACACAATTCATTTGTATTACTTCCACATATTTACATAGTACATATGAATTGTGTTTTATTTTTTAAAATATAATGTCTTTCCACCAAGAATTGACAGTTAACACCTTAAAAGTGACCAACGATTCTATTAAAAGTGGGTATCGCTGGTAATCTAATTTTATTTGGTTCATGCCCTCCCGCAATGTAAAGTCCTTTTAAGAGTTGTTAATGCGTTTGTTTTCCCAACTAGGATTAAGGTTAATTGTTGGCGGGTGTTGGGAGTAATTCAGGTATTAATGTAGTTCCTCAACTTGGGGATAATATTTTGTCGTATTTTATCTTATATATAAACTATTTACTGTTGTCAGATCGATTTCATTTGTGTGCTCGAATGCCTGAAGATGCCGAAAGATGAAACCCGGGTCGTTAGTGACTAAATATTGTACATAGAAATGTACAACATTTCAACAATTCAAATTAAATCAAAGTGATCAAAGCATACTAGGGTGATGTAATGCAATGCAATCATACACAGATTACAATTTGTGTATATGTCAAAAAAAAGATATCTACTGAATCTCTATCTTTCCAGGTTGCTTAACATTGTAACTGCTATAGACTTACAGTCCTTACTGGGTGTATTTCATAATAACAACACAGCGTTAAGCGCTTAGAAATGTTTGCCAGGCTTGTCCTCCGGGTAGTTTCCAAAGACTGCTATGCACCATTGTGCTAAAATAAAAACAGTTTTTACTTGGAAAGCTACTATTAGTTGCGATATATTCGCTCTATGGACGATGGCTGTTAAATGGAAGATAATTCATCTTTGTTGCGACCATGTTGGCAGAAAGAAGAAATCTAGAGGCACTAAACACAATCTATATAATTAGTTGAATATTTCATGACTCAACCGAGTAAATTCGCATACCTCTCGTTCGTATGGTAAGCAAGATCCACGAGAGCGAGGAACACATAGGAAGATGGGTATGAGCTGCTGTGCAAGATTATGTGGAGGGGGGGATGCATGTTAAAGCTAAAATGTTACTTATTATGGCCTCGGTCTCCTTAAAATGGAGCCATGTTAACAGACAGTTCTGTTAAGAAATATATTTCATAATGGTTGTGTAGTTATGAAAATAAATGAGAAAGATAACAGACGTGCTTGGTAGAAAGGTTTATTTGTTGACTGTTTATTTTACAATACCTTCCATAAAATAAAGTTGAAACGTGCTGAGAACAAAATAGTAACTATAAAAAAAGCAGAGCAGTAGAATTCTGAAATTTTCAATTACTTTGCTGATCTTGCAAACTGTACAACCATTGGTTTATTCTTCAGGATGAAACCGTTTGTTTCGTTCAAAGCTTTTTGTGATAGTTCAATAGAAGGAAAGGTGACAAAAGCTTGACCTTTCATTCGACCTTCTTGCAAAACTCTAACGCTAAACAATTCAAAATCTTTGAAATAGCAGTGCATTACGTAGTTTCTATAAATTCGCTCAATATCTTCAGAGACAACCTCTTTCGCTAAGTTTTTGATATAGAGTCTCATCGATGGTGAACCGGGGTGGTAATTTTTAAACACTGGCAACACTTTCATGTCTTTTAAGGAGAGTTTATTCATCAAAAGATCCTTTTTACTTATTAAGTTTAATTCTTGACATGCGTTGTCTATTGGTTCCAAAGTTTGTTTTAATTCTGGTTTTTCTACATTTATCATTTTGCCGATAGTTCCAATATTTTCAGAGACAACTGAATCAACTGCGAGAATTTTGTTTACGTTGACTTCAATTTTTTTAGTTTCTTGTATGGTACTAGATTCAAAAACTTCTGCAGGGTCATAGGAAATATTTTTCTTTCTAACTTTGTTATTTGTGCTAATATTAGAAATAGAAACACTAGGCTTCTGTCTGATTTTTTTAAGTTTACATTTTCTTTTCACCGGTTTAATAATATTCATTTCGGGGATTGTGTCATTTTCTTCAGAATTAGTCGACATCTCTGACTCTTCAGATGATGCTTCTGGAAGAGGAAGAGAAATGATTTCCATCGGTGCAGTCTTCTCAGAGTATTTCATTTGGACACTTTCCATGCATTCTTTAACATAGTCTTGCACTTCACCGTTGATGGGATTAAACGGAGGGTCCAATCCCATTTTATTCATTAAGTGTAGAGTTTGAATATACAATTGGACATTTTTTCCAATCGCAAAGAGCATATTGAATAATATTTCACCTGTTACCTTTGGATAGTTATAACACAAGTTTGGCGGAGGTGGCTGTAGTAAGTTAACGGAAGGATTCCAACTGTTGACTAAATTCAGGAACTCGCTAGCAAATTTGGAATCATTATTCCTAGTGTGCTGGGAGTGATCGTTTAGATTATTTTCATCACGCGTATACTCCACTGTGAGACGTCTGCCGAGGACTTCTAACTGATGAAGTCGCAGAAGGGCGTTTGCAGCAGCGTCTTGTGATTGAAATGATGCGAAAGCCGTGTGGCTTTTTGAATTTATGAACCATACTTTTTCAGCGCCAAAATGCTTCAAGAAGTCTTCTCTCTCTGAGACTTCCAGGTCACTTGAGAGGTGCCTTACCAAAAGGGTCTTAGACATTTTTATGTTAACACGAAATTCAAATCAAACGAGTGGCGATATTAACTATTTTTATATTTAACAATCATGGTCGGTTACCTTTCCGATAAGGTTAAACGAATATCTGTTATGACATTTCTACTCAATGCTGCTACAAACCAAAACTATAGATAATATTGCCATATATCGACATACTTCAAGATAAATAGATTTTTTATTACAAGTATTGTGGCGTACAGATAAATTTGAATAAAAATAATTATTAAACTCATTTTTTAGCTTTTAGAGATAGCAGATAGTTTCTTTTAAAAATATATCCGCTACTTATCCACTCACAACATATTTTTCTCTATGCCACTTTGACAGATCGAGTACGATGTGTCAAAGTGACAAAATAAAATTAGCTGTCACTGAATCGAAATGTCAACAATAAAAGAAGCAAAAAATGATTATTATTTAGAGTTATCAGAAAGTCCAATCCGTTTTGACTCTGTCAGTCCCCTGACGAATGTATTTTTTGACGATACAAATGGGCAGGTAATATTTGTTGTGAATTAATTAATGACATATCTCTGGTGTCGATATGCAAAATGGCTATTATATTACGAATGTCTGATTATTGTAGGTTTTTGCGGTCCGTTCGGGTGGAGTCACCGGGGTGATTGTCAAAGGCCCCGATCAAAATACGTGCACAACGTTTCGAATGGAAGATAAAGGTCCTGTAATATCCATAAAATTTTCTCCAGACCTGTCGGTGCTAGCTGTGCAGCGGTCCCAGTCTTGTGTCGATTTTATGAACTTTGATAACTTGACACCGACGACAGCGGAGTATTCACAAAATTGCAAGTGGAAAAACGGATCACTGTTGGGATTTGTGTGGACAAAATCAAATGAAATTGCGTTCATATCTGATCACGGAATTGAATTACTTCAAGTATTTTCAGAAAAAAAACAACTCAAGAGTTTGAAATCAACCGCTCTAAGGTATGGATTAACACCACCGAAAATCGTAGTATGTGTTGAAGAAACTTAGTTCAGTAAAATGATCTATGCTTCTATACTTCAATCCAGAATTCGAAACATTTTATTTAGTCCACTCCTAATGTGACGCATATGGATAAAAAGATGGTGCTAGAATAACAAGTTAGCTAATCATTATGACCCGATTTTAGGATTGGAAAAGTGGGAGGGAATTGTTGCAGAAAAATATGTTTTTGAAAACAAATCCCTAAATCAATTTTTGACAGCATTCTCGTGGACACTGCAACTGAAGAGTACAATTCTAACAACTCGGTTACATGCCCGGCAAATACATTTGGCTAAAATAAAAATTGACGAGATGCTGGCTTGATGTTTTCTGTTATATTTTATTATAATATAAATTTTATTATCAATTGTTGAATTAGTTTTGTCTTTAAAAATGTGAAAATTATTAAGTAATCTATTATTTGTTTCGTAGTGCTTCTTGGTTTTCATGGTGTGCACGAAGTAAGCTTGCTCTTCTGGCTAGTGAAAATGGCGTATATCTACACCCCTTCTTGCTCGGAAACTCATCAATAAGTAAACTACCGCGAGTTGAAAGTAGGTTTACCATATTAAAATTATTTATGAACAGTTTATAAGATTTCACATTCAAGTAAACAAATTTAAAATATTTTATTTAAGTGGAAGGCGGCAGGGCTGTCAGTGAACGAGATGTAAGCTGTGCTAGGTTGTACGAGTCGTCATGGTGTCTTGTACTCCGACATGGGGGAGAATGTCCTGCAGAAGTTGTGGCGATTCCCTTGGATACGTCTGGAAATACTTTACGAATGCATGCTTTCCGCACTGGGCTTGTTGGAAGATTTGCTATTAATGTAGTTGATGATCTTGTTGTTGTGCATCATCAGGTACTCTTAAAATTTTTATAAGAATTAACAATCTTTAATTTTAAGTATTATTTTCATATAATGATGTATGCTTTTTAGGCCAGTCAAACTTCAATGCTGTTTGATATAATGGAAGATGGAACTACTGAAGGTACAATAATGATCCACGGTCCGATAGCTTCTCCGAAATCCCTCAAACCCGTAACACTTATTGACCAACAATGCCAAATGTGTATCCTTTCGAACTGTATAAATATATTCGATGTTGATATTTAATTACATAAATCTGTGACTTAAATTACTTGCTACTTTCGTTGTATAGCAACTGTGTCAATATCCATCCTTAATTGAAAAATAGATTCAGGGAATTGGGTCGTCTTTCAACCGGACATAGTTATAGATGCCCGCCTTGGATGTCTGTGGCATGTCAATTTGAAGCCTAATGGGTTGCTGTGCGCTGCTCCGGAAAAGATTGTCGGCGTTCTATTGAGAAGAACCGATGGCAGAGCGACAATATTCGACATCTTGAGAGATTTGACTGCCGATGGTGGAAATAATCTAGCCCAACTGATGCAAATTTTTGATAAAATAAACTGGGTTTACAGGTAAATCAAAGTCTCAACTCAAAACATTCCTCAGGATATAAGACTATTTAAATGTCAGTCAATCATTCTTTCAATTGGTCTGACTAGATCAAATTGTTCTTTTTTCATTGTATTTATAATTTTCTGTGTAGGGGGTATAAAAAGATATTTAAAAATGAAAATTTAGCCTATTTGTAATTTTTTTTTATATAAATTATCTAACTTCAAATTTAATTTAAGTATCCACTTTAATATCATGTTTGCTTTCAACAGAAAATGGGCTGAGTCCGAGATGGCAAAGCAAACAGGACAAAGTTCCGGACAGTCTAATGATCCAAATCCAAAAAATTCACAGTTTCTAGCTTCATGTCACAGAGTTGTTATTACGCAGCAGGATGTCTACAGAAATGTTCTCCAGCATCATACAGACTCGCAACACATTATTCAAGTATTATTTTCTATTTTATTGCCTCAAAACCAATAAGTTTACAATGATAATATTCTAAATTTAAAAACGTCTTTGGTTTGACCTAGGGTTTCTTAATGGGAAGTTACTGAAATACTTGTAGTGGAATTAAATTATTGCATATTGGGATGATACAATCAGTCATATCTGTCAAACTTTTGAGACAGGAGCATTCATTTCTTTCCATCAGTTTATCTGAGTTCTGCATTAAAATCAGTTAAATAAAAATTCGTCTCTATTTCAAGAAATACATGTGTAATTTTTAATTTTCGCTTTCACTTGTGGACACAAGCGGGCGATTGTTTCAATAAGGATAAGAAACACTGGTTTAACCTGAAAAATCCTTTTTATTAAATTTCTTTCATCAATTGGCTTACGATAATTAATTATATCTTGCTGTTTTAGGTTGTGCTGAATTATTTGTGCTCATTGGCAAAGCACGGAGTATCTCCGCAGCATGCCTTGACAGAAATGCTTGTCAGGGCTCTTGTCAGAAACAACCGTTTCTCAGAATTGCATCAGCTCCTCCAGTACGGGGCCATCGGTGATTCGAAACCGTTGGCTTGCTTATTACTATCGCTAGCCAACCTTCACCCGGCCGCTCACCAGCTTGCATTGGATATGCTTCATAGACTAAACGCACATGAGGTAGGGAATTTTACATTTGTATTTTTAAATTGAATACCGAATTAATTTCTCTTTCACTAATGATCATTTTACCCCTTTCCGTGTTTAGCCACTAAAAGTAATTTATCCTCTCACCCCAACATTTCAAAAATTAAATTAATATCACAATAAAAATTTTCTGTGATAACATGAAAATAGAATACAACAGTATTTGAATATTAATTTTCATGTCTATGTTGAATAAAGTGTAGGCTTGTGGAGTCCAGCTTTTGATCATGTATACCCATACCGTGGGCAGCGAACAAGTTAATAGGGTAAAATATAACAATATGTTAAATTCTACAAGGATTGTCAAATATTACCAATTACCATAAACAATTAAATATTCATTTCTATTATCTACTTCCATGATTCCCTTTCAACCGCCAATCGTGTTGTTTCTTTTCAGGTCATATCAGTATTCTCAAGTTGAATTCTATACATAATACCTTACAGTTTTCATGGCTAATTTTATAACTCTATTATAATGGAGTTCTATTAAGTAAATAGCAATTCAATGATTATTTTTGTTGAAAAATAAATGACAAATCTTTATTCTCTACAAAAAAGAACTTTTCTTAGAATGCGAAAATCATTCAAATAACATTGAATGTTTACTTGTATGTTTCAAAAGTTTGATATTACTAAAAATACATTTATTTTTATTTGTAAATAAATGTATTGCTTTTTAAAATAAATAACTATTTGGAAGAGATATGTATTTACTCTTTTAATCTTTTCGATGTTTATTGCTAGTATGTGAAATACTGATAAACCTTAATGGGGTCAGCATTTATTTTTTTCTTTAGCACAGTATATTTTTTGAACAACGAAGTAATATTATCAAGATTGCTCGATACATTATTTTACGTGAGATGCTTATTTCTTAGCTACAATTATTCATGTTCACATGTCCATCTTACAAACTTTGTTCATTACTATTTATTTACTTTGAATATAGACAAAATTCGTAAATGTCTGCATTGGGTAACAGAAGCAAAACTAAAGTTTGTCGAAATAAATTTAAACCAGATGTGTGTTGGATGCAAAAAATTCCGATATGCTAAGGTATTTTGATTTTTAATGGAACAAATATGTTCTTATACGAATATATAGCAGTATAAAAAACACAAAGGTGTACTACAAGAAACGCAACGGAAAACATAGTTTGCCCTCCATTGCTAAATTGAGATTACCCTTTCTGCATTTGATCACATTTCTAATATACTGAAGACTTTCTCGCGTACAATGTGTTAACATAGCCAATCTAAGCAATAAATTGATTGCACCTCTAATATATTTTAACTACATATGATCAATCAAATTCTTTCTGTGAACTGTTTGAATAATTTGCTGTTATCTGTTAATGTTTCGAAAAAATATGGTTGGCCTAAACAATGGCAAGTGATAACAAAATTGCCTGTTACAAAGGTTGCATTGTTTTGTCAACGTTTTATTATGTTACTTCTTTTGATTTATAGGAAGCTGTGGAGGTGTTGCTGGGTGGAGGCGAAGTTATCGCTGGGGTCGGCGTTGCCAAACAATATAGTGCATTATCAGTTCCATTACCTATAGGTCAGATACAAACAACAAATGTTTGGAACTCGCTCCCTGCACGGAAACTATTATCAGCTGCACAGAGCGATGTAAACATTTTCATATCCGTCTTCCATGCACTCGAGAATAGGAATAGGATGAACAGAAATTCTCAGAGTTTTTTCAAAGGTGAGATAGTGAAACATTGAACAACATAATATTATTATTAAATATTAACTGAGTGTTCGACGTCGTCCTCTCTGACGGGTTCGAATTCCTATAAGGACACTTTTATAAATTGATGTTTCAATCAATTATTTGATAATTGAAGAAAATTTATTCTGAAATAATGTGATTAGAGAAAACTGTGTTTATTTTGAAAACTTCAATATTGGAAGAACACTTTGTACATCACTATTTGTATTGGTGACTCATAACTAGGTGGGCTCTCGAAAAAACTCATGATTTGTTTTAAGCCAGAGTAAAAAAACATGGCAAAAAAAACCTGACTGTGTTGTAGTTTTTGCACATAATCCTTCACCTTGGATTAACCTTCATTGTTCTGGCAAAAAATGTCATAAAATGTTTGGGTAAATCAATGTTGAATATTTTATCACATATAATTAAACATTGTATTATTCACATTTAATGTTGTACAAATAATAACCGTTGAGCAATGAATGCTTGTGAATCTAGTTATAAGATTCAAATTTTTGACGCAATTATTTTTGGATGTTTTTAAATAATATTTGAAGGGAATACTAGGGGTACTGTTGTTAAATTATATCAGGAATTGAGAGATAAGAGACTAAGACTAAGCTGCTACTTAAGGATGAGGATAGGACAGATCTACCAGTTAGCTGATTGTTCTTGGAATTTCTTGTTTTCTTATGATCAGACGGGTGGGAGGGAATTTAGACATCATAGTCATTCATGTCTCCGAACACAAATCTGCAAATCGATTGAATAATAAATTTATCAGTGTCCATACTGAGATTCGAACCAATGAACATTGCAACCGAAGAGGACAGGCAGGGTCTGTTAGTAGAGGAATTTAACTGGGATCATCTGGTTAGTGTTGAGCGATACTCTCATTCAACCTTCCACAGTATTGTATTTATTTTGCAGGATGTCATGCTTGTCACATGATAACAGGTTATGATGAAAGTGACTGAATTTTTTTATAAAGTACGCTAAGGTCAACAATCTGCCAAAAAGTCATGATTTCATAAATTTATGGCATAGCAACCAAAATTATGTTGAAATTGTAGCATTGCAAATATAAATTGCATATTAAAATCATAAATTTAGGAAAATCCTACTCTTCTACCTTTCTGTTTTTATTTTGACTTCATTTTATATTTCTCTGTTAAAGTTGAATACAATTGACAAGTAAAAAGTATGGATAATGTGTTTAAAGATTTTATGATCTATGATGTTTAGCAGTGCATAATAGTTCAGAATGCTAGGGTTAAATGTAATCTTAATTTTTTTTTTTTACGAAGGATGTTGAATTTTGAACTATCTGTGGAAGTAAGAAGATTAAGTAAGTTAATAAAGTGTAATTTTTATTTTACAGGTGAGCAGTGCGACACATATGTTCAACTCTACTCAGCCCTCTATCCGGAAACTTATGAAAAACAGTCTACGAATATTAAATGAAATTAATGAATTATGTTATGTATTTTGGCAATGTAAATAAGAGATTATTAAATATTATACAGAGTTTATTTATCAAAAAGAGTTGTTTTACCGATACCAATAAAAAATTTGTAACATATAAAAAAGGCCACAGTGAAGAAAGAATGACTATTCAGTAAATCAATCAAGATGTAAAATGGCTCTGATGGCTTTTCCTTCGTGCATCAAATCGAAGGCCTTGTTTATTTCATCAAATGGCAAATCGTGAGTCACGAATTCGTCCAGGAGTATTTCTTTTTTCATATATTCATCGACCAGTTTCGGAACGCTGTCTCGGCTTTTCCATCCTCCGAAAGCAGTGCCTTTCCAAGTTCTACCGGTGACGAGTTGGAACGGCCTCGTGCTGATTTCCTGACCTGCACCGGCCACTCCGACGATTACAGACACTCCCCATCCTTTATGAGCGGATTCTAAAGCTGCTCGCATAGTATTAACGTTACCGACGCATTCAAAAGTGTAATCTAGACCTCCGTCTGTCAAATCAATTAAAACTTGTTGGATAGATTTATTGGGGTAATCGTTCGGGTTAATGAATTCTGTGATTCCAAACTTTTTGCCTATTTCAAATTTGCTCGGATTCAGATCGATTCCGATGATTCTGCCGGCACCCGCTGCTTTGCATCCCATGGCTACAGCTAATCCAACGGCTCCTAGTCCCCAGATGGCACACGAAGATCCCTTTTCGACTTTGGCGGTGTTGAGAGCCGCTCCGTATCCGGTTGGAACTCCGCAACCCAACAGACAGACTTTATCTAAAGGTGCCGCATCAGCAATTTTGCATATTGAAATCTCCGCAACAACCGTGTACTCGCTGAAGGTGGAACAGCCCATGAAGTGATAGAGTTTTTGTCCTTTGCATGAAAATCTGCTAGTGCCGTCCGGCATGAATCCTTGTCCCTGTGTTATCCTAATTTTTTGGCACAAATTCGTTTTTGGGCTCAGGCAAAACTTGCACGTCTTGCATTGAGGGATGTACAGCGGCACGACGTGATCTCCCGGTTTGACGGACGTCACTCCTTCTCCGACGCTCTCGACTATTCCCCCTCCTTCGTGGCCCAATACCACAGGGAACAGTCCTTCGGGATCGGCGCCGGAAAGTGTGTAGGCGTCAGTGTGACAGACGCCGGTTGCTGTCACTCGCAGTCTTACCTCGCCGGCTTGAGGGACGCCGACTTCGATTGTTTCTATTGATAAAGGTTTCTTTTCTTCCCATGCAACCGCCGCTCTACATGTGATGACTTTACCGACAGTTGACATTTCTAAATGATTACGTTTTCTTCTAAATTAATCAGTGATAAAATATGAGACAATGACTTTTTACGAGACGACTTACGCTGCCAAGTAGCCCAGGCACGAATAATTTTGATAAAGTGACATTGACCGTCGATCTGACCATAGAGAACTATACTTTGGAACTGACCTCGGGTAAATTTATTTACGCGTTCGGTATTATACAGAGTATGCACTGAAAAACGCAACCACAATTAAGTTATAGTCTACGATTCAATTTTATCATTTGAATATAGTTTGGTGAATTTTAATTGGTGAATCAGATAAAAGACATCTTCAAACGAATTACGCGCCATAAGTAGTAAAACCATTGAAATAAAAAGTAGTCAATTTCTTATTAAAAATGAATTTCCACACAGTTGCTTACAACCGAATGAATCGAAAATAAAAAGATGTGATAAAAAGATTGACATTGAGAATAATATTAACGTTTTTACCTAATTCATTGTAACCCCGAAAATATGAGATAGAATACTG
The DNA here is from genome assembly GCA_022494535.1 of Himalopsyche phryganea. Classification (NCBI taxonomy): domain Eukaryota; kingdom Metazoa; phylum Arthropoda; class Insecta; order Trichoptera; family Rhyacophilidae; genus Himalopsyche; species Himalopsyche phryganea. The sequence goes on along the minus strand of JAGVSL010000061.1, from coordinate 921,087 downwards.
TTAGGTACATATTTATTCTTATTACATTCATTATATTCTAAGGTCTTAAGTTTTATATTTAGCTAAATTGATTCATTTTAGTAGAATATTGCTCCAAGTTATAATAATCCACTGTAAAATGAAGACGTCTTTGGGCGATTTTCAATATTTTATATGCCAATATATTACCAATTATTTCTGCAAGACTACCATTTTGTTCTTCAATTCTTTGGAGAGTAATTTAATCCTACAATATTTTATTGGGGATGGTAGTAAGCTTATAGTTCAATCTCACATTCATTTTGCAATCTACTCAGTCTCTAAAGATCTTCTTTCATTGAAATAGCTACACAGCATTCTATAATATGATAGGTACCTAAATGCGTAACTCACCATATGTAAAAACTCAAGAAACCAAAAACGGCAGGTAGAAAATCAAATTCGTTGTCATAGCAACGTAAAAAATCACAAACATCACAATTCAAAGTGTGTGCTATAATTTGAGGCATTTTTATTTATTGACCTAATACATCTACTGAATCAATTGAAAAGAATGATTTGTGAGATTTAAAGTGCTGATAGTATATTATTTTGTGCCAGAGTAAAATTGATTGTAATGCCATGAAGACAAATTAATATTGAATCTTAAAAACAATTCATAAACATCTTGTAGCAATTTATCATACATACAAAAATGGGTGACAGTCCAGATGATATAAAAAAAACATTTAGAGACAAAATAAAAGATAGATTTACAAGCGTAAAACAAAAATCTTCTGAATCACTCATGAAAGCAAGATTTAAACACACTCATCATAAAAATCAAAGCGTATCATTGCAAAATCAAAATGCATTCGATTTTTTCCCTCGAGAAAGCCAAGAAGATGACATTGCAAAAGCTATGCAAGATATGGATCTTCAGACCAAGGTCAAGGTGGTTTCGCAACAATTAAAGCAAAAACTTAAAGAGAATGATGACTTCTTTTTACGCATAGCTCCACTAGTTTTGACAGAGGAAAAAGTTGAGCAACAAAAAAATATAGAATCAGCTGATAATATTGACGATGAAATCAAAAGCCACGAAGATCAAAAAGTCTCCCCTATTTTGAAATCAAATAAACAAGAGAAGACTGCCTTGTCATATTTCGATCCGGAAATTAATATATCAAGCAGTGTGACACCTTTAATTATAACAAAATGGAATGACAAAGTTTCCAGCGATTCATTATTTTGGGACGGAACAAAAAAATCGCTAGGAGAATTCACACTGAAGATAAATCCTGTATACGAAGGAATCAGTTGTGGAAAAAAGCCAGCTTATAATAAAAGAAACGACCATCTCAAAAATGCTATGAGTCATTTGAAAGATGCCAGGTATCTAGAAATGCTTTTGCTCATCATTAAATTTATTATCAGGAAATCTATGGTAGCAGTCTTTATATTAGATGCACCGTGTGTCAAGCTCTAATATTCTAATTGTGAATACACTGTTGGATTATACTAATGATAGATACATTCTTCACATTTTCGTCCATTGTCCATTTCCGTCCATCGTCCATTGTTTCATTCGACCATTTCGAATTTCCACCTAATAAATTGTATGACATCCTCTTTCTGTCAATACGATTGATAAACATTTAAAATCTTTATTCCATTCATATTTATATGTATGTTTCAGCGACTGGTTTGATTCGAACGGTTCCATAATAACAGAGGATGATCCTGTCCGCACTTTTGATAATACAATACAATATGTAAGCAATAAAGAAGTGGAAATAATGACAGTTTTTAGTAAACCTGTCTATCTCAAAGCTATACCGCAACATGCGCACTCAATAGCAAGTACATCTCAGCACAGCAATGATATTGAAATAAGTTTTGGAAAGATAGAATTTCTTCATCATCCATTATTTTCAATTGAGCATGTGTTAGCGCAAAAGCTGATTGAATTACACAATACATATCTCTCAAGTCACTATTCAATCAAAGAAAAACAGCTAGATGAGGCTTTGATAGCTTCAAGGAAAACAAAAAGAGAAAGACAGAATTATATATTAGAAACAAGTGATGGTGGTTATAAAACGGTTTATAAGGATGAGATTTTTCAAAAATGTGTCAAGGAGATTTCCAAATTAAGAAAATCGAAATTGAAAGAAAGTATGAAAGAAAGAATACTCTATAAAAGATTGATAGCTTTATGGAAATTTATAAAAACCGTTCGTAAAACACTGAACTTTACAAATACCAGTGTTTTGTTGGAAATTATTAAAAGAGATACAAATTTTGAAGAAGAAAGAATCAAATGGGAGGAAAGGTTTGAAGACGAATTAAACGATATCAAAGATCAAATCAAATGTGAATACATCTTAAAGAAAGCTGAATACACAAAACGAAAGAGAGAGAGTTATCGAAGTTCATCAGGTGAAAGCGTCGAACGACCAAGTAAGCCGATGCTTTCCTATGATGATGAAAAATCGAGAAAAGAACTTTATGATGAAATGTGCAGATGTCATCGTTTACCTGAAGAGCCACTGTTATCGTTTAATTTGAAGCAAAATAAAGATATCGTAACACCTGTAACGAGCTCGGTGAGCGAGACCAAGCGGAGGAGTTTTGTGAACCGCACTAAAGTTTTTATGAAAATTTGTGTAAATAATAAATTTGTCTGTCAAACCGACGACTATCAACTCAATGACGATTTTGTCGTGGATGTGAATGAAAAATATTCTCTAAAATTAACAGAGCATCCGTCGGTGATCCTGCTCTTGATCTATGAGAAGACTTCATTCGCTTCGATAAACAAAACTGCCGAAGTATTGTTGCACATTCCTAAAAGTCAAGATGTGCATAATAGTAAACTGATATTTAAATTTACACCGAAAAAAGAATTTTCAAATTATGGCATAGGTTCCTGCAGCTCCGTTTCTCTCTATATTAAGTCTAAATACCCGCAGTTCACTAAATTTATCAACTCGGAGTTTGAGGCTGACGAAGAATTAAAATGCAGCGGAAAGGTTGACATCACTGTTGACTTAAAATTAAATGACAGCTATGTCGAGCAGCACCCTGATAATCACGCGGCACTCTGCGATTATTTCAACATAAAACAAAATTTTAATACTGAACTTCTGTCGCATCTCTTTGACGGTTTGTTGGATCCGAATGATCCAGAAAACGCTTATCTTTTTACGTTCCACAATAAATTTTTGGATAAGCCGATGAAGTCTAAGCATTTCTACTTCAATAATTTTTTGAATTTCAATTTTATAAAAGAGGATTGCTTGGATATTTCAAAAATATTCGGAGTGTTCGGTAATAAGAATTACATTCGTAATGAATCAAAGAGGGCTCTCGCCGATGACGACTTTGCATCTACGAGTTCCGCAATAGATCAATATTCGAGGAGACCGAGGGAGAGTGTTTTAGATAATATATCTCGGGTGACTGACGTCCTGGATCCTATTGATTTGAAACGTAGAAGTAGTATTCGCTATCTTCAATTGGTGAATGATCATCTGTTGCTCGAGAAAAAAAACTTTAACAAGGATAAACAGCTAAGCGACATAATTACAAACTTTAAATATCCCGGAGTAGGGTGAGTTGGCGATGATTATTATTATGGCTGTAGAGCCTGGCAAGTGTTCTTTCGACTGAATGTTGTTTGCTTTATTTTCAGAAATATTGCAGTAGATTTCCTGAGTCCGAAACGTCCGCTGTTTTATCAAACAAGTCAGTCAAATTTTGTACCGAAAATAAGAAATGTTGCAAACGACTACACCTTGAGAGTGTGTCTACTTAAAGCCTTTCAACTTCCAAACAGATTGGAGGACGTCCAGACGACCACATCTAACATCAATAATTATGACGGTATTGCTTTTAACCAAGTTTTCTTTCAATACGCTTGTATGCAATATGAAAATAACAGCTTCAATTGTTTTTTTTTACCTAGTCCAATTGAGAATGATAAGTCTGAAGCCGTTCGTGAGAGTGACCTGTCAAGGCAAAAGTCAAAGAACATCAACTGCTGTTGGAAATAATCCAACATGGAATGAACAGTTATGCATAAATATCAAGTAAATACCATTTCCTCGTCTTTTTTGTCTAGATTAAATCTAGACAAAAAAATAATGAAATACTTACACCAATCAAGCCATGTTTTAGTTTAAAAATAATAGTATTCTTTTAGAGTAGTGACGTTTCGAGTTGGTTAGGAATATTAAACATTAAAATTATACTTAATATTTCTTCAAGGTATAATACGTCATCTACAATATCATTCAATTTGTTTGATGAGCAGATAGAAGATCTGGTTGGCGATGATAGATTGGAAAACACAACTGTTCACTGCCAATACAGTGCTAATTGGCTGTCATCCCTGAAGATATCCTTGTTGAGTGTGTTTTCTGAATCAAAAGTAAAATTTGATTTTCATAAAATAGTTCACATGATTATCCTTATACGGCAATATAATTCAGATTAATATTATTGATTTCTTTTCTTCTGTTTTTCTTAACTAGATTGAAGGTACATTCTTGATGTATTCACCTCCGGAATTGCTTGGCTATAAAAACAGTCCAGATGAACGTTACAGCAAATCACATCTACCCTTTGACACCATGAAAAAGGATGCCAATTTAAAACAGAGGGATGGCATATACATCTCAATGTATTTAGAACTATTTCCGTCGTGTTCGGAGATACTGGAAATATCGTGTGAAAACTTTGAATCAAACGAAATGGATTTCATGATTAGATACCTTCAAGGATTCTCTGAAATTTACACGTCACAGTTCCCGAGCAGGAAACTGAATATGCTGATTTTAGACACCAGCGGTAAAAATATTTGTATTACAAGATTCTTCCGACCTCTTCCTCTGCCGCAATTCGCTGATTGCGTTCGTAATTTGTTCATGCATGCAGTACAATTCGAGGAATCTATTTCATCGAAGAATTCTACACCGAATAGACGGAAAAGCATCAAAACCCTGCCAGAAAAAGATGATTTGGCGACGAAGAGCATAAAATCATTTTCTACTAATATGGGTGATACCAGAAGTCACACGAGAATGACGAAAATATTTGAAATAGAAAGCTTGGATGAAAATTTGCGAGACGAGTCAGAGAATTCTATTTATTATAAGATGCAAATATGCACACGATTTGTGTCGATGATACCGCTATTTGAAACTAACTTAGGCAATCATTGCGTTGCGCTCTCTGGAGTGGTAAGGTTTCAATAATCTTATCTTTACAAAATTCAAGAGATAATCTGTAGTATTTACTTATTCTACATTTTTCAACTATATATAGTACTCTCGATATCTTAAATTAAACTCAGCCGAAATCTTAAATTGATTTATATAGGACTGGTTTCCCTCTGCGAGTGAGCATTTTAAACTGATGACAATTGTAAATTATTAGGAATTAACTTGCTGTATTTTCTAGATTATAAGACGCATGTTAGTCGTTTTCTCTAATTTGTGGTGCGTCTTGCAATCGATATTTTACAATCACTGTCAAAAATGCAGCAATGGTGACAATCTCCAGAAATAGAAGATGGCAGGAAAGGTATCGGCTTTTCAGGAAGAAAATTGTGAAATACTCTTTTAATAAATGCTACATCACTTATGTCCTTAATGGCACAGAAGATAATATTTTATAGGAAGACTTACAGAACAATAACTCAAAGTCAATATAAGATAATCAGACAATCATTCTCAAGGAGTCTAAGACGATGATACTACAGAAGAATTTTTGTATGTTTATATAAATCAACTTTTGGTTTACATTAAACATACCTTTATTAGCAATATAGATAAATTTCCATAAACACACATAATATTTTTCTAGTTCCTTTTTTTTAAACAGGTAATTTTTAAAATACAAAATATATTTTCGATGGATTCAGATAACTTTATGGAAATTTATTTAGGATTCCATTTTTTATATAAAATTAAAATTGATAAGCTTGTTATTCTACTCGTGTTACGAGAATCGCCTCTTTGAAAAGCAGATTCAGACAGACACTATCGTAAGGTTATTTAGTTATATAAAACATTGATTGAATTGGAATTAATTTGGTAGAACTCTATTATAATAAGATAAAATATCAAAGCATTTAGTTCTAAGCCAAAAATTGCTATCGACTAACTAATAAATTTTGTATAAGTAAATTCTTTGATATTTTATCCTATCAAGAATCAGAATCAATATATACGTTATAAACGAATAACCTTAGAATGAAGTTAGTCTGAAGATGCCTCTCAAAGAGGCGTAACACAACCAGTGGAATAACAAAGTTATCAATTGTAGTTTTATATCGAGAATAGATGCTTATGGTATAGAATACATATTTTTCACCCATTTCAGCAAACCCTCCGATTGGTGTGCGGTTCTATGACTGATCACACAATACTGTTGATGAATTATTTTCTGCAATTGGGAATCGACTGTTGGTTTATATCGGGATACGCTCTGCCAAGAGGTCTATCGACTTACGTGTTATTCCGAGAAAACCAGATAAGTCAACAGGTAGGATTGAAGAAAGAGTCCTACAAGCTGAAGACGCTAACGCTGAAAGTTAAAAACAATTGGAAATACTATTTATACGATGCGACAACGGGTTTAAAGTATGACACGAAGGATCCATTTTGTCCTTTGCGAAAAGTACACTATATTTGTAATGATGAAAATGTAAGTTATTTTACTATCCTATAGCTCATGTTAAACTTTGTTTTAATTTAATTTTTTCATTTCGATTAAAATATTTATTTGAATGGCATTAAATAAAATAAAGGGAAATTATCCCTTTGCCAGCTCATTAATAAGACCCTTCTACTTTGAATAAATTCTTCAGTAAAAAAACATTTTTATACAGTTCAATTATGAGTAATATAAAAACTAATTAAACAAGTTCTTGGTTGCCGAATACGCCCACGAGTGTCAGAAGGGGTTAAGTGGTGGGTTCAGAAGTGTATTGTTTTTTAATGTATTAAAGTAGATTTTGTCTGAACTTACTCGGTTGAATTCCATGCCAATTTCCAATATTTAATTTTTTTACTGTTTTAATTGTTTTTTACATTGCAATAAATTTATAATTATTTATCAACAGCACCATTTAGAAATAAAAAAATACCACATTTCATTTTCTAGTTGAGCATTAGAATCAATGTCAATGTTATAAATTAATTTTCAGATATGGGCGAACATTCAGCCAGTGGAAAGATGCGACTTAATTAGGTTCAATTTAAGTGACACGTCTGATTGGCGGGCAGTGTTTCAAAAAGGCGGTAGGGTTACGTGCCCGGCAGCATTGCCTGGACTGCTATCTTACATCAGCGCTGAAGATCCTCTCTATGTTTACAATACACAAGACGCCCAGCAGTTGAGACAGACCATAGAGGATAAGATAAAGATTAAAATACAAAAATGGCGCGAACATAGGAGGACCGTGTGGAATAGGTGAGTAGTCGATATCTTAAATAAAAAGATATCGATTGAGGCTGCTAGATGGAACTTCAATATGGGTAAAAAATACATATTGCATTTGTTCACCGTTTGGAATCAATCAAGAAATGATACCTTATTGATTACAGCTTTTTTTTTTCAAAATTTAAATAATATTTACATTACAGCTAATAATAGCCAAGGCGGTAGATATATAAGAATTATAATAATAAAAAAATCTCGGGCATTAACTTAATTAAATTCTATTTTCTATGGATTCGGCGGTAACTTTGTGGAAGTGCATTTTTAATATAAAATTAAATTAAAAATTGATAACTTAGTTATTCCACTTGGTTTATATACGGTTAGTCTGAAAATGCTTCTTAAAGAGGCGAAACGCGTCATGTTAGTGATAAACCAAGTGGAATAACTGAGTTATCAATTTTTAATTTAATTTTATATTAGTTAAATTCTCTTCGAGTGTATTCCAATATTGAAAAAACGTGATTTAAAAAAGGTTGAGTACTTTTTTGTTAAATATCAATTGTCTAATTATGTATGGGCGGAACAATTACATAAGTCAAATTTGTAAGGGTTTCAAGACAGTATTTCTATCTGGTGAAATTAAAGAAAAAATGATTGCAAAAGTTAATAGAAATGTCAAAGAAGTCACATAACATTTGAAACAAAAATATGATGAGTATCTGATCACATAAATCGGACTTATGTGGCTATCCCCCCTGTATTTGAAGATTATTTCGTGTGTTTATGAACAATGTCATTGACTACAAATTTTGAGAGTATTTGACAATTGTGTTTGGGCATACATGTGAAAATAGGTAAATACTTCAAAATGAAAAAATAAATCGAAAAACTTGACAATGTGATAGTTCACCTCAGCTATAGATACAATACTTAACAATTTAAGGGAAATCGATTTACCAAGAAAGCCATTAGTTATTTAAACTTTTTTTAGTTAGTTACTTGAAAAATGTTATTTCAGTGTTTATTGTCATTTTATCACTTTTCACTCTTATAATTTACAATATGTGTACAACATTTCAGGCATTGCAGTGGTGTTATGAGGAATGTGCTTTGTCACTGGGAAAAATGGTATTTGTGTCCATCCAGACCAAAACCGGGACACTCTCACTACTTGAATCAATTGTTATTGTCATATAAGGTCAGTTGCGTTGTCGATATTATAGTGACGAATAATTTTCAACGTGATATACAACAGAATGAACAAAAATCTATAATATTTCAAAGGCAACATGCCGTTGAGTTTATTAGATCGTTTGAGAACCTACAATCCTATTCAGAAATTGTCGATAAATTCAGCCTGGCTACAGCTTAAGCCCATGCATACTTTTCCTGATGCCACAGTTACACGGGTTGATTAAAACGACCACCAGTAATATGAACTAAATTTCAAATACAGAGGTTAGAATTGTACTAGCTACCAAGCTACGGTAACACACTGCTACACCACAATGGAGGAAGGATAGTACTACGTTTCAGATTGAAACATTGATCTGCCTTTTTTCATTTTGAAGAATAATTTATTTAAATAGTATTAAATGTTAATGTAATTGGGTCAACTTTTCCATAATGCAACTGTAAATGATGAGTGCGACCTTGTTTTATTGGCTACCTGACGAGGTCTAAAAAGTAATTACTGGCATATTATGTGTTAACACAGGTTGTGTTATCAGAGAACAGTAACTCACCTCAGTGACTGTCTAATCTACTCTATCCTTGGCAACAGGGTATAACTGTCGAGCTGATATATATTATAATCATAATATGAATTATTATTTAATAATTAATACAAATGTAATCGTTCGGTTGTTTGTTTCAGATATATGGATTCCCTTTAAATATGAGGTACAGTTCGCAGAGTGACGTAATGTCAGCTGTTAAAGCAACGCAATTACATCTGGATGAACATTCAGGGATAGAATTCGCTCTCGGAGTCGAGGTATTTCCTTATCCAAACGCCGTGTACAGTGTATGGGTTTACCTGGCATCAGTTCTAAGAAGATAACTGTTGTGAAGCGGGATGAAGTTTTTACTTTAATAATTTATTTTGAAGCGTTAAGAACTATATATATATTTTTGCAGTCTGTATAACTAGTAAGAATTTGCTAATTAGTTATGTATAATTTGTACGATTATATGTAAATTCTTGTCGTAGTTCTTGAACCAATTGTTTGATATACTTTGTAATTATTAACTCAATTTTATATAAATAGCCTTGTCAAGATATATATTTTTTATCGGTTGATAATACACAATTTCATATAAATAGCATTGTTAAGATTTATATGCTATCGGTTGATAATGCTCTTACAGTCAGTGTAATGTATTTATTATGCAGAATCTCATAAACACCCTTTTCGCATGTTAACATGCTCTGATGAAATTACTGAATTCCTAAGCGGTCTTCATATGAATGAATCCGGTTTATTAGTAATCATAGTTACCATCACACACTCATTTACAATTAATATCATTTGATATAGTCGTAAAATCAAGCCAGGTTTCTTCCTGGCCGGTCGTGTGCGGACCAAATACATAATCTTCAATGCCTCATCCAGCAGAGCAACGAATTTAACAGCGCTCTTGCTTGTTGTTTTGTCGACTATGAGAAGGCATTTGACAGTCTGCATCGATCTTCATTATGGAGGATACTGGATGCATACGGGATTCCGCCAAAGATTGTGGCCATCATCAAGGCCCTGCATGAGAATAGTGCATACTGTGTAAGAATCGGTGACTCAACTACCGAATGGTTCGGGGTCACAATCAGAGTGAGATAGGGTTGCTTTCTTACTCCGTTCCTGTTTATTATTATCTTTGATTTCATACTTAGGAGGTCAATCCCATCCGATCGAGGTATAGCTGTTGCTCTCGGTCTGAGGCTGTGTGACCTTGAATACGCTGATGATGCTTTCATATTCGACAAATCTGTGAACGGTATCCAGGAGACTGTTGACAGGTTAGAGTTAATTCAGGTTGCATTGGTATGAAAATAAACGCAAGTAAGACTAATGTGATGTGTAACCATGCTTGTCATGACTCTGATAGGACCGTGACTAGCGCGGGACAGACCATCGGGAGGGTTGACAGCTTCAGATACCGCGGTGTACACATACCGGAAAAAAGTAACACAAAAAAGGAGCTCGCTATCCGATTAGGAATAGCCGGAGCTACATCTAATTCAATGCAGACCGTCTGAGACATGCAGCTGCACACGATGAAAACCAAATGCCATTTGTTCAACGCTTGCATTCTGTTTTACGGTAGTGAAACATGGCACCTGATGAAGTCCCAAAAAATACCATATACTGAACTTCAAGAATAGATGCTTGCGTCGGATATTGGGGGTGAAGTGGTTTGACTTTGTGAGGAATTCGGAGATTAGTGAACGGACCGGGCGACACCCTGTCGCATCGGCGGTTATGGAGAGACGTTAGAGCTGGCTGGATCACATCCTGCAGATGCCTCCGGAAAGCCTCAATCCTGCTTGCCTCTTCTTCCGACCTGTGGGATTCCGCTGTCCTGGAAGACCATCGGGTACTATCCATAGGATGTACTCGGCGGAGCTGAGGCACTCTGGCATGTCATGGGACTAAGCAAAGCGATTGACGGGTGACAGGCATTCATGGAGACGCCGTGTGGTAGTCATATGCTCTACATAGAGAGCGAATATGGAAGAAGAATTGGAAGATATAGTCATAGCAACACCAACTATAATATAAAATAATTAAAATTGTAAATGTTGTAAGCATTTTTACAATCTTAATTGCATTGAATTATTGTGTGCCTCAGCTCAAAAGATGAGAGCATCAAAAATTTGATGTTTTGAGTTAAGTTAGTCATTATGATATAATAAGTGTCACTTAGAATAGTAATGGTGCAACTCCAGTTTTGAGGTTTTGTAAAATGTTCTAGGGATCAAATAACAACCATTAATAACTGTTTGTCAATCAACTGAAGAACTTAAACGTTAGTGTAGTACTGAAGTCTGTCCGGACACTTCACTCTTATTCTGATATTGCAGGTACTTCACTATTATTCTGAAAAATATCGTTAAATATGGGAATATAAAAACAAAAAATAGTTTCTTAAAGATGTTAGGAGTATATATGGAAGTGCACCATTATTAAACTAATAGAATAACATCTTTTGAACGTGTTTGAGGTATTAACTCATTTTTCGTAATTTTGGAGTTTTACCATTACTATTCTAAGCGACACATATTCGAACACTGCACTTCTACGGTCCCACGAAAGTACAGGAATGTTGTAAAATGTACAGGTTTTCTCTCAAAAGACAGATATTTGCATCTGGAAATCTAAAATAATTTCTCAGTTCCACATACATACATATCGAAATATTGTATTGTGGAAATATAGTTTTCTGAATCATGGCGTTCCATAGAGAAACACTACAAATTATTGACCACCTATTTGAATAAAAAGTATTATAAATCAATTTTTACCAATTTATAGTTGTATCACTATGGGACTAGGTCATCGATATATTTATATAAATGCGGATAAGGGTATATATACTTGCAGGGATAGGTAGATATCAAAGTATGTGTTTGCTTGATTGGCCATATGTGAAACATTTATGAATACACAAATACAGACCCAATTTTGACAAAGCTTGCATTGAAAGATTATTGATATGGCAGAATAATAAATAAATAATTATATTACAACGGATGTGATTCAAAAAAATTAATAACATATATCCAACTATTTTTAGCTCGTTGATTTTGCAATGTGGATATTTCCTACCGTGCGTGCGCACACTGATTTTACTGTATAACGATTAGTTAAAAGATAATGAAATTTGCAGGTTAAGTAGGGGAAATAAAAACGATAGGACAGCAGTAACCTTATCTCTGTTCCGATTGCGGAACAGGTTTATTTGTTGATAGACTGAGACAGTACATATTATTGTGGGGTCAAATCTTAAATTAAGTACCATTGCATCAAAAGATAAAACAAAAGCAAACATTTGATTTGAGATAACGGAGAGAGCCAATTTTAAATAAACATGCACTGAATTTATCGAATGAATAATATAAATGGATAATTATTAACAATATCGATGTAGAAAAGTAACCGTCGACATCGTAACGTTAGTTCAGAATTTAGAAAATAATTTGATAGTAAACGATAAGTGATATGTATAAAAAAAATTGATCATTTATGACATAGAAGTCAAGATAATTATCATTAACTATAATTATAAATGGTATAATAATCACAATGTCTAGATTTTTAAATATTCTCAATCGTGCGGCCGTTGTCGATGGAAATAATCTGTCTCGTTGACCGTCTTTCATATTGTTAAACCCTATAGTGAAAAATATATTAAAAGCTAGAATACTATATAAGATTAAAAGTAAAATTGAATAGGTAGTAGAATTGTTTTCTCGCACAGTCCGGCCGACGGATGACGCGTCAGACTTCTGTCGCGATTCTTGACCAGCGCTGCGGCGGCGGAACAGTGTCGCGCGATTGTTGCCGAAACAGATTTATCGAGCACCAATTTAGTCATCTCGTTACGTGTGCCGGATGACAGACTATTTTTCAATATTCATTAACTTAATACCTAAGCGGAGTTCGTCAAGACAAAACCGTAAAAACTCTTGGATGCGATCACTCCGGTGACGTGCGTGATCTTCAAATATATAAAAACTCACGACTCGAAAACCTTTTATTAAAAAAATAACGTTCATTTAGGAATAAGAGATTTCTGTCCAAAACATTTAACCGACCTTATATCTTATAAAAATTCCAGTTAAGATTATTCCAACAGCGGATTAGTAATACTGATGGAATTGAGCAATAGGTCCGCGAGATGCATCCAAAATGTGGAGTTGACTTTTGAAACAATAAATAATGATGACTACAACGTAAGTAAACGAAAGCAATAATCGATGAGAAGTATAAAAGTTATATAGGAGGCGTCGGAGAAGTCCGGGAACGCTTCAGCTGTTGGATGTAATGGCGTTGGATGGGTTTATGTAAGGCCAACTGGGCCAGAGCCTCCTCGATGGGGAACCACTGTCTTTTGCGTCCCATCTGCCTGGAATCCTCCCACTCCGCCAGCTCTTGGGTCACCATCATCACGTAGACCTGAGTGCGATGCATGTGTTCTAGATTCTGAAATTATCAATAATTGCAAAAGTGAGATACGATGAAACATCAAAGTGTCGGTAAGGAAGTAGATTGTGACATTACAAATAGTCCACCTTATTTTTAACATCAATTGAGCAAACAAATTTAAAGATGTTTCAGCCATATGGCGATGTGAACACAGTGGTTAGATAATATTAAAAATACAGAATATTTGCTAAGCCTATAATAATAATTGAACAAGCATTTTCACGAATTACAGATATGTATTAATAGATTTTGCAGTTAGATCAACAACTGCCAGTAAGGGAGCTCTGCACTAGAGGCACACTGGTAGGCAAGATAGGGACATATTTACGTTTTTTCTGGATTAAAATGTTTATAAGATATCTTATCACTATGGAAGATTTATATTTACAGTTTAATAAATTGGATTTGTAACTGCAAAGAGATGAATTGAATTTGGCAAATATGAAGAATTTAGATTTTGTAATGAATTTAAATTCTATTTATCTTGCGACTGATAAAAAATTATAACTATTATATTTTCTTAGAACATTGATTTAAGTTTCACAACCTTCCAAATGCAATAAGAAATAGTGCCACATTATCAAAAATTATCTTTTGTCTAATTTCTCGTATCTAAAATGCTGACACAATAACAATACACAGCATAACACTTTATAGGTGATAACTTAAATGCCCTTTTCATTAGTAACATTTTGTACGTGAATTTAATTTCAAATCTCACTATATGGTATCGAATTCATGGCATTGAGTTTTATTTGTGATTGTTATAGTCATTTTGATGCACACTACACAGTGAATATATTACCAATAGCATATTACCTTTTTCCTTTTATTACCATGTGTATAAGGTGATGTTGTTGGTTGATACCGGGTGAGTTATCAAAAAAAGCAAGAATTTGTTTGCGAGTTGATATATCAAAATGTTTCTTTAAACAATGATTCTTAATGTCATTCGATTATCTTTGAAAATAATATTCATAAAGAAATATGGAAATACAGAGCATAAATACACTTATCTAAATTCGATTAAGTAAAATGGTCACTTGTCTAATGAAACTAAAGTGGTGAATATCAGTATAAATTAGCACACGACGAGGAACAAAAGTTTTTAATTGAAATCGCTAAATGTTTAACAAACTAACGAATTGGAGGATTTTGAATGCATAAGTATATTATCTTAATTCAAATGAAAAACTCCTCAGTACATCGAATGTGCTAAAAGCTTCAGCGCTGATCTAACAATGGTATTGTGATGTTTATGCATTCTTTTATACGAATCATCAAATATTGTACCTATATTTAGGTGGTGAGGCTTTTAGCACATTTATGGCGAGTCAATAAATTGGTTCCATAGGGTTAATGCGTATGAATGGTAAACCTTTGCCAAGTGAAACAGGTCCCACTTGGCGGTTCTTTCGGTATCAAAAATTTGGTAGGTTACAACCTAGTGATAAGAGCTCCGCTTAGCGAACCAAATATTCAAGCCATGGTGAGGTCATAATAAAATTTATCTTTTTGGCATGTACGTTTGCGACACAATTTTCTTTGAGTTTATAGGCGATTGAATAATATTTTGCGCATATGTAAGTGAAACGTTTTTAATATGGCTTATTTAAAATGACACATCAACTAATAAATAGTTCTTGCAGTTAAAACATTAAATTCAAACAAAATGCTTGTTTCGCAAGACGACTCTTGTGGAAAAATTGCATTGTTAAAATTATTTTCATATAATTGTCGACAGTTGCAACAGGAAATGTTGTATTACTCACTGAATGACAGCCATTACAATATAAACATTCGAAAAAAAAGAAATTCGCACCTCAAACATTCCAAGGTAGCGACCCAGTTTTCCGACGACCCCGGCTTCCTCGAACACTTCCCGCATGGCAGTCACCGAAGGCTCCTCGTTGGGTTCCACCCCTCCGCCTGGTACAATCCAGTTGTCTGGCCGACGTGACGAACTTACCAACAACACCTGCAAAGCAATTCGACAAGCATTGATACATCGCAATAAGAAATGAATTTGAAAACAGTATTTAAATATTCAGCTTAATCAAATATGTTTGCAGAACCTAACCTCTGATTCGGAATCGGAGCGGACACAAATACAAGCGGCGCGTCGCCGGAACCCTTCCGCGTCGTATATTCTAACTGAATTCGGTTTTTCCTTCACCATGTTTACAGGTTATATCAAAAAAAGAACTTAAAGTACAAACGTAACCGAAATCGGACTTAAAACACGAACAAAACCACAACTAATTGAAAAATTTAATGATCAACAACCGCCATAACTAGTGTACTCCATAATATTTTCAGGCATTTTCAGCACTTCACCGATTGTACGAACATTCAAGCGGGTACGAACGATCACCGATAGCGAACTGTTTAAACAGTATTTAAGCTACAACTAGCTTTTAATAGAATATTTAGGGTCCATGTTGCATGGCGCGTGACAGACGGTTTCTCATTGCAAAAATCGAAATGAAAACTGAACAGAGGGTAGCGGAGACTACCGATCCCATCAGCTGACAGGAGGAAATGAGATACTATTAAGTAAACATCGTATTCCCGAACGCAGCAAACTACCGATTTTAAAAATGTAAATGAATTTCAAAATTGTTAAAAATATTGAGCATCAATAAATAAAATTAAACGTCTAAATATTATTTTTCACTAAAAAAACCAATATAATGAGCGTTTATACCAAAATAAAAGATGTAAAACAAGTTTAGCACAGTATTAATACCTCTACATTATGAAAAGATATTGCCTACACGAACGCGTAAAACTACGTTCAGGGTAAATAAAAGGCGGTAATTTTCAAAAATATGTACAGCAGTTGTTTGAAACATTCATCAAATAATTTATTATATAATATGTGAACAAAGATGGAATGCATTTATTAAGTTGCATATTAAAGATACAACTAATCAGATAAAAATATTATCTATTCTTAGTTGTATGCGGCTATCTTTTTTTAAGTAGGTATTTCTGTATTTAAAAAATGTAATGCTTCAAATGAAGGTAATATATTATATTCAAATATAAATAAATTATTTAGAGCATTCTTTAGTAAAATTCATTTTATAAATGACAAATCAACAGACGATGGTATCATGGAATATCTTCAATACTGTCTAAAATTAGGCTTCTTCAACCAAACACCTTCTCATTTATTGTAAGGATCTTTAGATATTTTATCATGAATTTAGTGAAACACCATTTTTTTTTTTACTTCATTTTATTACATAAATAAATTCGCCTAGTGATTATCACAGTACACAATTAGCAATGCGTAATAATTTTTTTTTTGGGAAGATACTTCGATATCATTGATGGTAAAAACTTAATGTTACGAAACTATTGCAGGTCTAATTCTCAATAGTTATGAAAACAATATTTTATTATGATCGATGACAATATTGTAATGATCTAGATATATTCAGTGATTACCACAAATCGTAAGGTATATTTCTCCACAAAATGATAATTTTGTGAATACAACCTTTGGATGCCTCATGTTATAGAAGCATTTTATGTTTGCAAATGATGCTAATGAACAGAGAAAACATGATTTAATAATTGTGTCAAAAAATTCAATATCAAATATTTAAATAATGTTAATAATATTCTTCGACCATATTCGCTCCCTATGTGGATCATATGGCCACCATGCAGTGCCTCCATGATTCTGTCACCCGCCATACGCTTTGCTTCCTCCCATGACATGTCAGAGTCCCTCAGCTCCGCTGAGTACATTCCGTGGATGGTACCCGATGGTTCCAGGACACCGGTCGGATGTTAATAAAAGTGAACATAAAATTTTGATTGATAATAAGATAATAATAATGTTGGAAGGTTCTTTTAGTATAGCAAAATTGCAAATATAATGTAATGCCTTTCCACCAACACCTTAAAAGTGTTCTTTTAATTATAATCCAATTACGATTTGAAATGAAATTCAAACCAGTTTTAAATTTTATTCTAAATTCAGCAATACAAAACAAATGCTACAATAATTTACATAAAAACAGCATGCTATGATGCGAAAAAATAAATAGTAAGTTAAGGTACATAAACCCGTCAGGAATACAATTTTCATTTTTTCACTGCTAGAGCAAAATGATTTATAATGTAAATTGTGAAAATAATGATCAAATAATATTGGTAGTACAATATATAATATAGTTACGTAAAAGTATTATAATATCTATATTCATAAAAGTTAGAGAGACAATAATTGTTAGTTTACACCAGCTAAAAAAAATAATTGTTGTTTGAAATTTGAATTATTGAGATTTTGTACACTTCCATGTATTTTGTCACTAACGACCCGGGTTTCGCCTTTCGGCATCTTCAGGCATTCGAGCGCACGAATGCCTGAAGATGCCGAAAGGCAAAACCCGGGTCGTTAGTGACAAAATACATGGAAGTGTACAAAATCTCAATAATCCAAATTTGATATTGAAATTCCATCAAGCACCCTCAGTCGATGTCTTAAATTATATAATAATGGTTGTGTTAAGCTGATATTATATGATTTTGAAGTTTTTAACTGGTGTTTCATTATGACATATATCTTATTTAAATATGCAAATACATTGCTACTTTCTTCTTCCGAGTGAAATTATGCATAAACCACTGTAATTTCTCAAAATCCAATTTAAAATCGAAGATCAACAGAGAATATTATAATAAGATTACGACCATTTCAAATCGTACAGTAAAATCAAAGTACGAAAGTGTCCATTTGAGGATTCAAACCCTTAACCACAAAACAGAGTAACAGGAAAGTCGAAAAACGTTGACCCAGCTACGATAATGTTGTTATTTTACATTGTAAGTTGGTATAAAATATTATGTAGATTAATCGGCTATATTAGAAAAAAAATAATGACTACAGTTTGGGTTACATTAATTATTTCTGCCAGCCACCCATATCCTTATCAGTATTTGGGAGATTAATGTACTCTGGAAAAGAATTATAAAAAAGTTCATTTTTTAAATAAAACTAGTTGTGTTAAAATGTGAAAGTCAAAAATCTTTCTTTTTTTTAAATATGTAATTATGTTAACGAAAAAATGCAGATTCAATGGATTTGCCAGTAAATTTGTTAAGAAATTCATTTTTAGTACTAAATTAAAATTAAAAACTTGTTATTGTGCTGGCATTCATAGCCCTCTTGGTTAAGTGAATTATGGTGTTAATTTTTCGCAATACTTATCAAAGCTACTTTTATGATTGTCTTTTAAAAAACGACCCATATCTTTTAATAAATAGTGAGTATTAGGAAGAGGAAAGAATATTTTGTCCAAAGTACCAACAAACTCATTGTAATTATCACTGGTTTTATAAGTTGAAATGGATGTTTGGAATTCTTTATATGAGTTTTTATCAAGAGCTAGTTTTATACACTTTACAAAATCCAATAAATTCTCGGGAGCCTTTTTGGACCGTTCCAAGATTTTCGGGCGGCTAACTTGTTGATTGGGTTGCGAATCGAATCCGAATGGTAATATTTTCAATTTCTTTTTCTTATTCTTTGCTTCCATCTTTTCAAACGGTTGTTCTTCGTAAGATGTCAGTCGCTTGGCAGAACTGGCTGTGCCAGTTGAAGTTTTATCGTTACATTTATCTAAGGCACTAAAAAGATCAAACGATTTTTTGGCAGTTGTGTTTTCATTATTTTCTACAGTTTTACAATTCTTATAATAATCACCGAGAACTTCGTTCGAGTTCGGTAGATTTGATACAGCTGTGTTTGTAGTATCACGTTTTGGGATTGTACGTATGTTTGATTTTTGTGTTGAATATTCACTGGATATCTTCTGCATTTCATTATAGTCCATTTGAATAAGAGGCTTCAATCGTGGGGACGGAAGTTCCTTTTCAGCATTCTTAAAGAATCTACAAAGTTCACCGACTGTTTCGCCAAATTTATTACCAACTGTTATATGATCTTTCAGCCAAGATGATAAGCTGCTTTTTAGTCTAGGATTATTAAATCTAGTATCACATAGTAAAATAGCTCCATAGTCATTCTTGTGCCTGATAACTCGACCTATCGCCTGATTAACAGCTCTAGATGCTTCCAAGGAATACCATTCGTCACCTGAAAGATAGTCTTTGTCTCTACGTCTTTGTTCTTCTAAATACTTCTTTTTTAATACGATACGGGGATCTTTGAGAGGAGGAAACGGTAATCCGGTGATGATAACAGCCCTTCCGTTCATATCGGCAAAGTCGAGACCTTCCGAAACTTTTCCTCTGCAGACTGCCATGAAGCATGCTCCGCGCGATGTCGGATCGTTTATTTTACTATAAAAATCAGTCATGATAGTGTTAAAAGTGTCTTTGCGCTGAGGCTCTACGAATATTGGTTTAATATCAGATATATTACCCCAAATTCCTTCCATTTGCCAATCCTGCTGACATTTAGCAAGAATTGGATACGATGGAAAAAAAATTAACAACCCATCAGGTATCACACGGCAGAAGCTGAGTATAGTCCGCCCCAAAGACGATATATATTTAGGATTGTTTCTATTTTCATAATTAGAATTGAGAACCTGCGCATCTGGCCCTTGGCTTATTATTTTCACATAAATTTGATTATTTTTGACTATGTGTGGATTTTCAAGCCTCACGTTAATAGGTATACCTAGTTCTGATATGAGAGGTTTCAAGGGTGCTAGAGTGCCGCTGGTCAGGATCACAGACCTAACGTGCTGCTCTAACAGTTGCTTCATGCCGAATCCAGGGCTGAAACACCAATAACTTACGACTTTCTCAGCAGATTTCGGAGCATTGCTCTTAATAACAGCCCAAGAGTCTGACTTTTTCGTTTTTTTGTCTTCTATTTGAATATGTACTTTGTAGCATTTCGATACTTTTTCTTTATGTTGGTGTTGAATACTGCTAAATGCGATATTAAATAAATCTGCAAGTTTTTGAAGTCCATTACCCTTCCTTTGAAATGGCGAAGTACCACCGGAGGTTATCAGGTATTGAACGAGATTTTCTATCAAACTACTTATAGCTAAACAGTTTGTATCGTTTATTTGAGCTTTCGCCAGAAGATCAAATATGTAGCCGCCATGGAATGTGATCCCGTCACCTGGAGTGACCGCTATTTCATCTACGGCCTTCTCCAATGCCAGCAGTATCACTTTTAACGTGCACAGATCGTCAGGAGTGAAGTCTTTAGGCTGCGAGTTATCGGAACTCGTAAAGTCAGAACCTTCTTCTTGGTTATCCACAAGAGATTTCATAACGTGCGTAACTTCTTCAATGCACAGAGCGATATCAGTCGTACGAAACTGCATCGAGGCCGATTCCTCGCACATTCTCTCAATATTGTGAGCTTCATCCAATATAATGATATTATTTGCCAATTCGATTCCGTTCGCCTTGCGTGATTTCGGATCTAATAAATAATTATAAGGCATGAACACAATATCAGCTGTCTGTTTGAGTTCTTTAGATAAGTAATACGGGCAGCATTTTAGCTTTTTACCAACACCGACAAGATCTTCGATGTCCAGAATTCCGCTGTCTCTCACCGATACGTCGTCCTTCTTAGATTCGACGTTGCCAAAAAAAAAACAAGTCCTACTCTTCACTTTCGCTTGGCATAGCTGCACTTTTACCGTGTGATTCGTTTCTTTGGATACTTCGGGATGGATACACATTTGCTCTCGAGATCCGAGCACTGTCGCTTTGACGTGGCGGTAATTAGAACGTTTCAGTTCCTGCATAGCTTGCGAGATCTGCGAGTGAGTTCTCGAAGCGTAAATAATTTTTGGAACGCCCCAACCGGATCCTTCATTTTTGGTTTGCTTCCCTGACACGTTTTTCAAATTTTTTTCTAATGATGCGGTAAAGTTTCCTGCGTGATTGAAGCCCCCTTGAGCATTCAGTTGAACTTGAGCTTTCTTCACTAGGAGCCACGCCAGGGAGGAACAGAGCAGACATAACGTTTTCCCTGTACCAGTGGGAGATTCGAGAACACCGTTATGTCCATTTTGCAAGCATTCGATAACCTTTTCCATGTATGCACGTTGAACATCGTACGGTTCAAACGGAAAAGATATGGGAATTCCTTTTATCATAATATCTGACATTTTATAGACAATTTTTTCAGCATGTAGAAAATTAAAAAAATTGACGTTTATGCTGTCAAAACATCGAACTTTACCGCCAAACGTTTAACAGTGCTGCCACAATATAAAACTATAGCCCGAATATACTCATAAAATAATAAAATAATAGTCAGACTATTAAATAGAGCAGTTGATCGCCGTATAGAAATATAAAAATAAAGTTGACTAATAAATATTTTAACCTCCAAAGTTAAAAGTCAGCCTACTGTAGTATTGTTATAAAAAGTCTTTCGTGAGATATTCATCATGACAAGTTCCAGCGGTAAAGATAACTTTCTTCACGTAAGTATCAATTAATGATTCATATTTTAAAATAGCTCAGTCTTTAAGTAAAATATGCACGATAATTTCTTAGATGCATTGAGAGTGGAACATGTGAATGTTGTTCTTCCTATAATATCATTGTTTCCTCCAGGATTATGACGATGTTACGATTACATTCGAGGACCAGCAGAAAATTAATAAATTTGCCCGTTTCAATGCACGGTTAGAGGATATTAAAGAAGAATTGAAAACAAAACAGAATGACATGAAGAATTTGGAGGAGGCGTGTGATGAGCTCGCTCTGATGGACGATAGCGATGGAAAAATTCCGTTCCTCATTGGAGAAGTTTTTATTTGCCAACACGTTGAAGATACACTGGTAAGTTTACTAACTAAATAAGGTTTTTTTCTGCACAATGAAGATGTAATAAATGTATTTAATGGCTAATTTCTCACACTAAAATGATAGTCAAATTTGTATTGGAAGTTCTCAATCTGAAGGGGAAGGGGTGACTGTCGATTTTTTAGTCGTACTACTTAACCTATGCCTTATACTCTTAAGTATAGGTTGGACAGGGATGAGAGTGGTGATAAACTCTGTAAGATGGGTCATCAACTATTAAACAATCTTTCTTCACAGTGGAATATAGGTTTATCCAAAAAGCTCGTCAATCAATTTAATTAACATGATTTTAAATCAATGTACTTATTATTTTACCTCCTGTAGTTAAAATTTCGTCCTCACTCTAATTGATCTGCTTTGTTGAATATTTTATCTAGTTCCTATTTGTTTGAAATGGTTTTACTTTTTATCGTCTTTTTAGAAAGGTATTTTTCGCTTCTTGTAAAACATTTGAACTGATAATCTACGCGTTATATGAACATAACATCATCATGAAAAAGTCATCATATTATGTGAAATGGTCGTTCTTAGAACAAACATAGATAAAAAATTGTAATTACAGTAATTTTGCGTTAAAATGTTTAATAATTCGCTTAAAATATTCACATAATTCGGTTTCTTTGCTTCCAATATTTTGACAATTTCTGATCTGCAATTTGTTTTCAGGCAGCAAAAGAGTAGCATGTTGTAAAGTATATTATTTTACCGTCCAATATTGTCTCCTGCGACAACTGTAAGCACTATTTGGTTTTGACAATGTCTGCGAAACTCATGAAGTATCTCTGCTTCGTGAAAGTTAATACTTTTTACTGAAATACACACATAAATAATAGAAAAATAATCATGTTCCATCAGTATTTATTTAAAAGAATATATTATTTGTTTCAGAAGCGATTGGGAGAATCCAAAACTGCAAAAACTGCTGAAATAACAAATCTTGAGAGCCAATCGGAAACAATAAAGAACCAAATGAACGAATTGAAAGCTCATTTGTATGGAAAGTTCTCTAGTCATATTAATCTGGAGAATGAAGAGGATTGAAGCCCTATTTATTGATTATGTATTGTTTACAATGTATTAAAATATCACTTGATATTGTGTAAAATCCATCTCATAACTAATTTTATTTACTCGCTACGCTTTTTGCACTATCATATAACACTTCAAAAATATTTGCGAATTTCCAAGAAATATATCAATTTGAATTCTATATTATACTGAATAACACTTAAAGTATATAAATATGATATCTGCAAGTCATAGAAACTAATCAATTCCTATTATAATAATTATATCAATTGCATTTTCTGCATTCTTAATGCTCAGTATTTCTTTTGTCATACTATTTATTTTATAAATATTCATTAAAAGAAAAAATAAAGGATACTAAAAACTCACAACTTGTTTGTTTACTTTTGTGACAACATTTTAAATTTTCTAATGCTACTAATACTCTTATCATGTTCATGCTACAGTAAATTCTAATTTTATCATTTTAAAAAGGGTCTATTGGGAATTAGACGAAATTGAAAAAAACAGATTTGCTGATTGTGTATATTTAATCCTCGATTGATTCAATCTGATTAATGGTAAACGCAGGGAAACAATACTTGATTGAGGAATGATAACTTTTCTTATTTTGTATGAAACCATTTTATGACCTAGCAAAACTAATGATAAATCAAGGAATGAATGCTAGAACAAGGTATCAATTGTATACAGTAGACCCCTGGTCTATTGTTCTCGCATTTATCGTTTTCCTGCATGTATCGTTCATTTTGTATAGTTCTGGCGAAACGCCCTTAAGAAGAATGTAAAATAATCTCACATTCATCATTCCCCAATTTATTGGTTAAAAATGGGTTATAAATAATTGCACTTTGTGTTAGGTAGTATTCACTTGGTACACTTCAACTTTTGTTTCGATAGTTTGCACTTTGTATAAGATAGTATTAACTTAGTATACTCAAACTTTGATTTTAATAGTTTTCTCTTCGAAACGGATTCTTTTAACAAAGTACCACAGACTAATTTTGATAGCTTGACTTTGAAACGGATTATTTTAATTTTGTATGTTATGGACATTGAAATAAATTATATTAACATATTGCATGTCCGCTTAGAACCCTGCTTCTTCATAAATACCACTCCTATAGTGAACAAATTCTAATGCGTGGAGCAAAGACAATACAGGCGGCCTAATATAGAGTTGCGACAAGTAAACTAGTCTATGCTGGAAAATCCTATGTTGCAAGTAGTAAAGAATAAGTGACATTTCATTACAGCGTTGTGAAACTATCGATTTCAAAGTGTGAGTATTTATATTGAGTGAAAACTATTTTGTCTATGTGATAATATTTTTTCGTAAGTGCAACATATTTCTTCAATGTTTAAATATATTTTATTATGTGGCATCACTTTATTTAATTTGTTTTTTGTGGAATGTATTTGTTATAAGTGAAAACTATCTTTACGAAAGTGAATATCATCTAAACAAAAGTGCATTTAATTGTAAGCCGTTAAAAATTATGGTCCTGTCACAGATAACAACTCGATTGATTGTTTTGGTGTTTCTACCAAACATTTGTCATCCTGCTCAGAAATACACAGGACTCTCTTCAGCCACTATTGCTGTCTCATCACAAATTTTATCCAGTCTTTTTGCTGAATATTTGTCATTTGTGTCTTATAAGCACGTACAACCCTATTCAATCACTATCGTAAAGAAGACAGAGACTGCAAATCTCTAAGCATTGTCCTCTTAGTATGATGCCAGCTCCTAATGTTTCCACTGATGACTCGCCTCTGTACTGACTTCAGTCATCTCACTGAGACACTCGGTGTTCGTTTTCGCTTCGTATTTTGTGTCGTGAACTATTCTTACTTGCAACAAAAAAAAAACTGCTGTAAAGAAAGTTAGTACTCTAGCTGAGAGACTGAAGATTTTCCTGCATATTGTTTTTTTTTCAAGGTCTTTTGAAAAACGAAGAATCAGGGTTCTACTCTATATGTAATGTTAAGATAAACTAATTATATGAAAAATGTAAAGCGTTAAGTAATTATTTTCAAGACTAGGGAAACCATAGTTAATTGAAAATCAACAGTGAAGTTGTTGGCAAATAGTTTAAAATTATTATAAACAAATGAGGAATGCCTAATTATCTTTTAATGACCACATGATCATTTGAAGAGTTGTAGGTAACTTAACTATCTTACAGAGGTGTCATCTGTTTCGGATGTGAGTTTTTATTCACACTGAAACTTTACTCATTAGTGAATGCTTGTTGACATGGCTTACCAACATTTATAAAAGCAATTTCGTAATCTGCGTATTTTTTACAATAATTATATGCATAAATGAAGTTATAAATATAATTGTTTTCATTTGATATCTTTATCCTACATTTATTTATTTTGGAATTATAATTGACTATTTTAAAGCGAAAGGATATAATGAAAATTGATGCTGAGAGGATAGGAGTTGAAGAATGAGGTAAGTAAGATTAGAAAGCATCCAATCCCTTCCATGTTCTATTATAACATCAATTGGACCTTCATCTTTTCTGCGGTACAGTCCGGGGTGAACTTTGGTCTCCTCAATCAGTGTCCTCCACTCCACTTGTTGACTCCCAGCACTTGTAAGTCTTGTAATCCATCTATCCAGCGAAGTGTTGGTTTCCCAATGCTCCGCTTTGTTCCAGAAGTAGAAAATGAGAGGCGTTTTGGAGGCTCCCGCTTACCCATCCTGAGACTGCTTGGAGACCAACGTCTCTAACCCATACACCAGAACTAAGTACCAATTAAACTTATTTCCAAAAATTGCACATTCAATGTTATTATTTAAATGGGCTGTCATCCCTTTCCTAAGGGTAACATATAAAAAAAGTCATGACGAGGCATACTATTTTCTTTTGAATGTTTTTTAAACTAAAAAAAGTTACTCGTCCTTGCATTAAGGCGTTGCCAGGCAAGAGAGTGTCGAAAACAGACCTATGCTCTTGGATGAATACACAAATAATCTAAAAATATCGATAATGCTTGTCAAGGTCTTGCATCCAGAACATAAAATAATACAGAAATTGCAGATACAGATTGCCGAGTGGACCGGTAACATTAATCCATGTAGATCGGCAAATGTTAATGTAAAGTGCAGACTTTGTATAAGAACATTGTTATATTTATTTCATAGTGTTTGTAATAGGTCATTAGTTAGTTCAAAAGTTAAAGAGATTCAGTCTACATCATTTCACATCGTTTTGTGGCGAGTTTCCTATGACTGGCCTTCAAAGGCTTTTCAAGATGTCGTTATAATAAACGAGATATTAAATGTATCATATATTATTTCAAAGCAAATGTATTAATTGAAAATAATCGTGGAAATTTATTGTTGAGTAGGCTTATTCTCAACAGTCGATCAAAGATTGATGTTTCTGAAAGTTATGAAAGGTAAGATATCAATGAAGAATATGGTAGTGACGTGATTTATGATGGCGTGATGCAGAAATAGTTATAGTGCTATTTGGCTAACCCTTTTAATTCAAATTTATTTCTAAATAAAATACGTTACAATTTTTTAAAATGATGTATTGCTGATCAACTGTGATCGTGCACAAATAGTATTGGAAAAGAAATCTACTGATATTGTAATTAAGATCTATTAAGTCAATTCCAATTAAATCAATACATTTGGAAACACATGGAACCAAAACAATATTATTGATCTAACTACCCATAAAACACGACTGAAAACAGTATTTGTCATATTTTAATTATTATTAATGTAGATTTCGAGCAAACATTGAGCCTCGATTGTTCACGAAATTCGTTTGTTAAAGTTATGCTATTATTAAAATTTAAGGTACATATCATAGCCCAAAAAGCAAAAGAACACAATAAGTAGAAGATAATGTTTATTAGTATTTTTAAATGAAAATTAGATCACAGATGACTTATTACTCAGAGATTGAAATGCAGTTTTTAAAATATAATCTTTCAATTGAATTTTTAAGTCACATTTATGTCAAAATTTCAAATAATTTTAGATTTCGTCTTTCATTTACTAATTGTTATTACTTAACAATCAAATTAAATATACTTTATTGGTATATAGTTCACAACTCATAATAGTTATGTTTATAAAAATAGAATTTGCCATACATGAATTGAAGGTTAGTTAACAGATACACAAGTTACCTTTTTTCTTTTTTTCAGTTGTGATTTCATAGGTTTCGTTTCGTAAATGTAGTTTTGCCTACCATGTAGAGAGAAAAAAAAAGACAACTGCATTCATAACTCCAAATCGCAAAAATGTCACCCTTTTACTTTTATGGCGATGCTATTAAATAATTATCTATTCCTGAGTTTTGAAAAGTCACGCGTATTAAAAGTAAACTCTGTTCTTATAAGATTTGAATTATTCTTTGAATTTTTGTGCTACTAATTCCTGTTTTTGGTCTAAAAATTGCGTTGTATAGAAATTGAAAAATTAGTAAAATAAGAAGTTACAGGAAATACAAAAATTCTCACACGACATTGTTCGACTGTAAAAAAACGGCTTCTGACAAATAATAAACCTGGTCACTCAAATATAACTGTATATTCAGTTAATGGTTGTGCGCCTCTTTTGTAAACAATGATGCAAAATTATTATAACAGTCGAAAAGAGAAAGTTGTGTAAAGATATTCCATTAAAGATTGCATTGAGGCTTCGCGAGATGAACAATATCGTATTATTATTATTGTATGCTTCAAACAACCACCAAGAAGACATTCATTCAATTTAGGTTTTTATTTATCAGCATTAGAAATGTGAATATGTGAGCATCTTGGGTATTTAATTTATGTTTTCAGTAAAAGGTGTTGTTCGCAATTTGTTACCTTTACTATTAATTGGGGGCTTATATTTGTCAGTCTTAATATTCCTTCCTGCAAAATCATCAGCTCAGAAAATATTGTAAAACTGCAGTGGTGGACGGTGGGTGTATATTTTGAAAACAACCACTATTTATGTGAATTTTATTGAATCGCGGAAGTTAAATCATTTTCAGTGTCATATATGTGCCGATATATTTCATACGTGCCTAAGTCACATTAACACAATTTTGAATAACAAGAATTTTTAGTTTATAATGAGTTTTCTATAGATAATATAAAAAAATGACTTACCCACCGCAAAAGGACACGAATAATTGTGAAAAAAGCTAAGTTTTTTTTACAACGATTTAAATTCTTTTACAAAAAATAAACAATTTTCTGGGTTATATTTTAAATCAAATATAATTTTAATATGGACTTTGGCACTTTGGAAAAAACATCAATGTTCAACCTAACTTTTCAACGAAACAAATAGAAAATTTGAATTATTGAGATTTTGTACACTTCCATGTATTTTGTCACTAACGACCCGGGTTTCACGTTTCAGCATCTTCAGGCATTAGAGCGCACGAATGCCTGAAGATACCGGAAGGCGAAACCCGGGTCGTTAGTGACAAAATACATGGAAGTGTACAAAATTTCAATAATACAAATTTGATATTGAAATTCCATCAAGCACCCTCAGTCGATGTCTTAAACTATATGAAACAAATAGACTTTTGTTTGATTGTTCTGAACTCTAAATATTAACCTGCTTACATAGAATCGATTGCCATCAAAATTAAAAAAAAAAATATGGTGGACTTAAGTGCGTATGTTATTTATCGACTTGTATATTGAATTACGACTCGTAATAAACTTATACAATATGATTTTCGGAGTTCCCCGAGTCTTCACACCACGCTGTGGGCATATGAATTCTTTAGTTATGACGCGGATTACCACTTTATCAAAAAATGGAAGACAACATAAATAGATATTTGCGATTTTTTTATGTATGTCGGGCCCCACGGGTAAACAATCTGGTTTTTCTACGAATACCTTGTAAAAATATTTTAAAATTATTATATTGACCGTAATATGTAATCTTGTCTGTCCGCTGCTGAGGCCATTTGGCCTGTCTAGCGGACTTGTGACTTTTTTTCTTAAATATACAATTACTTAAAATGCTTTATTAAAGCTATCCAGCTAGGAAAGGACGAGAAGTTATTTCATTAATATCTCTCGGCAGCGGAAAAGATATACGCGAAGCGATCAAACCATTAAAGACATCCATACCTTTGGATATACATCCATAAATTGATTGAAAAATGAATATATCAAAGTAGCCGTTGACCGCATAACCGAGAAGAACCAAAGCCTTTCCTTGATTTATTAGTTTATAAAAGATTGGGTTTGTTTTTATATTTTTGATATAATGAAATTGCTTTATTTATGTATATGTATTATACAATGTTGTCACATGGGAATGTGTTTCTTCTAAAATGCAATTTCGGTTTCAAGGAAAATTATTAACTTCACTTTTAAGTGTTAACTGTCAATTCTTGGTGGAAAGGCATTCTATTTTTAAAATAAAACACAATTCGTTGTTTTTTTTGATAATGTTCGCGATGAGCGAAGCCGGTCCTGATCATTATAAGCATGTGAAGATAGTACAATACAGATTTTGTTTTATTAAAAAAAAAATACTAGGTAAGGTGACATTTTTCGATATTATTCTAATAAGAATATGCTAAATGTCCACCATTTTTATATCCTACTGAGAAATGTAACACTAATTTTTGTGGATATTTTAACTAGAATACATACAATATAAGTATGTCGTAAGAAAAAATGGCTACAAAGAAAATACATTTCGATTCAAGATGTTTTTTTGATGTTGTTTGAGTATTAACAACGTACTTACAACGGAGTAAGTGTTCATATTGAGAATAATTTTGCAATAACGAAATATGTAATAATATTGAAATAATTAATTCAATGAAATAGGTATTGGGACAGAATTACATATTTAATCGATATTCATGAATTGGTGGGTATCAAATTTAGTCACGTATGGAATATTATTACAGTTAAAAATGGCCTTAAATTAAAAATAATAAAATTTCCCAGCGATGCGTTTATATTAGGGCATGGTTGATTTATCATTTTGGAGAGAGAAAATGATTAATGATAAAGCAAAATGTAATCATAATAAAGGTAAAATCAATTTCTAATCAATAATCATTCAACGTCAAAGAAAAATAACAATTTATCGAGAACTTCATCGTTTAATAAAGTACGCCATTATGTGATTTTTTGTTGTTGTAATAATTATGTATATCTTTTTGCTTAAAATGCAACCATTTTCATTTTTAGGAAAGAAATCATCAAAGCTACAATTATTATTTTGTTAAAGAAATAAGACTACAGTTATTGTACACATTCTCCATATTTATTTTTCATTTAATTCTTCATTTGATTTTTCATTTAATTCATATATATTAAATTTATTCTTAAATTACCATAAATTTGGGTAAGTTTACCCGTCGGTCTAAGATTGGCCCACTACATGGAAAACGTTGCTGGTATAATATCATGATAATACTAATGCCATATGAATATTTTTTAGCTAAGTAAAGGTATTGAGTAGCCCCTGGTGGTAAAAATATGAATTAATGGGCAACATAATTTGTTTTACTGTTGAATTTGTAAGCTGTCAGCTTGGAATGGTAAAACACAATTTAAAAACGTTTCTTGAAATTAATTTGAGTAGCCATATTTTCAATTTGCATTACTAATCTGTGAACCAAATACTGTATATTTTTTCCCATCCCAATTATGTACAGAATATATGAAAGCATACAGAAAAGTTGTCAAGATTTTAAAATCACTGCATTTATTGTAATTACAGTGATTATTTGTATCGTGGGCCAAAGTTACCCGATTTGGATGAAAATTTTGCCCACATTGTTTTATCTATACTATATATCAATTATAACAATTCATCTATTTATGTTAGTTAGATTTCATATTAAGACATTATTTCATTTCTATATAGAACAGTACCAGACATAAATGCAATGGCGAACCATAAAAATACAAAAACCCCCAGAACGGGGCCAAAGTTACCGAGATTGACCGTAATTAAATATATAAATATTCTTAAATTAATATACTGAATTTACTGATTTATCATTTAAATTAATAAATGAACAGTCGTCCTTGATATTCCTAAATATGTATGTATTTATATTTTAATTATCGTTCGGTGTAATCAAAACAACATTCAATTTTAAATCACTTTTACGTTATGATTCTTTATTAATCAAATTTAAATGCACCAACTATTTTTTAATTGTGTTTGGGCTAGTAAAACAATGGTTTTATAAAATTATTCTTTACGCAGGCCTTGATTGATGCATGTGATCTAAGAAAACCTGAAAAAATTGATCTAAAGCCCGACACGGGCCTGATGCACGATGGTACGAATGGACAATGCTAAACACTCTTGTGTTGAATTGTTTTCAAGTCCCCACTCTGCGTCAGGTCGATGTAGGTAAGCAGTCAGCAGCGTTTCGAGAAACTTTCATACCGACAACCGTCGTCGGCCAATGAGTACCGACTCCATCAGCCTCCACCAGTCGTGTGAATTATTCAATAATATTATCTCAAGAGAGCTAAAACAAAATTTAATTTAAAAAACGCCTGGTTATAGCTCGCGATTTTCCTATCCCGGTGCTTTGGGGTATTATTGTTTCTGTGGGAATAGAATATTATGGAGAAGGATCACCAGCCGGATTCGATGGCCACCGTGACCATGAAGCCTGACTATCCTCCGTCGGAGATCTACAGCACGTCGGAGCCACCACCGGTAAATATTTACGCAATGCTAATTTTTATTTTTGGGCTATTCCATTCACAACATTGCTGCGGTCACAAAATTAATTACAACTTCAAATGCAACTAAATAAATGTTGTTTCATTTAATGTACTAGTATATTTTCTTTTGAAGCATCAGAACTGACTTTGCTTCTCAATTAACATTAATTAATCACGATAATTCTCTCATGAAGAATTTAAGATTTAAAAAATCCCATGAAAAGATAAAAAATATTCATAAATAAATCGTTATACAGTTGAGCGCTGTTGTATAGTTTCAATTTATACTATTTTTAATATATTGTAAGGTTTCATTTTTCTATATTTTTACGCTAAATACACATATTTAAGTAGCATAATAAGTTAATTTTATTTTGGTTGATTTAATGGAAACTTCTGACATATTTTATATAAATTTAATCTTACTAAAAACCAATTGTTTTTCAACATTTAGTATATTGCCAATTTCAATTTGGGTTTTGTCTTCAAGTATCTTTATCTAGGTTTTTCAAATATGGGCATTGAAATTAATTCAAGTAGTAATTGTCAAACCATATGGAATATTAATTTGTAATCTAAACTCTCGATCAGTTGGGCATTTTACTTTCGTCATAATATAGGTACCCTAGGATTGATGAATATAAAATAAAATAATAAATAATAGTCTATGCATAAATGTATCATATATGCTTAATTTAAAAAGCAAGAATGCAAGGTAAATGACTCTTAGTAAAATAAATAAGCAAAAGCATACCGAATCCGCGTATTTTTGTTCAGTTGTATATACCACAGAAACATTTCGAAATCACAGTATTTCTTTAGTTATTTGGAAATATTGCAACTCAATTTGTAGTGAAGTAGTATAGCTTTGAGCAAAATTATCATTCTCTATAAATATTGACAGCCATATTTATTAGTCATATTTATTTATAATTTAAATCAAAACTTTACTTTGGGAATAATTATGTTGTAAATTAATATTTTCTATGGATTCGGCGGTAACTTTGTGAAAGTTCATTTTTAATATAAAATTAAATTACAAATTGATAGTTATTGGAATAACAAAGTTATCAATTTTTAATTTAATTTTAAATTATGTTGTAATTTATTTATTGATTTGGTTTCACAAGCCCAACAGACAACACGTGGTTCTTATTTAAAAATGATTATTAAAAATCTTATAAATTATCTCATTTAATTATTAATTAAAAAAACAATGGTTTTTTTACCCAGATAAAATGCGCCGGGTTACAGTAATATTTATTGCGAAAATTATACGGAGATTTATCACAGTAAATGTGTACATAAATATTGAGAAGTATTACATTTTAGATAATGATTTTTATAAACAAGTAGTTACTGATATGACTCAAATTTCTGTCACTTATTAATGGTTCTGTGTCTTGTTCCAACCATGATGACTAAATTCAGTTAATCTGCTTATTGGCATTTTAATAAAATATAAAATAATTATGTAACAACAAAAACGAAAAAAAAATTAGTCATGTTGGCAACGATATGCACCACTAAACAAGATACAAGGTATAAACAAATAATTTAAAAAATAAAACAAAATTCATTTGTACTACTTCCACATGTGTATAATGACCAGGACCGGTTCCGCTCATCACGAGCATTATCAACTGATTGAATAGTGTTTTATTTTTTAAAATATAATGTCTTACCACCAAGAATTGACAGTTAACACCTTAAAAGTACAAACAAATGTTACCTTAAATACTTTTCAAGAAGCATTAATAAAATAAAAACTACCCGTATGGGTTAGTCAGTTGAATGTGACTAATTTAAGCTTGCGACGTTATTCCTTCCGAGTTAATTAGCTTTACTATGCGGATCTAAATTTTAGGCGAAATCGCTTAGTAGAGTTAGTTTAATAAAATACGTCAAAGATATCATAGTTATACTATATTAACCAATTAATGACTTAATGAAAAAGTTGTTTTTTAAATGATCAATAACAGCTTATATCATGGATATCTCTATTTAATTGTGGCCTTTTAAAACGACTCAGTCACTGAACGCAACCAGTCCTGATAAAACTAAAAAATCTGAATAGCAATATAATTTATGTTTTTCTTTTATAAATAGTACGATGCCCAAAGTATTGACACAATTTATGTTTCGGCACTTAAACGACCCATATTACATGGATTTATAATACAGATTTCTTGATATAAATGAAATTCTGCAATATATTTTATATGAACTTGTTAGTTGCAAAGATTGTCTCTCGATTATACCACCGAATTTATAAGCTGCCTCACACAACTTTCACCCAAATAATAATATAATTCGAAAATGACCTTCAGTCAAGGATTCAAATGAAAAAATAACGAGATTTTTTCGCTGTAAACAGTAGTTGCAAGACATCAAAACACATAGAGAATAAGTATGAATAAAACCCCATTAAACCGAGCATCAAAGATTCATTTAAGTAACAAGTGATTCTTAGATCAACGAAAGCACCGAGCAGTCACGAATCTTTGCTGGGTGAAAGTGTTGACCGTAATAAAAAACAGATTTCCTTTTGATTTAACTCTCGATGCATTTTATGATACTAATTAGCGAGTAGCGGTTTACCTTTGACCTACTGTCGCAAATGCATTATTTATACATTATTCATTGTAAAAAAAACAAAAAGAAATTGCCGTTCTAAACTAATATAACACTAGATGTGTTGATTTGTATTCGTTATATAGTCAGTGTTGTAACTAACGGGTGCATATATCCGTCATGAGAGGAGTTTCGATGGAATGGTTTTAGCTTCTTTATTAAGTCACGCTAACTCTAAACTTATCAGTCATCACTATTTGATTTGTGCAAATGGATTTAGTTATTTCATCATTCCTGCTCCTTACACAATCCTTGAAGATGTTTTGTACATATCGATTAACACTGCAATATTGATAATTAGTCAAGCGATTTCTTTTCCTTTGTTAGTATCCTTAGAAATAGTACAGTATTTCAGATAGATGACAATCCGAACAATGTCACATATTGTAAATTATCTTACACGCTTTGTTTAATGTTCACTTTTAAACTATGTAGAGTTTCTTTAAATTTGATACCACATGTCACATTTGTATAAGAAGTCCACATTATTACAAAACATACAAGATACAACATAGTTTTTTTAAATCAGCTTAAGGAGTTCAAAGGTACTCTATACCAGTGTTCCCCAACCGGTGGTCAGCGGCCCAGTGCCGGGCCGCAGAGACTTTCCACCGGGCTCCGAACAGTATGTAAAATTTCAAGAAATTTGCCATGCAAAAATTCTAAATATACGATATTTTTCGCTTGCACGTTTACTTGTATTTTTAGTTATTGTTAAATAATAATAATTGGTAGGATGATATGACACAATGGTCGATGGTTTTCTCAGAATTGACAGTCATATATCTTCTCAGGTACACTCAGGGGGAACGGAAATATTTGCTCTTGGATAGTGAACACAGATGCAAAACCCTACCTATATTTGTATCCAAGAATTTCACATTTATTCTGACACAATATAAGATTAAAAAAATATTACATAAAAAAATCATTTTTATTTCAGTATTAGAGGTCCGCGAAATTTTTTTTCTTTTTTTACCGGTCCACAGGTGTAAAAAGGTTGGAGAACGCTGCTCTATACCACTTTGATCGATTTATTAATAGATTTTTACTATCAGTCGTTTTTTTCCTTCTTTCTTTGATTAGATTATTTCAAATCCGCCATAGAGAATAGGATACATATAAACTACGATTAATTATGCAACATCGCCGTGAAATAAATGAATCAAACATAATAATGTATCATTTGTATACATTATTGGTGATAAATAGCCGGCTTTGCATCATTCTTGGGTCAAAAAGGAATACCAATATTTTTCTTTTAGAATACGACCTTCATCGTTAATATAGCGTTGCATATGTGGTACATAAATAAAATTAAATCAAAGGAAAATTCAGGGTTTCGCTTTGAATGTCTGCATCTTCGGATTTTTACCTGTGTTTAAATTTAGTATTCTTGGCGTGGTTGGGTCTTGTTCTCAAAAGAGATAAGATTTCTTTTTTAAAAAGGTTAATGCTGCAAAAGGGTTTCTATAATTAAAAACTATGCTCCGTTTTCTTCGAGTAGACTTTATTAAAATATATAATCATGTACTATCATGGAATATACGCAATATACAGACATATTACATTTTGAAGTTATTTATTGCGCTCAATTGTTGTTTTTTTTTTGTCATACAGGTATAATGAAACAATTCTATTACGTTCTACACGATATTTTAAAAATAATTATATGCAATCACATAAATACTTCATATTATAAATTATAATATGCGGTTAAAGTTATAAACGATTTTATGTTTTTCTTTTGACAGTTGAATGGAAAATTCCATCATAGTTAAATACAATATTATTAGTGAAATTCTACTATTCGTTCTTTATGCATCATATCTTTATTAAAAAGTAGTCATTTTTGTTGTTTGTAATTAACATAATGAATTAACAAAATATCTTTTAAAATCATTTTCATTTGATATCCAGATAATGTAATATGATAAAAAAAGAATTGGCAGTTAATACCTTATAAGTGATATATTAATATGACTTTCAATTTAGTTTCTATGCTAGAACTAATAAGTATTTTGGTGTATAGTAAGCCTTTATGTACTTTGAAAGATTTACGTGATGTACAAAAATTGAAAAGTAATTATAAATAGCTTTTTAAAAATCACACTTAAGTATTCCTTTAATTATATACTGGATTACAATTGTTTTATAGAGTACTAATCAAAGTTCTCAAGAACTCTAATAAAATATTTTATTAAAAAATATCCGATCGGTATTCATTTAATGTCAACCATTATCGTCTAACGTAAAATTTTAAATTTGATCACAGGCTTCTATTAGTGTGACGATAATAAAGAAAATAAAATCCCACACAATAATTTTTTATCTCAATCGGCGTTCTTTTTTTTAAAAAGTTTCTGCATACAAAGAGTTCATTCGCGATTCGTTTTACCTAATAGTGTTCCTTGCAACTAATGATTTCTCCAAGATAATAAATGATACCTAAATTAATAATAACCCGTATTCATGTAACATTTCGTTTTGTTGAGATTTCCAAATTGTATTTTCTTTATTTCACGAAATTAATAGGCACCAGAAACAAAAGTGCTGTGTAAAAAAAGTATACAAGCGCTGTAGGCAATAATTTCATTCTATTCGCAGGTTTCTCACGTACTTGTTCAAAACAAACGTGAGAATGGAGAAAAACAATTGTTAAATTAAATTAAAAACATTTTTGGATATCTAAAATTACCTGGCAGACTATCTATGAAGTATAACCATGTTTTTGTATTAATTTCCAAAAGAATTTGAGCGAAGCGAAGAAAGTTGCGAAAGAAAATATTTTTCATTTAATTCGTCTTACATTATAATCTGTGACTGTATGATAACCTACTAGATAAAATATGGTTTTAGTAATGCAGTCACGTAATTTATTACACATCTCTATATTTCGTTTCTCTCGTGATTAATTGAGGTTTTTGACCTGAAACAAAAACAACATTTTCGTATGGCACTATTGTTTATGGCATTTGAAATACTGTTATTTCACTGATATTGTTATTATTATGAACACAGTAGTTGTACGACACTTCAAATTATAGAATAACAATATTAAATGTGTGTAATGAAAAAATTTAATTACGATATAAGATATAAGAAAACGTGTTTAGATGTATTATTTTGGCATTTAAGCACTGCCACAGGTAGTATAGTATTTCAATCTTTTCATCTTTCGAATGGAAGATATTGTACATAACAGTCGGTTATTAATTAATCATAAATTATTAAAAACAACGTTATAAATTTTTTAAACTTCAGAGCGTAACATCAAGTCTTGTCATTTCCTGTTTTGTCGATAGTCTAAAAGATGTATACTACAGCACTCAACAATATTCTGAATAAAGATATATCATAGCTTTTGAATAAGACAAGATATGAACATCATATTCACCAATTATATAATGCGTGCTAGCAAATCAATTAACGAAACGTAGAATGCTTAGTATCTGTCAAAAGAAGCAATACAGTAAATTTTAAAATATTAGTTGAACGCCAAATTAGATAAATGCACCAATTATTTTTACTTTCTACCAGTATTTCACCATCAGCATTTTGTGTAACAATTACTTAATAATGATTTAAAAAAACAGCCTAAATGTATTTTTTTGTATGGATCGGTCACAATAAATAAATTGAACGAACGTTCCAATTTTCGTTTTTTTATCTTTATCAATTCACAGTACAGGTATGTGAGGATGTATCCATGAATATCAAATTTATTTTTACAAAAGAAACAATCGGATAAAAATATACATTTACGTGTCAAAGATTTTGAACAAGATGTAATAAAAGCATTAGTTTTTGGATTTTATTTCTTATGTTATTGAGGTTCTTAACCGCTTTTGTATATAAATAATGAATCCATAGAAATAAAGTAATATTCGGAAATATTTTAGTATTGCCAAGAACAGTAAATACACCTTAAAAGTAAATTATATAAATAAGAAGACAATAGTATGTAATTGTATGTTCTCATCATTTGAAAATGCTCTTTTCCTGAGGATAACTGGTCAAATTTACATTGGTTTTCTATTTTTTTATGAATGATACATACATAATGTGTAGGTAATATGTACGTAATTGACAGTTGAATAAAAATGATAACTAAACCAAATTTACTTACGTTGCGGTATTTTGAAATACTTTCTCATAATAATTTAAAACCTTTCCATACATTATAATCTCTAATTGGTGAAAACATTTTAACGCATAGATCAATAGTCATAAAATTTAATAAAAGTTTAATATTCAATTCATTGTACATTTTGAATTACTAGTAAGTAATAATTGAAACTGAAATTATACATATATATATATATATATATATATAATCTATTTTTACACATAATAGAACAATGTGGAAGACGTTTTTTAGTTAGATGTATTGTTCATACCGAATTTCAAGTAATTTTATCTCAATTTTGGTGTCGGGATATTCTCACGGCTTGCATATTGTACAGAACATCAACGAACGAGCATGATTTGAGCAAAAAAGCTCAAAAAAGACAAAGATTAACGACTTTGAACTATGTCATGGCCGATACCTGTACATTCTATGATCTTACTTAAATAGAAGACGTATGTATTGCAAGTGCTTAAATAATTAATTGTGTTTCATTTAAAAAATAACTTTTTTTTGTATTGCTGACGTTAATTCTGTATAATAACTGAAAAACGCGATTAGAAAAGCTATTTCATAAATCAAGAAAACTCTGTTTTCATTTCACATTTGTTAATAGTTGAAATTAAGTTATTAATAAACATCGTCAGAAAATTTATTGCGTTGTTGTGCGTTTTAATATACCTGTCGCATGATCAATGATTTATACTCTTCTATATATATATATATATATATTGAAATAAGTATATAACAATTGTTATGGCAATAATTTTTTCGAAGTATTGAATTTATAATTGAAGAATATAAGACTTTATATCTATATTACTATATAATTCATTAAAAAACAAGACGTTACGTTACGACATTACGTTTGGTATCTCCAGAGATGATTGTATCTCTGGAGATACCAAACAGTATGATTTCATACGTTGGTTTTCACAATATAATAGGTACAATCGTTTTTGGTTAAAATCATAGTTTCCTGATATTATTTTTTTAAAAATTAAAACACAATTTGTTTGTATTCATTAGTTGAAAATGCTCATGGTGAGCGATCTGATCATTATAAACTTGTGAAAGTAGTACAAAAAATTGTGTTTTGTTTTTCAAAATATAATGCTTTCCCTCAAGAATTGACAGTTAACACCTAAAAAGTGATTTTCCTAATTGGACGCTTTAGAGTAATAATTGTTTAGCTTTTTCTGGTATATACTATCATAGATCAAAATTCATTGGAACATATACAATGTTTAAGCCTTTAAGAATACCCAAGAACTGCCTCCTGTACCCGAAAACTAAATAATTCAAAAGTTACAAAACGTATTTTGTTTAAAAGTAGGTACAAATTTCTAACATAATGGAACCTGATTGAAAATTATTATTATGATCAATATTTTCACTTCACACCGATTTTATCAAGAAGTTTCTTAAGTATCATCTTATGTGCTTTTTAAAACACAGTGAGGTGATTAGTTTGCAATAGATTAAATGTCAAATTTGAAAAATCGTAAATGAATCTCAATAAAAAATCAAGATGCCATATTGTGTAAAATGTGTATGTAATAAATATTTGCAGCTTTACTTAGTTATTTAATTGAAACAAAATAAAAACGATTCTTGCAATGCCAATATTTATAGTTACAACAGTATTAAAGCAGTCATCAAAAATAAATAGTTTCCAATTAAATTAAAGAGTATTTTATGTTAGATCTGTGATTTCTGAAAAGCTGACATATAATTAAATACGATATGTGTAGATGTTGAGAAACTTGAAGATTATTTTTTGACCTGCAGGCACAGTAAAGAAGTGTTCGCATATATGGAAATTGACATCTGAATCTCTGCAGAGAGATTTAAAATAAAACAAAATAAATTTTAGTTGATTATGCGAGGTTATCGGATCGATTAAGTAGATGTGTATTATTATTTATTGAGCACAGAAATTTTCTCAACGTTAACAATATTTGAAAATGATTACATTTCATAATAATATCATTGAATGCTTGTGTTATTTATTTAATTTATAAATGTGATGCTTCAATATCCGTTTATTTATCACAGAAACGGTTATTATTATTATGTACCTCAATGTTGATAATAATGTTTGCGTGTTTGTCTGTTCCATAAAAAATTTAGAATGGCCAGT
This sequence comes from Himalopsyche phryganea, assembly GCA_022494535.1. Lineage (NCBI taxonomy): Eukaryota > Metazoa > Arthropoda > Insecta > Trichoptera > Rhyacophilidae > Himalopsyche > Himalopsyche phryganea. The sequence continues at coordinate 879,998 of JAGVSL010000061.1, read as the reverse complement.
TTTCAGGACGATTTTTCTCAGCTTATAATATCTTGTTAATCGAGTCGAATGACTATTATCAGCTTGCTACGTCCTTTCATTCACGAGTAGGATCAGAATTTGAATTGCCGCAAAGGACGAAGTCGGGTAGTAAGCTAGCGTTATAATGCACCTGATTTAAATGTTTAATGGAATTTAGTAGATCACAGTACAGCTCGATCTCAATTCGTATGTAGGAAAAAAAAAGTTTTTGCATTTGCGTACAAAATTATACGTTGGAAAACAAAACCAGAAAAATAAGATAATTTATACAACGATTAGAATCTAATACCTTTAACATCACACCAATGACTAGCAGTATATATCAAATACATTTTAATACTCTAACAGCATCCAGCCAGAAAAATTACCATAATATTCAAAATGAGCGTATTAAAAATGGCAAAACAATATTAAATAGATGAAGCAAAATTACTATATTGCTATGAGGAAAATTGTATCAAAATATTCGTGTAGGTCATCAAATAAGTCTAAAAAATAAAAAAAATGATCCAAAGCATTATAATACAGAAAAACATGAATTTAAATTAGTTTGTGGTTAATAAATTAATATTTTATTTATGTTTTGAAATCGTAATATCATATATCTTTAATTAATTATTTATGTACATATGATGGCTGTTATAGATATTATTAAGTTTATGAATAAAATGGCGAAGATTCTTCTCAACTCAAATGATATAGTCAGTGTTGCCAATTATGAAAATCAGCCATAACTAAATACATTTGAAGATTTGAAATAAGAATAATTTTTTCAATTTCAGAATAACGTTTTCTGCTGAGTATGTTGGTAAACGTTCTTCTGTCAAATTTGTATGTATGAATTCATTAAATATGAACTGTTGGATAATTTTTGTGGAGCGGACATACATTATTACATAATTAAACTATTACGTAATGTATATTCAATTAAAAAAACAAAATGAATTTTAAGCATGAAGCATAACCGTTTCGGACTATGACTTTAATGCATATAAGTATTATTATACGGGTATCTCACGTCTGCTAAAATATACAATCATTATTACTTTGTATTATCTCTATCTCACAAATGGTATATAAAAATAATGATAACTTTTTGCCTTGAAAGCATAAAACAATACGTAAATACTAGAATAACATAATATGTATACGGATACAATGGGGACCAATGGTGTGACGTATTATGTTAGGTTGTGGTTAGAATGAATATTTTTTTAACATGACGCTGTCCGATGTGCACCATATAGACTCAATATGAAGCGTTTTAATTGAGAGATTTTAATGAAAATTGGTTATGAGGCAGGCGTTCAAGTTTTCTTTTAAGGTTTTTCAGAATTTTTGATTATGGTAATGTACTTGACAATAAAGCAATTCATATTATTATTCATGTCATGTCATTCAATTTATTTAATATCATTCATGTTTATGTTGTTTGAAAAAGGGGTTTCTGTAATATTAATTTTATAGAAATTTTGAAATAATTTTCGGGTAGCATTAGTAAAAATATAAACATATTTATTATCAAGAGTCTGATTGAATTTGGGTTGGTAATGATTGTTTTCTATATTTTTTTACCACTATTTCTCACAATTGAAAAACTTTGTTGTTGAAAAAAACATACATATTGCCTAATTACCTATGCAGTATTAAGTAAGTAAGTTTATACTAATCGCTTTACTTAGATATAATATCGCAAAGCATAGAACAATATTTGATTCCAAAAACAAAAAAACTTACATAGCTTTTGCGTTCATAAGTAATGCTCTTTTTTGTTTCGAAACGAATACAAACAGTTTTAAAACTCTTCTTAACTAGTTTTTTACACAATAGGTCGGCATCAATAAACTGCCAAATCCCTTGTTCTTGTTCTGTGCCCGCATAAGAAATAATTATTGTTGTCTATTCTTACAATAAAATCTGAATTTAAAAATGGAACAGAATACTAATTCAAAGTATGCTAACAAAACAATCTGTATTGAAAATGGGTGCCTCTTTATTGTCGGTTTTTCTAGTTTTCTCATCATAAAATAAACATAAAAAGGCGATTTCGTACTGATTTAAACAATTGAAAAACCTTGAGCTGTCGGTGCAGCAGAGTGCATGATACAAGATTCCATAATAAATTAGAAATGATCAGATAAGTACAGAGCAATTCGACTGGTTACAATAATTAACCTTGCATCTTTAAAAAGCTTATTCTGTGTGATTGTTATCAGAACTATTATTGTTTGCAACGAAACAAATGTCATGATAATTTATGCGTAAGCACAAAAAAGAAATATCTAGACATTTTCATGCAATATTTCATAATTCGAGTTATAGCCATTGATGAAAATAATTTACATTTAATTTACTAAATTGCTTCTATTTTTAACCGTCAAAAGTAGGTGCATGATATTATATAAGTATAGTTCAATGCTTATGTTCCCAGCTATCTATGCACAGTTAATTTTATTGATTTTAGTGTTATAAAATAAAAAAATATAAGTAAAAAATACGATTTCAGATGGTATATGGGGGGAGGAGTCAATTTAAATTAAATGTCCCAGTTTGGATGTCAATAAATCTGGCAGCCCTAATTGATTTACCAGAAAATTGAATGACTTGTTTTGATTATACACGCAGTTACCTATTTTGTAATACACTGTTTATTTTAAAGCATTGATAAACTTTAATTTGTACGGTGAAAGACAAATTTATATTTTAAAATATTGTATTATATTTGTATTATAAAAACTTCGCATTATTGGTCGATTGAAAGTTTGCCAAAACGTAATGTAAAAATAACAATTGTTATTAATTGCGCCTTCTATGATTGGAAGTTCTTGTTGGTGTATATCATGTCATCAGTTGATAATGCTCGTGATGAGCAAAAACAGTGCTGATCATTATAAACGTGTAAAAGTAGTATAAAAAATTGTGTTTTATTTTTAAAATACAATGCCCATCCACCAAGAATTGACAGGCAAGACATTAAAAGTGATTATTTAATGTAAATTATGATAACACCTGTTAAAAAACTTTACAAGCTTTGTTTATTATTTAAGTTTCTACAGAAGTTTCTGTCAATCAGGTAATTTGGGATTTTTTTCAGTGCAGTTTGTTTTTTATGATATTATGGCATCCCTGTAAACAAATAAAATATTATTTGATTCAATTCAAAATATACTTTTAGTCAATTATATTTGACAAATAATGTATCATAGCAAACAATATTACTTGACAACAGAATAAGTACATTGCTTTACTAAAAAGTTTCGATAATAACTTACGAACGTCATTTGTTATCTGAATGTAGAATTTACCGTGAGATTAAAACAAAACGGATAATTTTTGACAGACTTTCTCTACGTGGCTTACGGAGAATAATTTGAGTAGACATACACATTTTTCAAAAAACATATTATGTAGAATTGTTTACCAAATAAATATCTATTGTTAACAGTAAGTAAGTCTTGTCCCATATTCGCAAAAATGTGACAAAAAAATCAATTGTATTCGTCTGATTAGTTACGTGATGATCCAGTATGAAAATAAATCAAACAATGGCATGTAATATAATATAATCATGCATGATTTCAACTAAAAAGCGCTTCGATGTTCACAAAAACGTAAGATAACTGCATCGTCATTATTTTTTGGTCAGTTTTGTCGACCTTGCACCTTTTTATTTTTTACGCGCGGGCTGTCAACTTGGCCTTATTCTTCTGTCATGTGACCGCTTCTAATTTTTGTTCATCTATAAAAAATAAATGAATAATATTTACTGCAGGTAAATCAAACATGGCTGCCATTGCGAATGTAAATAGAATTACAGTTACAATGTTGTTTCACACGGATATTGTTCTAGAATTTAATGTTTATTGAATTTAGGTTTGATTCTCACGCTGGTGGGATATTTTTCAGAATTTATGTGACTGATTTTGTAAGTTTATAAATGCACTTGGTAGTTTATCTTTACCATCTTTAGCACTGACCTGTTAATGGCATTATTAAATATATTTTTACACTTATTTTAGAATGCAATCGACATTTGTAAAGACATGTCAAACCGTCGTCAGACTGTGGTATTTGGATAAACCCAAGAAAAAACGATTCAACGGATACAGTTAAAAAAGTGTATCTAAGATCACCAAACTCCAGAACAATTACAAACTTTTAAATGAAACTCTACGTGCAGAATAAATATCATATTTAGTTTGTACAATTACTGTCAAATATCAGTTTTTACATTTAACTTAAAAATGATACTTTCTTTTGAAAACGAAATTGTCAATTATTTTTGATGATTTTGACATAATAAAATTATTTGAGTTATATATTGAAAAAAAAACCCGAAAAGGGAGGTTGCGATTTTCAATAAATCCATATATTAAATATTATTTATTTTATAATCACCAATATTCTGTATTACTGGGAGACGCTTTTTAATTTAAGTAGCAACTTTTGGTTTAGCTTGAACGCAATCACAGAATAACGTTTACTCACTCAAAAAAGTTAAAACTAATGTGTATTAGCTGATGTAATTGTTTACTTAAGTATTTTAAATGGATACAAGATATTGAATGCTCTAACGCTTTCCCGATCTATACGGCTCTGTAAATAGTCTTAACATTGGGAATGAGTTTCCGAAATGAAAATATAAATATAATAAGCTTAATATCATATGCATATGTAAACCCATTTATATTTTTTATAAATATCAATATCAAGTGAAAAAACCCAAATTATTGCGCATTATGTATTTGTTAGGCAAAAAATAATACAAGCCTTTGTTGAATGTATCTAAATAAAGGCTTATCTATTTAAAAATCGATTTAAAACTAATTATAAGTAGTATGATTCCACATAAATAAATGTTGCAAGATAGCTCATTGACTTCTAACCAGCATCATAACAGCTGGTCGTTGTAATTTATTACTTATATCTGTAGATTGAATATCTAAAAACAAAATTTTAATACAACTGTATAAAATGACAGGCTGTTTTGTTTTTTGTTGTATCAATTTGAGCATGACCAGTTCTTATAAGTTTCCTAGTTTTTAAATGAAACTGTACAGGCTGGTAGCATTTCCGTGTCTGATTGAAACAAACGACAATTAAATAAGATTTATTATCATCGTTAGCAGAAAAAATAGCTTATATTGTTGTAGATAAAAGCCACTCAACATAATTTCCACCCTTCCGATATTTTTGTCATGAGTTATAAAAGATTAATTATTTAATGTTGAAAGACGGTTTACTGCGTATACCAACCAGTTTGTGTAACATCGCGTCTAGTTTTATTTTTATTGAAAAAAGTGACAAAAAATTATACTGAAGTCATACGACGATTAATCTAATATTTTATACTGAACTGTTTTCATTTGTTTTGTATCTGGTGGAGAAATTAAATCTTGCGCCTCACCTTTGCGGTGGATCTTTCCCATCTGTAAATAGAGAAGGATTCTGTTAAAAGTCTTTTGATTTAATTATTTCATAAACAATGATGAATTAATAATATTAATTATAATTGAAATATTTACTAGGACTTCCCAGCTTTACGGTAGCATGGACCAACTACTAGCATCGCTGTTCCTTTTAAACATAATTACGTATTCTAATGGATATTTTAAAACATTAAACAATTTAGTTTTAGCTCATGCCACTTACTGATAATTGTAGAACAATGTTTTTATATCAACGTGTCGTGTCTAATCAACATTATTTAAACATTAGTTGCCAAGTACTCTCATTTAAAGATAACTTTACTTTAACTAAGCATTAAAACATTAATATTGTGTATAACTAATACTATTTTCTCTATTTTCCAAGGCTTACAGACACCCAAAATCAACAGCTGTCCAGATCGCCAAGATCGCTGCGTTGACTGTGATCTTGTCCTCAGTGGTTCTTGGATCTTTCCTGTTAGCCGCTAGTTATGTCCAGGCACGCGCTAGTTGCCAGCAAATGGAGCAATTGGACGCCATGCTCGACAGGGAACTCGCTTTGGAAGCCAGGCAGATGCACACCGAAGCCCTGATGCAGGTCAGAACAATTTCCAATATCAATACTATCATCGACATACTAATTAGAATTGGACAGAAACAAAATCCATTCAGAACAGATTAAAAATATATTGTGTATCTTTGTACCAAGATTAGTTCTTGTTCAATATTTCAGGATTTAACAGTGTCATTCATGATTATTATCTCTTTCCTTGGGTAACTGGCCCAGTCTATTTATTGGTAACTCGTAGGAAAAAAAGGAACCTTTACCCAACTTAATTCCACAGACTTTTTTATTGATTGATAATAGAATTTGTTATTTTCGAAACAATTTCACAATGCCTTACAAAACAATAGTTAGTAATAATATGAACTATACTATTGAAAACGTTTATAACAAATATAAGGATAAGCAGAATTCATTAAATTGCGTTATAAGTTTTAAAATGAAAATTACTCCACTATGAAAGTATTTATTATTACGTTTTTAATAGACAGTGTATACGGTTTCTTTAAAGTTATAAAAATGGTAGTAAAACTTTATTTTAGTGTTTAGAAATGGCATTTTATAGGAAATAATGTGTTGGCATTATGTAAAATGAAACTTTATTTTTGTCAACACTTTATGATCTTTAAGAACAAACTTCAATCATACCAAATGTTTATTGAAATATTTTTATTCGTTCAATAAACAAAGATAATAAGTAACAATGATATATTTCTGATTTTAGTATTATAATTATTTTTGTACTTATGAAGATTCTTAAGGACTACAAATAATGGATTTATATTCAACATCAATTTTGAATCGGTTGATGTAAAGTATCGTATAAAATCAAATAAATTGTCAACATACATAACATACTATGTCTTCATTGTGTAAAATGTATTTTTCACATACTTCATTTAAACGAAATATTTTTGAAATTTGTCAAAATAAGAATGTCTTTGACCTTTTAGATTTTGGTGCGAAAAAAGTTTCTTTTGAATTCGGGTCAAGATATTTTTTTCCGAATTCAGTTAGACAGATTTATTCTATCAGTTTCTAGGTCAGTTGACTAAAACTATCATATTATACCCAATATGCGCCTGGTTATAGAGATAAGCGTATTTCGAGGGTTTGAAGTCGTTAAATAATTATTTAGTGTTAAATATTAAATAAGATCATATTGTTTGTCAATAAACAAAGCCTGTTGTTGTAAATAAAAAAGAGTTTATGTTATCCTATAGTATGCATAAATTAAAAGATAAATGCTTAAAACGCTTTGATGTAATAGTATTATCATGTACCTGCAACAAAGCGACCCTGACTTAACAAAATGTCACTTAAGTGAGCAAACGTGTTTCTAAAAAAGTTTCGCACACATATGTAGCATACTAATAAATAGTGGTGGTATTCATATGACGTTTTTTCGCGTCCATGTGAGGTTAAATTAGTGCCATCGGTGTTTGAAAAATCACACTTCGTGCCACGCCGTGCCAGCTAATTTTATGAAAGAAATCTTTCGTCTGTGTGTTTGTCGAGTTCAAATTTAGAATAATATTGACGCATCCAATATAGAGGTATTTAAATGAACATAATCTTTTTGTCGATGGTTTTTTTAAGTAGTTTTTTTATTATTTTGCTTCCTTGTACAGATTTGAATATAATAAAATCGTAACATATTTATTATATAGGTGTAGTATTTATTTAAAGATTTTGTGAAGTAGTAATCAACATTAGTTTAATAATTTATTGAGAGTGTTATTTTGTTTTTGTAAACCAAAGTTTAATTTCGCAATACACATTTAAATATTCCTGTCAAAAAAATAAATATAAATTTTGTAGTGAGATTATCATTTTGAATTCAGAAGCGTTCGTAAATTGAATAGAATCAATTACGTAGCATAAAAGCTGTAGCCGGTATCACTATAAATAATAATTATATAATGTAAATTTAAAATACCAAAATAAGACTTTTTTCTAAAAAATCTATGATCTCATTGAAAATATTACACAACAGAAAATTTTCATTATAAATTAAGGTATTTTTTCTCATAAAAAAAATTGTGTGAATAAATTTAACATAAAAAATAGTCACTAAATTTAATGAAAATTTACAATTCAAAATTGACCTTTTTGTAAGTAGAAAACCAGTGCAATGATGGATGAAGCTGTTACGTTAATTGTGGAAAAAATAGTATAACACGAATACTATTCAAATTCTTTCATTTTGAATGATATAAATACGTCATTATTTCGAATGATTCGAATCATAATTACTAGACTATTTATGTAATGTAATATTATCTTTCTCTCGGTATGTTACGTCGTTCCTAGAACAATAATAAAACAATAAATTATTTATGACAGCGATATCAAATTATTAGTAGGTAGGTGATCTCTTAAGAAATAAGCCGAAAACTATTACGTCTTGCTGTGGCGTCTTCGGAATAATAATTATTAATACAGGACCTTGGGAAATGTTAATGATGTTCTCGAGTGTGGCAACATTAATTCGCGGGTTTTCCGAAATTCAGATGCATGGAATGAAGCCGTGTTCTTTTTTTAAAGTTTATAATAAATAAGAGATTTTGACGTTGTTTTTATTGTAAGATATAAAAAATGGCTGCGATAAGATACAAGATGGGTTTTGGTCTTACAAGATGGTACAGGAAGCAATTAAAATTATAAATACGTCGTTAGCTTTTAACAAAGCGTAATTAGTAGTCAAGCGAACGAAGCGTTCAATTAAACTTCTGTAATAGCGACAGAATTTTGGTTAGAGGAATATTCTGCTCATAGATTTTTGTCAACAGTTTATGTAGGTAGTAACACACTAATGATGAGAATATTGGGAAAATGGGATAACTTATTCTGAAAAAATATAATAGTCACACTAATAAGATATCATAAAAATACGATCGTTTTGAATAGCAATTTGAGAGATATTTTTTTGCCGCCGAATACGGATATAGAAAGTGACGGTAAATTTCCTATCTACCATTTTCGTGTTTATGTATTTTTGAAGTACAAAAATTCATGTGTGCGCGGACACTACCCCCTATATCCTGTAAACTTCAATAACATCAAAGAAAGATCATAAATAGCTTCAGCAAGACCATTCTCATCGTATTTATTATTAAGTTTGACGTTTGTCGATTATTTTTTTCTGATTCCTAATTTTCCTTTAAAACAGATGTATATTTAAAGTTAATAAATAAGGAAATAAACTATGTACAAATTTACTTTTTTCGTACTAACCAAATTTATATTTTCCAAGTGTACTTAACGTTGTACTCGTCTCCACTCAACATGTCGACTGTGGAAAGGAAAAAGGACGTAACCAACACCAAAAAATATTGTGCATAGCTCACACAAAACGTGCTAATACACTATATTTATACATAAATCTTTAAAATATCCACCGTAGAAACGCAAAAGGACTTATCTCTCGGTTTTTTCAAAATATTTTTTTTTCAATAATCACAATGCATACGATTTTATACACGTTTTGTTTGGGTTATACGCAATATATTTTGAGTGTGGGTTTCGTGCTTTTTCTTTTCCGCGGTCGATATATTAATGCTACAATGGGAATATCCCAGAAACTAAGAGACGTTTCAATTGATTATCAGGATTGTGCTTAAAAAAATTACTACATGTGTTGGATAATTTTTACGAATTGAGATCGATCTGTTTATAGTTAACTCTCTAACGTATTTCCATTTACGTTGTCCCATAAGATAGGTGAAAAAAATATCAAAAATGAACGTTACGTCTGTAGTTACAAGGCAACTTAGATGGTTGTGTATTGATGCACATATACTTTTGAGATCTGTAGGAAACTTTTTATTTGTTTTTCAACGTTATAACTAGTTAAGTGAAATCAGTTCTAATGATCAGAATTATTCACATTGAATAGTCGTTTATTTACTTTCATCAATCGTCCAATACGTCTGATGAATCTTGAGAAAAAAACAATTCAGACGCCATTTTAATATTGTATCTTGTCTGCATACGGAAAAAAGCTTTTAAATTCATATAGCGCTAATGATGAGTGTGTAAAAACATGTTGTTGTGTTTATAATTATGCGAACTAAAAAAATGTATAAATTGAAATGAACATTAAAATAGATAATATGGATTTTTTGTGGGAATGTACAGCGCAAAATACTATCAGTGTAATTTTCAAATCTGAAACTTTTGACGACTACATAAATAATTGCTGTATTACGAATTACAAGTATTTTCTTTGAAATCGATTTTTGAATTTATTAAATAAACTTTATATGGGTATATAACACATCTCTTCTTAAAAAGTATTGTTTTAATGATGACGAAGAATCCTATGTTATTTATTGTTTGCTCCACCTAGCCTTTTTTAACTAGTTTTTGTTTAAATTGGTGAATAAGCAATATCAAGCAAAAAATAATTTCGAAAGTCAATGTGGTCGTAGTTTTCAAAATCCATTATTTAATGGTAAAAAAACCATAATCTGTTAGCACGTATGTTTAATCATTATCTTTAGTAGTTAAACATAACGTAATGTTTGTTCTATGCAATGGCAGCGAATATTAGAAAACTGGTAACATGAAAATATACTAAGATATCATATGCTAATGTCGTTTCTTATTTAGTTTTTAACATTATATACAAATTATACTCATGCGCTTAATAATAATTATTATCATTTTTAATGACTGCGGCTTCCATCGCGCCCCTATAACTGACAAGTACCATTTTGGGTATATGTTCTGTGAAATAAAAATAAAAATATGTAGATGTGCCAAATACGTAACATTGTAAAATATATGAAAGGCTTTCTTATTATACAAGTGACAATATTACTAACACGTGGTCATTACCGATACATTTTTTATCTCTATTAGCTTTAAGTTACGATATACGTTATCGAAGTATGTGTTTTGTTTTGTAAATTTTCATGCTAATAACAACTATTATAAAGTAAATGACAATAATCTAGCTGATAAGTCTTAATGTCACTGAAATTGTAAAAAAAAACAGATTATTATACAACAAACTTATCTTGTTATATGATTGACAGAGAAATGTTCCGTATAAACTCAGTGTTGCAAGATAAATAAAAAAAATAATTATTTTCACCCGGAAGAAGCCAAGTCAAGAGCACAAGTTCTGTTCCTTATTCAGTTTTTGTTGACTGTGTTCAGTTATGCAACGGAATTTAGAGATTTTTTACATTCGCCGAGTAATTTCGCCGAGTATAAATGAACACATTAATATTACAAAACTCATTGAAATCCATGGGAACAGATCTAATTAGGCCATAAGCGCTGAAGTTTTTTTTTAATATCAATCAATTTAAAAGATATGAAGCTTAAAAAACAAAATCATTATTTTACTTAAGATTAATATTTCAGAACAAGACTTTTTTACCTTTGTACTTATAATAGGCTCTGTTGAAAGAATTTTATTCTTTTATATAGTAGTAAAGCATTTTAGATTGGGTAGCTATACTAAGAATGCATTTCAATAAATAAAAAATGTTGTATACTATTCTAGGACATACTTTCACATAATGCAGTTAGGAAATACACTGAGACACGGCACACTTATTATGCTTTCCGTCGAGTTGTGTTGTAGGTATATTGTACTTGTACAAAATACATTATAACTTATTTATAAACATTCATTTTGTGTTTCTATTGTTTCATTTAACTTTATAGTGACTTAAGTCAAATAAATCTCATAAGATGATTACACTGAACATTTCAGTGAGAAGATATTTATATTTTTTGATACTACATAGTGAGAGGATACTCTTACATGATATATGATATGTTATTTAACGTTTTCGTTATTGTACGTTTTCAACAATGTTGCACATTCGGTATTATTATATTATTGATTTATAGTGCAGTATTTGTATTTCGATAACCTTCGATAACCCAGATACAAATTAAGTATCATTTGTTTACTCCGTGTAATATAAAACAATAGTCGAATAAGTAAGTGTGCAATATTGACAGCAGAATACTAACTTCGCTAGTTAAGAATTTGGCAGAGAAGAAAAATATATATTCAATACCGTCCGACACAAACGTCTTATCGTAATGCCATTGCATACATTGAATTAACGCAAATGGGTCAATTAACTTTCTTTCTTTTGATAAAATAATATCCTATTTATACCATTGGACATTTCACTGGTTGTTATCATTTTGTGTCTATTGAAAGTTTTAATAATCCAGGTAATAATGTATAGTAACCTAGTTTATAGGGAATCAACAGTGGTTTTCTTTTTAGTTGATACTGATGTATAATTCATCTGCAATGCTTTCGGAACGCCTAGTAGTTTTACTAAACAATATTTATGTATTACTTTACTTACAAAATCGTGATTTAAAAAAAATGTGTGTCGTGACAATATTGATACCATAGACATATTCCGGATATTGTATTAGAAAGAAAAGACGCAGGTGTAACAAACGATTTTTTCACGCACTGTTAAAAATGTTAACATAAAAACTGATTAGAATAACATATTTCTGATGTTTTTAATATTCGACTACCATTACCCAAAAATATCTTTGAAGTGTTTAAGAAACAATTTTTATATTTTGGCGTATGAATAATGTTTTTCAAATATACGTGGAGAATTTAGAGTCATAAAAGTATACAATATGTATATGTAATGAAACAAATGTCTATTAAAACGTATATTTCAATTATTGATCAGGCAGCCACTTAGTCAGTTAGCAATCTGAAGGTTCCGAGTTTATTTCAGTTTCGGCGACATTTATAATTGTTGGCATCGGTGTTTGTAACAAATTTTCTTCTCGATGTGTGATGTAAAATAATTTAAAAATTCAAAAAAATCTGTTACACTATCAAATAGTTTATGATCATCTCCTATTTCTGGGCTAAATTTGCTGACTCGAATTCGGAAACTACAGTGTATTATCCAAAAAATCACGGTAATAACAATAGCGTTTTTGATTACTTATATAATATTTCGTATATGCCGAATTGTTAAAAATATACATTTTATTGAAAATCAACTGTAAAGTCTGATACAAATGTTACCAATGTATGACGATAATGTAACTTACATTAATTTGTAAATGCAGATTGCATAATTTTGTCGTAAATGAAAAAACAAAATACTATAATAGAATCAACATCGCCGTTGTTTTGACGCGAAACCAATTTTTTGTAGCATTTGGATGTCTCATTCGATTCAAAATCAAATCCATTGATATTGAGATAAAATTTATTCATTATGTGCTTAATAATATCAAGAATAATACTTTAAAGAAATTAAAAAAAAAATAGTATGCAGTTTTTTGTGATCGGCGATCATAATCATATGCATTACAACATTTAACTATGTACGATTGCTTATTACTACAAATGACAGATAGATTTAAAATTTGGAACAATATCTATTCATAAATAATTCTAAGCTAAATTGGCCATACATTGTTTGAGCGCTCTATAAAAAATGGATACATATTGTAATGTCGTTTCTTTATCAGTTTTACAATTATTATCTATCATTAAATGCAAGGTAATAATATAGTTTTGTAAATTTTCTAGTTACGTGTCGATGTGTTCAAGTGAAGACTTACAATAATATAGCGCCCGATGTCTCCTATTCTGTGCTGCGGCCGCGTGGAAAGCTATTATGTGAAGCAACTCGCGGAAAATTGTCGTTTTCCGCGATGGCTTGCAAAATGTAGCCGTCTATCTATCTAATATGACGTCACTCTAATGACATCCTTATGATACTAAAATAATAGCTGATGCCCCAAGAGAAAGAGACAATATATTAATTCAAACTGTTTATTAAATGACTAGTAAAAAGAGAAACTCAAATAAAAGTAAAATTAGATAATGCCATAATGGAAAATATGAAAAATGAATTACATTTTTTACGGTATACAGTATTGCATTTTTTTTTCTATTATGATTTAGATTTATAAAAAATGGAAGGCGTACATAATAGGAACATTAGATATCTATTATAAATGGTATAATCCGCTGCGTTAATTGACCAGTACCACCGCCACTAATATATTTTTGACTATATGGTGTTTTTTCCAATGCATGGATATAATATTATTTATAAATTCCTTTTTTCTGTTCTTTAAAACTATAACAATGGGTTGTAGAGTCATAACCATAAACGCTCTTTCATCTTCGTTGTCAAGCAAATGAAGTTGATTCTATGTGATGCATTTGATTGGTCTTTGTATTGTGAAATTTAACTTTTTTTAGAATTAAGATATTCACACTTAAATTTAATCACATGCATTAGGTCAATTGGGTTTAACCAACTTTTTAAAATGTAGATTTTTAAATAATGTAAGTTGTTTAGGAATTAATAACAATCTTTGACATAAATTTATTGATGACGACCAGTTTCTTTAATGATTTATATAATATGTTTTAGGTTAATGTGTATTTTTGTATTGTGGTTTATTTAAAAATACGAAAATTAGAATTAAATATATAGTGCAAGATGCAAACACCTTAGCCAATAATACAGTTGACTGAGGACTACATAATATTACGTTAAAATCTATTCCCTTCGATCATGGATCCTTATATACTAAAGTCATAGCTAATTCCGAAATATTTTATCTGAAATGTATTTACATATTCGTACAGTCCGTTAACTTTCTGAATTTGAAAAGAAATGATTCGAATGAGGTAACGGATTCTTCTTGATCGATTGTTTGATATGTTGTCAAATAATCGAGAAAGGTTTCCACCACTAAAGCAAACCTTTATATATTAAAAAGAAACTCGCACAAATATCACAATTTACAGCTTTTTTCACCACAGATGTGGTCGGTATGCCACTTTCGATTATTTAAAATCTAATTTAATGTTCAGTCGGTTGTGTCATGAGGTAGATTGAACATTGTAAAAATGATCGACACGTAGTTGGTGTTTTCAATATTTATGCTCCGTGAACAAATCACACGAATCTGCTTTCACCGATAAAAATATCGACGTTTTATTATATTGTTAAAATCGTAATACGAATTTCACTTGCCCATATAACACAGTTTACGCCGAACGACCTAAAATCTGTAATTGAATTGAAATTTCTCTCGTTACTTAAAAGATTGACTTCCAGTCTACGAATACTTATCGTTTTACTAATTCTCGTAGGTTGCTGTCAAAATAGATATTTGACTTTCACTTATAATGCAAATAAACCAAGTGTCAGTTTATTTATGTATCATTGTATAGTGTTTCAACCGTATGTGATACCAAATTGGAGCATTTGGATTCCCAAGATAGTATCAGATGTCAAGAAAAAATCCTATACAAACTAATAACAAACTATAGACAAACCTGCAAAATAGGCGGTTATAGTGATTTTTATTTTCTATTTTAGTAATAAAAGATTACGTCTGTTAGATGCGGTCTATTTTTCGATCTTGAAGAAGATTCCGTAAATTAAAATCCCATTTTCCAAATAATCTTTCTAATCTGAATCAAACAAGTAAATCTGTTCCAATACCACTCGTTCAGTAGCAGTCTTTTCAAAATGTCATTGAACAAAGCAGTCTTGAAAGAATTATTATTCAAGGTGATTTTAAATTTAGATTCTCTCCAAGGAAATAACTGTATCTTTATTAATATAATTCCACCCAAGAACACTTTGAACGCGAAACAGCATTAAATTAAAATTTTAGTTTTAATAATTTTCTTAAATGTACGAGAATATAGCAGCTTAATGGCTGGTATTTAAATAATTGATTATTATCCGACTAGACGTGGAACCATTAGTTCATGGACAACCTGTGCTTACGTTGTTTTTTTTTATATATAGTTACTAAACACCTGTGATTAGCATAATTTTTTTCGATATGTTTACTAGCTTATGAACAAAAAATACTTAGAATGTATTCAAGTTATAAATGCTCTGATCAATAAGTTAGGTCATGATCTTTTTACGAATCTATTCAATAATAGTTGTATGGATGGAAATTAATTTTATATATTTCAAATACATTTCGTTAATTAATTTAAAATGATACTTTTACTTAAGGTTTGAAGTTTATCACTAATATTTAAGATAAAATACGACAAATCTTATCACTAAGTCTAGGAACTAAAATGATACCTGGATTGATCACAACAATAGCCCCCCAATCCCAGTTGGGGAAACAAATCCAGATGCCATTTTAGTTCCTAAACTTAGTGATAAGATTTGTTGTATTTTATGTTGTCAATATATAAGCGACGTAAACTGTTTACTGTGTCAGTTCGAGTTCGTTCGTGTGCTCGAATGCCTGAAGATGCCGAAAAGCGAAACCCAAGTTGTTAGTGACGAAATACATGGAAATTTATAAAATCTTAACAATTCAAAGTCAAATTTGATAATGTAATTCCATCAAGCACCCTCAGTCGATATCTTGAATTATACTAATGTTTAGTTAATAATTATAAAAATACCGAAATAAGGTGCACGTATTGATAATAATGGAGTATTCAAAATCATGATCATTTAAATATAGGGTATGTTGATAGTTTTAGGAAATTTGTGTGTATAAAGTCACTCGGTTATTACTGAAATAATAAACAGCATTCCGACTGTCACGCTGTCGGCAATGTTATGCTTTCATTAAAACGAGTACTTATTGTCTATAAGTATAATATAATTAATGTATAAAAAATATAAATTACAATTCTAAAATACACCTACACAAATTTTGGTTAAAATTTATGGATGTTATTATGATATTATTGCTAATTTTTAATTTCTGTCAAAATGAAAACATTCATCTATTATTTCATTTAATTTGAAGTTTATATGAGACACTTTTAAAAATCCTACATCAAAAATTCTTGAAAGTAATCACAAAATCGAAAATATCAATGTTTTTAGGCCGTGTTGATGTCGTCTGAATAGAAAATTATACGGTAAATGTTGATTTTCTTCTATTTCTATCATTTTAATGATTTTTTTTGGGCTATTTCAGCCACCATAGCTCCCAAATATAATGTATAGAAAATGAACAACAGTTTTTCAGAACAACGTCTAGTAATATACGAATATGTCGTATATTGAACTTGTAAGCTGCTAACTTCAATATGTTTAATTTGAGAAAAGCGTGTATAAACGAATTGAAACCAGATTAAATTGATTGTTCCAAATGATTTTAATTGAATAAACCTTTAAGAAGTTAGCCAATTGAAAATTTCAGCGTGAAAAATTCAATCAAACGCGTTCAGTTTGAGTCGGTAACATTTTTCTCCTTATCATTTTTCGGATATGTTAATACAGGATTTGGAAGTCAACACGATGCATGCGGCGGCTATGTAGTTATTTTAATTGTATGCTTATAATGTAATTCCAGCAAGGATTAACAATAAACAATGTAAAACATATTCATAAAATGTTTAACATAACGTGACACCAACAATGAATATGCCGGATAGGTCCGAATGCTTTGATATTGGCAGACGCTGCAAATCTCGCATTACATTTCACCGATAAGCGACGCGTTACGTTTTGCTCAAACGATCTCGGGCCGGCCTTATCTATGCAATCCCCTTTTGTGTGTAAATCGGTGAATGTCGAGATGGAAACAGATCGATTCTTATCTTGCGGCCATTTAACAAAGTTTACGAAAGCGCATCAGCACGCCGGCGAGGAGAAGAGAAAATGAGCGTGGAGGCAGTGTTGTTATTATTGCGAATAAAGAATTGGCTACGGCCACGACTCAGTGATTTTTCCAGCGTTTCAGTAGACAATTTAAATTGAATCTTGGTGTATTAACACAGTTTACGCGAGTGGGAATTATCCCCACCTCTTAATTGATACGACAAAACGCTGAAACTTATAAAAATAGTAGTTTATAATACATTATGATATGCTATTTCATCGAATTCAAGATACGGCTATAGTTATTTACGACGACCAACCAAATTTACCAAACCATCTATGCATA
The DNA here is from genome assembly GCA_022494535.1 of Himalopsyche phryganea. Classification (NCBI taxonomy): domain Eukaryota; kingdom Metazoa; phylum Arthropoda; class Insecta; order Trichoptera; family Rhyacophilidae; genus Himalopsyche; species Himalopsyche phryganea. Next base: position 862,052 of record JAGVSL010000061.1, on the reverse strand, counting down.
AATGCAACAACACTCATCGTCGTTGCTTTACACGACGTGACCAAAATTTGATTATAGATTTTTTTACTAGAAATTATATTTAGTGTGGCGATATACTTAGTTTGATCTAAATAAAGTATTTTTTTACCATACTCTTCGATGATTTAAAACTTTATGTACTTGCTGAGATGTCAAAAGTTTTATTTTACAAAATAAAAAAGAACAGTAAAGTTCGCGTTACTTTGGTACGTACGTTGGCAGGTATCAACTTAAAATTTCGAATACCATTAGATTTCTGGATCTTTTTGGTTGGACAAGATGTTAAAATATTAAGTAAACTTGACAAAGATTTTATTGTAACATATATGTATATACATATAATATGTATGTATGTGCTTTAACATTGAGATGACTTTGTAAATATTGAATTTTTATCTTTTTGAGCTGTCTATAGATGATTTAGGTACACATTTACTAAATTAGGGCAACATCGTGAGTCACCCACGCATTGAAAACGAATGCCCATAGAGAACTATACTTTGTATGCCGAAAAGTAGCACGGATGTTTTTCTATGGCTTTCAAGTTTATTGTGACAACAAGCTACACGAATCTGCGCATTTTAATGTTTATTATATTGGTATTGAACAAACATAGCACTTCATGGTGATATAAATTTTCATAGATTAATAAATAATTCTCTCGATTACCATAGAGTTTGTGTGTGTTGTACCTCAGGCCGATGCCATTTTACGGATGCACTCTGCCTCAAAAGCGTCACGAACAACGAGTCATGAATCACGGTACAATGGAGTCACAATCACGACAAGACTGGAAAATAAATTAAATTTTGAATCTCGTGTGCAGGGGCGGATTAGAGTCACACACTTTGTTTGACTGGCTTACTAGGTTACAACAAGGAGAAAAAAAAATGCATTTGAAATGTTTGGTTATGAACACAGTAGTTAACCTAATTATTCCTTATAATTATTATAATTCTCTTAGAACGTTGAAATTATTACCATCAATTTGGCTAAGTTTGCCTATCGGTCTAAGATTGGCCCACTACATGGAAATAGACGCTGTTATAATACCTTGATAATACTGTCGCCATATGAATATTTTTTAGTTAAACGAAGGTATTGGTTAGCCCTTGGTGGCAAAAATATGAATGAATGTGCAAAATATTTTATTTTGTTGTTGAATTTGTAAGCTGTTTACTTGGAATGATAAAACATAATAAAAAAACTTTTAAAAAAAGATTTAAGTTGACGACTACGAATAATAATAGTTTTATGAAAAGAAATCAAGAATGGGAACATAAAAATATTAAATTGGTTTACTTTAGTCAAAAGGCGAATTTTCAGTCACTATAACGTATATCATCAAGCGTCCATCGATCGTTATACGAAGTTGAAATGAGAAAAAATGTTTTTTTGTCAAACGATAGTCTTATATCGATTGATTATTTATTATAACCAAAGAAAAAATAGCCATATAACAATTAATACACAGTGAACAATTTGGTGAGGCTAACGCATTTGGTATTAAAAAAACTACACGCTCTGTTTAACTGACGAATAGCATACTGCCAAATTTGAGAGTTGAAGACCATTTTTATTTATCATAAATAATGTGCATTCAAATAAATATCAATTGACCTTTCTTCATCTGATCCGCCCCAGATGAACCGTGGGACAATGGCGACGTCCTCCGATTCATTTGGTAGGTTGTACCATTCGCGTCCGCCTCCGTACTCCCGTTACACCGTGTCAGGCCTCCGCCAGCTTTCTCCTTTCACCGACATTGTATTCAAGTGTCATGCCGAACCGAGAACTCTTGGTTCATTTCATATATATATATAATATATTAATGATTCACATATAGCCATCGATTCTTAGTATTGATCTACATTCACCAATGGGTTGCATTTGGATTAGTTAAGCCACTTAACAACAAGTTAGAAGCCATTAGCGTTGTTTATTGAGTAAATTTATTTACACTTTTTTATTTTATTGTCGATCTTTAATGAAAGGTTAATGTACTGTTCTAACAAACGTAATTTAATCAGTGCTACTTTCACAATTGGTTATTTAAGTATCCAGTTTCGCTCAGACATAAGATGTATTAAAGTTTAAAAATACGTTACATAGTTGCCAAATAAATGGTTATCTATCACTGTCGTGCTACTGGGTCTTTAGAACCACCAACATGATAGGCATTAGAGCAGTGACGCAAAACCCGCGTGTGGCCCAAAATGACATTTGTTGAGGTCTTATGAGACAAGAACTTCATCACTAGTGTTTCATTGAATATTAATAATTCTATGTTTGATATGTGAACAAATTATGCCGTACCTAGTAAATAAATATAATCTGAATATGATCGGTTAAAGTGAAGAGTGATTGGAGGATCAGATATCGTCGATTTAGCTAGCAAAAGAATGCCTGAGATGCCGAAAGGCGAAACCCGGGTTGTTAGTGACAAAATATATGGAAATGTACAAAATCTCAACAATTCAAATGCGTATCTACATTTCAGAAAAGTGTTCAGGAGAGTTTTAAAACTCAATAAATTTAGTAATGTTATTTTTGAATATCACATAAGTTATATGAATAATGATTCAACATTATTTATATAACACATGTAAAATTCGTCGAATAACATTGGTTAAGACTGACTTGAGTTTTAAAACACTCTTGAACATTTTACTGAAATGTAGATGCGCAGTTTGCTAGTTAAGACAACGATATGTAACTATTAAATTTGAAGTAACACAATTTATGTCTAATCTATACATCTTATATATGGCCCTTTGGTAAAATAGATTTTGCACTATCGCATTAGCTCTCTCTAGTCTCTAAAAACACCACTAGACCTGAATACTGGGTAAGAAAGAAAAAATGAATAATAAAGTTTTGACGAGGTTTGATTTTTGTCCAATTTATAAAATATTTTGTTTTGCGATGCGGAAAAGATACATATGCGCTAAATTTTATTTTTAAGCATCGATTTAAAATTGTAGATTATTTCATATTAAAGTTGAATATATTCGGCATTTATTTTATTGTGTGACTCGGTGATTAATTTTATTTTTTGTTGTGAATATAGCTCTGTGTGAAGTTGGTAATTCTGTTTATTTTAAATTGCTGTGATGGCCGACATTCAATGTCATTTGAAATTATCATAGCCGCAAAGTACACCATTCAAATATGGCGTATTTTATAAAGCTGTTTTATTCTTCAATATAATTAATTTATTCTGCGGGCACACTTAGTCACGTTATTTAAGAAAAATATTAAGATTTAACTTCAATGAGTTAATTTAATTCATTTTTTAAGCCATCGAAAATGTGACACATTAATATATAATATTCCCAATATAGCATCTCTACAAAGCAGTTTAATGACAATTGGTTGTAAGTTGTAAGTGAGTCGGGGATAGGAAAATAAGAAAGATTGGGCAAGGAAACGGCTACTAATTGACTAATCGCTCTTTCTGTGCTGTGTTTTTAAAAATTGGACAGAAGGTGAGTGGGGAGGGATGGAAACATCTTAAGCATTCATGATTTTTTGATACAGTCCCATACAATTAAATAATTATTAGATAAATCAAAATTCAAATTAACTATTGCACATATGTCAGTTAATTCATAAATATTATTAAAAAAAACATATCTTATTATTTTGCCATTGCTGTTGTGACCAAGCTTTCACCAAGTTTTAACTAAGGGGCCGCTTTAATAATTTTAAACGAAGAACGGGCCACCTAGTATAATATTGCTTATTGATGATGACTGATGACGGAGCAGGGTTGCACTGTTCGAGTCATCGAGCAGTTGTGATCGGCTCGACAACATAGCACTCACTACTTGTGATATGTGTTAGGGCGAAATACGCATACATGCTTCACACCGAGATATATAAACCAACAATTTGTGTACGAAACATATTATAAAACCACATATGGAAATTCATCCAGCCTATATTGAAGAAAGTTTTCAAGTGAGTAGTGATTAACTGTATGATACTACCAAATTGTTCCATTACAGTAATTGTTAAGGCGTACTTGGGCTTATGCGAGACAGGAACGACAGTAGGCGTTAGTTGAATTGAGATCAAGCAGCTTATTATAAAATAGCTGAGAGTACTCCATTAGACATGACAATATTGACAACATTTATGAACTAGTCGCTAACATGGACATATTATTATTTTATCCTTGACTTTCTATAAATTCAAGACTACGCTAGTGTTGCCGCAAGTTATTTTTGATAAAATCTATCAAAGTGTCGAATGCAATTTTAGTACACTGTTGCAAGGTTACCTTATGTTTACTTTGACAATTTTACTCAACTCAAATAAGGATTCCTTGCTTATTTAAACTGTTTACAAAGAATATCCTTTGTCAAATAATTATTATCGGAATACTAAATTTGGTGTTCAGAGAAAAATATATATAGGTATATTTTCCTGTTGAGTTTTCCTACGTCATAAAAAAGACTCGATGGAATACTAATTTGAACAATTCGCGTTGATTTAATTAATTTTCTCTAAATTTCTTTTTAGATAAGATAAAGATGTAATACGTAGGAATGAAGCTCTATTTTTAATATTTGCAAGGACGCGTGGATTTCATCAAAATCATCAAACCATTAAAGATGTCTAAAACACAAATTAATTTTCAGATACAGATGAAATTTCTAAGTGTTCTAGTCCTCGATGAGACACATATTATCTTAAGATTATAGAGAAAGTAACAGACACATGTACAGCATTTATTTTGTGTATTACATCCAATTTTTAATGTATGAATAACCGGTTTTGTGTTGTGACTAACTGTGTTGCACTTTATTGTTTATCACCAACTCCATAGACAGTTTTTGCAAAAACGGATAATATCTAAATATAAAATTGAAAATAAATATAGAATTGATGTTTCTCTTTGCAGCTCATCCTTCCGTGTTCAATAGTAATATTCCGCGAAATTTATTTATCATTTTTTTGACACAATAGTAGATATTATAATATTATAAAAGACACTTCCTTAGCTGTGTTTATATTTCATGGGAATTTCCCAAATAATCTCGTTGTGGGCTACATTTCTTAAAGCCAAAACTATCGACGCCAGTAAAGTAATGTATTTTCGTTAGTTGCTAATATTTGCATACGATGTGATTCATCCACCCAAGAGAAACTAGTGGAATATTATTCAGAAACAGGTTTGGTTTGTTTACGTTTGTTATTAGCTATTCTCAAATCGAAAAGGTTATTACAAATCTTTGAATACACAAAAATCATATTTGGAATCAATATTCGAAAACCGTAAATATTATGCGTAATTTTCATTACATCGATAAATACTTCGTGGAAAGGCTTGACAAATTTTCCACAAAATGAAGGATATTTATTGTTTATCCAATTGCGGTTTTTTAAGTATAATGTTTTAAGGATTTTTTCCGTATTAGGTATATTACGAAAAACAAGCCAATTCCTAGATTCGTAGCAAAATCCCAAATAGTTATTTATATTTATAAATATAAATTTGTAACATATTGATGTACAGTATTTTTTTAAATTGTATTTAAAAATGGCATAGTCATATATTTCATATGTATATATTAAACATTTGACGATTTATATCGGAGAATAATCCTTAAGAAAACATATGATTTATTATCCGAAAAAATGTTAATATAAGCTATTAGTTTATGTTTTTAAATGTTGAAACACAAGTTTCATCCAGGCCTCATTTAAGGTGTGGATTTAACAAGCCAGTAAAAGATGTTATCGATGCCTATTGCAAACTAAAAAATAATATTTAAAAATCGAGGTATTCTACTTGTAAATTACAAATAAGACATTGTAAATGCTCAATTAATTATGAGTATTTTTTCCCTAAAACATATAAAACAAGGGTTACCAAATTTAATACACAACATTTAAATTAAATAAGATATGGCATATTGGAAACATCGTTTTACTTCTTAGATAGTATTTGTGAGCGCGAAAAAATGTTTAAGCATGGTTTTGACAATGTTGTGATGCCGAAATAGATATCAACACTTAAAAAAAAACTTTTACAGGTAATATATAAGTATCTTTTACCATTCAAAGATCAAAAATGATTTATGGGTAAATGCAGTCTTGAAAGACAAAGGATTTATGACCTAAAAACTTTAAGAGAAATGTTTATTACCAGGCAGTATGTTCTTAGAAGTTGTACTTTTCATCGAGCAGTAAATTTATATCGAAATAACATATTAGACGCAGTAAAAAATGAAAACAAAAAATTAATCGTTTTTTTCTGCTGTAGGATTATTAAATTTTACAACACACGAATACAAAGTAAAGTCGACGATAAATATTCATTTTATTATGCAATCATTCAAAACAAACGATAATTCGGTAATAACCATATACTGCGAAATGCCAACAAATTAACGTCGATATTGCATAATGTTACGAGTATATTTTTGCTTTGTTTTTGATAAATATGATGTATCAGATTTCATAATGTGTGTTATTATTACTTGTAAAGTATGAATAAAGCAATTTTGACTAATATTGTCATATGACAACCACCTGTTTTCTCACAGTTTGATATTTATTAATGAAGAACTATTGGAATCTATCTAAGTTGCAATGCATATTCCATACTATAGATTTGTTTTAAATTGCAACTAGTATTTTTACTCGGTTTCTATCACGATAGAAGATGCTTATATTAGATCATTTAGACGTTGGCTAGCTAATGTTGAAATTTGATTGAATGTACCACATGAACCACCCAAAAATAAAGTCCATCCATTTATAATACCGTTAGAAAATGAATTTTGAAAATAGCATAGTTTGCCTAGAAATGGCAGCCATAATGAAATGCGTAATTTTCATTTGAGAAGTTTCTTCTAGAGTTTGATCCCAGAATAGTGCTTTAGCCTCCTGCAGCACTTTCGCAGTTTTGCTTTCATATTACCAGATTCAGTATTCAGTATTCACAGCTGTTGGAGTCTAGCTAAGTTGTAATGTGTATTTTATATTATAGATTTGTTTAATATTGTAATATTCAGCATTGCGAAAAAACAATGCTAATTAAAGCTTATTCGGCAAAAAAGACACTCTTTTTATATCAATTGACCTCTTGCCAACAGGCCTGGTAGGAAAAATAGAAGACAGTAAAAGCGCAGGTAGAAAAAGATTCCTTTGGCCATGCAACCTCCGTAATTGGACCAATTTCCAAGGCGTTTGCAATATAACACAACTGGCCCAAGATAAAGAGATGTATTGTTATTTTTTCATACTTACAGAAAATATTATTTTTATTTTCGACTATTCTTTGACCTCAAATTAGTTTATTTAAAACTTTGTGTCTTTACGTTAAAAAAATAAAAATTATTTGAGAATATTTTTAGTTTTGAAATACAATATGAATATTTATAATTTTTTCGGATTTGAAATAGATTTGATAGAAGAATTCTTTTATACCCCACTTTGTCGATCACAAATTAATAAAACAAAACTCACATTTTTATAGCATCTTCAATTGTAATCTAAAGATCGAAATGAAATATGGTGTATGTGTCTTAATTAAAATGTATTAAATACTTTTATTGATTTAATATTACTTTTGACCGCTATATTTATTATATTTAATAAAAATATAATAAATTGTATGTTGATATCGTCGCTGTTCTGGAAGAAAACACTAAATCCAAAAAATGATGTATTTAGTTAGTTATACAAAGTTTCTTATTTCAAACTCTGTTATGGAAGGGCTTAAAACAGTTTTGAGTTTGAATTATTGAGATTTTGTACATTTCCATGTCTTTTAATTCAAATTTGATATTGAAATTCCATCAAACACCCTTAGTCGATGTCTTAAATTATTAAACAAACAGTTTTGTACAAATAAACTAAATAAAAAAGGTAGAGCATTTCAAGCATTTGAAAAACTTCAATGTACATGTACTCATCAAAACTAGTAATTTTCAGTTAGTGTTTTCTTCCAGAACAACGGTGATATGCAATATCAAGTTAATATAGAGCATTTCGTCGCTGTTTTGGAAGAAAACACTACATCGAAAAAATGACATATTCAGTTAGTTATACCAAAATGTTTTAAGACTATCATACAAAATAACAAACTAATTTTTATAAATTATGCTTTTACTTAAAAACAGTTTTGTATAAACAAACAAAATGACAAAAGTATGGCATTTCAAACGTTTAACAAACTTCAAAGTCCAATTACTCAAAACTAGTATTTTTCAGTTAGTGTTTTCTTGCAGAACAACGACGATTTGAAAGAGAAATAGTGACATTTTAATGAAATGATACTAAACTATTTATACTCTCAATAGAGAAGAGTGGTTAGAGCCAAGTGTTTATAAATATTTTGTTTTGACGTCAACATACGTGACCTTTGGCGAAGCATGCTACGAAAGTGGCTTAAACGTGATCTGAATATTGAATTAAAACTGACTTATGATTTTAACAGTCCCATAACATTAACATTCAAACTGTTGGCCAACTAGACAAGTAGAAACCTGTTTTAAACAATTACAAATAAAATAATCACGGAATCGATTTATTTTTGTAATATAATATTTACTCATCCATCTATAAATAAAATAATGTATCTTTTTGTGATACAGTCTACGTGTTGGTTCGTTTAAAAATAATGCAATTTATCAATATCGCATTGAAGTTCTTAGAATGCTAACTAAGTGAGAACGTGAAACGTTCCTTTCACAAAAACAATTTTTTACGTCGATTTAAAAATCGAAGTTGCATTTATGAACACGTAAAAAAGTGTTACAAAAACACGTCCAATGACACATGCCCACTCACAATTTGCCAACCGTGATCGAGTCAAATTAATTTTACTTATTAGGTAATTAGATTTAATACGTGCTATTTTTTATCGTTTTCATAGTAATGGTAAAAATACATAACATTCACAAAAATTTTATTTTATAAATCATATTTAGGACGTCGAATGACGTACAGAAATCAATTCAACGATGCTACATAACTATAGAGTTTTGTTTAAAAGACATTATATAAGTCGATTAATCTTGTCTTCTTCTCACTTTTAAGGTGTTAACTGTCAATTCTTGGTGGAAAGACATTATATTTTAAAAAATAAAACACAATTCATTTGTACTACTGCCACATATTTATAATGATCAGGACCGGTTTCGCTCATCCTTCTGTTGCTGTGTCTAGGGTATCGAGCCCCAGTACAGAGACTTTCATAAACTATTCAAAAACATGGGTCTCAACGATGTCTATACTCCCTCCTACACATCCGATTCTAAAAACAGGGCATAGCGAGAGCAATAAGCTTACTTCTAGTCCAGTTCTAGCCCCAAACTCTTATCCTTTCTCTATCCAAAAGAGAGAAATCGAGACACTAAATTATATTCAGATCCCGTGGAATAAATTCTGTTGACCTGCTCAATAATTAAAAGTCTATACGCTCCACATTATGAGAAGACATGGATACATAAAAATAAACACATGATAAAACAATTTCTTGTACTTATTTTAAGATTTAATAATATTATCAAACACGATTCTGCTCAGTGGAGGCTCAGTTGAAAGCACACTTCGCTGAGCGAAATCAGTCCTGATCGTATTGCAATAAAGTAAAAAAAAAACATCACATCAATTCGCTGAGAAATTCGACACTGCGTGTAATATTAAATGTCATTTTCTTTCTAACTAAAAATTCCTTGTTTCTTCAATTATTTCAAAGCGAGAAATTTATCAGCTAAAAGAAAAATGTTATAATTTTTCATACGACGTGAGAAAATACCTAACAATTGCCTAATAAGCGCGGAAAAAATTAAACTATTTCTGTGTGCTGAAAAAAAATACATACATAAGAGATATTATTTTTTTAAGTGTAGATTTTTTCTCACGAGTGAGATGGTATGAAGTTGTCTCTAGGACTGACTTGTCGCATATCTCAGGTGCAATCAGAAACAATGCCGGGTAAGCACGGATCAAAAAGACTTTTTTTTTGTACTGGCAGCTTTCTAATTATTAATGTTTGCCCACTTATGTGGTTGTATTCGTACGTGAATACTTTTTTATGTATTTACGTTGAGAAGTTTCGCCATGCAAGTGTTAGAGTGTTTCGAAATAAAAAAACAACCATACATTTTGCTGTATGGCATCTTTGAGATACGCTAGTAATGTCGAACCGCAAAATATATCGTATTATAAAGTCTTAATATGGAAGATGGTTGATACACGGAATATTACGCAACCGGGTTTTTATTAAAGCTTTGAATTAATGAGAAGAATATGTTCTTTCATCGCTTTTTAGAAGTTTACACATTTCAAATACATTACAATCATATTAACAGCTAAATTACATATTACAAAAACTTCGCCACATTAAGTATCAGTTGTAGCACCTTTATACATTTAGGTAGTTGCAAGACATTAAAAAGCGAACGCCCCCCCTCAATATTAATTTTTTTACTACATTTCATACATCAAATTTAAAATCATTATAGCTGTTTCATTGAAAGTTTTATTAGTAAGTGGATTTGATATCAATATATTATCTCGAATGTAGACTTTTATGTCTAAATGTCCAGTTTAATATGTAATGGTACGAAGATTAATAAGAAAATAAGAAAAATCTTAAAAATGAATCCAAAATAAATATATGATCATTTTTTTAAAGACCATAGAAATTAATTCATTTATTTTAAATACAGTAAAAATGACTATTATTATGTATGTAAGAATATTGAGAAAACTTTTTTTTTTGATAAATTTTGTACTAAAAATTGAAATGTGTATGAGAGTAAAATTTTTATCTTCATAATTTTTCAGGATGAACCACTTCCATTGAATTCCGCCCAAGCTTTGCTGCAAAGTGCTCCTCCAGCGCTTGAAAAGAAGTCCAAAGTGGATGCACTCCTATCCCAAGATAGTTCCAACAACGAAGAAAAGTTACAGGTAAATAATTTTTTACACCAAATTGAGTTGTATATCGAATGAACTATTTTAAAATACGTACATATCAGTGTCTGAATTTAGTGATATTTATTATTAATACTCTTCAGAGAGTAAAAACCATGAAAAAAATATATTTTTATATTGATAATAAATAATCTGAACATTTACAAACCAATATAATAAGATGTTATTAGAACCGGAAGTAAGGTTTTAAGTTAAGTCGTATTTTAATCAAATCTGAATTTGATGCATCAATCGAAAACGATTTGTTATTTTCCTTTCAATGAAACTTCTGTGGAAATCTCAGCTTTTGATAAAAGTCTTTTTGGCTGGGTGTTGATTATTCTAAAGACGTGTCATTATATTATTTTAAGACGTCCGGCGGCCCCTACAGTTTTTATTTGTGTTCCAAACCCTGACCATTATTGCAACATGAAATAGATATTAGATTGACAACGATTTGAAGCATGCTTATAATACATAATATATCTTTATGAACGTAAAGTTGATTGGCAAAAACCGCATCGGGTATAAATTATTGGCACTAAGAGATGCATCCAAAGAGAAAGTTTCTTTAAATAATACCTGTAATAAATTAGTAAATATCCAAGTCTCAGAATAGACAGAGTTATATTGTATTTTCGCGGATATAATAATTTAACAGGTAAAGGAAAATTTATTACTCTGAAGACATTAAAGACGCTCTCTTGTACTGCATTCACGTATATGTTTAAGTAGTGAATATAGATTTTAGTTTAAACCAGGGACGGACAACGAATATTTTTTTATTTATCTACGATTAAGCCTATTTGAAATACTTTTGTAAGTATGTGTAGTTTAATTAAATTCATTAATGTTTAATCGTAAGTTTGTTTAAAATTTATTATAATTCAGACGTCATCAGATGTTTGTCGTCAATTCAAGCATTTATTCTTACCTACTCCGAAAACTGATACTGAGGTAACGCGTATCTTAAACCACGACAAAGTTATCCCGGTAAATGCTCTCAATCGTAAGTCGTAACACATTTGTAACGGAACGTAGCGCATATCAGTTGTAGCATGAACTAGTGACAATCGCAAACTTGTTCAATTACTTTGATTATTATATAAGACTGTTCATGACGTTTGGTTTAGTAAAATGAAACACGACTGAAACCCTAGTCTTGCTCACCTGAAAAGTTGCATATTTTATACTGCTAGCATCGGTTGACACCTTTATAAAGCTGCGTTTGATACTTTAAAAACCGGCGCTTATTACTAAAAAACAAGCAACATCTAGGTTGATGTTGTTTTCCTAAAACATGTACAATGACACAATTGATCTGTAAAACGGATAGTTCAAGAAAAATCATTATAAATATTATATAAATCAACTGAGACAATTCCGGTAAAATCTAGTCAGCTCTCGATTATGGCAATTAAACTGATATTCACAGAACTGATTCTCAAGAATATTTGACATTGTTTAAAATTTAGAAACTGGAACGTTGTTTTTCTCCTTAAAACTGCACTGATCTTCGTCAAACAGTGTTTTGCCTTGTTCATTACTATGTCTAACACAGGCTATCATACACACAGCAACAAACTAATTCAGCTATATCATTGTATGAGTTTTGTTACATATTGCATGACTTTTAATATGTAATTAATTCGGCCCTGTTAAGAGATCTCCGCATGTATTAATATATGGTGTTACCAGTGTTAGTGAAGCGATGCATTGATTGAACCGCGTGTGTTAGAAGGTAACATCAAGGAGATTCATCTTTTGTGAAAGGCAACATTATAATGACGATGTACGTATATATATTTATTTACGTTACGTAAACGAACAAGTATCGGTAGATTTTTTAATGTATGGATAACGAATAGTATATTATTTAATTGTTGCTTGCTATCTAACCAATTTGTACGATTAGTCGACCGTATTAAGAAGATTCCATTCATAATTGCTACATATATTTGCCACCATAAAATCAAAGCAATCTATTATTCAAATACAATATATTTCTCTACACCAGAGATGGGAAATATGTGGCGTCAAGTCCGCATACGACCTTCTATGTATTCAAAGCGCTTGGTTTTGAGACGAAATTTTCCATTTCATCGATTTTATTAATTTACAAAATCGTGTCTATTCATTTTACCGAGATCTAATTGAAGTTTATTGAATGCGGTATAATTTGATTAAATATAATGAATACTGCCTTGTGTAGTGAATAGATCCCTCCATAGACCCAACAGTAAAACAAATTTTCTATGTTTTCTATGTTTTCTTTCGTGTCTCCCGTATTCTCGAATGCTCTTTGTATTTCCGGTTTATCACACGTTCAATATAGCATGCATATCCATGCGCTCCATAGTAGAGGCCCTTAAAAAGGACTATTATTGTGTATTATGCTTAAATCTCGGACAAGAACTTAACAATCTATTTTTCCTATTAATAAATATTATGCTTTTTCTTTTATTAATGTACCTACCTATACTAACATGTGATTCATTTATAATAATACAATCAAATGTGAAAGAATGGTTATAGTGGCGAATCTGTTTAATGAATTACTTACAATAAAATTATGAGCACATCTACAGCTCCTCTAAAAAGTGTAAAAAGACTAAGGGGCAGATTGTTAATAATTGAATGTCGAAAAAGCTTTGTTTTATGACAGTATTATTTAACTTGTTTGCAAGTGACAGAATTTAGAAATTCACGTTCGACTCGCACGTTGTGCAATATCACTTTAAAAAACACACACTATCTGTACGATATACTGGTCTCTCTGTATGGACTTTAAAACAAACAATCACACTATTCTACCTAGCTTAGGTTCAATTTTAATTGCAGCGCAGCAAGCTCTGATTGAATACCGTTACGCAACCGACTATTTTCGTGGATGTGTTTTTTTTAATATTTCGTTAACTTTCTATCGGAGTTAAATTTTGATATTGGCGAACAATGATCATTTGAAACTTCAATCACAGCGAGTGATGAAAAATGAAAGCGCCGAGTCGTGAAATAAATAATAAGCGGGCAATGAACCCGTTCGCTAAGTGACTTCATGTCAGAATTAATATTTTTTGGATCATATAGTAGGTATAAGGTTTATTAAATAATTATTATCTGGAAGAAAAAGTACAACATTAGTATAACATCCGCTCTCAATCTGGAGCATATGGAACATATCTCAACGAGAACAAACTGCTTGTTATTCAGTCATTCTCAATCACTATTTTTTTCGGATTGATTAACGATAGAAGGATGGTGTTAGGGTAGGACCATTAGCTATCTGATCGCTCTCGCTACACCACGTTTGCAGGAACGGGTGGATGGGAAGAAATTTCAGACATCACAGACATCCAGTCTTGCGAAAACAAATCTTATAATCACTCGAATGATCAATTTATGCTGTTTCAGACTTCAAATCTTAAGTCATACATTTAATAGTAAAACAATAATTCAAGGGACCGTAAACACGATAATATATCCACAGACATTTCTAATTCCCTCATTATTATAATATTGCATTATGTGCACTATCACAAACTTTCATTTTATTAAAACAAGTGAGAATATAAAGCGTGATGGGTCCACTTACTCAAATAATTAAAGATAAATAGTTTTTTATGATGTCATATAAACAAAGTTCAATATTTAAAGGCCAGTTTAATTATGGATTTAGTCACAGCCCAGAGTGCTAAATAGCTGTTATAAAACTGTATGAAAACACACATTAAAATGTATTATTTTTTATAAACTTATTGGATTTATAATATTAAACTATTAATATTTAATATTCATAAATAAATAAACACGCGAATGGCAAGTAGAGGTCAAATATACAATAGTAATACTACTTTTACGATCACTAGCCCGCCATTTTAGGAAAATCTTAGTAATAAAACAAAATTGATGCATTAAAATCGATAATTAAACCTAAGTTGTGAACGTAATTGGCTGTTGAGGTATTATCAATTTGATTGGAGTGGAATTATCAGACTCGCTTGCGAATTAAAAATAATATCGCATGTCACGAAACGAAATATTCTGCTGGCTTGAAACAATATACGATAGAAACGGATTGTTGTTACCGGCTGCCATCTTTTTTGCTCATCTTCGAAACACTGTTGTTCGCTGTTTGAATAAATAAATAACATAATACATGATATATCTTGTAAAAAAATACTTCACAACCAAATATTCATCTAGGATATATCGTGTGCTTTTTAATGATTCCGAAAGATGGTTATTATCGAAAGATACGTAGCTTTTGTGTTCTTAACCCGTCGATTACTTACTATTGGCTATGCAATTATTAACTATAAATGGCGGAAGCCACTGTCTTTATTGCAGTAATAATTGAATATGTCTTCATACTGGTAATGACGATAATGGATACGGAATGAGCGCGCATCTGCAACCAATCGGGCGAAAAATTATTACACATGTAGTCAGAATGAATTGCATTTTACGACATATTGATGGTGCGATTATGGTGTAATAAATTTTCAGCCGTGAGTAGTATTTTAGGACATCTCAAAACATACACGACAAACATATATATGAAACAATTGGTTCAAGAATTAACAGATACTTAAACAGATTATCCATAAACGAAATAAATAGTCGACATAATTTAAGACATCGACTGTGGGTGCTTGATGGAATTTCAATATTAATTTGGATTATTAAGATTTTGTACACTTCGTGCGCTCGAATGCCTGAAGATGCCGAAAGGCGAAACCCAGGTCGTTAGTGACAAAATACAGAGAAGTGTACAAAATCTCAATAATCCAAATTAAAAAGTCGACAGTTAAAATGTTAAAGACCTCTCACAAATCACTAACTACTAATCTGAAATCAAAAATTAAACCACATTTAAAGTCAATTATGTGAGAGAAATATAATGAATCCATAAATATTCATTAATAGAAATAGCAACTGGGAAAATTTTACAGTAGGGTTGCGAACCATTTAAATAATTAATAAAATCATAAATAAATAATTAACATTCACACTAAACAGCACATGGTAAATTGGGGATGAAGAATTTTCCAGAAACATCCAAAAGATATGAGAAAAATAAATTAAAACATACAGTATAATTCGATACAAATTGATTCTATCACGGACATTCATTTCTTTGAACACAAATCTATTGAAAAGTTAACATACTTCCCACCCATCCAATCATATAAATGCGACGGTTAGATAAATTACTACTAGTGTTTTCCTAGCCTCATCCTTCTTATTTTATCCTCTCCCGAAAAAAATGGTTTGAGTGAATAAATAATATCCAGTTTTCGTATAAGCAAGATCTGTTGAAATGCGTCATTATGACTCAATACGCTGCACATTGGAAGCAGACGTGGCTCAAAAAACAATGTTGATTATTTGTCTGTAGGATTCAGACGTCAAATCGAGACACCTACGTATAATCCTGTATCTGCAAACATGATATTTTACAGAAGAGCTTTCAAAAATTTGTAACGCAATTGCAAAGTAACGACTGCATGTATCTTCTTTAAAATTGAGACAATTGTTACTATGTTAAATCTAGTTTTTCCTTTGGTTTGTTGTGGGTAGGCACCCATAGAACTTAGTGTGTAGACAACGAAAATGTAAAAGATATTTAATCACATATTTGGCACTTCCGTGATTATAAGTAGGGAGTGTAGAGATATAACCAGAACGCTGAGCGATGATTCAAGAAAAATCGATTTCATTATTGTACAGCGCGATCGTCAGTGATAGTGGGCCGATGAAAAATATGATTATTAATATTCTGAGATGATGATTTGTATTTTGATATTTAGCCGAAACATCGTGCACACACGATTTGCATCAGATTCCGCATATTATTATAAACATAGCCGCAATTCACTCACGACGTTAACCTGAACGAATTTCTACGCTCACGTTGTTTGTGCAAGTGGGGCAGATATTGTTTACTGGGATTAGACAGCAATAATACAGTAATTAAATCGTTCAATCAAAAGGTTATTCTTTAATATGCAAACAGATTTAATAATGGTATAAGATCTGTTTGGCTCGCTCTGAGCTTCGTTAGCATTGATAACGAATAGATAATGGAAAATCACTCCGACAGCGCATTACATACTTCTTTTTGGTATTAATTCTCTATGACTAATAAGTCATGACTTGTCTATTGTTATAGTGATCAATAAGTAAAAGACGCAAGTTTTGAATGCATGGTTTTAATTGTTCGCTGTAATTTGATACAGGTTTGGGGTGTTAAAACGTATCACTTTAGAAGTGTTTAACGATACAATCGTTTATGTCTAGGGATCAACCGTGAAGCGTATGTTTCCAAAACGTTTTACACCTGTGGATTGCGAGTGTTTTTAGATACCGTCAAAAATTTTTCTGTCGATCACTACCGTTCCATAAACCATCAATTGGGAATCACTGCTCTATCGCATCCTTCACTCTGACATTTCGTCAAGCTAATCCTATCAACATTGATTTGGTGGTACATATATAATTATATTTCCACTTTTGCTCCGAGTGTAAATCATAATTATGTATTATTAAAAATTGTTTGGCATTAAGGATGAATGTTTGATTTCGATATCAAACTAAGAACTAAAAACTTCACTGGATTTTTAGTATTTTTCTTGATATTAAATCAGAGTCAATTCGATTCGTTTTTTCCCTTTGGAGTACTGGGAAAAATGAAATCGACTGCCATATCATTGTTATTTCGCGCGCTCTTCTTTCTTATTTTACCACTAACCCATTGAGCCCTAAAAGTGACAGATTGACTAGTCTTCCGAATGGCACATTCGTTTTTAAGTAGCATTTAGTCTTTTATCTCATGTTAAAACCATTAATGATAATATTAATTTATATACAAATATAAATAATGTTAAAAACGATACCATCTATGAATAAAAATATGGTTGAGCAACAATAGATAAAATTAGAATAACAAAAACAACAGGGTTCCGGTTCGATTTTTCTCCATTTGTGGCACTGGGAACGACGGATGGTATCTTGTATCAGGAATGGTCGATCGGTTTTGCAACGGACGCGATTGTTGTTGTATTAGCCGGAAGTGAATGTTGCGGTTCAGAACCGGATGTAGATATATCATTCAAGATGCCACTTGGCATACTAAACATGATTAAAACGAGAAAATACAAGATGCATATATGTACACGGCTATAATGTATAATCTTGTACATGTTTGCTTAAAGAAAATTTTTGCGGAAATGCTTCAATATTTATTATAGAGCGTAAAAGAATATTTAAGTAATTTACGCATCAATATTTTAGCATACCTATTATTTGCTTTTTTGTAGGCCACTGATTTGATTCCCGATCTGCTCGAAAGCATGAATGTTTATATTATCTAAAATTCCCTCCCACTTATCACATTCTATAAACGGGGCGTCGCGAGGGCGATGAGCAGCTAAGCACAAGTCCTGTCCTGGCACTGTGTCTATTCGAAAAAGAAAAGTTGAGTCACTGAGTATCAAGCAGTTCTCGGAGGAAAACTTCTGTTAAAATATCTCCATTGTGAGGCCATTTGCTCTTATCTGTATTACTTTGTTTTATGTAGGGATGGCAATCCAGGACTATTTTTCCAGCCGCAGGATATCGATTCAAGAAAATTCCAGAACAATACACAGTCAATTTATAATATCACTCAAACTAGCTTAGAAACTATCTTGAAAATATTTACTGGAAACCAACAGTGCGTCACTCTTATTTCACGTGAAAAAGCTTATGTTTCGTATAGATTTATTAATTATTATAACAGCGGGAATACGATATGATTTAGGTGTAATATGTTGGCCAATATAATGTTTTTTGGAATATAAATATGTGTCATTGCTGTTATTTGATAACGTGTCTTTTAAAACCAAAATGCTTTCGTAACATTTTACGTTCGACCAGAAATCGATCCGTTTGCAAAAACCACACAAATGTTGCAACTGTGCACGTTTTTGAGCACATAAAAGATTTCTTGTAAAATAGAATACATTTAAAATATTTAACAGTAACTTGAATACAATTCGAAAATATCTTATTTTTGTAAACATTAATGGAATAACAATTAAAATAAATGCAAATGTTTCAAAATACGTTGTTTGCATGCCGCAACGAGACCGAATCAATAGTCCAAGTTTGGCGATACACGCTATGAATAATAAATAAGATGTTTTTGAATTGTGTTTTGGTGACTTGACCATACTTTGATAATGATTCATATAATAGAGATCCACAGTAGCCAAACACTGATATAACACAATACATATTGAATTTATTTGTAATTTTATCGATTCTAAAAATGGCCGATGAAAGTTTTTCGCAATAGTATTATTTTTAATGTATGTATTGATTCTATTCGATGTTGCTTTATATTATGTTATTAAGTATTAATTATCGTTATGTACCTTTATTAAGAAACCAGTTTTAATTTGTGTTAAGAGGCACTTCTTTCTCTATATTGTCTATTTTTACAAAAGTTATCAATATTTTGCTAAATTTAATACTCCATAACCGACTTCTCGTGTATTAGAAATAATAGTGTCACCGTTTTCACGAAAACATATATACTTAAGTGGTTTCAAGTTTTTTCGCCTGGGAGAACACGCAAGAAAAAACAAAATTGACCTAAGTACAATTTATATGTTTTCTATAGTCGAAAACAACTAATGCAACTGTGCTTGCCCTAGTCTTCTAACACTATTCTCTTCAAAAAAGAGAGGTTGAGCAACTGAGTAGCAAGCAGTTCTCGTAGAAAAACTTCTTTTAGAAGATACTCGATTAGGAGTCCATATGCTCCACATTGGCAGTGGACTTGGTGAAAAATCGTTTTCTTCCCCTACCTCTATTTTCTTATTATGTGGTGTTTCCTGGCTAAAGCCAGTGCTAGAGTGGGGGGTTATTTATATACGGAAAAGCAAAGATGTAAAATACCTACCAATGACATCTATCATTTGGAACCAAATGTATAAATTGAGACAAGCAAACAGTAAATTTGCTCGACAGCTTAGACCAGCGCTACTCTAACGGTAGTCTGTGGACCACTACTGGTCCGCGCTTTACAAAGTAAATATATACCTTTATATATTTACTAAAGATTTATTAAAGATGAGAAAAATAATTAATAGCGACTCGTGTCTCGTGTAATATCAATGTCTCTGAATTTCAATTCTTTGAATTATATATTACTACCCTATTTCAATTTTATTTATATAATAAAGCCGGTTCCCAGGCAACATTGAAAAATATTTGCTGGTCCCCACACCGAAAAAGTCTGAGTAGCACTGGCTTGACGGTTTCTAGTCTTACAGTATTGTGCATCTATGCTGTGACTGTATTTTCCTGACCTAACTATGACTACGAGATTGCAAAATGAAATCCGTTATAATGTTATTTATTTGTTATGAAAGCAATGATGGCGGCTCTGTTTTTACGTTTTACCCAAAAGAACAGTTTAATATCTGTTGACGTTTTATCGCACCGAATGCCGTTATGTATGATACGTTTTAAAATAAATTGTAAACGAACGGTAAGCCAGTGAACCGAAACGATAAAGTGCCTTACTAAGGCAAAAACGTCAGTCTTGCAATATTATATTTAAAATATTTTATGACCGTTATTATTTTATTTTGAACCGCGTCACCATGGAGAACTTTACTTTTACGCGTCACTTTTTAGAGAGAGCTCTGTGTAGCCCTTTATTATGAATTATTTATTTAAGTAGCCATCTTTAAAATGTATTCAATGCATAAACAGATTCGATGAATCAACATGATGATTTAAAATAATACCTTTATTGAATAACCGGCTAAGTTGGAGTCAATAAAATTTTGTGTATTTTCATACGTTTTGTTAAAAGCGCACCATCACATCTTCGATATTTTGAACTATACATGTAAGTGCTTAAATGTATTGATAATCGATATCATTAGATAATAATAAAAGCCATGGTTTGCATCCCAAGTATGAAAAAAATACCTTCAAGTGTACATTATATCAAACAATGTTTTTTTTATCTATGTAAATATGTGTTGTATTTGTGACAGCATAGACAAATTATAGTTTTAAAACGATATTGCCAAGAAACAATCCTGTGGCGAAAAGTATATAACATACTAAAAGATGCAGTTCCATTAAATTACATAATTAAATAGACAAAATTGAAATAAATTATAATAGTAAAAGAAAAAAAAATTCACAGAAAAACAATTACATTAATTAAGAAATGAAATATCTACTATATAGCACACAATAAATGTAGAAATCTGTATGTTTGTATGTCTGTCGGTAACAACAACTCCTCCCAAACGGCGTACATTAGCGACGTGAAATTTTCAAAAATCATTCTAACTGCAATTGTTAGTTCAACTGTTCTCTCTCTTTAACTTTTAGTCTAAAACTGAAAACGCGATGTTTTTGACGTTTCAATGCGGTATTAAAAAAGTAATAATAATAGTTGCCTAGCAACCGCTCAATACTAATATATTCTGACAGTTGAGATAGTAACGCGAACGCAAATATTTGCGTTAAATATTGAGTTTCATGTTTGTGATTTGGTAGAGAGTGTAGGTAAATTCATACAACTTGGTGTGCATCTGGAATAGTCGTCATTGAGAATTGGCGTATATACTCTGATCGTATGTTTAATTAGTTGCGCTGCAGGAAGCATTATTAAATGTAGATCAGCAAGCTGTCTATCGGGAAGTTCTCCGGCGTCATAACAAGAGTGCAGGTGGAAAAATTGTCATCTTTTATTTTAGTTGGTTTCAATTCTAAAAATTATTATTAATTGGTTGACTATATTTTGTGGGTATAACAAAGAGATACGGTCGACGGCGATATTTTTAAATTTCAACATTGGCTAGCGAACGTCTAAATTTAATAACCTAATATAAGCGTTCACCATCTTGGGCGAAGCCGGGTTAAAAATACTAGTCAGTTTTATAAAAAAAACTAACGTAGAAACATGTAACGTTAAAAATGAAAATATGTATTGGTGGTAAATTGAGAAGTTTTAAGACTTTCAGCCTAAGTGTTCATGGACTTAACGTAAAGGAAAAGTGAAATCATATATCAAGAGATGCCCTAGTTTAATATGTTAGAAGTCATAAATTAAAATATTCTCGAGTCATATATAACAGATTTGTTGCGAATTTAAGTCATCTTTTGCAGACTACATTGATTAAACGGAATTATTATCTTTTTCAGAGCATCGACGAGAAACCCGAGCAGTCGAGCCAAGATGAGTCATCCGATTCAAACGACAATTCTGAGTCTTCAGATTCATCCGATTCAACAGACTCATCTGACAGCTCCGAATCCTCAGAAAACTCGGCCGAAGTAGGACGGGAACCAATCAGAATTACTCTGCCCCTCGAACTGGACTTTGATGAGCTGGCTGGAGCCCTCATTGAGAAAAACCAAAGGTATTTTTTACTCTATTCGTAAAGAGGAATGAAAGCGGTATGGTTGTATTACAAAATTCAATACTGGAATGTTAAATGATTTATATTTGGGTGAATTGACAAGAAAATATTACTAACAGCAATGCTACGAAAAGAAAATTTCGTATGCTGATTAAAAATCAATACTCCACTAAAATTTTTTACGAGTGATTCGACTATCAAACTATAGTAAAAAAACACAATATTTTAACCACTAGAGTATTGAATTGGATGCCATCTTAAATTTACCTTCAAAAGATTTAATTAACCAATAAATGAATCAAATATAAAAACATATTATTATGTATATTATATTCAATATTGAAAAAAAGCGTCTGCTTCCTTTTTATTGCACTTATTTGGAGGCAAAATAATAATTATTATTCCATAAATGGTCAGTACCTAATTCGATTAATGGACAGTTAAAATTATTAATGGTCACCAAATAATTAAATATTAATTGCCAAACAAATAAAGCTTAGGTTAGGTTTATAAAATAATTTATAATTTTTTTCTAACAAAAGATTGAAATAGTTACTGACTCAATAAACGCAGGCCTTATTTTGATTGCATTATAAAGCTGCCACGTAAATTAATCTATATTCAAAACCTTTTAACTTAGCAAAGTCGTAAATGTTTAAAAAATATCGTGAATTCATTAATTATTATTTGCAAAAAAAAAGTATTTGCATCGGCGCCAGATAAAACAACCGAACCGATCGTTTTAAAATACTAAATTCATGTTTTAAAAAGATATCTTTGCTTATTTTTTTATCCCCACGAAATTAAATACTGAGACGAAATCGATACAGCCATTGATTAAATATAAGTCAGATTTGATTTTCCTTTCATCTTTTTTGAATGGCTTGTGTTTTTATCAAAATGCTTTACAAGCAGTTGTAGGTAGTATATTTTATATTATTCCTAATAATTTTTATTTGAAAGAAAATATTCTCAAATTAATTTTGTTTTTAATGAAATCGATTTCACCGAGAATAAATATTTAAGTAAAATTAATGTCAACGGATTTCTCGAGAGGATACTAACTTTAAGCTCTATTTTCGTAATATTGTAATTGATTAAAAAACAATAAATTGTTTTCCAATGTATGCTGTAAAGATCTCTACACGATCGTTGTAAACGTGATGCAGATCGATTGACTAACAATCGATGCTCATTGCTTCGTCCTTCTTACTTTGCTTATGCTTAAAAAAGATATTGAGTGATTCAAACGAACTTGATTGATATAAAACAATTAAAATTTTGATGATGCTAATATTAATTTTTTTTCAGTAGCTAAGATTGAAAATCATATTTCTTAAAAATAATTAAGTATAACTCACAACCCATGGCAGTAACACTAGTAAATTAAATAAATTTCGCTTTAGAACGAGGTAGATTTCTAACAAGTAATTTTTTACTTAATTGCATATTTAATGTTCGTTGCAGATCTCGCATGAACTGCGTTGTCGAAAAACGCCGTGCCGAAGAGTTGGTGGATCACCAGGCCCGTAGCCTCAGCCTTCCGTTCGGACTGAACCTCACCACCAATCCTCGTCTGGAGCGTGTCACCGGAGAACGTATGGCCATCTTCTGCGAAAGCGGAGACGATAATAGGTTAAAATTATATTTTATTTGAAATTTTATCTCCTCAAGACGAAAATTACATAGCCGTTCAACCAAAACGTGACAAGCAAACATTATTGCAGCGTTACATGAGAGCAAAATGGAAACATATTGATTATTTAGAGCACTATTATTATTGATTAAATTAAAATTGATAACTTAATTATTCCACTGGCTAAATGTGACACGCCTTTCGCTTCTTTAAGAAGCTTCTTGACACTGAATTTTTATACAGAATTTCCACAACTCCGAACCCAGCGAAAATATATAAAGTACTGATTTAATTTTATTTACGATGCTGATTTAATTTTTTTCATCGTATGATAAATTTAATTGATTGTATAACTAATTTTACTGTTAGTGTACCTCTTATTCTGTGAAAATGGAAAAAAAAACACATTTCAGCTCATTTTACAAAATAACAATAAAAAATGAGGCAAGCTCAACAGAATTGGTGATAAATATTTCAAATATAATTTTATTTTTTTACTATTTATTGATACCTAAACTTAAATTGTATTAATATGATATATAAACTTTTTTAATTTGGTTCATAAACAGGATTAAAACTAAAATATTAAATTATTTTTGCTCTATAATGAAAAATCAAAAAGTTTCTTTTACGCATTATGGTGTGATATTTTTTAAAATGAAAAATTAAAAAATGTTTTCGTTGTTGAACATAGATGGCGCTATAATTTTTTTACTTATGAATTTTCATTATACATAAATATTTGAAAGTTAATAATAATTTGTGAATGATATCAAGAATAACAAAATTTTTTTTTGCTACTGTTTTAATATAAAATTGTCGATGGTTACAATTTCATAATAACTAACCGATCTTTTCCTTAGGCAAATTCCCGATGCAGCTGAAATCCTTGGAGGATTCCCAGTGCCTCTTCCAGGACCAATGAGGATGCCTCTGCACTTCCCAATCCCATCAGCCCAATTCCAACAACGTCCTCCGATGCCAGCACAGCACATGCAGGTCAGGATTTCAATTGTTATATCTTAAATACTTATTTACTAATATTAGAAAACTTCATTGCTTATCAAAAAATTATGCAAGTCAAATGAAACGATGGGTTCAATTAATACCGATCAATATAGGAGCCAAATGAATATGACGTTGGACATAGTTAGAACGTTTCAGATTCGAATATTGAAAATATCCTCAATTTCACTTTTAAATTAGCTTTTTATTAAATTGGAAAACACACGGTACACTTATATTACGAATAATTCGGGTAGAACTACCACCCGCTACCGCCTAACACCCGTATTCCATCGTGTATTTCACAGCGTAAAAACGTTATTCGTGTTTCGTTTCTTGTTTGGAATGTCCGAGGGAAAATTTCTCGTGCACACCACTCATGCTCTATTATAAGTGTGCAGAAATTAAAATAGGACAATGGATGAGCTTTTATGAGTTTAGGTTCACTCGTTCTTCATAAAACGTCTTGAACCATTTGAATACATTAAATCTCATTTATTACACATAATATATGTAAATAAGTATGCATGACCTACGGGGTCAATAAATTATGTGTCTTACTTATTTAAATGCAGTTTTGAAACATTGTGTACTTTTATGATGTACATTTATGTTAGATTTTTTGGAAAAAGTTAATATTTTTGCACGTGGACAATTTTTTTCTCAAGTACAGCAAAGAAGCTTGTATTGTAATTGTTAATTACGGTTATTAGTACCTGAAAATTTTAAGTACTTTCACTTAAAGTGAATTTAAATTAAGCGGAGTTTAAACCAAGTCGAATAACTAAGTTATTAATTTTTAATTCAATTTTATATTAAATTAAGTATATAATTTTGTATTAGTAAAAACCAAAACCAGATCACTACTGAAGACCTCTAATGAGTCTAGTCTTTTAAGACTCGATATTATTTTACGAAGAAACCGTACTATGATTGGCACTGTTGGCAGTAGTCATGGAACGATCTGAAATCATCACAGGTTTCATTCTCAAAATTGCAACAAAACAGTGAAAAAATAATATGATGATGAAGATTCAATGAATGGATCATACCTTTATTTACAACCGTTATAATGGTATCGAAACATGGGGTGATTGTCATCAATCATAAAACGGTGCTATTCTAAAATAATTACCCTTTGGATACAAATATTGAAACGCAGTGGGATATGAATATTAAGTACCATTAGCGCGCTACAGACTCAGTTAATAGTGCTCCGCATAGTGAGCAATGTATAACAAGAGCATAGAAAAATCTACCGTTGAGTAATTCAAGGGTCAATTCTCTATTATCTAAAGACGAAATGTCTTTCAATACGTGAATTTTCTCCAGTGACATTTTAAGGACAAGAATAGAAGCATCTGGCTTAGGAGTCTCGGCTACTAAGCTTTTGAAATCAACGCATACGGCGAATTCGCGTAGTAAATTGGTATTGTAGCGCACGAAAGAGCACCAATACGAAAATGCATTAATTGATCACAAATTCGTGTTTATTCTAAATGTAGCAAGTTGTTGGTGAATGTTGGTGGAAAACTGCGACAAGGTTGACATCTAATAACTTAAACTAGGCCAGTTAAATGCAATACTTAGTTAAACATTTGCCAATTACTTTTTCGTTTGAAGCTCATATAAATTTTAACATGTTTATCTAAAGATGTAAAAGTAAATTTGTTTCACTTGCATTCATATAGAGTTATAAAGAAGGTCGTTGTAAAATGTACTTATGCAATTTTAATTATACGTCTTTAAAAATACTGAAATTTGGTATTTACTGTCAAAACGTAATTTTGATGTTATTATAAATGAAGGCCACTAGAAGATTGCTTAGTATTATGTTTTTCCGGCCATTTTCTGGTGGTGTATGAAACTGCTCGAAGAAAAAAATGAAAAAACTTCGTTAATTATCAGATATTTTTTTTTGTATTTAGTGAAATCGTGAGAAATTGTGCCTAAAAATACATGCTGATGCTAATAATGCTAGAATTTTATTTTGTAGAGATATAATATTGCTTAAACAATTTTTCAATTAACAGAACTGTTAGTTTTAGAATAACCTCCCGCACGTTCCCATATTTTTTTTTTCAAAACACTTGAAATTGCCTATCGTATTTATTTCCACAGTATTACTAAATAAAAACAACTCTTATAACACTAGTGAGCTAACGTTTGACAGCTACAAGCCTTAAATTGACTATTGTTACGATTTCTGCCGACGGCCAAGTTATAATGGTAGATCAATAGTATTAACTAAAAGCTGTAAATACATACCTGCGTGTAACGATAACAACTAAATGCAATCTATTACAATGATCACCACCTAACTGGAGTTATTTGTTTTATCGTAAAAATAGTGCATTTAGTCTATTGTATAATTCATTCGTTGTGCGGTCTTTTGAAATGGTAGAGTGTGAACAAATCAATCGTTAATAATAACCAATACTGGTAAATAGTATTGGCCAATAAAAGTTATAACGCATCGACCGCATTTTTGCACACGCCCCACTATAGACGGCTTACATACAACGAATTACTAAAGTAAGTGTTCAGTGCTTATTCTATATACGGGTATTTTAAATTCTTTATATAGAACTACTCAATTAGAAGTGCATACGTTCTGAGCGATGCAGCTAAAATGTGAAACTTAATATATCGTTAAATCAATATTTAATAGAATTAAAGAATTTTAATTGCAATGAATATCTGTGTTCAAAGCAAACCTTACACGATCACTCTGAATGAATCATTCAAAATGACAATCCTGAGCGTGGCATTGAGAAATCCTACACTTATCAATCAGATTGACATTCAAAACTGGCTCATTTTACAACCAGCTGTTTTGTAGTGTCGTGGTCATGATATGAACAATGGGAAAGAGGAGTGAAATGAGAGAATAGCATGTGTAGTTTAATGCTAGCCATAGCCAACACGAAAAAGTAGAGATAGAGACACGGAAAAAATCACTCATTTGAACTTGTCGGTGGAGATTGTAGAAAATTTTGCCGATGATGGCAACAAGAATTACTTTTTTAATTTTTCTAATTTTTTCAGCAGTTCGACCTGAGAGTATTTTTATTTTTTCCTGACGACCCCAATGGTAGCGTTGGGTTGTAACTCTTTATAAATATGGAGCAATTTTGCCAACTCTACATTTATTCTAATTTTATTCATGTAGAGAACAGATGAAACATTCCAAAGTTGCGGCATCGTTTCATACATCTCAATGAAACTTCTTATAGAGCGATCGTCGTGTTATCAGACTCAATGAAAAACACAGTCATAGACTGACGAAAAGATTGTTAAAATGTTAATACACAGTCATTCGACCTGCCAGTCTCTCCACCACTTGGCGTGATTGACGTGAGGATTTCAAAATATCTAGAAACCCTTCAATCGCGGCCGTCATTTCTTCAATCATTACCGTAAACTATCAATTTGAATATAATTATTGAATGAGACTATCATTCCTATTGATCTTGTAAGGTTCGCGCAAAGACAGTGGTTGGAAACCGGAACCACTATTTGAATAAATGATTAGTTGTTTTTTTTAAGTATCATTAAGTTTGTGACAATTAATGCTTTGTCGTTCATTAACCTACGCGCATAAAAATGTGAGGGAGTATAATGGTTCTTATATTTGTAATAGAAGCTGGTCAGGATTATATACATGTATAATCAATTAAGTATACGAATTAAGAAATTAGGACATTGCTAGGAATTTGCTGTGTTTTTTGGATTAATAAACATTTTGGAGAAAAATGTGTTGAAATTGAATGAAAAATTGACTAAAAACAATGTTTTTCACTCAAACTTATATAATATTTATTTTGAACTCATGTCGATTGTAATCAAAGCTTTCCATCCGTGTTCATGCAAGTCACTTATTTTAGTTTAACACTGATTACGTGTAAGTTAAGCATCATTTAGTTTCACACCTTGTATATTACTAACTAGTTTGGCGTAGAAAAAAAAACAATGAAAAACATTTATTGGCAAATTCGGATTATTGTTTATGTATTTGACTGTTTACGATAAACCAGTTTTGATTTATGATCAAATATTCGAATGTCTAAACGCAACAGTGTGCAAGGCCCTTTTTGATTTATTTATACGCCAACAAAGACCTCTATTGTTATTTAATGGATATTGGAAATATAGACACCGATTGCTCGCTACGTTAATGCAATCAAATAACAATCGCGAGTAGTTTAGTTTGCCGTTAGCGATGTATTTTGAGAAATTGGCTCTTTGAGAAAACACAGTAAGCTCCCGATTATCCGTGTGCGGATTATCAGTGCATGAATTCATATCCCCTGATCATAAAAAAAAAGTGGAAGTAGTACAGAGCAAATTGTGTTTTATTTTTTTTAATTAATGTCATTCCACCAAGAAGTGACAATTAACACCATAAAAATAATCAATACGTTTTAAGCATAAAACAAAATTTATTTGTACTACTTCGGATCGGTTTCGTTCATCACGAGCACTATCAAATGATAAAGATACAACCATAATATGACTATTTATATTAAATTGAATTTTACAATTACAATGATCATCTGATCATTATAAAAATGTGGAAGTAATACAAACAATTTGTGTTTTACTTTTAAAATATAATGCCTTTCCACCAAGAATTGACAGTTAACACTTTAAAAGTGATTAATTCATGTAAAATAACAAAGAACATATACGGTGGTGTTTTGGCCGATTGCTGTAACCCTCAAAAAATACGAAAATGAGTTAATGATTGGGCGTCATTTTTAAGACGACAGAGTAGGTCTTGGCCAAATGATGTAAATAAGAAAAATAAATTGACCACTTTTTGGAAGGGAAACATCATTTTGCATTGGTATTATGATTAGAAATTCTGATCCGTCCACTTGACTTAAGCCACTTTTATATCGACACTCCCTATTTATAATCTAGTTCTAATCCCGTATCTGCAAACATGAGAATTTACAGGAGTGCATTTCAAAAATTCATAATGCAACTCACCATATAATGTTTTCGGTAAAAACAGTTTTTACTCTCACCTGAACAATTTCAATTTTGAGGGTTACAAAATATTTAAAAACCATTGCTAAAAATAAATTCGCATGCGACAGGTTATAGACAATAATTATCATACTGTCTTTCAAAGCCATTTTATAAGTATAGTCTACCTAACGACGGATTAGTAATTTATGATTCACTCTCTAATGAAGGCCTCGTATGATAAAATGACCTGGCTCTGCCTGACCTGTATATTCTCATCTCACAAATCTCGTAAAGTTTTATTTTCAGATTTATCCAAATAACGTAATAAACTTTTACGCTGATGCATCATTGTTCCAAAAAAGTTGAGGAAAACACTTATGTATAGACAAAAATATTACGTCAATCTTGCAAATGATTTGCCGACAGTCTTTTCGATCATTAAACTTGTCAACGTCGTTATAAACGGCATTAGCCTTGAAAACATGAGAGTCTTTTGTTTTTAGTGTCAATAGCGCTGAATGTTTCAATTAAATCGCTGGATGTATATTCATGTCGGGCCTTCAACCTGTTTTCGAACGGAGATAATACTTTAATAATAACATAATGGCCGATAGCATCTTATAGACAGACGGGAGCCCAAATATGTCACACAACAAAAACGTATAAACGAAGGACACATGAATATACTGAATGCAATGGACTACTCGCTGACCATCTTTATTGTGGCGACAATTTTTGAATAATATTAAGCCCTCTTGTATAGTATTATTATTTTACTTTTCGACTTGATTTGCTGATTGTTTTTACAAGAATGAATTCATAACACCCGCAGATACTTAAAGATATTTCGAATAAATTATTACACAATGTAGAAAAAAATATATAAACATTACAGCTTATGACAGCCAAGGCACCAGTTGATATTTTTTTGAGTTACGTGAGATCAATCAAATCGAAAAGAATTTTAAAAGTCTCTCGAGATTAGTTAGAAGAGAAAAGACATCTCAAACATCTATGAGATTAAATATTAAAATGAAAAAATCATAATAATTAGTTTGAAAGAAGTCAAAGCTGCAAGTTTTTGACTTTTGACTTTTATTTTGTTTAAATATCGTAAGTGACGACTCCAACTTCAAATAATTGACGTATTGAATGCGGCCATACATCATTTCGGTGTTATCAAAAAAATAAAATTGTAATCAAACGGAAAGGCAAACATAATTCAGAAATCTTTAATAGTTTTTGCGATGGTAAAATAATAAAAAATATATACAAAAAAACTGTTACTTATTGTTTGATAAACTTAATTCAAATCATTATAATACAAAACGTTTTAATAGTGTATGGAAAATTGTGATTGTATAATACTGTAAGCTTCTGACACATATTTGGACATGTGCAAAAATTATTTAATTTTATCATTACTTAAATGTCAATCCAATTACTTTATAATATTCATAAAATATGAATTTATAGTACGACTATGAAAAGATATTATTACAAAAGTTAATAAGCAGGAAGGAAAATCGGCTTTCAATTATTTATTAATATGCACTATGTAAATTTTAATAAATACGTGTGACTAACGGAATAATAATTATTCAAAAGATGATTATAATATTTCAATATTAAAACATTTTAACTAAATGTGTAGAGGTAGATATTGATTTGTTGTAATATAAGGAAGGCAGACGAGGACAGACTTTAATAAAAGAGTGTGTTTTTTATTTTATTGATCCGAAATACAGATAGTTATAACGGTTAACACATCCGAATGACAATTTAAATACCGTATTATTTGCCTTGTATAAAATTGGGTTAAGCACTTTTCTCTACTAAAAACGTCTGATAAAAATGTCACATAAATTATAGAAGAGAATAATATAAATATTTTATAAAAATTCTAAATATTAAGCAATGGATTATTGGAATAAAGGTTTATTAAGGAACCGAAAGTATCTTCACAATCATGACCGATGACACTGTGAAGCTCAATGTAGCATTTTCACAAAAGGTGTTTAATGAGAATTCAGTCGATTACCTCTCTTTTCGCAGAGGGTGTGGATAGGATTACGAGTCACTGTAGCCGAATGGTAATTTTTTCATCGCGTAGTGAAGGGCTTGGATAACCAAATGGACAATGAATTTTTTTCTTCACTTAGCTGCTGTTTAGATTTGTAGCTCACGAAAATGATTTCATTTTTCGATAGAGACTGTAGGCCTGTAGGCGGTTTATATAAATGGAAGAGGTGGCCAACTTTTTGAGGTTTTGATCAATTATTTAACATTTATTTATCATGTGTATTAAAGTCGTTATTTCTATTTCATGGTATACATTAGATAAAATGTAACGGGAAGTAAGTTTTTTTTAATGATATATTATTGAGACTGTGACCAATTTCGAGTTTTAAAATGAAAATCTTCTACATAATAGCCCAGACCGCTCTGTAGACGTTTTATTACTATCACATGAAGGTATGAAATTTTCTCATGACGTAAGCGTTCGCGGTATATGTAAAATAAAATGTTATGCAATGCACACACAGTTCCGACGTACTGGCAAATTTAGACATTCAGTATTTCTATTTCAATACCGTCATCTATGATGGATACCGTTACTAGTAATAAATGATTTGACGATCTATCTTCAGAGTCAAGAAACTGTTATTATGATTTTCATTATTTGAACATTATTATTTATTTCGGGTTGCTATACCAACGATCGAAAAAATACGACTTATAAATAGTTTGCGTTGTTATGATCACATCACATATGTAATGTGAAGTAACTTAAGTACATTTGTGCTGAGAAACGTCCATAGGTAATACAAATAATCATGATCTTTTTTTTATATGAATCAATCTCCAGTAATTTACTAGTCTCTTGATCTCCAAATCCAGTTTTACGGTCATTAGCAATAATAATATATAAACAGCTGTGCGAGGTGATGCCCCATGACTCCGTGGCAATACTAGGTAGCTAGTATATATTATTTAAATAGAATTTCATAAAATGTCCTGCAGCGTTTACAACCTTGTCGTATGTTGTACGATCATACATTATTATATTATATTTAAATGTTTACGTGACTTGTATTGTGTTATGTTATAATAAAAATTATACGTTTTCATGAATTGCATGTTACGAAAAGACGAGACTCGTTAAATTGAGGAAAAAGTTCTGTGGCATAGTATTACGATATAATAATAAAATACAAAACATTGTTCTGTATGGGATCAATTTGCATAACGCTAAAAGCCCGACCTCGGGCGCGAGCGGCTCACAAAAAAGAGCGCTCACAATGGACGAATAAAAAGGGATTTTAGATTATAATGAAGATTTACACGATTATTGTTACACGAGTGGCAACGAAAATAATATCGCATCTCGGAATATTTGAGCGACCTCGCGCGGTCACGACGCACCGCGCTTAGCATTACCTCTCAGTGCCGCCCGGCACACATCGGCCCTGAGAAATATTATTGTCTTTGGGGCAATAAATCTTTCCGACGCTGAGGACACAAAATGTGTCTCCGCTTCGCGTGTTTATTTTGTTTGAGACGTTTATGCCATCAAATGTGACCTACAAAATGTTGCACCGGAGCATGCTTTAGATATAATAATGTCTACATCAGTCGTCACCAAACATTTTGAAAAACGTGCCAGATTGAATTTTTCAATACTTGGAGGGCAGGGCGACAAATAAATTCAAACTAGAATATTGATTTATATGTGCTTATGCACCAAGAACAAAAATCAAGCGATGTGTGTTCCGCAAATTTTGAAATACAACTGAATATTTTGGATTGTTTGGACATTTGGACACACTGCCTGATAGTTTTATCCCGATTGATGAATTGAAATAAATAGTTTTCGTGAATTCACAACCGAATCATGAAATTTTATAAAATTAATATTTTCTATGTGAATAATGTACTGGCGGTAGTTTGGTGACCGCTAGTCTACATAACGTGTCGATGTATGTTCGTATGTAATGTTGTGTTTGTTTTATTTAAAATGAATTACGATTTGAATTATGTAATTTTAATAGGTCAGTGTTAATAACAAGCCGTCAGAGAATTAAATCATTTTATATACAGATTGATATATCAACTAATGTTCGAGACAAGTTATTTTACTTTTTTGGTGAAGCTCTATAATTAAAGTATTTTTAATCCTATGTTTCTAGTGCAGGTACAAAGTTTTGTTGCACAAAATAATGTTTTCATTCGAAATTAGTCGACAATTGTAGCTAATATTAATAAAATATTTGAAAAATCTTAAAAACACATTCATGACGATGTTTTCAAGATTTTTCTTAAGTAATAATTTAATTAAATGAATTGATGATTTCAATAGAAAGATAAGCAATGTATGTACATGTATTATATACATACTGCTGTTCTAAGCGTAGATAAATAAAGTATATTTCTTCATAAATGAAACAAAAGAGTTTATTTTGCATGAGAACATAAAAATTGTTAGATACTAAAGAAATAAATAAAAACACAGTATTAAAGTAACGTTATTGAAATGTGTATATTTGAAACAAAGAATGTACAAATGTATAACATCTTTCATCTTATATTCAAAAAACATTCATGTAAAATTAAAACATAGTACAAAATTAATAATAAATTGGAATGCACTTAAATAATTAAAATATAAATATTGCCGTTCAAGCGAATTTAATTTGAGGGTATAAGGTTATAGAAATACCGATTTAAATTCAAATTTAAATAAAAACGGCATCAAAATTAAGCGTGATAAGTATATAAATATTTTTATGGAATTTCCGACCCCTGAAACATACAAAAAGGTCGATTTTAAAGACGTTAATTTTGTTTTTTTATTTGTTAGTACTTTCAACTCAAATCGAATATCACAGTTTTATACATTTAAAATGGGTGCAAAGACAATACATTCACAAGTGTTAAAATGATTTTAACCAGAGTTTTTTTTTGCATTAATCGAATTCAGTAAACATAGTTTTTAATGAAAACGTGGACACAATAAAATAAAATCTTGCTACCGATAACAAATTTAGAACACATGCGTGTGCTTGACTTTGAGCCACAAAATGACGCCCAATTTCGAATTAAATTTTGTGCGCGAAAGCAACAGTCATTGTAAATAATCACTTTGATTCTTGAATATTCGTTGTGTTCCATAAAGGTCCTGAGATTGCGGTAGCCTTTAAACGAAGTATCTTTTATTGATCACAAGAATGATATCGGTGGTTTGAATTTCATTGCACAACTGTTAAAGCTCGAGATCAACGTCATAAATAAAGGTTTAAATTTAACCAGAATATAATAACTGCGAAAAAAGACAATATCGCGAAGCACTCAATTTAACGAGCGATATAAAAACCACCTGTTATAAAATATTCATCTCAAATGAGTTTATTTAGCGGCTTGAATATATAAGTGCCGGGTCATTAAAACATTGGACGAAAAAAAATAGCAGCGACAAAAATATTACTGTGTGCCAGGAAAAAATCCGGTTTCTTTTGTGAAAAAAATAATGATGAAGTATTAGATTGGCTCGGCGCGTAAAATAATTATTATCGTCTTAAAAAATCTCAGTTAATGAACTTCGGCGGCCACTTTTAATATGCGACGATACATCAACCGGTCGTTTGAACTATCGTTGCCACAGAAAATGGTCCGTTTGCACTGACAATAAACAATCCCACAGCCGAATTGGTTTGTTTTCAGTTAAAGTGATCGATTGAGTTTCATCGTCCATTCTTGAATCTATAATAATATAGTTGTCTTGGAACGATGACGTGCTGAAGATTCCACCCTCTGGTTACTCTGCGGAGGGGTGTAAGAGGACCTCTATTGGCGTAAACTACAGGCGAATTGACACCACTTCGTTTTCCGGGCCTGACCAGTCGTAAAATGTCCGATTGAACGATGATGTTGTCTTCTACGATAGCGTCGTCGCGGTCAATGTCTTCTTTTGTAATCAAAAACGGGTGTTTTCCGCGTAGGTCACTAGGTTTTTTTCTGAGGTTCGTTTTCAATTTGGAGTCATCGGGGCGGGATAATCTATCGGCGGGAAGGCCTCCGGGAAAATTGAAAGTCGAGGGCGGAAAGGCAGCAATCGCGCGGGCTTCCAGCGAGGATTCCGACGGCGGTCTCGCGGAGGAGACGTCCTTCGCGACTATGGACAGGAGCGAAAAGCAGGCTATCGCGATCGTGCGCCTCATGGTGAGTGTGTCGGGTCGCAAGTTGAACTGACGCGAGCCGCTCGAGTTTGATTGTTTTATATTGCGGTTCGGCGGCGAGATCGACGTCTGCGGCTGCACACAGCGCGGGCTTTTCGGTACCTGAAATTATCAACACCCCGCAAACCGGTAGCGCGATGCTCTGACGGGTGACCTTGTGTCGACGGGATGAATTTTATCATAAGTTCCACACAGTCAATATCACTATCCAGTTTATATTAAATACCAACGAACGTGACAAAATTTAAATGATAAAAGTTCGATTGTTTATATCTCAAAAGACTCAATTTTTATCGTTTTATACATAATAATGTTTTCCACAAGTAAACTATAAATATTAAGCGACATGTACTTCAAGTGCGTGTATATATATGTTATCTTCAAAGTTAAGCTACTGCATTCGTTTTTGAAAATGAAAATCAAGATATCTTTAAAAAGTAAAGCTTGCTATTATTTCGTAAGCGGAGTTCATATTTTTTTATACCTGTCAATCAAACACGTCTTACAGTTAGGCATGAATAATGTGTAACACATAATTCTGTGTGCAAAAAAAAGGGCGTCAAGTATTAAGCATTGAGAAATGAGTTGAATTTACCAAAATAACTACAAAGCATGAATGACGAAAGAGATTAGTCAAAAAATGCTGTTAAATTAGTAAATTTCTTCATACAACTAAGTTCATACAAACAAGCAATCCTTGTTTTGGCTTACCTTAAAAGTATTAATTTTCGACATAGAGCGTTTTTCCTTTCGCAAACAGAATTATTCTCATAACTGAGGTGTGCGATCTATGTAAGTACCTAGCGCCCGAAAAATTTATTCTCTGTTAACCCTAGAATTGGCCTGAAGGAATTATGGAGACACTTACGATACACACGCATTCTTAATTTGACCAATATAATGTTCCTTTCATCTTGTTCCCTATGGGAATAACAAACAGTTTGTCAGAAATAGTTGCAAGCAGACGTAATGCATTTTCATCTCATTTTACTGATTTTGTGTGTGGTGACGTATAATTTGCATTAATATGTATGTAAATTTTGAAGTGACCCCATTAAAACGAAATGAAACCATAATCATGTAAGGCACGTAATGTTGCGAGACGTTTGTGATATTGAATAAAATACACTTTGATTCATAAGTGTTGCTATCGTTATCATATTTTGAAATCTTCAACTATTATATTAAGTGATAATAACATATTCATGCACCGTAGTTACCTTTGTTCAATGCGTAACATTTTAAATGTAATATTTGAAATAATTTCAAATAAATCGCATATTTCAATCAATCCAAGTGACCAAATTAAGATTGTAAGTATACAAATATAAGTCAGATTGAAAGTTTATTAATGTAATGAACAGGCAATTTTACGTAAACATTGTAAATATTATGTAATAAAATCTAAATAATCATGATTTATCTAAATTAATTTGACTTTATTTATCAAAAGTTCAACGCAATGATTGCGATTCGGAACACCGTTATTATTTTGTTGTATGGACTGTTTAATTGATTGTATTTTTTTAGCAGAAATTGCCACGTCACAATTTATTGTAGTCGATTAATTTTAAGCTGAAAAGTGAAGTCAATCTTGTGATTGAAGTTTTTTTTGTGTCAATATTGAAAACTTTGGTAATTAACTACTATTGTTTTCTTGACAAAACACACAAAAATCTATACTATAATACAGCTGTCAAATATTCAGATACATTATTATTAATTTATATAGATAGAAATTAAGCTTGATCATTCTATAATAATATAAAGTTTCAGTATGGTTTGCTTTCGTATTATTTGACCGAAGTGATTTTTTGTTGCTTAGTTCATCGACGTATTAATTGCAACAACAGGTGACAAGTTTAATATTTTCGTTTATCCTTGATGATGGTGTGTCATTATGAGATGTAAAGAATACAAATGGATAAAAAAATATTCCAACTAAACTGATGTTGACTAAAAACTTCAAGTTTCACTTAAACTGTTATGTAATCATTCAAATATTTCATTCTTAGTTATTTAGGATTTCACAGATCTCTCTCTTGGAGTCTAATAGATTTGAAAACGATAACTAAGAGTCTAAATAATATGTATTATAAAACAAATTCAGCCTTTGAAAATATTTTTTATGCAAAACAATCGGTTCGAACGTGTAAGCTGTGATTGTTTTTTTTTGTTGTTGTTTTTTATTATTATTTTATCATCGCGCATGCGGCTCGATCCGCTCCCGTCTCACCAAAGCCGATCGTTAAAAATATTTTAATAACAGAGGAAGCGCGCGCGAGCCTGACTGCGGAGGTTTTCGGGCCTGCCTCGCTCGCCGAGACAAAAGAACTCGGCGCTCGTCTTCATACCGCGCGTTGAGGTCTCCGTCTGAAAATGCAAAGAAACGCAAAAAAGCTCTTGGCAGTCATTTGAAAGGATCGCACGGCGAAGATTGATGCAGGCAAAAAGTAGCAGTTTTTTGCGCTCGGTTTTGTTTTATTAGTGTGCATACAAAATGTCGGTACATAATAGCGTTGTGTACAGTTGACGTGTTGTGAGAACAAGAGCGAGATAAGGGACTCAGAACAATATTGAAGTCATTACGTGTTCTATAACTTACAGTTAATCTGTAAGTTTTCTTATTTTCGTGACATGATAGCTTGCCAGATTGAATATTTTGAGATTCTTGATGGCCTGATTTTACCATGTCCGCTCCTAATTGAGGTATCTCAATAGAATGTTCTGTTCGAGAACTGACCGTAACTCATTTGCTCAACCTCCCGTTTTTTCGAAGAGAGAAGGGATAGAAGGATAGGAATAAGACAGCAACAGTGCTAAGCTAATCGCTCTCACTACGCTCCGTATTTAGGATCGGATGGGTGGCGGGGAGTTCTAGACATCCCAAACATCCATACCTACTAACTGTCATCTGTCATCTGATCAACTTATGAAACTGTCCTCACCGGGACTCGATCCCGAGACATTTTTTTTTGATTAATTACTGATCATTTATTATTTCTTACTGACTAAAAATTGAAAAAGTTACTGGCCCAATAAAATCAGGCTATTAAATTATAATATAGAAACAAAATACTTATTATTAAAAGTATGTAGTACCGAAAAACCTTTAAAAGATTTTTGCTGAACCAAGTTGTATATATAGGATAGAAGATATTATACGTCTGAGAGCTACGGTGAGCTCAGACGTATAATATCTTACCTCGTAAATAATATTTGTCGCATTTGTATCTTCTATATAAACGTTAGACACTGTTTACTGTCTCTCAGTTCGAGTCCATTCGTGTGCTCGAATGCCTGAAGATGCCGAAAGGCGAAACCCGGGTCGTTAGTGACAAAATACATGGAAGTGTACAAAATCTCAATAATCCAAATTTGATATTGAAATTCCATCAAACACCCTCAGTCGATGTATTAAATTACCGTAATTTTAGTTTATAGTTTATAAATAAAACTTGCATTATTTGCTGTAACATTGGATTTGTAGTGTTACAGTAGCAGGTAAGTGTCTTTTTATAAAAGAAACTTCGTGTTCTATTGTTTGTGATCACATTACAATTTGTAACAGGTTTAAATTGTCTGGTGAGTACCACAACAAATCGTATGTTTTGAACATTCTATCTAATTATGAAAAATTTTTGAAACATTGCTCAATCTAATAAATGAAAATTAAAAAAGGAAGTTAACAATGTCTTCATATATATATATTTTTATTGAAGATTTATTGCATTGCATATCTCTATTTTACTATGCCTATATTAGCTTAACAAAGTAAAACCAATGGCAGCGATTACCGTTGTCTTCTGTTATTACAAAAGCTCTGCGGCTTTTTTGTTGATTGAAGTCCGTCCGAATCTATCGTGTCTTGAGCCCAGTCAATATAATTAACCTCGGTCTAGCACTGTTAATGCTGCCATCCATTACAAGGAATATTTATCAGATTTTCAATGATGGTGCATAGTGCTAACATCGATTAAGATTTGGCAAATGCATCACTACTGTCTTGGCAAGGGAAAAACTAGAAGTATATTTATGATCGTCGTTACACCTTGTCTTGATATTTTTTGAAGGGCCAGAAGGTCAGTCAGTTTGTCTTATACTGCCTCTCATATACCATACTTGGCAGCTTTTTACATTTTTGAAAATAAGACTTAATATTATTGAAACAAATATCAGTGTTAAATAACAAAAAAAAAAGAACTAAAATCAAGCCTAAGTGTTTGAGATAAGGTAAGAAATTTTTAAATATAAAAAGTCAGATTTTGGCCTTCTTTGGTGTCAACATATTAAACAAATATCTGAACAATTGATGTCAAAATAATATGGGGTCTGTTGTGACTAATTGAAAATATATTTGTAAATATAAATTTTAAATAAACCAGTTTTGGGTTTTTATGGTACAGTTTTTTTTAATTTTTTTTTGATTGTAAGAACTAGTTTAGAATCCGATTCCTATGTATTAAATTAATTATCATTAATGATTATCATTATCATTAATTAATTATATCAAGATGAAAGCTAAAGAAGAATCTAAATTTTTTAAAGTTACGGTATACAAGTTATAAATTTTATATACTGTGTTCATGATTATTAAGTTTATATTATGAATCATTCAAAAATAAAGATAGCTATGCTGAACTAATAATACATTTTAAATGCATTCATTATTGATTAGCGTAATAGTGCCATGTAGTTTATTCAAAAATAATAAATAAGTGAGTAATAATTATTGTACACACGGTTAAGTACTGATCAAAATGTAATATTAGATTTAGTAATATGGTCATTGAAACGTACGTATATTTCTTTAATTAACTATTTTAACCTTTCATGTTTCTATGTTAATCTATTATTGATGAGATTCTTTTCGTTAATTGCAGACAAGAAATATGTAACTGGAATTCAGCTTCTTGTTTTGCATATAAGTACAATGTTATCAGAATATTATCTGTGAATAAGAAAAACAATAGATAACGGGCTACAAATAAATGAAACTATTAATTAAAAATGGAAAACCTTACACTCAAGTATCTATTTTTTTTAAAATCATATCCGCTCCCTATTCAGAGCATATGGCCATCACGAGGTTTATCCAAGCTTCCTTGTCCCCTGCCAGTCTCCTAGATTCCTCCCAGCGTCCCGTAGCTCCGCCGAATACATCCTATGGATGGTCATCAGCGGCCTTCCAAGGTGACGGAATCCATCTGGTTGGTAGAAGAGACAGGCAGGATTCAGGCTCCCCTGGGGCATCCGCAGCACGTGTCCAAGCCAGGTCCATCATCACTTTTTTTATTTTGGATGTAATAAGAGGCTGGTCCATCCGCTCTCTTACCTCCGAGTTCCTGGCAAAATCAAACCACCGTGCCCCTAGTATTCGCCGCAAACATCTGTTTTCAAAGCACAATGTACGGTTTCCCTGTGCCTTGGTGAGGTGCCATGACTTGAAACCGTAAAACAACACCGTCAGGATGCGTGCGTTGAATAAGTGGCACTTGGTTCTGACCGAGTACAACCGTGAGTCCCAAACTTTCCGCATTGAGTTAAAAGTTGCTCCAGCTATCCCTAATCGGATTGCGAGCTCTTTACGCGGATTGCCATCTCCTGTGATGTGTACTCCCAAGTACCTGAAGCCGTCGACTCTCTCGATGTTTTCCCCGCGCTCATCAGAGGGTAGTCTGGGTCTGGACAGAAACTGTTGCAGAGCACATTGGTTTTACTCGCATTGACTTTGAGGCCAATGCGGTACGAGTTGCTCTGCAGCCTGTTCATTGTTTCATAAATACGCTCGCTGTCATATTTGACAAATCTGTCAAGGGCGAGGGATGGTATTCAAGTATCTATACATGTATTAAGCAGCTACTATTAATAAACCGCTGAATAAAAGTTTCCTCTATTTTATCGTGCTGTGTTCTGTCATCAGTTGAAATGAATATAGGAAGCTTGTACTCTTTATATAATATGCAAGTGTAATAAAATATTTTTTTTCCTAAAACGATGGCAATTGATTTAATAATATAATGGTTTTTTCGACTGCATTAAAGAAGTTTGGCTGATGTCATGAATTAATTCAGAACTTGAAACTCCAGAAAACACGTCGCATAAATGATAAATATTACGTAATCTGTGCATATTATAGTTAGGCGATATTGATTATAAGCTGAGAAGAATTAGTAATAAAAATAAAAATCTATGTTTTTAAAGTGTCGTAAATTAGTTAAAAATCACCAAGGATTTCAATGAAACTATACTGTTAGAAATAAGCGAGGGGAATAAATAAATTCAATTATATGAATAATAAACTAAGTATTTTAGCAACCAATATTTTATTATTTATTTTATGAATAAACTAGTATTTTTTCCCGTCTTCGCCAAAGATAAAAATTTCTTATGTACAGTTTTCTCTTCATTTTGGCCATACTTCTTGTAAAACGCACGAAATGAGGATTTCACTGTTATGATGGATAACTTTCCGCTCATCTTTTGAGATTTTACAAATTTTACGATTCTCAGCTTTATAGCCGCTGAGCAAATTCAACGCAGATTGAGTTGTTATGATGACATGACGGATTATTTTAGTATAGAGCGATTGCTAAGCAACTATTTGCTATTGCTTTTCATTGAGAAGCAAATTTCAAATATTTGGCTTTTTCAGTACTTAAGGTAAAAGTTGAAAAAAGAACAGTTGGTCTAGAAATAGCAGCCAGAATTACATGTGAAAATTTCACTTCGCTAATGTACACCGTTTGGAAAGAGTTCTTGTGACTGACAGACATACAAACATACAGATTTTTACATGTATTTTGTGCTTTATAGTAGGAATGTAGAAAAGAATATCTAAGTAAAACTAATATAAATCATATTTCCTTGTATGTGGATGATAATTAGCTGCATGTTTTATCTTACAAGTATCAATAGTGAATAGTGAGAGATTCAAAGCGGCATGGTGTAATCTTACAAGACTAGAAGAAGATTGGAGTAAAAAAGGATCATTTACACAAAAAAACGTATCGATTAAAGTTGAGCGGAAAAGTGCATAAAGGGATAAAACGGAATGTAGTCAAGACGAAGTGACAAAAGCGGAATGCAGAATAGAAGATAGAACGCTATCGAGTGAAAAAAAGCACCGTCGTGAGCCGAGCATTAAATAAATAATTGTATCTACAATTCAACAGGTTTGATAGAGTGACTGACCTCTATGATGTGATAATAGCTATATGTAAAAATGCGTTAGATTAAAAAAAATAGTTTTCGAAAAATATTTTAGTATACTGCGTGCTTTAAAAAAATAAGATGCATTTACAACATTGTTTGCGAAAGCTTTAAACTATAGACCGAAAACATAACAATTTTAACATTTTAAAGCAATTTAAATACAGTTTTGATACTCTCACACGACTGTGTTATGAGATAATTTGGAAAACTTGCTTTGCATCTTTATGTAACCTTGATAATACAATCAGATACGGCCACACATAATCCTAGTAAGTAATAGAATTATTGTATAATAGAAGTGTATTTAATACTTACATTATTTGCAGGTTGTTTTTTTCAGTTTTCTTGTAAATCATAATTCTTTCTTTTAGAGTGATGAATATATTAATTAGATATTTTTCTAATCGCATCAGGAAATAATCCAAAAAATTTACAGTTTTGGATTTTATGCAGATTAATATTAACCTCTAAAATATGCAATGAATGCATGTCGAAACACGTTTTGGTATATTGGTCACTCTTAATTATGATGTAGTTATGGAAACATGTGGCATGTGGATTCAATAAAATATGAGAGTTAAACAAAACTTTTTACGTTGCAGTTTCGTTGAATTTTGTGTTTCAATTCTTCCCGTCTTTTAAAGCTACAAAATATGATCTGAAATGATTATTCGATGTACGTTCATTAACCTGCGGTAGAGGTCTGCGTGGGCCGAAATTTTATGACACTACCTGGTCCGAGCCCCAGACCAAGACATCTTTAGACCAAGTCTCAATATCTCCGATGTGTTAACCGAACCCGATTCAAAGCCCAGATTTATTTTTCTCAACCCAAAAAAATACTGATTTTTTTTCAACGAATAAATTTATTTATCAATAACGAATTTTCTGGCAAAAAAACTGTCAAACATTATAAACCACTGAAAAGCAACGAATGTGAAACAAATTATATTATTAACATTTTGCTATTATTTATGAATAGTATTGCTGTATGGCTGATTCATGACACGAACATAGCCTGAAATATTTTTCTGAAAATTAAATTCCTTACCCAGGCCCGGCCCGATTCCGAATCATAATTGAACCCAGTACA
This sequence comes from Himalopsyche phryganea, assembly GCA_022494535.1. Taxonomy (NCBI): domain Eukaryota; kingdom Metazoa; phylum Arthropoda; class Insecta; order Trichoptera; family Rhyacophilidae; genus Himalopsyche; species Himalopsyche phryganea. The sequence goes on along the minus strand of JAGVSL010000061.1, from coordinate 817,496 downwards.
CAGACCCGTGCAGACCTCTAACCTGCGGTCAAATGATACTTGGAAATAGTGATTAAATAAATGAATTGTTAAAAAAACAACGATATGAGATGGCGTAAGACATTACGTAATATTTTTTTGTATACATTTAAAAACAATATTTTTGTAATTGATGACGCATTTAATTCGGGAATACGATTTATTTTATAGCACAAACCTCATAATGGACACACCTTTTGAATGTTTCGCATTATTGAATTATAATTGATAACTTATACTGGCCTATAAAGTCCATAAATACTGTTTAAAAAAAATTACATTCATGTTCAATTTATTAACATAAATCTTTTTTGTTTGTTTTCAGGCTCCAGCCCCTCAAGCACCCCCCCAGTTCCAGCAGATGCCATTCCAACCACAGCACCAACGAAACTTCCCACCTCAATTCACTGGACAGCAATTCCCACCCCAATTCATCCCACAGCAATTCCCCCATCAGCCAAGATTCCAACCCGAAGAACAAAGATTCCACCCAGAACAACAGCGCTTCCCACAAGAACAGCCGCGATTCATTCCAGAACAACACCGATTCCAGCCTGAATCACAACGATTCCAGCCAGAGCCACAGCGTTTCCAGCCTGAACCTCAGAGATTCCAGCCTGAACCACAGCGATTCCAGCCAGAGCCACAGCGATTCCAGCCAGAGCCACAGCAGATGCAATCCGAACCACAACTTTTCAGAGCTGAACAAACAAACTTCAGAAACCAACAGCCAAACATCCTCCCCCCACAGCTCCAACATGTTCTTCAAATGGCATTGATTCCTCGTGAAGTTCGCATCCACGTTCAACGAGTTCAACTTCCCCAAGTAGAACAAGAACAAGTTCCTCAGGATACTCATGTGTCCCAGGAAGAATCTGCAGAGGTATGGACATTAATGTATTATAAACGTATTTTTAGTGACCTCTTTCAATTATACTCTCTACCAAATAAAGCTATTGACTAAACATATGTTATCAATGGAATATATATCGAAGAAATCCATGATCGGTTTACTATTCTGTCAAATACTGGACATTGTACAGAAATTCCATTATAAAATAACATGAGAATTATCAATCAATAAATGAGCAAATAAATATTTAGGTATCAATCTAAATTCTGTTGTCTAATAAAATACAGCAATATTTTATAAATATGTTACTGATCGTTGTCTGAATTCGAAAGGAACAATTGAAAATACATTAACAAATTGAAAATACACTGTATTAATATATTATAAAAATATTTGAAAATGGTTAAAAAACACGTGGAACATAAGCTATTGAAAAACTGTTATTTTATTTTAATGTCATTATGCCAAGGATTAACAGTCAAGCATACATAATTTATTAAATGCTATACTTCCATGTTTTTTTTTGTTTTAATCTGTCGGTTACAGATAAGATCTAATTGTTATTGAAGGTTAACTAACATTAATCTTTTAAGATACGTTATACTAAGAAGTTGGTTTTAATTTTAGATTTATTACGCGATGTCTACATTTTTATTGAAAAAAATTAACACTCCGGATGTTAACAAGGCTTGTTGGATCTTATTTATGTTATGATCTCACGGTGTGAACGAACGTTCACATATTATATTATAGTATCAATCTTATTTCTTATCTCAAAAAAGATGTCTTTGTTTGTATTTAAAAATAGGTAAATGATTCATGGATACGTATAGAGATAATTTTATGTGAATTGTAGAAAAAAAACGCTGTGTTGCGATATCGGATAACTGTTAAAAAATCTATCTGGCAAGAATCAATAATAATTATTCATGTTTAATATTTTATGTATGGTATTGAATTTCATTTCGGGTGTATCGCTGGTTTAGTGTATTGGAAATAGACATTATTTGAGCTACGCATTACTGAATATATAAACAATAATTATTATCTAGTGATTACTTTTTTGAATTTAATAATTTAACAAGTGAACACTTTGTTTAACTACATCGAATCAAAGGTTATAGAACAAATGTAAAACATAAGAATCATACATCTATTATACTTAGATTATCAGTTTGAGCTAAGCGATCAGAAGGTACCAGAACACAATGTGCTATGTTCTCTTCAAGTGGATTTCGGGTGACTTTATTTAGATCTATTTGAAGTTATTTTTAATATCTACCTCATTGAAATTATGTTGATATAATGTCAAACATATATTTTGATTTAATAGGAATTTACTTGGTAGAGCTTCATTATACTAAGATATAATATCAAATGATTTTGTTCTACAAAATTTTATTAGTTAGTTGATAGCTATCTCGGCTTAACGACATGGTCAGAACTTGCTCTGATGTGTATCTATCGACCATTAATATAAATACTTAGATATTCTTACCTTATTGAATATAAGAAGATGTTAATTATCATCATCATCAACTGCTTTCAATCCACTACTAACTGAAAAATATGCATATATCATCACACCTCTCTTTGCATAAAGAGTATTTATTAATCATCCAATTTAAAAATGACCACGTCATCTTCAAAACTAGTTTTGGGGATGGCGTTCAACCGAAATAGCTATCAACTAACTAATACAATTTTGTAGATCTAAATACTTTGATATTTTATCCTATTCAAACATATAAATTTATTTTATTATATTATTAAACATGTTTTTCGAAGTTCATCCAAATACCTCTAAAAGAGAGTGTTCTTGATCATATGATACACAATGGCAGCAAATTGTAAAAAAGTCATTATTCAATTTTGATTCGAATACTTAAAACTTAATGTTTGTTTATTCGGTCTCAGTTACCAAATGCTATTTTTATACTAGATCTAAGTATAGCTAAAGCTTTTAACAGCTAAGAGTTATAAATAGCAGATAGTAATCTTTTATCGTTGTTACTGTGTGAGACTAGTTTAAAATAATTACGAATCTGGTTTATGTACAACGTATTTGGTTTTATCTAGGCTGCTTTGGTGTCGAGCTAAATCGGGTTTGCAAAGTGCGTGATAAAAAAGTAAATTTGTCAATGAAACGTTAAAAAAATAGTTGAATTCGATTGTGTGATTAATTGTTGATAGTAAAAGGTCGAAGTCCATGCAATTGATGTATCTAATACGCCCTGGAAACTAAGTTATATGATCGAAAATCTCTACCAATCCACTGATAGATGTAAAATTGATTCTTCAAGTCCTTTAAAACTGCCTCCTGTATTATTAAGATGCTTTATAAACAAAGTACGTTATCTAAGTTATCTAAGTTATCTAAGTGGTGCTTTCTTTTTCGTATACGATAAACTACTCTGTGAACATGCTGTTTAATTTATTTGAAATAACAACGACAAATTGCAACGTAACTCGCAACAAAAGATGTTTCCAAACCAATATTCTGTGGTGAAAAGAATTTGACGCACAATATACGTATAGATACAATTATAAATTGATTGTTCAGGAATGCTTGATTTGGTAATAATTGCTTAATCAATGTGCCTGGTGAAAGCAAAAGAATCACCGTAATATATTTTTTTAACCATGTCCGCTCGTAATTTTTGTGCATATGGAATGGAGGTATCTCAACAGATTTGTTTCCACGAAAACTGCTTGTTAGTCAGTTGCTCAACCTTTCTTTTTTTCGAAAAGAGTCGGAATAGAAGGATAGGACTAGGACAGGACTAGTGGTTGACTAATTGTTCTTACGATCGAATGTTTGGGAGGGAATTTTAGATATCACAAACATTGATGCATATGAATACAAATCTACAAATCGATTGAAGTATCCTGATTTTTGAAACTGTAATTTCTGGGATTCCAGCCCGTGAGATCCGTAGCCGAAGTCAACGACGTTGATAACTGCACCACGGACATTTATTATTAATATATTGTTTCAAATATTACAGTATATTATTTTTGTTGAGAATGATTGAATTTGTAGAAAAAAGACTCAATACCCATGGGGATCATTATTATATAAAGAGTATAAAAGTACGGTTGGAGAAAAATTATCGTCCGTCATCAACTCGTTGCTAACGATACAATGAACTGGACTATTTTCAAAATATAACTATTCCAATGAGTCTTTGTTATTATAGATAATCATTTTTTTTTATTATCTCTAGCAGATCCCACAGCAGTCAAATATGCCAATGATCAGCGTCGCCGAATTGAGGGCCGTGGAGCAAGCAGTCAGAGCCGCCGAAGAGGACCAGGCCGCTCAGCAGAGAGCTGAAGAGCAAGAAGTATGTATAAAAACAGTTTTACTTGGTTTAATTTACTAGTAAAATAACGTTCTTTCTTACTTCAATCAATTCTATTATCTAATGATTTTTAATCAAGAAAATCGATAAAATCCAGCGACGGTAAATTTATTACATGGTTTGTAATGCCCCTTAAAATATAGAAGTACAAGAAAACTTTATTGGAGAGAAAAGATTGGAAGGGTTTGTTTTAAACATGCTAGCTCCTAATGTGGAGCATATGAACTCTTAATGTAGGTTTAGGAATCTTTTATTCGACTTGTGTAATTAGAGATATTTGAACATTTTGGAATAGATCTGCTGCCAACCTTTGCGGTTGACGGCTAGTGAGAAATTATTGTCGCCTCTATCTGTGTGTGAGGTAGTCCGGCTTCTATGACGTTCGGTCGCGTTCTATCTATCGCCCGCCTCGGTGTATGGTATGACGCGTTCTGTTGGTGTCTCTGCTTTTTCCTGTGTTGTCAGCACGTCTCTGTTGCCAATCGTTTTTATTCTTTCCCCACATAGGTATTTCAAGAGACGTTTTTCTACGGTAACTAATTGTTACTCAGTTACCAAAACTGTCTTTTTCGAAGAGAGTAGGAATAAGGCTGGGACAAGAATAGTGGTTAGCTAATCGCACTCGCTACGTTCCGTTTTTAGGATCTGATGGGTGGGAGGACATCACAAACATCCATCCCTACGAACAGATATTAATAAATCAACAGTCCGTACCGGTATTTGAACCCAAGACATCCGTAACCGAAGCCAACGACGTTGATCACTGCACCATTGAGCCTTAGGTTAAATTAATTAGAAAAAATTCACAGCAGTTTCGTTTCATCTTGATGAATATACTGAAGCGAAGCACATCGATAAAAGTGCAACCTAAGTCTAGTTTAATAGTATTCACACGATTATTTTAATAACTAAACTTTGTAATGGATTAAATAATATAATTATATAAAGGTGTGTTGTACTAGTAAGATATTTTCTGAAAAAAAAAACAAAACATGCCTTCCATTGTTCATCTAGGATGTGCTCATCAAAATAAGCTCTTTATAATGGATATTAAGCTTACAAAATTTCCGCATTCGAATTTAAATGTAACGCAAATCAGTGCTTCTAAAACATTGTATTTGGGTTACATATTATTCTCTTTGTACTGCACCTTTATCTGATACTTGTTATTTGAAAATTGTATTGATTGAATTAGCAATTGCTTGCTAAAATTCCATTGTGTGTTCGGAACTAAATACTTCGTTATTTTTACCTTATTGAGTTACTCTAGCGATAAAAGCTCAGTGATCATTAGGTCACTGGCTCAATCCGTGGTTAGCTTAAATATGTATTTTGAAATCTTAGATATTGTTTCTTGTTATTTCTTGTAGATTCGATACCGAGTTACTTCAAATTTGAAAATATCCACAGCATTACCGAATATTTAAAGAGGTTTTAAGAAATATTCAAAAATTGAAACGAAAGAAATTGGCTACCATTCAAATCATATTTATTTTGTTTCAACATATTTTATTCAGCTTCCAATAAACGAAAAAATTCATGAATTGAAAGGAAACACTGATTTCCATGCAGAATTCATTGCATGTATTGTGTAAAATAAAATCTTAAAATACAGCGCGATAACAGTGAATATGAAGTTTAAGATTCCGATGCATTTTTTTAAAATAAATATAAAACTGACAATAATAAAAAAATAAAGTGTTAAGCACATGAAAGTGACCCATTCAACTAACCCACTCGTCTTGCGAAAGCAAACCTTGCGCGTTTGTTTACCTGTTAGTCCTTGTAAAAAGACAATGTTTTAAGCTACACATACTGAATTTTAAATATAAATTACTCAGAAGCAGTTTGAATCAACGTCCGTAGCTTTCTGTATATCTGAAAATTATAAAAATATTTATTATCATTATATCTTCAATTGATTAATTACTATAAAGACTTAAAATAGTATAATTATTAATTCTTATGTTAAGAAACTGTGGCAAACATTACAATGCTGATACTGAATATTAAGATAATCGTGTTTAATATAACAAGCATTAATAGACCTGAACGTAGATATCGAATTAACTTTGAACAGGTAGTTAGTAGAGGTATCCAATTTTTCATTCCTTGTAAATATTCCAGCCTTGACATATCTTTCACTTCGCTAGCACAAAGGTTTGTGGATGGGGTTTTAAATATGTAGTCAGCGGACCATCTGCGACGCTTTTAATTGTAGCAGTTGAAACAAGAAAAGAAAATGATTGATAACGCAAGAATTAATTGATTTCACTGAACCGAATTAAAAAAAATCGCGTTGAGTATGCATGTGTGGAATAAAATAAATGCTGTTTTCACAAAATAACTATCTTTGGTTATATATACAAAAATGGCGTTCGTGGAGCAGTTGGTAACGTCGTCACGGATGTCTCGGGGTCAAGTTCCGGTACGGATAGTTTCATCAATTGATCTTTCAATCGATTTACGGATTTCTGTTCGTAGTCATTAAAGTTTATGATGCGATCCTCAAAAACAGGGCATTGGAGACCGATTAACTAACCACTAGTCTTGTCCTATCCGTATCCCTACTCTCTTCTAACTACTAGATTTCTTTACGTTCATTGCTCAAAAGTTACTGTGCTAAAGATATTTGAACAAAATATTATTATTAAAAATTTTATTCAACATCGAATTATTAAAAACCAGTATTATGAACAAAAAGTTTGTACACGAAATGAAAAAGATAGATTGATTTGATTAACAACCGGTATGTACGCATTATGTCAAAAGTTATTTTGTTGCAAATATCTAATTTTTAACCAATTTATGCATTGTAGTTTTCTAATTTCAAACCCTAATTCTAATACAAATGAAGTAGCGTTTGACAGCATTTGTACTTCATTTAGTTTGTTTATTTAAATTGATTTATTCGTAGCTTTATTATCTCTGCCGTTTATAATCTAATAGGTTGTAAAGATTCAGTCAGCTGCACTTATAATATATCTAAAGTAATAATAATAATTGTCGCATTGTTTTAAAGCAGCCAATTTTGTCGAACCTCTCACCAATCTCAACCAGTTTAATGTGGATATTATTTCATAATCTGATCATCACAGACGCGTAATTTAAGTAAATATTACATACAGTACAAACGAAAAGATATGTAAATATAATATATTTTGTCTGTAATGTATTCGTTAATATAGATTATTTCATATTAATTTAAAAATAATTGAAGGATGGGACAAATCTGTATTATGTTTTATAATAGATTGCCCGATATCAAATATATAATCGTTCGCGATTCGTTCACAGCACAGTCAATGCGCCAGATATTTTAATGAATTCGACGTTAATTTATTGAGAAAAGGCATCATAGACATTAATGCCCAAGATCACACACTTCAATTGAAAAAATCATCATTCGGTATTGACTTTGTCACGATTTGAGCCAGTATTCTTTTGATCGTTAAGTGGAGCCCTTGAACCCAGGCTAATTGCCTTATTCTATTTCAACATTGATACAAGAAAAAAACATTCATTCAGGTTTCTTGTGAAAAAGTAATAAAAAGTATATATATATATATATATCGACTATGTTTTGGCCAATTGATGTAACCCTCAAAAAATAAGAAAATGAGTTGATTATTGGATCTCATATAACAAAGCAGGTCTCGGCCAAATGCTATAAATTAGAATAATAACAATTGACCATTTTTGGAAGGGAAACATCATTTTACTTTGTTTTTAGGTTAAAAAAATTTATGTGAGGTACTATTATATCAACACTTCCTACGTATAATTCCGTATCTGCAAATATAAGATTTTACAGGACAGCATTTCAAAAATTCGTAACGTAACTTACCATATAATTTTTTCGATAAGAACAGTTTTTACTCTCTGCTGAACAATTTCAATTTTGAGAGTTATACTAATTGACCAAAACACCATCGATATATTGACGAAGCCAAACGAAGGTTTCCAATCATCATCAAATAATATTATAGACTATGGCGTCATTTATAGAATTCAATAGATGTTTTAGGGTATGAGTTAATGGATTCCGAAAGATCGATATTATCGGCACAATTCATGTCTCAATAGTTTATTTAGATGTAAATATGTTATCACGTAAGTTTTTGCCTAAAGTTAAATTAAATTAAATCTTAGTCGAATTCTGCGAGATGTGAAGCTTGATGCTTAATATTTATGGTTATAATAACAATGATGACTTTTTGCAACAAAGAATGAACAATCCGTATTTGGAAAAAGTGCAACATTACCTCAATCAACGACAACAACTACGTCATACTTCAACTGAAGAGTACTTTGGCAACTTGTTAATAACTAATGTAATAAGCTTTCTTGATTGCGCATCGGGGTCAAATAAAAACGTGTAGATTGTTTAGTTTATTATAGATTCGTGTACAAATACACAGTGTACAGATTTTTTTGAGCAGCCGAAAGGAAGTAATTACAAGAGATCTTTATTTATTAGATTCACACGTGTGTGCTGTTTTTCCGACGGAAGCGCGAGAAGGTTATGTATTATTAACTACGAACCGCATGCCGCTTGCGTTGAAGGATTAATTATATAGGTAGTGGCAACTTTTTTTTTGAGTACACTAATTTGTGGCGAAGTGTTTGAAGTATCAAATCAAGAATCGGCTTAAGTAAATTTTAATATCTGGAATTGATGTCATTTTTTTATTCATAATTATCTCGAGTTTATATTCAACGTCGTTTATTTACCACTTATGATCTGTACCGACTTAAATAACTACAATATACACAACGTACGCAGAGAGAGAGAGATAGTGTATGCGATCGCATCGTGTAAGAAGTATAGGTGATCTTGATAAAAAATGGCAGTCTTCATTTTTTGCATTTGATGACGTCATTGTGTGCTCATTGAAGTATAATCTAATATGTTTACAACAGTATTTTGGCGACAGTCAAAGTTTGTTCGTCAAAGTGTTGTCACATATTTTACACCATGGTGTGACTTTTTCATGCACAGCGCACACAGTGACACTCGCGTATCATTAGTACCAAGTGTATTGAGTGCATTATGACAGATGGCATCACCGCATGTTAATAATTTAAGACATCGACTGAGGGTGCTTGATGGAACTTCAATATCAAATTTGAGTTATTGAGATTTTGTACACTACCATGTATTTTGTCACTAACGACCCGGGTTTCGCCTTTCGGCATCTTCAGGCATTCGAGCGCACTCGAACTGACCTCATTTGAACTCAATGAACTGAGTTCATTCGTGCGCTCGAATGCCTGAAGATGCCGAAAGGCGAAACCCGGGTCGTTAGTGACAAAATACATGGTAGTGTACAAAATCTCAATAACTCAAAATTGCATGTTAATAATTTGTGGAATGTTTAACAGTATCAATAGCTGCCTCTGTACTTCATCTTTTGCATCTGTTCCTGCGTTTTAAGCCTTCTCATTTTCATGATAAAAAATCCCTTTGGATCTGATGCAGTCACATTTTGTTACCGTGTGAGTTTTTCATATAAACGCATTTATTAAGAGAAATGACAATTTCAAACTGTGAAATATGGTTTTATGTAGTATTAAGTAATTATTTGACGTCATATTTTGTGTATAAAATCTGAAATACATATCAAACTATGCGAAATTATCGAACGACGCAAGAATGAAAATTCTTCATAGCAGAACAAGTTCGAGACGTATCTCGGTGCCGTTTGAAAACAACACGGTTGTATACGGTACGTCATGCCTTTCGTATTGTTACTTTACTATTTTAATTGTTATTATACTATATTTTTAAATTTTTCGACGAGGTTTTCAAATTATGATTAATTATACAAAGAAGACGTAAAATTTAATGTATTTTTAATTTCAAATATATGTAAAACTATTTTCTTTATAAATATGAAATTTTTTTGTGTTACCTATTTCACAGATAATTTAAAGGTTTAAAGGCCGAAGTAACTCATTGTTACACCATCAGTACAGAAGGGTTAAGTCGATCACTCTTTCAATTTATAATACATATTGGTGTGTGGTTAGTTTTAGACCTCTTTGATGATGCACAACAAATATAACATAACATATCATGTGATTTAGTATTAAATTAATGAAAGCGTCGGTGCGTTCGCGCGCTTGGGTTTTTTCTTCACCTTATCGCTGTCGACTAATTGCAACGGTAATTGTAAAGACAGCACAGTCGAATTGATTATACAAATGTTACTATGTTCGTAATATTATTGTTTTGTTTGAATATATGGCCGAAATATATTTAGTTTATCCGCTAGAAATTTTTTCAGTCAAGTCAACAACGCATTAGCCCGCGTTTCGTACGACGAAATAATATTCAAATATGTAGCTATAACATTGCGCCATTTTTGTAGATTTTATAGGGAATAATAATCACTGTATAATTGTATTATCGTAAATTCTCAACAACATTGATGTGTTGCACATTTGTTGGTAAATAAATATTTCTAAATTGCCCGGGAAATGAACTCAAAATCGTGAAGCAATATTTTGGTATTTCACTAGACGGTCGGGTTTACAGTCGGTGTATGGAAATGTAAAAAAAATTGTACCGCACGCTCTACTGACTATTCGAGGTTGAATGAAACAAAACCTGATCCTGTGGCCCTAGTGCCTAGTCGGCGGAATTGGCAAGGACGACGAAAATTGTTGAATTAATATGCCTATATAGCTCGCGCTTCGAAAGAAAATTGCCAACTGGACTAATTAATAATCGCTACAGTTTAAAATGCTGTGAAATTAAAGCAAATTGAAAAATTCGATTATTTTTTTTATATAATCAATATTGTCTGGAAACAGACCTTCAATAAACCGCAGTGGCCACATGAGAATTGTATACGGTCAATTCAATTATACATAGTGGCTTACTAACCATTATTTATTTATTACTACAATATTAATGAATTAAGTATTCAGTTTGAAGGTATTTCCTTAATATAATTTTTGTGCTTTAAATTATAATTTTCATGTTATTGATTCCCTCTGTTCTAGCTTGCCAAATTTATGCGCGTCGAATGAGAATTTTTGAAATATCCGATAACGACAGAAATTATACAAACTACTTTTTGGTTGTATTGTTAAATGATTAGCTGTTTTACAGGCATTGTTATTAATATTTAGCACAATATAATCGTTGCAGTGAATTGAGTGGGAAAGGAATTTATATTTGTATAAATTATATTCAATTGATTGCATAAAATACAACAACAAAACAAGTTTTAAAATGATGTAGGACGTAGAATGCATTTTGAAATAAATAGAAAAGAAATATTTCTTCGATAACTTATATACGAATATACTACTTAGTTAATATGTAATTGAGTTGTAGACGTAAGGTGAAGGTTTTTTTATTGCTTCACCACTTCCTGTAATGAACAAAAATAGATAAATCATAAAGTACAAATAAGTGTGATGTTTCAAATGTGTGAATTGCTACAGTTATTAATTAACTTAATAATTGTTTTCAGTTCAAGTTATACTGAATCACTAATAATGAAGTTAGTGGTCCATGGTCATATCAAATCACGCTGTCGATTCTTAAATTAAGACACATCAATCATTTTATCGTACCTTTGCAATTTCGACACCTTCGATGTGAGATATAATATTTACTTGATTTTTGTTATCAGGTACATTACCATGGATACTAAATAAATCCTATTTATAAGTAGATTAACAGTCGTTCATACTCAGTAGAACCCGAGATAAGTTTTTAACGAATGCGATCATTCAGGTTTGATACGAATAGTTTTAGGAAGTTCCAAGTAATATTAGTTTCAATTGTAAATTTATTTATGCAGAGAGAAAAATCGGAGAAGGCTTCTTTGAAAGTTTAATAACTGTAGCTAATGCTGATATTTTCTCAAACAGTTACTGAGAGAAAATACGGTATTAATCCTGCATTTTGTGCTGAATTTAAAGATTTTTTCACTTTACCTCGTTACAAGTATTTGAAAGCTACAAAGGCGACACTCATAACCACAATCCGTGAGTATTTGCTATGGATTTGGGAGTTAATTTGGGAGATGATTTCTAAATATTAAATTTAAATAAACAAATAAAGAGAACCACATGTCGCAATAGATTAACCAAACAGTGGAAGCGCTCCACTTTAATTTTACTTGAATATTTAGTTCGTTAAAAAACAGATAATTAATATTGTGAGGCACTTAACAACGGATTTGATGATACCCATGATTGTATATGATATTAACAGATTTCTTCCGAAGTTCATTGTTTGATTTGGTATTTTTTTTTATTTTCAGACTGAAGAAGCGCAATCTTCGAGCCACGAGATGCTAGGAAGACAAGCCATGGCTCGTGCAATTCCAGTCAACATTCCAGTACCCATGATGCTGCACCAAGCTGAGGAAGTTCCTTCTGAAGAGTCTCAACGACCACACTGTTAGTATACCTTCACATCCACAAATATGTTTTATAAGAATTATGGAGTACATAGCACATAACGCGCAAAAATAAGATTTAAATTTTACATTATGAGAATATTAAAGTGATCGTATTTTTTTATGGCTTAAATATTTTACATAAATTATTGCATATAAAAAAATGAAATATTCAGAATTCATTTACTTCAGTAATTATTAACAGAGGCATAGGTGTTTTCAAGTTTGGGGCAGGGGGAAGGTTTGCCGAAATCCTCGAAAGTGTCGATTGCAACATTGTATATTGCAATGAACAGTCGTACCTGCCAATTCTTAAGAGACGGGTGCGCTCTTTTCTTGCAGTCAGTGTATTCGAGCTCTTCTGCATTTCAATCAGTTAAATATAAAATGGTTTATATCTCAAGCAACATTTTTAATGAAATACATACTTATAAACAATTGCGTGTGTTTGAAATTTCATTTTCGATTAAGGGTGTTAAATAAATTTACTATGGTAAAGGAGGCCGATGGCTTTATTAAGATTAAGAGAAAATGCTCTTATTATAAAAAAATTAAACGATGACATAGAAATTTGTATTACAAGTTAAAAGAAGAACATCCAAGCTGGAATTATAATTTTTTTGAGAATTTTTTAATTACCAATGTTGTATGTAACTTATATATTGTATAAAGGTTTCAAGTATGTTATAAGAGGAACATGATTCAATTTGTATTTTTTTTAACCAGTTTTGTTTGAAGACTTTCAATCATTTTATTTATTTGAAATTGACACAACACGATTGAAAATCAGAAGACTATGCGAGGACTAACATTAGGATTGGTTAAATTAAAAAAAAAATGCTGTTTTTATCTGTGGTAAGTTTTTTCAATGTTTAAATGATTTGTTTTTTTGTTTTCTAGACGTGCAGCCAAGATCAGTCCGATCTGTAGATAATGTTCTTCGTCGTGAAAAGCGAGTGAAGCGTTGTTCCTGTGACTGCGCTTGTTAATAAATTAATTATTAACGACATCTATTTTCAAAAATTTGAGACACTTCTCGAAATTCCTCTCATCATTTATGGCACACTAAAATAAGCCATTGAATTTATAATAATATTATATGTATATATATGAAATTTATAAAAAAAATATAATTTCCTTTTTTAATAATGTTTATTTCTTGAAATATAATAACAATTTTATATATATATTATTCTTATGTATACTATGCGATACTGTAAATTTAATGTAGAACTCCCGTCCAACGAAAATGTGATTTATGATATTTTTCTACAAAACTATATACAATTAGAGTAAAAATATATGTATTTTAATTAAGGATTTAAATGAAATATATAATATAAAGTTAAGTGCTTTATTGGTCGGAGATGCAATATATTAATTTTGTCAGTTTGATGCATAAATATAAAAGGTGAGATAGCTACACTTGTAAATATGAAACATTCAGCGACGGTAAAGTCATCGTTGGAATCAAATGCAGTATTTTCTGTCGATAGAAATTAAAAGGAAAAGCATTCACTGTTTAGATGCCAAATAAATCATGTTTTTGTTTTATTTTTTTCCCAAAATTTTGGTTTTATTAACATTAAGAGGTGACACGTTTTAATGACATTCTGTAAATATTTTGGTCAATAAAATGCTTAAATAAAATATTTCACATTGTTTTACTTACACCTTACAATATTAGATTGAATGATAAATGCCGTTATATATCACTGCTCATGGATAAGTGAGTATCTACTCGACCAAGGATCTAAAACTTTTCACGATGGCATGGCTTATAATTTCCCTACACCAGATATTTAAATTTTTTTAGGTCACTCGAGGAGAAAAGACATCACAAACACCTATGCCAAACATATCAAATGTTAAATTTAAAATTAAAAACAAGATATTTAACCTAGACCACACAGACGGAATATCTGTACCTACCTAAAAAATTGCAGAGAAAACTAATTAAATCCAGTGCGTAATTTCCAAGTCTGTTAAATTATTTGTGGTTCTCTCATAAAGTAAAATTTTCGGTGGTACGGGATATTTTCAAAGGTGCAAAGGTGGAAAACAACCATTCTAGCCAGTCTAGATCTAAATAAAAAAACCACATGCAATTCACTAATAATATAATAACAGAAAAATGTGTCGATTTATCCTAGGTTTTACTTTTTAGAAAACTAATAATCAATCATACATGCATAATTAATAATGTAATACAAAAAATTAAAAGCTCATGCAGCAAAACAGCATTTTGCTTAATTCGCCTATTTTACAAAATACCAAGCTAATTGTATTAATAAATAAAATTTTCAGATAGCACCAGACTAGATAACACTTAATTGAAAAAAATTGAATTTATGGAAATATTTGTAGAAAACGTAGATTAAGGCAATTGCAGTATTGTAGACGTATTTCATGACGTTAAGAGCTTGACTGTGAGGTCGAATTCAACAAAAAATATGACAACTAGAGTAAGGAGATAAGAATAGATAAATTATTAGACCATTTGGTGGACTTTGACGAAATATCAATGAGGATTTCGAATGATGCAACATAAGTAGAGAACAAGTCAAATGAATGTATGCATATTAAAAAGCAGCAGAAAAAATGATAAGGCAAGGCAACACCATGTTAATTACTAGGCTTAAGGAACATGAATGAATACATTTTATAAGCTTAGATAAGTTTATGATATATCCACATAACATTTTTTATGAGTCAAAAACAAGAAAATTTCGTCCTACTTAATACATTGACGACGTTTAAATTAAAAGTAACAAATCATTCGAAATAGCAGTTTTAACATATTTTTGTATTTGGGCCCTCATTTATAAATTTAGTAAGCAGGGCAGGCGCCAGTCATTTTGTTGGCTCAGGCAAAACTGTATTTTTCCTCCCTTACTTAAAACTGATTTGTTGAAAACATATTCATTCTAATCACAAAAAACCACAAGGGCACCCTATTAAATTTTCCACTTCGCTGATACTGTTCGTAGGTGTAATTTTTGATAAATAAGTAAACTACTTCTGAAATACTTATCGCTTTGTAAATGAATAATTAAATAAAATGATTTTACTAACTTTTACTAATACTATATGTTATCTACCAATGTTTATTATTGACTATTTATCTCGCATAGAAATATATCTTCAGAAGAATTAAATTTATATTTAAAAACTATCTTGTACACTGACTGCACACAGTTTTATATTTCAAATATTGTTGATTTAAAGTACATACTGCCATCTATGAATATTTATTATTACGTGATGAATTATAGCAAACACTTGGATAGGAATGATTAGAATACAAAATAAATAAATAAATAAAGCATCTAACGGACTGAAAAGAAAGTTTTGAAACATATTTGCAATCATGAGTTTTAAAATGCGCATTTCTTCAAAGATCGAGCTTAGTTCTCTTTCTTCTAACGTTAGTTTTAGTAGTTTAGGAATAACATTACCTGAGAATATACCGGCATCTGCTATCTTTGTTTGAATTTCGATGCTACGTGATACTGTTTTTACTTATCAAGTACTTATTTTACTTATAGATGGCGTTGTCTGATGACAAAAAATCTGGTTTTATTTTCTATTTTACATCACTTGAGCGAAGTGAAACGTATAGTGACATCTATTGATGTGATAATAAATTTCATCTCGGTCGTTTTAAGTATAATTTTTAATGAAACTAGCATTTTCATTTATTTAAATTACATTTTTTTCACTATAACAGGAGCTTCAACGATTTTGTCTATTTTTTAAATTCAAAATTTTATTTTTCTATTTAGGAAAATTTTATAATCAAAGATAATGTTAATAATAAAATGTTTTATTGTGGTATGACACGAGTGAGAATATCCAAGAGAAATAGAATTTTTAACATAATTAGGTAGAAGTTGAACATAATATAATTTCAATTTTTAAATGGAGATGCCGTTTTATGGTAGAAATACCATTTAATTTATCTATGTAATACGAGTTTTAAAAATATTTTACTAATAGTGCATTTATAGATATGAGAACATTTATTTATTGAGAATAGCTCCTGACGCATTATAGTGCAAGGCTTTTTTAAATGTCAGTTAAAACAAACTCTAGTATTTTCCTGTAATTTCAAATAATTTAGCTGTTATCGTGGTGATTCTTTTTCGTTAAAAGAATACAGAACTTAGAGATACCATTTCAAATGAAATATACGATTTAAAAATTTTGAATTTAAACACAATATTTTAAGCTTGATATTCAATGATTGACAAAATAAGTAAATATATTTCTTGTTATTACGGCTTCAACGCATCTTCAAGCTATGTGCAGTGGTGTAGAGGACGTTGGGTCGGCGCTCGCATACTTTTTTCTTTTTGACGATTTGGAAATTTTTCGTAATATAAATTGTAAAAAGTTTGCAGAAAAACATAATAATATTATTTTATTTAAGCTGGATAAATATTTATTTTAACGTTAAATATAATAATATGGTTCTTGTGACTATGTATTTTAAAATGTATTCTAAACTAACGCTTAGTTTGAAACTTGCTGGCGCGGAAATTGGATCACTGCGGGTAGCAATTATAAGTAATCAGTGTTCCCAGACTTTATATTTATCACTACACTACTGGCTATGTGTGCCTGAAATCTATTAAAAACAGAACTAGAATTATCAGTGGTACTTGTAAGGGTCGAAACAATCGATACAATCGTTCTTGACAATGTATTTCCATTGAAAAAGAATTGTGAAGGACCTGTAGCGGTTGTTGAAAGAAAATTATGTCTCAGTACCATTGTATTTTATTTTTTGTTTTGTACATATAATGTATCGTTCGAACAGCGAAAGAACAGTAAAGTGTCATAACAAATTAAAATTTGATCTGCAATTAAATGCACATGTAAAAAACAAATGGTAAGTAGAAAGTGAAAGTCCTATAGAAGCAGGAAGACCTTTTCATTCAGTTGATGATAGAATTGACTGCTAATGATACAAGCTATATAAAAAGCTACAAAAAACCAAGTGAATTCTTGAAAGCAGTCACACTGTAAAACGATACACTGCTATCAAATATCTGCGGATGTTTTTTAATCAAAAAGATCGGATGGACGCAATTCAAAGGCTTGAAGTCATTTTTATATATAAAAAAACCTTTATTAACATAAAATGTGGTTGACATTTCTAAAATAAGTAATCGAGCTTGCAAAAAAAGCAAACTCGCTTTGTTATCGTATCACAATCGGAAACGCAAAAAGAATGTTGATCACTTACAATATCAAGTGTCGATATTCGTGAAAACTTCTGATTGCTTTTTCGTCATGTCGTTGGGTACATTGACATTTGAAATTCTACTAGAACTGATTTAATTAATAACTGTAAAATAATTGTGATCGCTGTTTTTTTCTACTACCTGGATTGTCTTGTCCTCCTCGACATAAACATGACTTTTTCTCACAATAAGGCATCATTGAATGTTTACGTACACGAATAATTCTGGGTGCGAAAGGAAAAAGTCAAGTTCATTGAAAAACGAGTTAAATATTCTAAAATAAGTACAATTCATACATGTCTATAATATAAAAGAAGAGTCGAATTAATGCTGCTGAATTAGTAAAATTCATGTTTAAACACTACATTTTTCACCAACAAATGCAAATCTTGTCTTGGCTCTTCTGAAAAGTAATACTTTTAGATTTAACTCCTTTTTCCTTTGGCACGCAGAATTATAGGCAGTACAAATAAAAATCTGATTTTTCAGTAGACACAATTTCAGATTTATTGAATTTGACCAATTTTAATATTACAGTCTAGTTGGGTTTCAAAAGTAATGTAGTTTCATTAAGAAGATTTTCTGGTTTTCTCTACTTCACACCGATCGCAATAAAACCACCGTGTTTTTTTTACATCGCCTTATCCCATAACATGTTTATCTAGAGCAGGGGGTCTCCAAACTACGGCCCGCTAGCACCACCAATCCGCCATGGTTTTTTCACATATATGAGTAGTGTCGAAAGCGGAAAAAAGATACGAGCAAATTTATGCAACTGATCAACCAAAATTGATTTTCGAAAGAACTTGACACTTGCCCATAAGTACCAAACCGAAATAGCGTAATTCAAAACTACAGTACGCTAGTATGAAGAACCAGCTAGGTCTTGGCCGTTGGGACTCAGTGGAGGAGTCAATATGGCCCTTAGATTAAAAAGATTAGAGACCTCTGATCTAGAGCAAGCCTGGGCAAACTTAGGTTCGCGGGCCACATGTGGCCCGAAGTGTATGTTTGTGTGGCCCATTCGTTTCACTAAAATGTTGGTTACTAGAGAATCACTTATTTTTTATATTAAAATTACTTTTTCATGATAATAAACAACGCATATCTAAAAACTGTGACTACCCGACGTTCATTTTGAATGCCTAATGTGGCCCTTTAGCCAAAACGTTTGACCGAGCCTGACTAGAGTTTCGAACCAGGGAAACTACACATTTTTGCCACAAGGCCACAGTGATGTTATTTAAATTAGTTTATTCTTAGTAAAATTTATCGTGAGTCAGTCGTTACAATGATATGGATCAAGATGATAAAGATATAAGAAACCATTAAAATTCCAATTAACTGTTTATAAACGATCTTAATTGTAAAACATGAGAAACGCTGTCTAAATTTATTTATTTTTGATTATTTCGATAAAATAGTAGAGTGAATTTTGTATAACAGAAGCTCTTAGGATATAATTAGAAGATCATCAACATTATTTTCTGTTTTCATAACTAATTAACAGCTTTGATTTTTGTAATTAAGATTGAAAAGACGTTGGCCTAAAAGCAACCAATGTCTTCTATTTTCCATTTTAATTTTATTGCATCTCTCGATTGCCTGTTTAAGAATTCGTACAACAGTGCAAAGACATTAAAAAAAATAATAATCTCATAAATATGCCGCTTTTCTAAAAACAAACATTTTCTATGAAAATAGTAAAGGTCTTTTACAAACTGTAAACTTATCGGTTTTTGCTTTTCAGAGTCTCAATTGACTTTTCATAATATTCGTGTATGGCTGATTTGCGATAGAACATTTCAAAAAAGATACAATCAGAAATTACTGTATCATGAAAATGGAAGGGTATTTGTGCCGTTAGTAGATTTCAGATGTTGTCACAAAAGCACCCCAACCGAAGCGAACGACTTTTACCACCCGACTACGGACCGACATATAAAAAAATCTATTTTTATTTATTTGTTACATGATTATATGTAAAGTCTTTTCATAATTCATTTACCATTTTTTTGTATATCTTTCCATTCGTCCTAAATAATAATATGTAATTAACTAATTTTTCACTAGTTGAAAACGCTTGAGAAGACAGTGAGATGAGTACAAAAAATTATGTTGTATTTTTATTTATAACACTACACTTAGTTTAAGAATTCATATTTCATTTAATATAAAAGTAATACATAAAGTATAAGGAGGGCATTGTAATCAGGGATAAGGATAAAGGCTCTGTTAATATTTTACGACATGAGTACCTGTATTTATAATTTTCCTTGCACTGTTACCACCGTTTAAGTAATAATTTTGTTTCTTGCTCCCTGATAATTTATCGTATATAATAATAAAATAAAATGATTTATCGCTGAACACAACAAGTTTGTGCCTAGAGAGATACATATCATTATCCTTCCATAATTTTCATGTAATATATAAAAGATTACCACTTGGAGATCTTATAAATTACAGATATTTAATACCGCTATCTGCTAAGTTTGCTGTGTACACCAGGATGGCTAACTTTTTCAAAAGTCAAGCATGGACAAAGTGTAGAGTTGTCGTGGTTCTCAGATGCAACATTCTTGCCAGGCCTGTAATTAATATCAACATTGGCTGAAATTAATTGTAATCTAGACATTACAACTGACCGTTGACAGAAAGAATCTGTGAGGAGACATATATATGGATAGGGAGCCCATATGAAAATTCCTACAAGTTTCGTTTGTTCCAACAATTTCTTGCCATATTTTCATTAAAAAAAAAATAGTTTCACTTTAATGATTCCTTACAAGGGTACTTTTTTTCCATGTCCGCTCCCAACGTGAAGCATATGGTCAATCTTAATTGAATTTTTCTATGAGAACTGCTTGTTACTCAGTTGCTCAACCTCTATTTTTCCGAATAGAGTATTGATAGAAGGATAGGGCTAGGACAGGACTAGTGGTTAGCTAATCGCTCTCGCTACGCCCCGTGAGTATCGGATGGGTGGGAGGGAGTTTTAGATGTCAGAAACACTGAGACTACGAACAGAAATCTATAATTCGATTGAAAGATCAATTTATGAAAACCATCAGAACCGAGAATTTAAACAAATTTGTCGCCCAGAATGAAAAAAATTTCCTCCATCCCCCTGTATATCTCGAACGCACCCATAACGGCAACTGCATTCCTTCGTTAAATATTAAAATATTAAATAAAAAAATTATAAAAAAATATTAAATCATATATATATTCCAATTGAAGCAATAATGGAAAGACATTAAATATGAAATGCACAATTTAACACATGTAATGACTAATCTCGGGATTGAGAAATTATGAATCCCGAAGTTCCAGGATTGTAAAAAGGGTCCGGGATTGGATATCCCAGTTGCAAGGTATTACCGAAATTTGTGGACATTTTTAGCAATGAACTCTGTGTATTGTTTATTTAGATATGTTTTTCTTATATGAATTTGTGCGTTAATAATATTTTTTGTTCTTTATTCTATTTTGTTAATTATTAAAAGCGTTATTTTTTTGTTACATGTAGAGTCTAAGTCAGGGGTGAAGAACCTTTTACTTTTGAAAGACCGCATTCATTTACCTCAAAATCAAATAAAGCCACATTTAAGAAAAATACATAAAAATGTATGTACATTATTTTGTGATTGAAAGAAAACAATGAAATTTATTTATTTATGTATTTAAGGCTCTAAATGCATGGCGCATTGGCGTCATACCATATATTGGAATTTTTATTAACAGTTAAATAAATAAATAAAGATTTAAAAGTCGCATATCGATCAAACTTTAGATTAATTTCTTAAGAAGTTTAAGTCAATTTCATCACAACCCGTTATCATGCGACGAGCATGTAAATGGGATATTGAAGAATAAATATATATCGACTGTGGAAAGTGAGATAAGAATATCAATTGACAAATTACTCTACTAAGTATCTGAAACAAAATTAGCGTAATGATGATACGTTGAAATATTCTTAAGCACTTAATACTAGACTGCAGAGCTGTGATCTGACAGTGGTTGCTTGTAATGTTAACAATGCTTAGAAAACCACAATGGCAGTAGAGTGTTTCAGTTAATATTGACAGATAATTACAAAAGAAATATTTAGAGACATACTCCTAATCCTGGGAAACATTATGCTTTTGGGGAAAGTTACATCGGATCACTTTTACACATAATGTCTACGAATATGAATTGCTTTTAGAAAACGAAATCAAAAAATACGGCATTGTGAACGAAACTAGACTTTTACAAACTGCTTTTTAAGTACATATCTTTTTATTGAATTATTTCAATAAATTTTCAATTCAATTGTCTGGCATCAGGTTGTTTTATGAAAAATTCTCACGCCGCGCTGTGCAATAATAATTCATACAGTGCTATTGAGACACAGCAAGAAAATGATTCTTCGATTTATTACGAAGCTAACTGACTGCACATATTATTATCTCTTTCAACACTTTGATCTGATTTTTTTACGCCGTTTATTTGTTTTTTTACTTTCATTCGTTACTGTATTTTAATGAGAAACCGCAAGGTCGTATTGTGAATATTGAGTGTTATTGAAATGATGAAATTTCGTAAAATGAAAAATTGTACAGAAAATATAATGTCTGTAAGAATTAAAAAGTTTTAAAATAATCTTTAACGGCTGTGCATCAAAGAGCACTGTTTTGATGAAATTAAACTCACAACAAAAGCTGCCATTAAAGATAAATGAAAATATATATATAACAGCAATATAGTGAAAACAAGATAAGTAACAAGAATGAAATACTTCAATTGTTTTTTTCGAAGTGTAAAGATCCAATATAATTAGAAACGTGCTTTTGAAGTCTTATAGTGGTATTTGACTAAAAAAAACTAGTGTTATTTTAAAAATCAGAAACACATTACGATGAAATAGATTTACATTTGACCAAGCTACAAGTCTGATCTAGGACCTTCTAATAGCTAAGCAAAATACGCAACGCTACACTATATAAGCCGACTTTAAAAGAGACGTCCAAATATTTAGACTAATATTATAAGGGATTTATTAACGGAAAAAGAAATTAATGACCTGTGGCTTCAAACAATAAAAATGAAAATATTTAGCGAATAGTAGTTAGTGTAGTAACAACTTTAGTTCTTTAAAACGTGAACCTAACTTAACTTAACCAAAATATAGCTTCGTGTCGTTAGGTTAGGTTAGGTTTGGTTAGGTAATATACGGCTTCTTTTTCGGTAGATAGATTCATTTCGCACGGAAAATATAGTTAATTTATTAAAAGAAAACAAATGAATATATTTTTTATTAAATGCCTCTAGATAACAGCAAAGTACCGTTTCCAATAATAACTACGGTGGACTTTATTACAATAAAACGCAGTGAAAACAGTAAATATCGTTAGCCAAAAGACATTGTGGGTGTAAATATTGAAATACTTTAAACCAATATTTAAATTTTTCAATCTAGTTAAGAGTTGAGTCTAAAATCATACACAGATGTTTTCGTAATGAGCCAAGAAGCAACGTACGGCTAATAGAATGTAATTAATGAACGCTAAAATCGCACAAAGTCTGTCAAACTATAAAATGTATCAAGAAATATTTATTTTACAGGATTATGTCGTTTTTCACATTGTTTTAAGATCGGATGGGTGGGCGGAAATTTTAGAAATCACAGAAATCCGAACTGGGACTCAAACTCGTGAGATACTTAACGGAAGCCAACGACGTTGACCACTGCAATACGGACAGATTTTAACAAATTCTGCTGTTGACTGCTTCTCGCTGAAGAGTAAAAAATGTTTTATAAATAATTGAAAAAAGATTACCTCCATAGTCTTTCATACATGAAATCAATTTAGAATATTTGCTGTTATAACCAACTCATCAGGCTGAAAAAAAGTAAAATAAGATTACGAACAGCAGACATATTGCAAAGATTCAATATCAACTAAATAAAAAAACAATGTTCCGCTACAAAAACATGCTATCATCATATTAGGCTTCACATCAACTTCAGCTGTGGCTTATTCAATTTTGCTATGGTAAATATTTTTTTAGTAAACATTAAGTTCAAAGAACTGAATATTCAATTACATCTTAATTTCTCTAAGACAAGTTCATTGCTCTAGTAATTCTGTCATTGAAATAAGCAAAAATAGTCGTATAATCACGGAGAAATGTGTCTCGTTTTATGGTCTTGAAAATAATCATGATTAACCACGATGACAGTTATGGTAATCAAGAAAATAGCATTAGAATTTGGATGCATTCATTAATTTCACGAAATTAAAACGTGGTTTTGTGAAATGTCGTGACATGTTTGCATTTAACTTGTCACCGTGAAGCTAATCTCTCGAGTCGTTCGAATTATTTCTGATTATTCTATCATTAACTGTAAACATATAATTAAGGTTAAATGATGTTGTTTTGATGAAAAACAAAATGTTTGCGTGAGAAACTTGCTAGCTTTAATTCAAAACGCTTTATTATCAAGAAGAGAACATTAGAATTGACATCGGATTGTAATACATTCGATTTTTATAAGTTGTTTGTAATTATGTTAATCTAAATACGTAACCGGGCTTGTAATTAATACTATCGATGGATTCGGAGGCAACTTTGTGGAAATTAATTTTTAATATATCGACTGTGGAAATGGAGAGGATGTAACACACAAAAAATAATGTGTAAAGCCCAAACAAGACGCGTATTAAATTGTACACATTGTGATTATCGAAAAAAAATATGTTGAAAAGACGGAGGGATAAGTTTTTTTGCCTTTCTACAGTCGATACATTGTATATTTATGTCTAAATATATTATATTAGCACGCTCTGTATGAGTTATACACAATATTTTTTGTGTGGGTTACGTCGTTTTTCCTTTCCACAGTCGATATGTAATATTTATGTTGATAACTGTGCTATTTTACTGGCTGTGTTACTAAATGTGGCATGTGTTTCGCTTCTTTAAGGAGCAGTTACAGACTAACTATATTGCAAGCTTATTTATTATTAGGTTTATAATTAGATTTTATATTCATCCAAATTACAATATTGATTTTTTATTTCATGTTATGTTAGTTGGTACGAATAAAAACTGTGCATCTGTCATACTTAATTGTTTTCGGATATTAAATAAAACGAAAATTACATCACTATCGAATCATAATCGATTTTGAGTGTATTATTTTTAATTAAATAATATGGAAAATACAAATTACCTGGATATTTAATTACTGGTAAACGTCTGCCATTTCGGCCGCGGTTTTATTTAAACATTTGAATGTGTCAGTGAATAGGTATTTATAAATTAATTGGTTTATGGATTTGCGTTCAAAATTAAAGATGTTTATGATGTCAACATTCCCTTCTACATATCCAATATTTAAAACTGGTCATCGCTCTATCTTAATTAACATTTAAAAAAAGAGGTAGAGTGACTGAATAACGACCAGTTATCGCAAAACAACTTCTGTTTAGATGCTCTATTAGGAGTTCATTGAGAGCGGATGTGGTTGAGAAAAAATAGAATAATTGAAGATTTTCAATCACAGCAAATTTTGGTTTGTGGTTTTTGTAAGAATGGACTGCATTTTGAATGTTTACTGTTCTGCGTTGCCTTAAGAGAAACACACATAATTTAGTACTTTTTTGGGAGATATCATATATTAACCACATTAAAAAACTATAAAGAATTGCATTATATTAGAAAATCAAAAGAAATCCAAGTTTTTTTAACATGATAGTATTGGTATGTCAAATTGAAATGCTCTGATAAATTTGAAATATGGTGCTGGAGAAGGATGCTCCGTATACCATGGACGGCCAAGCGCACAAACGCCTCTATCCTGAAAAAGCTCCAAATACAGGATAGACTCTCGGCCGTCTATACAAGACGCCTGCTGAGCCTTTTTGGGACTCATCACCCGCTCGCCTATCGAAAATCTCGAGAGGCTCGTCATAACGTCACGCCCCAGTGAAGGACGTCACAGACTTTCCTTATCGATGACCCTCAGAGCAGCAGAGTGCAGGAGCGAGTGGCGAAGGATCGTCAAAGGCAATGGAGTTGTTGCGGTAGGCGGAGGTCACGACCCTCACTCGTGAGGAGTACGATTACGAAGAAGAAGATAAATTAATAATCGATATCAATCAATTTTCAAATTATCAGAGAAATAAGAAAGTGTTTATTTGAAGTTTAAGCCAATTAGTGAAATGAAGTAGATCTTTTCAACATAATCTCAAATCTCAAACGATCTGATCGTTCGGTGTGTTCAGACGAATGAAGTAACAAAGTGTACAATTTGACGTGGTTGTTTATGATTGCTTTGTTTTATTGACACCACAATAAAAAGAGAAATAATTCACACTAAAAACAAAATCAAAAATGGCGAGATCAGATCGTGAAAGTGAAAAAATGAACAATCCATCGTTCAAATAAAAACAGTAATTATTCGCTAATTAATATTCTTTTTAAAATCGTTTCTGTTTTAACAAACAACAGACAATTTTATTTATGAAAACAAACTGAACCAGTTTCGCTCAGACTGTGAGTATTTTCAACTTGCACTGGTAATTATTTATTATTACCAGTAGAAGTACAGCCAGTGGTGGCTCTTGACTGCCTTAAACAACTCCCTCTACGTTGTCCAGCACGGGATTCCAAACAAACATCAGGCGTACACAAACATAAAAGTTTGACAAAGTTATTTGTAATTCGTTTAATGGTAATCTGTCAATCTGTATCAATTGTTTTACTACGTATGCGTTCTGATTTATTCAATAAAGTCAGTACGTTATTTAGATAAATGTTTTATTGGCATCAGATATCTTCAAGGGATCATCCACCGATAATCAATATCGATATTATCACAGTTGCTTCAACAGTTGACGGTAAAATTCTTTTGATTCTGTTTTGATAAATAATAATTCTCCGTCTCAATTTTGGCATTCATGTCAACCAAATATTGATGCAAAACCAAATTAGTAAGTTTTATTCAAATCTGCGCACTGTCAATACAATATCACGTTTCTTAATTTCGTTTCCAGCAATGATGATGGCAACTTTATTTACTATCGATGCGTTAAAAACGCGAAATGATAATGACACTGATTTAAGTTTTATAATTTTAAATGATGAATAAGTTTCCGTTCAATCTCTTGATTTTATACAAATCTAACGATTCAAGCATGACTAATAATGATTTGTGGCGTTTGTGCTATTATTTATAGTTACTAAGCAACACGAAGCTAAGAAAATGACAATCACGGAATATTTGGTATGAAGCGGTTGCTAAGAAGCGCTTGTTGATTTTATTATTCCGAATTTGTAAACGTCAAAAATATAGCGTTTTCAGTTATAGGTTAAAAGTTAAATGTTGAGAGTTGAAAGTTGAAAATAGCGCAGCTGAATTAACAATTTGAGCCAAAATAGAGTGTGAAAAATTCACGTCGCTAATGTACACCGTTTGGAAGGAGTTGTTGTGACCGACAGACATACAAACATACAGATTTCTACATGTATTTTTTGCTATATAGTGGAGATCTATATATCTCACATTGAAAATCACAAACGCCGAGAAAGATTGCCTAGCAACAGATCCATGCCAAATATTCCGTGATTTTCAACGTCTTAGCATCATGTCGCCTAGCAACTATAAATGTGTTATAAATTTCACAAAAAATAATAAGTGTGCTTGAATCGTAAAATTTGTAAGTATTTGTTATTATTTATCAAAAATGAATCAAAAGAAGTTGCATGTCGATGAATATATTTCATTGAAAGGTGTGATTATAAATGATACCGATACAGCTCAGCAAGGAAAATTACTAATTTTCGCTCAATTGGTAAAATGAAAATGAAATTTGATAATGTCGGTACTGATAATCGGTGGATCACTCCTTGCAATCCTTTGCTTCCAAAGACGTTTTATACCCACATCAATGTTGAATGCTGTGTCTACACTGTGCATTTCAGAAACTTTAGTTGTTATTACTTACGAATGTTGTTGGACAAAGTCATAGGGCCAACACGTTTCAAAGATCTCCGAACCGTCGATGGAAATGATAGAATGTTAATTTCGTACATCTTGATGTGCATCTGAAATCGGTCTGGCTAATCCTTTTATTTTGTGAACGTTCTAACCCAGAAATGCTTTGGGACAATAATAAGCAATGCATATCTGAAGGTACATTATATTGAATATCTTGGGTCGAGAAAATCTTCATGTTGCCTTGAACTATACTGATGGCATCTACAAGTGCCACTCACCAAGTATGAAGGTGGGGAAATTTTTAAATTTTATTATTGCTATTTTCAACTTTTAGCGTTATTATTAATTGATGGACTATATTTCGTGGGTGTTACAAGAGATAAGGTCCACGGTGATATTTTCAACATTCAACTAAATTTCGACATTAACTAGCCAACGTCTAAATATCTTAATATAAGCGTCCTCTATCTTAGGTGAAGCCCTGTAAAAATTACTAGTACTATTATAAGAGAGCCGCTTTCAGCTCAAACGCCACAGTTTGACGACACCTGTTTTAGAAAAATATACTTTCTCGAACAGTATGATGATAATCCTTTCAAATAATAATTTATCTTATTGTGGGGGGGGCGTAAGTGCATGCTCTTGAATCATTGTCAAATTCAAGTTCTCCTCAGCAATTATTTGGCGCTCTGAATAGGAACATCTTTTGTGTAGTTAATTGGATATTTCATCCGTGCGACGTGTGTCTCTTTTTCCGGCGAGACAATCGCGCGTCCAAATTATTTGCATCCACGATCTCTCTGCCGTTATCGTCGGAGAGGTTTGCGGATAATCGCGGCTCATGTTCCGACTTTGGTTCGCTTTCATTACTTTGTATTCAGTAATGATGATGCGTAAGACGTGATTCGAATTCGAGAGCAATCAGAGTGGCATAGCATGGTGTGAAACAGCCTAGATGTTTCACGTAATTACGTCTTACACACACAATACACAAGAATGACAGCCGTGAACGCTCGCTATCCATCGCTTTAATTAATATCGCTGTTCTAAGAATGGCCGCGCGAAAAGAATATTGCGAATCAAAATGAATTTGATGAAATGTAATTGCTAATCGAGACAAAGAATATATTTCAACTGAACGTTTTGATCTCATTCACGTAATAACAGTTTGCACATAATGGACGCAGTTAATGGGTAGTGCTTAATGTAAAGTCTCGTTTTTTTGATTTTTTACATAATATAGATATTTTACGCTGAATTCAATTTACTCAATTGGTACATCGAATCGAACGAACAGTAATCAAATGAAGAAAAAATTAGTTTTGGTATTTTCGATGTATTCGGCGGTAATTTTGTGGAAATTCACTTTTAATATAAAATGAAAATTGATAACTTATCCCACTGACTGTGTTACTAAATGTGACACCTGGATCGCTTCTTCATTTAATTGAAAGAGATCTTAATTTTAATAAAAATAATAACGTACAAATACTCAATCGAGTAAATAAAAAAACTATTAAAATGAACAGTAGAGTTTTTAGAAATTTATAAGACTATTAACAGAAATCAATTATTAGCCAATTACATTTTAAATAAGAAAGATGGCTCACCAGTGTTATATTGATTTCCTATGAGACTTTCACATCCACCCACTGGTTATTAATGTTGTAATTAGTACTATTATTGTTTGTGTCTAACCCCCACTCCACTTCCAGTAGAAAGAAATAGGCACACCCCACCCTTCAATAAATAATTATAAGTTAAGAATAAAAGTCAATGTGTAAATTATAAATAAATAACCTTAAGATACAGTCAGTAGTTTGACGATTCTTCTAAAAGAGACGACACACTTGTCACAGATAGTAACACAAACGGTGGAAAAACAAAGTTATCAAGATTAATTTTATATTACTTTACGATTTTTCACAAAGTTACCACTATTTTATTTGAAGCGGTTAAGAATGTAAGAATAAGGGTAAAAAAGATTTATTTAGCTAATCACTCCCGTTACGCCCCATTTTAAGGATAGATAATGAACCTTATAACTCATTGTTGCTCAGTTGCTCAACCATTCTTTTTCGAAGTAGGGAAACAAGGAATAATAAAGTTGGTTGAATCGACTGGTTTCAATTAAATGGCGACTTGACAAACCATTACGCCAGTTACACAAAAGAATATGTGTATCTGATAATGCACCGTATCTAAATTATTGTATATGTAAAGTAATATTAGTTCATATTTAATAGCATTACATCGATGAATCGAGTGTGATGCAATTGTCGTAATAACTTCTTCGCTGTTTTCACAAGCTGTTAGCACTGATAAAATATACATCTATCAAATATAATGAACGATATAAAAGCTGAGAAGTAATATGTGGAGGAGTGTTTACTAAGTTGTAATAGCATCACCACGACTTATATTCGTGTAGGTTTGTGATGAAACCATTATACTGTAGACTTATCTAGATCAAGCCGATATCAATCTGAAAACTAGTTTATTTTTATTCGATTTTTTATTACATGAATTGTATTTACTTAGCTTCTTCATTTCTATAATAGATCATTCATAGTACATTAGCTGTCATAATATCTGCAAAGTTACATTGAAAATTATGTATTCTCAAAAAATATGTACAGTCGATTCCGATTAATTGTGACACCTCGGGAATAGGGCATCCAATTAACCGGAGATAATTATTAACCGGATTTCGTTGTTTTTTTTGACAAAAACGGCTAACCGGCTTAAACCGAAATACGTCATTTCATTATTTTTTAAATAAATCATATGGAAGTTTTTAAATTTATATTTGTATAATCTTAAATATAAACAATATATCTTTAAAATTGTCACTTAAAAGTAAAGGGAATATTCATAAAATAACTAGCACATACAAATATGAAAATATTTAACGTATTGCAGGTTACAAATTATGAAATTGCTTACTTTTGTAATATTATAAGTAATATTCTAGTCAACGAGTTCTTCAAGATTTCTACGGATGGTTTCTCACGTTTTCAATAATAGCTATTGTGTAACATGTGCCTTATTTATCACAACTAGTTTAATAATCTTTGTGTATTTTGATAATGTCGTGTAATTGATTATCGAATGAAATCATTTCTGTCCATAACTTCGACAACTTTGTGACATAGGTGATTATTCAACAATATGTTTCTTTTTCCGTCTGAACCACGTTGATTTTTTAAAACAGTGTAAATAAAAGAATTTAAAAAATATTTTTAAAAATACGCGGTTAACCCAGTGAAATTAACCGGGTTTAGGGTTTTTTCAAAACACGCGGTAAACCGGTTAACCGGCTTCGGCTTAAACCGGGTTGGAAGCCCTACTCGGGACCAAAAGTGTAAGCGGCTGGCTCTAACTTCTTATGGAGGTATCTCAACAGAAGTTTTTCTTTGAAAACTGCTTGTTACTCAGTTGCTTAACTTTTTTTTTCGAAAAGAGTAGTGACAGAAAGATAAGGGTAGAACAGGACTAGTGGTTAGCTAATCAGTCTCACTACCTACCGTATTTAGGATAGGATAGGTGGGAGAAAATTTTAGTCACAACAAAAGTCCATGCCTACGAATGGAAATCCATAAATCAATTAAAAAAAAATTTATGAAACTGGCCACGGAGCAAAATAATTAATAAGTTTGAATTGTTGGTATTTTATAGATTTCCATGTATTTAGTCACTAGCGACCCGGGTTTTGCCTTTCGGCATCTTCAGGCATTCGAGTACACAAATGAACTTGAACTGACAGACAGTAAATAGTGTCTAACGTTTATATATAAGATAAAAATACGACAAAATATTATAAATCTAGGACCCACACTGATACCTGAGTTAATCCGAAAAAAACCCGAGAATAACCTTATCGAATGCATGAAGATGCCTAAAGGCGAATTCCGGGTTGTTAGTGACGAAATACATGGAAATGTACAAAATCTCAACAATTCAAATTTGATATTGAAATTCCATCATGAACCCGCAGTCGATGTCTTAACTTAAATTATAATTGATACGTGTATATAAGAAGATGTAAAACAAAATTATTTATTTCTCTTCTCAAGAATTCAAGCGTAGTTTGTATTTTGTACTTGTAGATCAGCACAGGTATTCAGTGCGGATTTAGGTTTTCGTCATTGCCTTCTTGACTATACACTTTTTGCCTCCTGATTAGTGATACGAATAAGGCTATATATGTAATCGCTGTCGTTTTTTTTGCTTAATGGTTGAAACTTTAATTTAATTTATTCAACAATTGCATCTACACAGTCGTCATTTTTATTACAGCATGCTAAATTTTTATCTATTGTTCAGCGTAAAGTTGATGGCTGTAATAATCGGGCACTGCTAGTGTTCTGACACCAACAAATCGTATGAAAATCATGAATTTTTTCACACAATTCCATAAATTCACTGGGATATCAATGTCTGAATGTTTCCGTTCAGGGTTTCGATCTGTAGACAAAATTTCATGAGCATTTAATGAACATTTAGCTATGGATTAGGCAATATTATTACACTATTATTTAACATCTTACTTTTAACAATCTTTTGCAGAACTTTGACTATTGTGGAAGCAGGCTATCAAAAAGAAATATTTACTATAACTGTCTTAATAATTAAAATCGTGAACTGATTTAAATTGGTATCTTTGTTATTCCACTGGCTTTATCACTAACGTGATATGTTTCACTTGACGTCTCATTTAATTGAAAATGGTCATAATTTTAATAAGAATAATAACGTAGAGATACTTCATTGAGTAAATAAAAGATTTATTGAAATGAATAGCTTAGAGTTTTTAGAAATTAATAAAACCATGAACAGTAATCGAGTAGTAGTAAATAACATTTTAAATAGAACAGGTGACTCACCACTATTGAATTTATTTTCCTTGGGATTTTTAGCTCCAAACACTACTAATTAATCACTTTTAAGGTGTTAACTGTCAATTCTTGGTGGAAAGACATTATATTTAAAAAAAATAAAACACAATTCATTTGTACTACTTCCACATATTTATAATGATCATTATAAATATGTGGAAGTTGTACAAATGAATTGTGTTTTATTAAAAAAAAAAACAACTACTAATTGATTTGTAATTAGTAGTGTTATGGTAATTAGTAATTAGAATCATCGTTTAACTTTGAAATAAATAACCTTGCGATACGGTTAGTCTGAGGATGCTTCTTGAAGAGGAAAAACGCCTCGCGTTAGTGATTAAGCCAATGGAATAACAAAACTACCAATTTTAATTTGATATAAAAATGAATTCCCCCAAAGTTACGGCCGAATTCATAGAAAATATGACTGAAAATCCTTTTATATTATTTTAAGTATATACTTTTTGAGTTATTTAATATAAGAATAGACATTATTTTGACTTAGTATTTCATTCACATGGTGGTCTTAATGGCAAAGAATAAATATGAACTGGCAAGCTAAAATGGGTAATGCCATACGTTGGAATACTGAAGATTAGTGGACAAAGTGGACAAAAGACTGAACATAGTGAATACTAATAAATATCCTTTCATCTCTGAATGCAGTGTGGTGGATATTGCACGGTCGTAAATCTTTGTCTGTCTGTATGAGAACTGACGGCACCATGTTACATTATGTCAAAGTTTCGTCATAAAATTATCTCGTAGACAATATCATGAAGATAATAAAGATTGAAAATGAAACAACACAATAAACGATCCTTGTTTTCTATGTTTTTATTCAATGAACAGGTAAATATGCTAGGTTTTTAATTCTACTATTACATCTACTATTACTCCTTATTACATCTAAAATAAAAAGATAGTGAAGACGGACCTGGCTTGGACATGTGCTTCGTATGCTCCAGAGGAGACTGAATCCTGCATGTCTATTCTGCCAGCCAGATGGATTTCGTCACCTTGGAAGGCCACTGTTGACCATCACAAGGATTTACTCGGTGAAGCTACGGGACGCCGGGATGGCCTGAAAGGAGGCAAGTAGACTAATGGGGGACAAAAGATCTTGGAAACATCGTGTGGTGGCAATATGCTCCGAATACAAAGTGGATATGGTTAAAAAAACAAGTCACTCCAATACAGGGTCATATTTACAAAACAGGAAATAGTTTAATTGAATTGCGTATGTAACATCATCACCATATTTTTTCTTTTGAACTAAAACATAATTGTAATCTATAAAGTAAGATTTTCTTTCAGTTCACGCGTCAGAAATCGATTTTAATGTTGATTTAGAAGATAAGAAACAAGTCAGATTGGCTGACGTTTAAAAGTTTTGTAAAAAAAATAGCTGACAGGATTGCTACTCAATTTTAAATTCAAAAAAATGTTTCAACGTTAAAACTACGTAATGGATTTTATTAGCCTGTTAACTTTGCCACCGATATTACACGAGAGAGTATTGTAATAATATATCAAGTTTATTTACTGTCGTGATGGCTTTCGCTTGTCGAGTGAACCTTTTTACTGATGACTATCGGAAAATACTTAGTACTTTGTATGCAAAACTGTTTCTGAACAATAGACTTAGACGCGGCATATAAAATTTACTAAGCCTGTGTTTTGTTTTTATCGTTTTAGCGTTAAATTCGTGCAGTATTTTAAACAAAATCATTATTAATAAAATCTTAGTTGGTGATGGTAATTAGAGAGTTGTATAAAAATATAAAAAATCAGACAATCACAACTTCTTTTCATAGCGATACATTTTTATTTTCTTTTACCATTGAAATTTGAAACAATTGATAATGGTACAGTTTATTTCAGGTTATGTTTTCATTTGTCGATTTAACAAACACACAAAGTCACCAGACGTGAAATTAGTATGCTTTTTATTGATTGAACAAGAAGGCATTACATTTTCATACTAATGTGCTTAATTTTAATGTTAACATGCCTGGAGAAAAAAAACGATTCATTGTCTTCAATGTAAAAAGTAATCGTTTTTCTTTGACTAAACTTTGCTCAAAGCATCGTGTTGCTAGCTTCACATTGCAAAAACGTTAAAAGCTGGAAAAATGAGAATATCCGACGTTTTTATGACGTTGTGATACAGTGATTCAGAATATGTGAGAAGACTTAATTATTTACATGACAGTATATAATTCATAATAAAACGAACGTCAATATTAAAAAAAATAATGACATCGGATTTTTAAAGATTTTCTCAATAAATTCGTTACACTTCGTTTATTTGTAACCAAAGAAAAACATAAGTTACATGGACTGCTTGGACTGCCAATCTAAGGAAATTTAAAAGTCAACCAATATATATTATTAAATTGTATTTATAAAAAATGAATTGCATAGATGATGATCCTCAACAGAGAATAGCAGTTTTAGAAAAAAAATAATTCTATTTTTGAAAAACTGTTACTGTCGAAATTGAAAAGTGCAACAAAATTTTAACAATTCACGTTTTGACAATTTTGACAATTCAATTAATTTAATTAATTAATAGTGAGGTAAATTTCATGGATAAGTTTCCACTTTGCATATTATAAAGATCAGTTGGATTATAAAATATTAAAACAGCACGTAAGATGAGTTAATACCTAGTTTATATAATAATTGGTGTATTTATGATATTATTAAATGAAACGCACGGAGTTAAATTTGATTTAATGCGTTTGTGAAAATATTTGTTAAGATACTGAGAGTAATACATTTTATGTAATAATCTAGATACACTGCATGAAGAATACATAATTCGGCCGGACACGTTTCGTCATTCAGTGGTAATCAAAGATGCGTTAAGTGGTTAAAGATATCGGCTAAATACCATCAGAATGATAATCAAACGTTTTTTTGTTGTAGTTTTAATTTCAAATGAATGTTTGGTGAAATTTAATTTCCTAATAATAAACGTTTAATCAAGCGATCATTAGTCGAACTAAGCAAACACGTAATTATATTATTTTATATAATATGTACGTACAAAATGGAAATTATGGATGTAGAATAGAGTTTTTTCTTCAACTATCTTTCCAAGCGAATTGATAATGCTGAATTGAATTTCTAATATTGTAAAAATTATGGATCTCAAAAACAATTAATATACACAAAAAAAATGTTTTATTAGTCACTTTCATTTGAAAGCGTAAATCAAATAATTTGGAATTGAAATAAAATTAATCGGTACCTACTTTCTTGTTATCTGGAAACATTAAAAAAAGTTTTTTAATTTTAGTTCTTTAAAAAGTTAACCTAGCCTAACCAAAATAGAGCTTCATATCATTAAGTTAGGCTTGGTTTCATTAGGTTTGGTTAGGTTAGGTAAGTCACGGTTTAATTTTCGGTAGATGGAAGTGTGAAAGAATTCATTCCACACTAAATATAGTTGTCTCCAGATAACAGGAAAGTACCAAATAATCATACACATTCTAATATACTTAACTTATTTAGGTCCCGAAGGAGAGTTTAACACAATTAAGCTTTCGTCCTACTTCAAATTTCATACATTGAGTTATATTTGAATAAGTGAACGTTTGTGATGTTTTCAATAAAATTAGAACACCATATGTCCGATTGTAAAGACGAAGGATAAAGAGGACCAGAAGTCAATTTATACAAAATTGCTGTCTAATTTAGTTCTTAATTTATAGTATATTGAGGTCTGTGGTACAGTGGTCAACGTCAGTAGCTTTGGTTACAGATCCCACGCGTTCGAATCCAAGTACAGACACTAGTACACTGTTCAAAGACATGAATGTTTGTGATGTCTAAAATTCTCTTCCATCTATCGGAACCTAAAAAGGGGGCATCCTAGCCCTATCCTTCTATCCCTATTCTCTGCTCTGCTACCTCTGCCTTAGAGAGAGAGGTAATGTGATCGAATTATAAGCAGTTTTGGTTTAAAAAAACTACTGGTTACATGCGCCATTATGATTACATATTATATTTCACATTGAGGGCGATGAAATTTTGGCCAATAAATGAATGTTTTTTAATAATCTTTACATTAATTAAAATTTTCCTAACCTCTGTAAATCTCCGTGGACACGTGTTATATGTTTATTGTATTGAGTTTTATTTCGATTCAAATTGTTGAGATTTTGTAAATTTCTATGTATTTTGTCACTAACGACCCGGGTTTCGCCTTTCGGCACCTTGAGGCATTCAGGCACACGAATGGACTCACAGACAAAAAGCAGTGTCTAACGTTTATACGTAAAATAAAAATACGACAAAATATTTTCACTTTATTTTAAACCATAAATTTTGACAAACAACACGATATTTTAACACTAATTTACTGTGTTCGAATTATGAATTAGGAATTACGTGTGTTCGAATGCCTGAAGATGCCGAAAACAGAAACGTCGTTAGCGACATAATAGATGGAAATGCACAAAATCTCAAGAATTCTAATTTGATATTGAAATTCCATCAAGCACCCTCAGTCGATGTTTTAAATTTTATTTCAATGTTTTTCCATCAAGGACTGACAGTTCAAACCATTAAAGCGATAAATGTAAATCTCGCAAAATGAATCGATGATTTATAAAGTTGTTGTTCTCTGCAAAGTGCGGAAAGAGGCTCTTGCAAGTTAA
The DNA here is from genome assembly GCA_022494535.1 of Himalopsyche phryganea. Classification (NCBI taxonomy): domain Eukaryota; kingdom Metazoa; phylum Arthropoda; class Insecta; order Trichoptera; family Rhyacophilidae; genus Himalopsyche; species Himalopsyche phryganea. Next base: position 780,026 of record JAGVSL010000061.1, on the reverse strand, counting down.
AGTGGCTCAGAAAGCGATTAAAGATCGTCGTATGTCATGTCGCTTGTATCACGCTATGCGTAGGTATGCTTCCCTTTCAAGGAATTTTGCGCTCATTTGCACTAAATACAAGTTTTCGAGATAGAGGCTTTGCTTTATAACTGACTCGACGGGGTTTCTAAATAAAACCAAAACGAATTGTCGACGCATAAGCACTTACGTGATAAAACAGCTTTTCATTTGACGCAGAAAAGAAATAATACAGCATAGTATAGCAAATTATTATTCTAAAAAATCACATTTTTATACGTAATGCTTTATGAATCTTTCCTATTGTTATGTGGTAATTAATTTTCAGTATTTAACAAAAATTGATAACATAATTATACCGTTTCGACGTCGTTTACTACTAACATTGCTAATGGGTGTATCGGTGTTTGCTCTTAAGCGTCTCATATCTAATAATGCATAGTTTTAATCCTTGGAGGGGAAAAAATATCAAATACAATCTAATATTCAACAAATTTTCTCCGAAAATCGGTTGTTTTCAGCTGGTGAGCATTTTCAATTGACAATATGTTTCGCTAAAGCGTCGAGTATTCTCGGATTAAATACATCGACTTCATTTTTTAAGTATTAATGCATCTTTCTTCAAATTCTACAAAAACGTACCTACAAAACAATGTGTTTTTAGATAAGTATGCAAGGTTGTTCACTATTTTTTCTTATCATGTCTTATTCCAACGAGGAGCATATGGCTTCCCAAATGGAGGTATTTTAACATAAGATTTCTACGAGAACTGCATGTTACTCAGTTGCCCAACCTCTTTTTTCCGAAGTGAGTAGGGATAGAAGGACAGGAATAGTGGTTAGCTAATCGCTCCGCTACGCACCGTTTTTAGGATCCGATGGGTGGGAAAGAACTCTAAACATCACGAACATTGATTGAAAAATCGTTTTTTGAAACTATAATGAAATAACTTAAAACGTAATTTAAATATTAAAAAAGTCTCTTCAGTATAGTTGGAAATACAAACGCAATGATGATACCTTTCTGTGTTACCAACCGAAAGACCACCATTTTTTTTTTACCTCGGGCTCATTACTGAGGGTTTTTACTTACACTGTAAGGTAGTACGACCCATGGCAAGACCTTCAATGGTCCCAAACACCGATCAGCGATCACTTCGTGCCAAAAGCACTGAATCATGAAAAAGTAATTCATGCACTCGCCTCTGATCATTCGAACCCTATTCGCTGCACGCTGGAAAATGTTTTGGTTTCATGTTACAAACAATAATCTTGCGATAACGCTGGCCGAGTGTGTCAGAATTTTGACTTGGCAATCATTTGTATTTGCATTTCGCTCTATGGCTGGTTGTAGCTAACGGAGGAGATTTCGTATATTACCAGAACTGAGAGTTGTAAGGTGTATCTGTATATTTGAACATAACTGGCTGTAAAAGAAAGAGTCTTGAAGACGTGATTTGATTGATCGATAGTTCCGGAAGGTTATTATGAAAATATCGTGTGAGAGCAGTGTTTTATCTGAAGTTCATTTAGACGCTAGAATATAATCATTTAGGATAGCCAATTTAGATCAACAGTGCAAACATTTTATCATTGAAAGATCATTGTCTGTAAACTATTTCTCTGATGACAGTTAAGTTGTTGTGAATAGAGTTTACTGTACCTCGTGCACGAAAAGAGTTCAACGCAAGGTTAGGACAAACGCTCAACAATTGTTTGCGACAACATTCAGTTTGTACTTTGGCCGCATTCTTATCGATTGAACCAACTAGTAACTAGTGGAATGTTAAATAGAATTAAAAGGAATGTACATTGAGTGAATTGCACTAATCGTTAATCTTCAATAGTTTTCTTATTTAATAAAAGAAACGACTACGGTGAGTATATTGTTATTAAAAGAAGAGCAATGTTATTTCTATAAAAAAAAGCTCACCATTTTCCAGATATATGAAAGTATGATTGTTAAAGATAAACATAAAACCTAATATGATACAAATCAATGATTAACTAATTCAATACAGGCAATGACGAAGATAATTCATCATTTCCTATGCATATTTCTTACAGATATGAAAATTATTTGAGCTTCCACTGAAAAAAACATTTAGAATTAAAAAAAAAAATTGTGAATGAGCTGTATTACGAAAAGTTTACTGCCATTTGATAGATAAACGTCAAAATAATATGATTAAAATGATAAATACAAATGAGAATTAACGTCATAGTAATGTTTGTTGAGATAATCTATTGCTCAAAATCACAAAAAGGATTTTATTTTATTCCGTGTGTAAACGACTCCTTTCTTGTATTTGTAAAAATCTAGTCTTAGACCCAATTATACTAGATTTTTTTACGTGGATAAAATAAATAAAATAGTTTGGGTTTTTTTACCTTATTCACTTCCAAAATCAGAGTAATGGAACCATTGTCGAGCGCATCAGTAGAAATTGTTTTTAAAAAGAGCTGTTTGTAATTAAATTTCTCAACCTCAAAAATAAAACACAATCTTTCGTAGATACTACTTCCAAAATTTTCTATATTAATCATATTCGGTTTCGCTGATCGCGAGAATTTTCAACTTAAAAATAAAACATATGGATAGAAAATTTGAATTGTTGAGATTCCATCAAGAGCCCTAATTTGATATCTTAAATTATACCGATATAATAAGGAAATGGTATTTAGCTATGCGTTTCTTCTACGCCCCATTTTTTAGGGTTGAATATGAGTTGGATGGGAAGGAATGTCAAGATCGTATCTTAAGTTCTATTAGTATGAAGTTATGTAAAAATTTATTAGTTTGTTGATAGTTTCATCTTCACGCCATCGTCATGACTATGTTTAAACTCAATTAAGCTTAGTTATATATTTATACTGTTTAAGAAGAAAGGATTAAGAATTTCGCTACTGCAGGCAACCTGGAATAAATTAGAAGTAGTGTTGTAGTATTATTTTAAGAGGTGGTTCACGATTTGAGAATGGTTTTTACATTATTTTTTTTTTACCATGTCCGCTTCCAATGTGGAGCATACGGACTCCTAATGGAGGTATCTCAACAGAAGTTTTTCTACGAAAAATGATTGTTACTTAGTTGCTCAACCTCCCCTTTTTCATGACAGTAGGGATAGAATCAAATAGCTAGGTCAAAACTAGTAGATAGCTAATTGCTTTCGCTACGCCCCCTTTTCAGGGTCAGATGGGTCAATGGGAATTCTTGACATCATAAAAATCTATTGAAAAATCAATTCATGAAACTGTCCGTACCGGGATTTGTGTCCCTGACATCCGTAACCAAAGTCAACGACGTTGACCACTGAACCACGGATACGAAATTATTATTATTAATTGACCGTATATGTTTTTAATTCTAATTTTTCATTCTACTCCTTCCTGTCTGTCCAATGCACAACGAATCACACATACCACAGAAAATTTTTAAGATTTCTTAATTTGTGTTTGACGGTATGGGCGTCCGTGATGTCTAAAATTCCCTCCCACTTTAAAACGGGCGTAGTAGAAACGATTAGTTATCCAGTAATCCTGCCTTAGTTTTATCATTCCATCATTGTTCTCTTGATTCTTGAGGTTGAGCAACTGGGTAATCAGCAGTTTGTTTACTTATTTTCTTCTTCTGTTGAGATAACCTCCATTTGCTTACAGCGAACATGATTAAAAAAATACATCTTTATGTTCAATTCAAACATTATAACTGGCTAACAACTAACGAGGATTTTAACTCGTTATAGTCATCGTACTGATGAATGCAAAACCATTGCCAACACTGCATACATCACCAATTGTATCCCAACATAATTCATAGTATACACAATACACATTGATGCTTTTTCAGATGGTGAGTTCGTACTTTTTACATTCAAGCAAATCTTCTTCAATACATTTGCCAAGTTCCTAGAGTTTTATTTATTTTTAATGTCGCTTGTAAGGTGTTAACTGTCAATTGTTGGTGGAAAGCCATTATATTTTTAAAATAAAACATAGTTCCCTTTGTAATACTGCCACATTTTTCTACGCTCGTAATAAGCAAACACGATTCTGTTCATTATAAAAATGTGTAAGTAGTACAAAACAAATTGTGATATATTTAAAAAAAAGATAGCAACGGCATTACTTTGTCAAGATGAACAATGTGAAAGTGCAGAAGCTCAATATCTATATTATTTTGTTAAATGTTTACAATGATCAGGAACGATTTCGCTCATCGCTTCATCGGGTAATCATGCACGTAAGGAGCAAACCTGGCCCTAATCATTATAAACATGTGGAAGTAGTATAAAATAAGTTGTGTTTTATTTAAAAAATATTCTTTAATTGTTTATTTTACAAACTTATTTACAGAACTTTGGCTATACCTCTCGGAGATCTATTTGGGAAACACTTCTTTATCGTATTGATTGCTTGGAATCTGAGAAATATTTTATTTTCAATATATGTTTAGTTTCTTAGATAATCATCAGTGTCATTTTTCTGATTTCTATGAAATACTTTTTGAGTTTGTGAAGTTTTATGAATAAGAAGCAGTTGGCAAATGAAGTGTATTCATTAATTACTAAGATAACTAATAAAGCCGAAATAGTTAATGTTTAGAATCCAGTCAGTATGTGATTAAGACGATTAAAATATGAATTAATCAACTCGGCTTGTTGTTAGAATGAAAAATGTCTCAGCTTATTCCTCTTTCTTACATAAATATATAATAGATAACTACGCAACGGTGATCAAACATACATACACAACGCAAATACTCAATGTGACGATTGAGCACACAGAAAAATGCGCAAAGTGACTATTGACACACAAAATAATATTGTATTTCAAAAAAGAAATAAAATATTTTTAATATAAGTGAAATTTTATCCGTCAATTTTTTATTTTATTTAATATATATACATATATTAACCACGTTACTTCCAATGTGACGTATATGGTCTCCTAATGGAGCTTATATGTTGGTTTTCCTCTTTAACTCATTGTGTGTATGCGGCCGCCGTTTTACGGCCACCTTTAACAACGCAATAACGATCAAGAAAAGAAACGAATTTACTCCACATGTTCTTGGCCCAATGCAGCTGCACGCGAACAATATCAACCACGCACTATTGTACTGAAAAAAAGAAAAGATAGAGGCGAAAAAATAGATTATGTGTCTTGTTCAGTCACTTGGCTTAAGTGATAATAAGTATCCTGTGTATCCGTGTACTGAGAATCCGCCGTAGCTTACTTTACTCCGCGTTATATCTAACGAGGAATCGAGAATATCTCGATCCCCATGTGATGTTGGAAAATTTATCGAGCTTATATCAATATAAGTTTTTTTACAAGAACTGCTTGTTACTCAGTTGCTTAATTCTCTTTGTCTGAAGAGAGTTATGATAGTGTTTGGCTGATCGCTCATACTACGCCCCTTTTTCGGATCGGGTGAGTGGGAGTGAATTTTAGACATATATGCGTTCGAGTAGCAATTAATAAATCAATTTAAAAACAGTTTATTAATCTTTTTATTATGGGATTCAAGTACAACGTTAATCACTCGGCTATTTATCATCTACAAATTTATGTATTTTGTGCCCAACTGCATACGTGCGCAATTGTCATATTGGGAGGTCGTATACCATGGCAATTATACAATCATATTCGATTATTGCGCTTATTCCACTGTTGTGACGGAATAGTATCATTTATATTGTTGTTTTTGCATGTATGCAGAAGAGTTGCAGACCTAAAGGGGCAAAGGGGGCGCCCCAGTTTAGAAAGCAGTTCCGAAAGTGGGCGCTCGCCTCGCCACGATCGCAAAAGCAGATGATGTCTGCTTCAGCATCACAGATAGCGCAACCATTTAATATTGCTATTTACAAACAAGCTCACATCAATAGTTGCAACCTGGGTAGGTATTATCATAACATGCGACAAGTAATGTTTATCTAATTCGATTTGCGTGTGCGTTAATCATTACCTTAAAAAATGTGTCACTTTTAATTTAACATGAAAGATTGGTTACGCTGTGAACACTATCGATAAAATTGAAATTTTATTTGTAGAACTGAATTATAATAAGCTTTATTATTATGCAGTTAAGAAACGTCCATGGTTCATTATATAGATCAATTTATGTATTTGTCTCCAAAGGCAAGATTTCTGCGATTTTTTTCTTTCTTCACAACCCACAATCCATCCAATCCAAAAACAGGGAGTAGAATCAGCAATTAGCTAACGATTGACCCTTTTGTAATAAATAAATTTGCACTTAAATCACAATTTGTAAATTGTCACCCAAATTATGTGTTATAAAAGCGATTCATTGAATGAAAAATGCTATTAAGACAAACAGACATCAAGCTGATATGAAGTTGTTAATGAAAAAATAGACACGTTATTTAATTAAATAATAATATTATTTTTTGTCGTTGTCATAACCTCTTCGGTCGCAAGGTATCATCTATGATATTCATGGTTTTATTAAAAATTAGCCCGGATATTGAATATATTATACAGAGAGAATATATCATATCAGAGTAGATTTGGATTATTGAGATTTTGTACACTTCCATGTATTTTGTCAATAACGACCCGGGTTTCGCCTTTCGGCATCATCAGGCGATGTCTTAAATTATATCAGAGTAAGTAAAGTAGGAAACTGTTTTAACGAATTAACAAATTAAACCGGATTATATTCTTGTTAGTTTAAATGTCATTTTTGCGGAAGGAAGGTTAAATACAGGTAAAACGTTATTTTTCTCTACATGACACATTATTATTTAATCCAGGGTTCCCCAACTTTTCTTGCTGTGGAACAGTTTGCAAACCGTAAAATTTGAACGGAATAACTTTTTTATTCTGTTGGGTATATACTATGAATATGAAGTCAAACATGTTTAAATTTGTTGCAGCTGCAGCAGCATATAACACTATTCCAATTTTTTGCGGAACACCTTTTCCCGTTCAGCGGAACACCAGTGTTTCGCGGAAAATAGTTTGAAAAACCCTGATTTAATCAATTAACAACATAACTCTTCATCTAGAATTTTTTTTATGAAACAGCATGAAAAAAATTGTTTATCCATTTTTATTGTGTTTTTTTTATATGAAGTAGGTACCATAGGTGATACTGTGGGGATATCTAATAGTTTTTTAGGCTTTTCAAACTTTCTGTAGAAGAAATTCTACTAGATTATATACCGTTAGAAAATATTATATTTATACAAGATTTTGAAAAAAAGAATTTTTGTACTGCTAGAGACACAAAATATCATTGGTTATACCACCCCCCCCCTCCTAGAAAACGAAATACTTATAAACTAAAATAAGGTTTTACAATATTTTAAAAATAATCAAGTTCCACAAATCAACCTTGGGTCTGAAGAGGTTAATGATGAAAAATATATATATTTGTAAATAAAGAATACTTAGTGATTGATTGCTTTGGAAACCAGTTACATCACTCACAAAAATCACGATAAACAGTGGCTAATCGTTGTTTATGAATAATTGGAGCAATCGTGATTGCAAATCCATTGACCATCGATATATTTTGAAATTTATCACAAGCCATGATTACGAATCAATCCAATCAGATGTTTTTTTTCTACTATCCATCAAAACATAACGATGCATCAAAACAGAATATTTTTTACAAACGTGCATATAAAAATTAATGCTAGAAATGGGCATCGCTTACATAATATTATTATACATAATTTATAGGATTTAAATTATACGCCTAGTTACATCGCGATAACCGTAATAAAAATCATTATATATTTTTAATAGTTAGCTATAAATAAATTGCGAAATCGTCTGCGAAAAAATAAATTGATTCTTTCATGGCTTTATTAATTCTGTTCAGAGCGTTTTATATTTTAATACTATTTTTAAAATAATGACTGACTACACACTATAGGATTTAATTGATTGTAGGAATTAAAAAAAACCATCTAGAAGACATCGATGTCTTTCAGTAATAGTTTAATAGACGATTGCTCATTATTAACTCGGGCAACGGCGATCCACCAAGTTTGCCTGACAATTATGTGTGAGCACTAAATTAAATTACTACATTTCGTCGATTTACATAGCAAACTGCGTCTCTACATTTTAGCATACTATTTTAAAAATGAAACACAATTTTTTTGTACTACTTCCACATCTTTGTAATGAACAGTTGATAATTCTCGTGATGAGTGAAACCAGTCCTGATCATTATAAACATGTGAAAGTAGTACAAACAAATTCTGTTTATTTTTTTAAATATTATGCTTTTCCCTCAAGAATTGACAGTACCATAAAAGTGATTTCAGCATAATGTTCAGGAGAGTTATAAAATTCAATAAATTAAGTTTTAACCAATGTTGTTTTTATATTTCACATATAATATATTATTATGTATGAATAATTATTCAACATTTCTCATATGACATATTTATGTAAAATTCTTAGAATAACATTAGTTAAAACTGAATTTATTGAGTTTTAAGACTCTTCGGAACATTTTGCTGAAATTGTAGAGACGCAGTTTGCTGGTTAAGCCGATGATATATTATTATGTACAATGTACATAATACAGAATACTTTGTACAGCTTAGCCAATGTAGCCTGTCGGAAATAGATTCGCTTAGCGATCAGAAAGTTTTGTCTTTTTGCGTATATATTTTTTCATTTACTAGCTCAGCCAAATAATATGAGTATATGTTTTTGTGATTTATTGATTAAAATTAAATATATTATATATTTATTTTTCATAGAGTTGATCTCATGCAACTATCGAATATCTGGTGGGTTAGAAGTAAACTTTAACGTGAATATTTTTGAAAAATGTTAACATTTTAGTTTACCTAGATTCGAAATATGAATCTCCATTCAATCCCTTGATCGCGAAACGGTTCATAACAGAAACTGTATAATTATAAATATTTGTATAATTAATTTTAAGTTTAAAAAAAATAAAACCCAATTTGTTTGTACTACTTTTACATGTTTATAATGATCAGGACCGATTTTGGATAAACATCTCAAACATCGATATCTTTCAATAATGGCGATAGCACGTTATTAACTCAATGGCGGACTACCAAGTTTGCCTGATAATTAACTGTGAACATTAAATTAAATTACTATATACCGTCGAATTAGCAAACTGCGTTTCTACATTTTAGCATAATAATATAAAAATGAAACACAATTTGTTTGTACTACTTCCACATTTTTATAATGATCAGGACCAGTTCCCTCACCATGAGCATCACCAGTTGATAATTCTCGTGATGAGCGAACCGGTCCTGATCATTATAAACACGTGAAAATAGTACAAACAAATTATGATTTATTTTTTAAAATTTTCATAATTGTAACGATTCATCTACATGCAAGCTTTTCTTAAAATTGTATGAGGGTATATTATATTTTCTTAAACTGGAATAGCAAGTCGTACGTTGATTTCAAGAACGATGATTCATAAAAACCACCAGTTGAATAAACATTATCTTGGGAATCTTGAATGATTGTAAAATTTACGATGAGAGATGTATCCTGAATACGGTAATTACGATTTCTTTGGTGCCTTCTGTAAATATTAATTAAAATTAAGCTATAAGTAAGATTATTTTATTTGACAAATTGAGCATGTTTTTTTAAACATGTCCAATTCCAACGTAGAAAACGTGGCTTCGTGATGGAGGTATCTCCCTTTTAAAGTGTTAACTGTCAATTCTTAGAGGAAAGGCAGTATATTAAAAAAAACACAATTTGTTGGTACTACTTCCACATGTTTACAATGATCAGGACAGGTTTCTCTCATCACGAGCATTATCAACTGATAAGGTATGTCACCAGAAGTTTTCTACGAGAACTGATTTTTACTCAGTTGCTCAATCACATTTTTTTAAAAAGAATAGGAATATAAGGATTGGGATAAGAAAAGACTAATTTTTAGTTTATTGCTGTCGCTACGCCTCTTTTTCAGGATTAAATGTGTGGGAGAAAGTTTCAGACAGCACAGACATCCATGCCTTCAAACAGAAATCCAAAAATCGATTCCAAAATCAATTTATAAAACTCGTTACCTTACTTTGAAAAGGTTCTAACTGACATTTTGGCCTAAAATTACCCTTTGTTTGGAAAATGTTGTATTAGCCACATTCTACCATATACGTTGATTTCAGAGTCATATATTGTTCAATGACGGAGTTAGCATTATTTCGGAGTTCTATTCACACTTTTTTTCATAAATTTGTTTTATACGGTTCTATGAATCGATATAACTAATTACTGTCATCTGACAAATAAACATACATATCACAGTTTTTTTGAAAAGGTTTTATCGTCATGTCGAACATTCCTCGCTCGATGGTTGGTGTGTGTTTTACCCTTTACTTATATTGTTCTATCGATGTGGTCATTGACGAAATTTAGCTGAGTTCGTTCAAACATTCAAAGTATATATGTATTATTCTGTTATACTATATTATTATTATTAGCAAATATGTTTCAACAAGACAGAAAATATATAATATTAATAAATATTTCAAAAATCAGAACATTTTGTTTGATAAATTAAATATCCGATAAAACCTTTTCAAAAAAAGCTTTAGATACTCATTGTTTTCTAATGTAAAAGCTTTAGTTAAAATAAATTATTGAAAAACAAGTAAAATATTTATACATATAAGTATATGATAACTCACTAAGTAATTAAAAATACATTTTATCCTTCAAAATACAAAATATGATCAGTCACAACTTCAAACGCTCGTATCTAAAAACATGGTCAACTGCAATTAGAACCTTTTTAAAGTAAGGTAACGAACAGTTTGTACTGGGATTCGAACCTGTGAGACCGTAAGCGAAGCCAATGACGTTAGCCACTGCACCACAGATCCCAAGCTTCACAAGGAATGAATTAGCTACACAGAGCATATACATACTAATATTAAGGAGTTATCTATCAATTATTGGTGGAAAAGCATTATATTTATTTTTTTTAAAATATAAAACCCATTTTTTTTTGTACTATTTCTACAATTTTATAATGATCAAGACCAGTTTTTCTCATTGCGAGCATTTTTAACTGATCGTTATAAAAATGTGGAAGTAGTGCAAAAAAATTGTGTTTTATTTTTAAAATACAAATATTATATGAGATTTCGTCTTTAGATATTATTTAATTAAAATAATATCCAGATTAAAATTCAGAAAATATGACGCATATCTTAAATAAATTTTCTTGGTAATTTATTCAAATGCAACATAAATTTTCTGGTCTGGTGTCGGATAGACAAAAAAATAATGAATCTACCAATACAAAAAATAAGCACAGATAATGTCCGCTAGGTAAATTTGCCATCTAATTCTACAACTAATATAATGGTTACACATAAAAATCGCCTATAGATTCATGCATAACGGTTTAATATTATAGATTAATTTAGGGTCGTGATTCAACTTTCTAATAAACCATATCAGGAGGTTTCACAATCACATACAAAAAATAAAAGTGTTAGACGTAAGACGGTTATAAAACAATTGTTTTTTTTGATAGAGCTGAATATTTAAGATCAATATTGCGAAATGAGATAACTCGTATATTCAGTAAGGTAAAAGTTCTGGTAATTGACCATGTATCAGTAGATAACCTTTTTTCAACAAAAGTTCCCAAAATAAGAAACGTATATGCGGGGAGTTGCTCTAAATTGTAGATTTCAGACAAGTGAAACCATCTTTTATCAGATTGAATAACTAACACATCACCATATATGTCATTGAGGTGTCATTGCGACCATTTGAAAACAACACCTTATGCAGTAAGTATTTTATTTTGAATTTCTTGAGAGAATTTTTAAGAATATCAGTGAATGTAAATATGTGCTACTTGATTCAACAAAGAGTGGTCTTATAGGATACTCTGAAGCAACTGTTAAGAAAGGTTGTCATGAAACCTTCTGATTAGACATGGTCAATTCACTTTTTTAGATGATCAAGTACTGACACATTAACATGGTTGATAAAAATTGAACATAATTTTTTGTAACAGACCCTTTCCTAATTTTTGGTCTTGTCATATTGATTAAGATATTTGATACATTACGAATACACTTGCTTTGTCATTATTCGGTCTAATGCTAAACGTTAATCGTTATTTTTGTTGAATTTTTCTCATAAACGGTCAACTACTGGTACGTTTACCTTACCTAGTTTTATTAAATGCAAATGATTTTAACGTTGTCATTAATTGGGATGGTAATGATGTGGGGCGTGAAAGAAGCCTTCCGTATAGTTTTAGATGAGATATCTCTGACAACATAATTGGCTGGTTTTAAAAACCATTAGACACTAAAAGATGAAGAATGTAAAATAAAATTACGTAAACATGTTACAATCGAATTCAACATATTATAACAAGCAGATCCGAAGTCTGCTGGATTGTCCAAACAGTCAAACTAAGTAATGATGCGTAAGGTAGAATACACAGGTCACATAACCAAAGGTTTCCAAAAAAATTTTCCAAACAACAATTAAAATAAAATTTCAGGCCTGTGGTGGAATGGTATAAGTTGCTAGCTTTGGTTGCTGTACGAACTGGGGCATCCAATTACGGATCTTTTTTATGATCCCGTGATTTCGGGATTCACAATATTCCCATACCAGGATTGGTCATTGTGGGTAATTTCATGTTTTAAATTGTAAATTCAAAATTAAATTTGTGTCCGCTATTGTTTGAATTGGAATTATTACATGCTTTTTTGGGTATAAAAATGGTTTTTTATTATTGATTTTATGATGACAGTAAATGAAAATATACTGTTGTCAAAATTGTATGTTTCTGTCTACGGTAGTTAGAAATATGAGACAGAGGGAGAACGCAATACGTACATGTATTAATTATGCAGATATTTAAAAACACTCTGTACATAAACAAATCGAGATACACGTTGTGGTTAATCAGGGAGTATTAAATTTGAAATATGAATTTTTGTTTAATATTAAATTGAATTTATATAGATATTTAGGCAACCACGGGATTACGGAATTGAAAAATTGATAAAGATCCCGAGATTGGAAGCCCTATTACAAACAGCCTCATAAATTTTCTGTAATGTTTAAATTCTTTCCCACCCACCGGATCCCAAAAACGGTGCGTAGCGAGAGTTAATAGCTAAATTCTATCTTTACTCTCTCCAAAAGAGAGATTTTGAGAAACTGGGTAACAGTTTTCTTATGATCACTAGTGCCAAAATAAACTTCACTAGGAGTCCAAATGCTCCACATTAGGAGAGGATATATTTACGAAAAATAATTAATTTAAGTAGACGTTTAGCAATTATTTTTCAAATGTCAAATAGTTGCTGTTTATCTGAATCAACATCCCGAACCGGATATTGTTGGAGCAGTTTAAAAGGTTCAATAAAACTTGACACAAAACATATTCTGCTAGCCATATTGACGGAAGTTTGGTAATAATTGCTGATTTATTATTTGAATATGCAAATCAAGAAGTATTTGCAGAATTAATAAAACGATATGCGGCGAAGAATAAGGCTAAAACAATAATCTAATCAATTTTGTGGGTGAGTATTTTCAAATAATTAAACTCGGATTCATTTGATGATTTTCATCAATGCTGATGAATAGACATTTTTAATACTAATATAATGTTATTTTGTCTGATTATTCTCATATATAAGCTATTAACTAACAACATTTGTTTTGTACTATTTCCATATGTTTCTAGTTTCTGGGTTCGTTTTCAGTTGATAATGCTCGTGAAACTATTATAAGCATGTGAAAATGTACAAAAAACATATGTTTTATTTTTAAAATATAATGCCTTTACACCAAAAATTAACATACCTTATAAAGTGTTAACTAATTGTCAGTTCGAGTTTATCCGTGTACTTGAACCCATGTCGTTAGTGACAAACCGTATGTAAATTAAATGCACAAATTTCTACTCAAATTTCATAATTGTGTTCAGTGCATTTCTTCATCCACGATGCAGGTAAAATATTTTTTGTGCAATGGATTGTCGGAATGTATTTGAATTAAATATTAATAAAATGTCTGAGATATGAATCATAGACCGTTCAAAAATATTGTTATCATCAGTTAATGATTCCAATTTAATGTTGGATACATAAAAGAATTTTTTTATAGCTGAAGAAAAGCTGTTCTGGTATGTGTTTAGTATAAATCATTCATTTCCACTCGTTAAAGGTTTTTCTTTCATGACTATTGCAACTCCATGCTTCAACGATAGCACTAAGGCATTCAATCCCAGACTCTTTTTATGATCCCGAGATTTGGGAATTCATAATTCCTCAATCCCGAAATCCCGAGATTTTGTGTCATTTGACGTGTTAAATTTTACATTTAAAATTTAATTTTTATCCATTATTGCTGCAATTGGAGTTTATATAACATAATTTAATATTTTTTTGGGCATTGTAATGATTTTTTTTTATTGATTGAGAATTAAGCAGTCATTCATACATTTTAAGTTTTATTTATAGAATTATAAAGGAAGATTTTACCAAATGTTATTAAAAAAGAAGACATATCCTTCAAATCAAATATACAGTATTGCCCTCCATCGATTTAAGAAGCGATCCTACATTGTCTTCCATTTCAAATTGGTTAAAAACTTCTGTTACGAAATATGAAAAGAAAGGAGACAACAATACATTTTTATTAATAATATAAAGTGAGAAGACCCAAATCGAAGAAGCGAATGGTCTGTTATCGACGTCCTGAAAGTTCTGGGATCTCAAACAAACACCATTTCAAATCCGGTTCAACACTTATTTATTTTAATCGAAGATGCAGCGGTTTAAAATACACAAAAAAATCTAACACATAAAATTGAGTCCACATTGACATTTACTTAACACATGAATTTACTTTAAATTAAGTCTGATTTCAAAACAAACACAAGCAATCCACAACGTCAACGGTGCCGGCCACGAGGGCCACCAGTTCTCCCGGGTCGAAGGTTGGCAAACGAAATCGAAAAAATCAGAAATCGGACTTCCGCACCGTCGGAGCCACCCCTTTCCGTCAAAAATGTACTCGGCCAGCAAACGTGTGCGCCGGCGATGCCGACACCCTTCACGACAGAGTCGGGTCGATTTCTCCGAATCATTGTCATTAACGCTGTGTGTTTTCAGTTATGGACCCTAATAGAACTTAAACTTAACAAAAAAACCAGGGTGTGTCAAAAGATTATAAAAAACTATACGTTATAGTTAATCAGAAGGTTTTAATTTGACATACAAATTATTTTTTAGCATTTACAGTGAATTCCGAAATCCCGGTAATGATATTTAGACAATGGCGAGATCCCGGTATTGGAAGCCCTAACATAACAATTAAAAAATCCCGCAATCGGTTATGATAGTCTAATCGGGATTTCTTTGCGATTAAGAAATTAAAGATTGTGTCTTTTAACATTATATTGCATTCACTTATTATTTAATCTTCGATAATTAGTGAATGCAAAATAATCTTTTATCACGTATGACGTCACGTGATAAGAGAAAGGAAGAGAGTCTGATAATAATAATTTAATTACTTGTAATGAAAGGCTGTAAAGGATGTCAGGTTTGTTTGAAGTTTTTTGCACCTCCCTCATATAGTATTTTTTACTTGTATTATAAATATTTCACTTTATTATTGAACATGAAATAAATCTGTCTTTATTACTTTTATGTAAGATTAATCACATTTATTTGAAATAAACTTTTAGAGTTCTCTTTAAAATAATTATTATATTGCTTCTATTTATATCCTGGTTCCAGAGTGTCACTCAAAAAACATAGTTCTTTGATGATTAGGAAATAAGATTTTGGGGAGGTTTCATAATTTACTGTAGACGCAATTTTCGAAGATTTTAATGATGTTCTAGGATTATTTAAAAAATATATTATAAAACATAATTAATTTTTTTTTCTAATGTTAATAATACGAGTTTTCACAGGATTTTCGTAGTTGTAATGGTTTGGATCTAAGTTAAAAATAATCACTGTCATTCTAAAATAACAATAGATTACCACTTGCTACTATTTGGAACTGAGGGATATCGGTGTTGACTAAGTAACTAATTGATATTCTAAGCATTTTTTCATACTTACTTAACCCGAAACTGAAAATTTTGCACTTTTTACGCTATGGGACTGAGTTATCTAATTTGTTTGGATATCAACTTGATTTAGCGTAATTCATAATGCGCCTTAGCGTCAGAGTTTTTCGAGTTTTCTTATCTCTAATGTTATGTTTTTTGTATTCCTCTTCCATTGTGGCCGACTGAAGGATGCGATCGCTGCAGAGGTGAGTAATTCGCATTGATGACGGTTCACGTGGACACCATATGCAGTTATATAAATATACTTCTCAGTATACTATAGCCATACACACACACACACACAAGATGGCGCGATGTTGAAAAAGCTATCAAAATGAAATAAATCACTATTTTTAGTCAATTCTTTGATTAATGTATTCTATCACTATCAAAGATAAAATAATCAAATATAAAAGCATACTAAAAATAATAAATGACAGTTAAAATATGTTATTTTAATAATGATTAAAAAAGAGACTGTCTTTTTATATATATATTTGCAGTTGTATATGAATGCAATTTACATTGCATATATAATTAAATGCATATGTAGTCTACATTACTAAAGTATCATTTTAATTAATTATGAATGCAAAAAGATAAGATAAAAATGAATTTTGATCTAAAATTCGACCAAAGTGATTGTAAAAAAAATGAGTCACCCATTCTATTCGCAAGAGCGAAACATTTCGCTGTTGCGAATATTATTAATGATTCGCTTTTATATTAATTGCAGAAAGATATATTTGCAGTCAGTTCTTCTTTCACCCTCCAGTCTCCCGAGACGGTCAGATGAGCTTGCACAGCTGACATGTAATATCGAGTTCGCATTCAGCGGTTTTGTACCAGTCGCGTAAACCAGCTCGTCAGGTGTGGACGCCTCGCCATCGGAGCTCTTTTAGCTCGGGTTTTTATATATGTACGATACACGGAAATGCACTCGATTCTTATGACAGCTTATATCCGGCCGACCGCTTTTCAATGTCAGAAATCTCACTCAGACGATATTATTTCATAATAATCAACGAATAATAATTAAACCAATTATATATTTTTATAGCCCTTTTTAAAAACGATAAACTAGTTTTTATTTCAGTGTCAAAACGGCACTTAAAAATATTGAGGAGATATTAAGCAGCATAATCGAACGTTGTAAAACACTATTGGGTGAAATAAAACGCTTTTAAATAAAGAACAATCCCGTTAAAGATATTTTCGCGCGTCTCGAAAAACATCTCGTGAAAATTGTCTATTCTTTCTGGCGTTGCCGTTAGAGAGTTTTTTTTATTATTATCGTAAAAGTCTCACGAATAATTAAATTTAAATAATTATCATAAATTAAAAATTTAAATAGACTCAAACGTGTTATGTGAAAAGTCGCAACATTGACTAAGATTGACTGTTAATAATAATTTTAACAATTTAATTTAGAAAAGTGATTTTATTCTGTAAATTGTACCTAAATAATTGTGTGTAAGCTTGATTTTAAAGACGTATTCGAGTGTTGAAATAAATATTTGGACTATTTTTTAGTTGTAAAAACAAAAGATGAAAATGGTTCAAAAGACGAAAATGGATTCGTTCTTCAGGCAGCGAAGAATTTCGGTTCCAAAGAGGTGAGAAATTGTTTTGACTCGATACAAAAGAATTTGTAACAATTTATTTCTTATTATTTTTGTATTATGTGTCAATTATTCTGTGTCTTTTGTAATGTTATCTTTTTTTATACGGAAAGTTGTTATAGAATCTGACATATATTTGAGTGAATTTTATACCGATAGGTAATATAATGAAATTCTGTGAATTATTTTGAAAGATGACAGCTTTTCTTTTCAAGGGCCTTATAGTCTGATACTTGATAAAAAATCGTCTTATTAATCGTCTTGTCAATTAAATGTTCTTTACTATTCTCGTTAGATATTTTCTCTCCCTCAACTTGAAACGTGGGTTGTATCATTTAAAAATAACAGTCATTTAAGCTTGTTGATCATGAATTAATACAAAACGTGAAAAGTTTTCTTTCACACAACATGGAAGAACATAAAAATGAAGTTATACCAAAAATTATTTTATTTTTTTATGTAATATAATAATTAAAACCAATTGATACTAAATAGAAGAAATACGATTTTTGACATTTCGTAGCTCAATCTCATAATAAAGTAATTACATTTAACTGCCTTCTGCAAACTTGTATTGTATGAAGTAACAAGATTAACACTATATAGTGACAACGATATTGACCATCTAAAACATTTACACCACATCAGTAACGTCTTTATCATGACATTAAGATTATTAATACTGATAAATTGTTTTTTTTTTTTGGGTGTACGTCTTTTAACAAGTTGTTCGAAATGAATCTACTGCTTTTGCTTAAAGGATATATTATTTTTTAAACACTGAACTGTCACGTTGCGAACTTTTGACATAATCTATCCATCATTGGTGGTCAGTCAGCACTTCATCTGCCGTTAAGCTTCTTGAATGTAAATAGCGCGCGTGATGCTTTCTTCCTGTGCACGTGGGCCACATGGCCCAGCCATCTGAAAGTGATAGGTTTTGCGATATGAAAGTTCACGTACACCGCACCATGTCTGGTCAATGTTGATCCTTTTTAATCTTATCTTAGACGCAAATTGAATATGATCAGTTAGTAAAAAGACCATTGCATGTCAAGTCACTGGAAAAACAATGATTTGAATTTTAAAAAATATACTCAATGTCTTAATATGTTATTTTTTTATTTACAAACTTTGTGAGTTATATTTATTCTATATGAACGCTGAAATGACGACAGCAGGGACATACTAAGGGCAATTAGCATCAATATAATATTGTCTGTTAAGAAAGCACGGATTTTTATTCAATATCGGGTTGCGTGTATCAGCAATCATGTTAAAGTAAATAAACAACGCTTTTATGACAGTCTACAACGTATGTTAAAGATTGAATTGGCTGTATTCGAGTTATCTTAAATTCAAAGAAATAAAATGATATGTGATCATATGGATTGTCGCAGTGATATCACCATTTTGGAAACGAAGTTAATTTCAGCGCTCGTCCTATGGCTGTAACTATAAAAATAAAATTGGTTTAAATAACAGACACGTTACCTATTACACTTTTCACTAGTTCCATAATGCATAGTATTGAATAAAATAGTTACTTTTATTCATCTAATCTTTAATTCAAAACAACTAGATTAGGCAAGATACAAAACATTGTCAAAATATAATAGTGAACATAGGGACGAAGTGATTATTTCTTGTAGTAAACGGCAAACCAAAAATTACATGCTAGGTATTGTAAGCATACGAAAAAGATATTGACAAACTCCACTTTACAAAAATATGATTTACGCTGATAAAAATATTGATAAACAAATCACACAACCAAGGAAACTCAATATACTACAAAGTTAATGTATCTGACATTAGCTTCATTTTACTTGATTAGCACAAATGATCCAATTGGGCTTTGTTTTATAACATTTTGTAGATATGAACGTAAATATATTATCCCTTAGTTATTAATTTTATACATTCGCTGGTTTCTGTTTTACCTATTGTTAATGTATTGATTGTTCGGATATACGAAAACGCAGAAAACTCGAACAGATAATGGGTGTTTTTCCAGATGGCAGAGTATTGTTAGTAATATATTTTACCATGTCCGCTCTCAGCGTGGAGCATATGGGTTCCTAATCAAGGTATCTCAACAGAAGTTTTCTGCGACAACTGCTTGTTACCCAGTTTCTCAACCTCTCTTTTTCGAAGAGTGTAGGGATAGAAGGATAGGGCTAGGACAGGAATAGTGGTTAGCCAATCGTTAGATCAGGGTGGGAGAAAATTTTAGATAGCACAAACATACGAACAGAAATCCAGAAATTGGTTGAAAAATCAATTTATGAAACTGTACGCACCGGAACTTGAAGCTGAGTCATCTGTAAACGAAGCCAATGACGTTGACCATTGCGCCATGGACTCGAAGTAATATGACTTCAGCGTTGAATTATACCCATTCATTAGTACATTATTTGGAAATAAATAGTTAGTTTAGACGTTACAAACTTAATCTTAAAAGTATACAAAAAGTCGACGCTGAAAAATGTTAGATGTATTTAAAATGGTATCACCATTGATTGACAGCTTGGCTGTACATATTTATAATTAGCTGTGTAGATATTATGTTATCATAGTCTGGTTTACTTCTTGGAATATTTGAAAAATCAGGCTGCAACAGAAGTTGACGTTCTGTTGCAAATATTGACATTGATGTCATCCAATCGCTAACTAAAATTTTAAATGTGTTAATACAGTGTAAAACAAACGGAACGGAAAGACCCCCACTATTTTTAACACTTTTTCCGCATCTTAGCAATCATCACATCGATAAAAAGTCTTAATTTATTATTCAACATAAAAATTCAAATATTCTGAAAAGTGTCTATTTATAATTGGCTTCATTAAATCGAGCCGACGTCGTAGGAAATGTGTGTCATTGACATTCGTAGGCAAAACACACTGCGAATGGCGTACACATAAACACGCTATTGTTTGTAGAACCCGTCAATGGAGTAAAAAGTGTGCCGTTGTTTTATAAGGTGTGTTACAGAGGAACGATAGAAACAGAAAATCGTTACAAAATACAAGTAAACATATCTGTGACGTATCTACGTAATAGTTTTTTTTAATGTCTGTGAAACTATTTTTATGTTTTCTGTGAAGTAACAGTATTTATCTAAATTATGGGACACGTTTTATTCATGTGTGAAATTCTTTTTTGTGCTGTTAGAATATTGCGAAACCCTTAAGGGTTGGCTTACATGCTATCAGATTATAACAATATCATGCTTTCGATTTTTAATGACGTGGTTGTTTTAAATTTAATGATTAAGACTCTTGCTGTGATGATGTAGGAGATCTTTCAGTTGGCAGTGTGCTGACATCAATTGCTGACGATGAGAATTCACATGCTTTAGATTTTATAAGGTTTCACTCATCGCAAGCATTATCAGTTGATAATGCTCATATGTGAAAGTAGTACAAGAAACTGTGTTTCACTTTTAAAATATAATGCCTTCCCACCAAGAATTGACTGTTTACACCTTAAAAGTAAGTATTTAGTTATATACGAATTATATGAACAGTTGATAGTTACAAATCAGAAATAGCACTGACGATGGCGCGAAGCTAAAATAGCTATCACCCAATTCATATAATTCTTATAAAACAAAGCAATGTGATATTTTATCCTTATTATAAAAAAGTTCTATCAAGCAAATTCCAATTCAATCATTTTTATACATTTGTTGTAAATAAGAAATACATAATAAATAAAATACAACGGAAAAATATTAATTTCTTGTGATGACAAAGTTACACTATAAAATGTATACTATAGAAGCAAACTATTAAGCTTGTTATGAGCTGATTTTGAGGATTGCGAGCCAATAGGAGTATGAGACATTTTAGCAAAAATGAATTTGTTATTCTATTAGATTTATTAGAATTTCGCTTCTAACTAATCAAGAAGTCAACAGGAAAGGTATCTTCATGTCGAATTCACCCCCTTTTTAACCCTTTGGCTCCTGGTCTAATTGAAATCGTTTAAGTAGTGAATGCGTTCCACTTTAGGTTTTCGTAAAGCTATTTTTTAAATCGCCTTCAAGATCTAATGCAAATGTTTATTGTTTAGATATAAAAAACTTCAACGTAAAATTTTGGAAGCGAGAAAAGGTATGTGTTATTTGAACTGTGATTTTTTTATATGAGAAAATCATGGTATTAAAAAGGCATACTGAATTTTACTGTGAATAGAAAAGCGCCAGTGAAAGTCGTATGCTAATAATATTAACGAAAACAATGTAATTTAAGACATCGACTGAGGGTGCTTGATGGAATTTCAATATTAAATTTGGATTATTGAGATTTTGTACACTTCCATGTATTTTGTCACTAACGACCCGGGATTCGCCTTTCGGCATCTTCAGGCATTCGAGCACACGAATGGACTCGAACTGAGTCAGTCCGAATGGACTCAGTTCGAGTCCATTCGTGTGCTCGAATGCCTGAAGATGCCGAAAGGCGAAACCCGGGTCGTTAGTGACAAAATACATGGAAGTGTACAAAATCTCAATAATCCAAATGAAAACAATGTATTTTCATAGTATTTTATCATATGCCATTGATAAAAACAATCAATAAATATTTTTAACATTAGTGTTATGGTAATGGTAAACAAATTTTTACCTCAAGCATATAATATCAAACATTTTTATATCGTTCTTTAATTTTTACCGCTATGTTGTTAAATGTCACTTAGGAAGGAATTATATATAAAACTAGTTTTAGAATTGGGTTGATATCCAAATAATCATTTGTCTGCATTTGTCACAGTAACCAGATTTTTTGTCTATCAACATTTTAGAATAGCATCTTTAATCATTTTGTTTGAAGCGTAGCTATCGTTTTTTACGAATTTATGTTAATTTAAAAGTTTTTTCGACCTGGTTTTATTTTTCTCAAGATATTCATGTTGATGTATGCATTTGAATTTAATTAACTTAATAATATTTTTTCAGAACGTATGCGAGAGATTTATGATTTGAATATAGATAACTTTTGAGTGATCGACAGCTTTTCTCTGAACCTTCCTTTTTGAACAAGAGAGCACAAATTGGCATGATAAGGGTTAAGGGTTGTGTTGTTGTACAAAAACTTGTTTTCAAAAGGTCGGTAGAGTGCGAAGTCATGCTCTGAATCAAATTTCAGATAAAATGTGTTGGTAAATAAACTCAATGCACGAAGTTGTTTCAGTCGGGATTTACTTTAGTGGCGATAGTTGCTTTAAATGAGGAATGAAGGACCTTTTAATGTTGAAATGATGTATCAAGCTGTAACAATGCCAGAAGTTACAATAGGTTCCAAAATACAATAAAATGAACTCCAAAATGTTTACTAATTTGTAGAGATCTAAAAAAGTTAATTGGACTGAGAAAAAATATATTATGTAAAACAATATTTTTTTTGGCACGCTTTTCGGCGATTCATTTTTTAAATTGCTTATTAGATGTAATAAAAATGAAGATTGTTTGTTGTTGATGTTAAGTAACTTCATAGTCAACAAGTACGTGTGTTAGCCCACCCTTGATTTAATATTTTATTACTGCATGCGTATACTCATTTTTGTTTATTATTGTTAAGAATCATTTTTTATACAATTGATTTTTCGGTCATTTATCGGTGATCGGTGGTCGCCGTCCGTGACGCAGTTAGTAGCGTCGTTGGCTACGGCTACGGACGTCTCGGGTACAATTCCCGGTGAAGACGGTTTTCATAAATTGATCTTTCAATCGATTTATTGATTTCTGTTCATTGTCTGAGTGTTTGCGATGTCTAAAAAAAACACTCTCCCATCCATCCAACCCTCACGGGGCGTAGCGAGAGCGATTAGCTAACCACTAGTCCTGTCCTAGCCTTATCCTTCTATACCTACTCTCTTCGAACAAAAAGAGGTTGAGCAACTGAGTAACAGGCAGTTTTCATAGAAAATACCTCCATTAGGAGACCATATGCTCCCAAGTTAAATCCCAAAACTTCGTGATGCTATTGACATTCTTATTTTAAAAACAAGTTACCTTCACAATCTGAAAAACAGAAGTTTTTTTATAATAAGCATAAAAAAATTGTACTGGATTTTTTACGTTTAATGGCGAGCGGACAGCTGAGCGTATACAATCAAACACCGAGAATGTTTATCGCTCTGACAACTCTTTGCGGGGAAAATTTATCGGAAGAAAATTCTTCCCGTTAAAAATTAAACACGCACTTACGATTACTTATGTTTTTTGAAATTATTTATTAATATTTAAGTATATTATTCAAACACACATAATATAATAATAAATGTACTGTCGTAGAAGAAGAAAAAACAGATAATAAAAATATCAAATAACACATTCCGGGTGTCAGTTGTAAATAGTTGCTGGAAAGACATTAAATTCATAAAAATAAACGCATTTTTTTGTATAGCTTTTAATTTTTTTTTAAAATGAACAGGATCAATTTTGCGCATCAAATAATATATAGAAGTAGTAAAAACAATTTTGTTTAATTTTTGCATGTTTTTTTTTCTCACCTGTTTTAAATATGTATAGAAAAGGATTTCTGTAATCATATTTGTTTTTTATATAATTTAAGATATAATTTAAGGCATCGACTTGATGGAATTTCAATAATAATTTCAATAATTCTAATTTGATATTTGTATTTGTATTCGATTCAATGATATATTCGTGTGACACTACGTATTTAAAGTAATTGCAGAGAAAAATTATGTAATATTTAATAACAATGTTCATAAATATTTTCCGTTTTTTATGAACATGCGCAGGCATAATAAAATAATCTTTTCATAACTTAACCGTGAGACTATAAAGTTTCCATGCCTCTTAAAATGTTCTTTACGATTCTATTGTTTCTTATGCATATTATTTTATATCCAAGGCTATTATTTTGATTAAAGGGTTAAGAGATTTGTGAATATTTTAATGAATAGGAAATTACTTATAACATCCGAGAAGAATTGGAAAATGGTTATCTCATATATTATTTCTTCCATCAAAATGTGCATTAATAGTATTAACATGCAAAAGAAAGTTTTCGCTCATTCAGAAGTTCGTTATTTCTATCTTTAACTTCCATAAAGAAGGATATGGATCTCAAATATTAACACTTTAGAAAATATATATATGTATCACCAAAGAGACAACAAAACACAATCGGTAGTAAATGTTTTATTGTTGTTTAGTGAATAAAGTGGACATAATCCTTAAAATAGTGAATTTATAAATTTTGAATTGTTGAGGTTTTGGACATATCCATGTATCTTGTCATTAACGACTTGGGTTATGCCTTTCGGCATCTTAAGGTATTTGAGCACTCGAATGGACTCGAATTGACGTACAGTAAACAGTGTCTAACGTATATTTTAACACTAATTTACTGTAGAGTTCAGCCAACCTTGCTGTAACCCGAGTTTCGCCTTTCGGCATCTTCAGGCATTCGAGCACACGAATGGACTCAAATTGACAGACAGTAAACAGTCTCTAAAGTATATTTTAACACTAATTTACTGTAGAGTTTAGGAACCCGGGTTGTTAGTGACAAAATACATGGAAATGTACAAAATCTCAACAATTCAAATTTGATATTGAAATTCCATCAAGCACCCTGAGTCGATGTCTTAAATTACGTGAATTTATAATTTAAGATAATTTAAGACATCGACTGAGGGTGCTTGATGGAATTTCAATATCAAATTTGGATTATTGAGGTTTTGTACACTTCCATGTATTTTGTCACTAACGACCCGGGTTTCCGGGTTCGAGTCCATTCGTGTGCTCGAATGCCTGAAGATGCCGAAAGGCGAAACCCGGGTCGTTAGTGACAAAATACATGGAAGTGTACAAAATCTCAATAATCCAAATTTGTTACGTGAATTTATGTTTATAATATGATATCTTTCAGTTAAATATTAATTATTAGTTTAATTTTTTGTTAACAAAAGTTGCCAAAGTCAAGTGGTGAATTCTTGGGCTTCGTCCAATCATTTGTGTGGGGTCACTAGTCATGGGTTAAAATGCCTGTATGGAAACCCATTATGCTAACTATGTTTATATTATATGGATTTTTAATCGTTTTATGTATTTTTATCCGAATAAATAAACGACTATAATGTTTTTATCCCTACGTCATTAATCACGAAAAGACGGATCATAAAGAGAGAGCTCAACTAACTGTTTATTATTTCATGACCTTTTCCTTTTTCTTTTCTCTCTCCAAAGAGACAAGTTGAGCAAAATGTTGCTGTGTTGCTAGACCATATTCTACAGTATAGAAGCGGAAATTGTGAAAAAAATTATTTTCAGTTTGACTTCTTTCAGTAGGACCTGGTTTTTTGATATTAAGAAACATTGAACAAACAGCTATCTAGTTTATGGAAAAAAAGTTTGTATTGGATGTACCGTACTCACTTTCACTGCGATTTTTTTTGTTACTGCAAGCATTTATTTTTGCTGAATAAATTTCAGAGTTGGAGTTTGATTTTGGCTTCGGATGGAATACTTCATTCTGAAGATTTCTAATGCTAATATAGAATTGATAACTTAGTTAGTCCTTTTTTGTCTATCTGATAAAACCAGTGGAATAACTTTGTTATCAATTTTAATTTTATATAAAAATGAACTTCCACAAAGTTACCGCCGAATCCATAAAAAATATTTCTCTTACTGATCGCTCATATAACGGGTTCTTAGTAAGGATTCCAACTCGAATATTTGAATAAGAAGTAAACGAATATATTCGGCCCTTTTTCAACTATTTGATATTCAATTGATATTGAACAATAATGAATATCCCATTTAGTGAAGGTATTTTTTTCCTTCATCCAACTCGGGCGCTTCCAATATCTTATCGGTTATTGAAGAAATATCGTTGTACTAATCCGACGCAGCTGAAAATTTTAAATATTATAACACAAGGGTACGGTATTGGAATGTGTATTTATATAATTTTATGTTATTAATTATTCAAAATCGAATTTTGAATAGAATTTTCATACTTCAAAAAATAATCGAATATTCGAATATATTCAGATAGTTAGAATCGCTACTTCATAAGATATATTCATACACTGATAATGAATAGTTTTAAAATATATTTTAAAGAAGAAACTTTATAAAAAGAATATGAAAAGAATGTAATCAGTTATAGATTATTTCTTTAAGCACTAGTTTCAAAGTGTGATAGACTTCTACTTCTTTTTACCGAGAAATTAATTTAAACTATAGATGTTA
Source organism: Himalopsyche phryganea (assembly GCA_022494535.1). Lineage (NCBI taxonomy): Eukaryota > Metazoa > Arthropoda > Insecta > Trichoptera > Rhyacophilidae > Himalopsyche > Himalopsyche phryganea. The sequence goes on along the minus strand of JAGVSL010000061.1, from coordinate 753,033 downwards.
CTATTATTCATCGTTATAAAAGATAAATTTTTCGACAAACAATGATTTATCTACTACTGAATTTTGAAGACATAAAACATAGTGGAGCAAAGCGACAAAATAAAATGTAGCTGCAAGCTGAAATATTATCGTCAGCAACTTTAAGTTGAAACAGAGTAGCTATCGATTGATATAAAAATGGATATTATTTTATTGATTGAATTTTTATAACTATTATATAATATATTATAATAAGTAACCAAAATAGCAACGTATTTATTTCCACAAACATTATTAAATAAAGTTGAAAGCTAGAAAATGACATGATGTCACAATGTGTAGTTATGCAATTTTTATTCACTTAAATTCTTGGCTATTTTTAACCTTGCAGTTGTACCAAGTAAACACAAATTCTGCCACAATGTAAAAATTTTGTCGAAAGTCAAGCTGAATATCGAAAATAATTATGTTGGATTTCAAGAATCTTATATATAATAGCCCAGATCACTCTGTAGACGCTTTATTATTATCACATATCACATGCAGGTATGAAATTTTTTCATGACGAAAGCGTTCGCGGTGTAAACGATGTACGCACAGTTCCGACGTACTAGCTGCTTTAGACATTCAGTATTTCAATTTCAATACCGTCATCTATGACGGACACGGTTACACCAGACAATAGAACGCCAAAATTACACCGATTCAAAAAAGAAGCAAACATGGTTTTGAGTCTTCTTCATCACGGTCTATACATTTTTATTTCTATACTAGCGAGTACTCGTTATACGATGCAATGCCACTCAAAGATAGAAAGTATTTGCGTTTTAATTCTGTTTTTTGACGTGCTTTTGGATACCCATTATTTTTGTTTTTCATCTGGTGCGTACACGAATAAATCAGAAGGTTTTCCGAGAAGTCGCTGTGTGTACGTTTTTAATTTTTAAAGGTTTTTTTAGTTTTTATTAAAAAAATATATTTACGAAACCCTTCACGGGTGTACGCACAACAACTCACCAAAGTTTCAAAGAAATCGGATGAATGACATAGAAATGCATAGAGGACAAATAAACAAACATTTAGACCTACTGTAAGTTAATTGAACTATGCATATAACCTTCGCGCAAGTGCAAGCAATAACCTGACAAAGTTTTATCGGAATCGGATGAACGGTATGGCAGTGCCTAAGATACGAACAAACCCACATTGATTTTTATATAGAATATAAGTGGGTATTTAAACCTTCTCAGTAATTATGATAACTATCAAATAGAGCTATTTGTTATTGTTTCACCTTAGTCTCTTTGCTCCGCTATGTAACCAACCAGCTTGGGATGTTTGTAGAAACTATTAAGCAATGTCGATAATCAATAGGAGTGAATATTTGTTAAATATGATCGATATGGTAAAATACATCATTAAGAAGCAATCAATTTGTCCAGTTAGGCTGTAATAGAAAAGAGGTTGCACTGGTAAATGCGATGAAAGATATTACAAAACCACACGTGCATTTCGTGAGTGATGCTTCTATACTAAAAAATGCTTTATCATTGAACTTGAAGAATATAATTTAAAACAAGGCATTTCTAGTGTGCTATCACGTTTTATTGTAAGTTTTAATAATGGATTGCCTTGTCATTGATTTAGACAGCTGCTTTAAACATTTGAAACAGGAATTTTGAAATTATAATTATTTAGCTATGTATTTTTTCAAGTGTTAATTTCATATGGTGTTTAGTTGAAAATCGTAAAAATACTGAATAATTATTTTTTATGATTGAATACACTAGGTTTATTATTTTTAATATCGTCAGTATAGTGACGCAAAGATTCAAGTAAAAAAAACCTTGTTTTGAGATAATCAACTTGTGAAATTTAAGTCTTTCTATTTAGATACATACCTTAACCATTATTAATTAAATTAACGACTTTGTGAGATTCGGTAGTCATTTATTAATGCGATTTAATTAAAAGTAGTTTTTTTATAGTAATACTAAATATAGTTCTTTGCCAAATAATTGTGAACGAAATTGACTTCTTCAAATTACGTAAATAAATATAATACATGGAATATGGGCAAGTTGTTTTTTCAGACGATAGACCGTTCTATGATCCATTGTAGTGCATTAATATATCAAAACAGCTGATTTTAGACTTATTTATGCCAACGATATATTTCATGCAAACGGGACGTAGCGAGATCTATTAGCTAACCACAATTCCTGTCAAAACCTTTAATTTATACTCTCTCATAAAAAGAGAGACTGAGAAACTGGGTAACAAGCAGTTTATCTAATTTAAGATATCGACTGAGCGTGATTGATATCAAATTAATTTCAATATCAAATTTGAATTGATGAAATTTTGTACATTTCTAGCTCATGCGTGTGCTCAAATGCCTGAAGATGCCGAAAGGCGAAACCCGGGTAGTTAGCGACTAAATATATGGAAATGTACAACATTTCAACAATTCAAGCAGTTTATCGTTAAAAACAGTTGAGATACCTCAGTTAAGAGTCCACATGCTTCACATTGGGAGTGGACATGGTAAGAAAATGTATTTATTTATGATCTTACACTGGTAAAATTGGTGTTTTATTTTTTTTTGATAATATGATAAAAATATTGGACTAAACAACGTGTGTTTAGCTTCTTTGAGAAGTGTCTTCAGCCTCAATGTATTTCTATAATGTAATCGTGTTAAGGTTAGATATTTATTTCGATTGACAATGATAACAATTATTGTAGCTTACGTTTATACGATGTGTTGTAATAATATGTAAAATATAATGAGTACCTTTTCCGATCCTATGATTGTTTGAACGTATCAGTTTCATTCAAACATCATTGTTCAAAATGGTGTTTGATAATATGCAATATATTTCCGAAGGCGTTTTATTATATCACCTACTCTAACGGTTTTTATTAAAGTAAGACAGTAGACAGAATTAAGATGGCAATTTATTCAAATATGCGTTTTAAAAGGAAATAATTACATATAAAACACAGGTCAACATACTTAAAATAGGCAGTATTTGCATATATAAAACATGAGCCTTAAAAAACTATAATTTGTGATTCCATATTGGGATTGGGCATGGCTGACAATGAAAAGAGATTTTTATTTGACTCATTCAGTTAGTATGCCAATATCTTGGGACATCGTCTTCAGCCCAGAAATCAATATTTATAAAAAATACATACTAGATTTGGATGAAAGGAAATAGCGACGTAACACACTATACCTCTGAGTTAATATAGTATATTATATTTTCCGAATCTTTAGCCGAGTAGTCAACGTCGTTAGTGTTCATAGGTTCGAATCCCGGTACGGACAGTTTTATAAATTGATTTATATTTGTGATCGAAGGCATGGATGTTTGTGATGTCCAAAATTCCCTAAAAATCCATCCAATTTCACGGTGTAAGAAGTATAGGTGAGCTGGATCATTGTTTTTGTAAATTTCACTTTGACGAACCAAATTTTTACTGTCAACGAAACACTGTTGTGAACATGGTAGATTGTAATTCAATAAGCACAGAATTACGTAAACAAATGGAAAAATGGCAACTGACATTTTTTTATCCAGATCGTCTATACTTCTTACACCATGTCCGATCCTTAAAAACGGGGTGTTGCGGGAGCGACAAGTTAATCACTAGTCTTTCCCTAGCTTCATTATTCTTTTATCTTATATCCTTACACACTTCGAAAAAAATGAGATTGAGTAACTGGGCAGCAAACAAGTCTCGTAGAAAAACTTCTATTGAGATAAAATCCATTAGAACTTCATGGTTAAAATAATTTGTAACTATTCTCCATGAATTCCTGTCACCCGACGATTGCTTTGCTTCCTCCAATGACATGCCAGAGACCCTAAACTCCGCCCAGTACATCCTGTGGATATTACCCGATGGTCGTCCAGGACGCCGGAATCCCTCAGTCGGAAGAAGAGGCAAGCAGGTTTAAGGCTCTCTATAGAGCCGTTGAAACTGCCTCTTCTATATAAATATTATTTAATGTTTTGGAATGTATTTTCTCAATGTATAAGAATTGCCAATAATCAATTCCAGTTCATGGGATATTCTCCGTAAACGATCTTTAATTTTTGCGTTATATTGTAGATGGTTGTAAATACGTAAAGTTTTTTTTACATTTCAAATGAAGTAATTATTATTTAATAAAATTAATCTACGGTCATTCACATCCTTTGTAGGCGGGTTTTATAAAAAATATATTCGCTAAATTACCCATGCAGTTCAACATTATAATACGATGTGAAACAAATTTCAAATGGTGATATAATTCAAAACATATTTAGTTCTTAGTTTAAAAATTGAATTGCAATAATGGGAAAATAAGTTTACCCGAAATTTCTTTTAAGAACGACTTTTTTATTTCATAAATATATATTGTCTATAGAAAATCATTACTACAGTTACCTTAGTGATAAAATTGAAGACCATTTTTAGATGAAATGGTACAATATTATAAATATATATTTTATTATTGTTTTATTGAATATTTTGTCGGTTACTATTACCAAGATAGTGAAGCATTGAATTATCATAAGGTACCAGGTTTTATAATATTAGGTTAAATTTACTATAAAACCGACTTATCGATTGGACCATACTCAAGTAAGTATCGAATCGATTAAACTATAGTATAATCCAAAACATTATTGTATAATTGTTAGTGACAAAATACATGGAAGTGTACAAAATCTCAATAATCCAAATTTGACATTATTATATCTTACTTATTGTTATATATCTAGTTTTACAAATAGGTGGTAGTGCCGCATGTGAATTCGGACTGTGCACCAACATAGAGAGATAGCGTGTGCGTGTGCTGCGTTACAGATAGATAGAGAAATATTATTACTGTTGTAATAACTAATAAAATAGTTATTCGAATAAGATTTTTTAATAAACCATTTACTCTCAAGCCCCTATTTATGATACAGGCATGATTATACAAATTTAATAAGATGGGTCGATAATTAATTGGTATGCACCAATTTAAACCAAAAAAAGATACCAATATCTTTAGATAAAAACTGTGTATGACTAAAAAAAATATAGATATTTGGACTCAAGAATCAGACCGTAACAATGGAAAACTAGAGCATGAGTCATTAATTTAGCAACTGCAGTCATCAATACATCAGTTTTTGCCGATATTTTTTATCTAAGATCTACGTGTTTAATTATCTTATTCAAGCAAATATTGTATTTGATATAATTTGCTTAAATGTATTGTCATTGATAACTTTTCGTTACAATTGGTCATCTTGGTAATGTTTTGTTACTGTTATAATCCGTCTATGCTGTTTCAATAAATAATGTAAATACGAATCTGTATGACTAAATAACACATTAACCGGTCGCTCAACGTTCGGGGCGCATTTTCAAATGTCTATATTGAACGCCTTCTGCTTACATTTTTGTCACTGTTAACAGTTATACTGTGTCCTAAATTTTAGTCATTTTGATCAAAATTAACATTTTGCTGACAGATTGTTAGTTTATTGTAACCAAAGGAGGACAATCAACTTTTTTTTATTGACGTAATAACAATATTAACTTTTTGGCTCTCCGTATAAGTAAATTTACATCGTTAATCAGCCCTACTTTAAATTTTAGTGAGGTTCAAAATAATAAAAGAAAAAAAGTAGCGTGGGGCTTAACAAAAGGAGTAATAATTGGTAATAGACTTGATGATGTGGTATTATTACTAAGCAAACAGAATTATCAGTATACTAGAATTTCTATATCTGTAATAAATTACTGGTTGATTTTTAGGTTATAAGAAAAAAGTTTACACCACACGAATGCCTGAAGATGCCGAAAGGCAAAACCCAGGTCGTTAGTGACGAAATGAATGAAAATGTACAAAATTTCATATTGAAATTCCACCGAGCCTTTACCCTTAGTCGATATGTAAAATTATAAGATTTTTTGACTGAAAACTTTTCAAATCCACATTTTTTAAGCCGTGTCCGCTCTCAATGTGGAGTATATGGCTTCGTAATGGAGGTATCTCAACACATCTACAGCAAAAAAAATAGTAACAATTTAAGGTAAATACCACAGTTTTTTTATGTTAAATTGACTAATCCAGGGTCCACAAAAAACGTGTTTTTATCGCTCTTATGCTCTAAAAAGAAGCTGTATTTAATATATGCGAGATATTTCACATGATGAAATATGCAATGTTTTGAGAAGTTAAATTGTTTAACCATTTGATTGATTATTTTTCATTTTTTTTTGTAAAATAAGACTCTTGGAGGTTTTAATTCCAAATCACAGAACGTACATTTAATTATACTTTTACATAAAAAAAACACTTAATATAACAGGTAATTGTCAGTATACCTAGGACTGTGCAATTCAAGGAAGAATGAAACCGATGTCCACATCTGAATTTAAAAAAGATTTGAACCCTGAATTTTATAATTGTTTATTTGAGCTCTTTCGTTTAGGATAGATTTAGATTGTGAGAGTAAAAAAAAGAAGTAATTCTACCGTATTCACTATCATTCTATGGCGATAAAAATGAGAATAACACCATATAAATTATATTTGTAATATTCCTTTCAACCATATACAAATGGAGCATCGTTGAATGGTCTGGTCTTATTAAGCACCCACCAAATTAATTTCGATTTCCGATGAGCTCTTTTCGATTTAAGCCATATGTTCAATGCAATGCTCGGGCAGCGTATCTTATACAATATTATACAACAGATGTTTGCCTAAGCAATACAAAAATTATCGAGAAAATGTGAAACATGTGTGGGAACTACTTTCATCTCATCGCGTAGAACGAATTTACTTCCGTAACGAATACGAAAATTAAAATATAGATTTTTAGAGATCATTAAAATATTTTGTGGGAATGTTTTACATGTATTGAGAAAATTACAATAAAATGATTTAAGAAAACTCATGCATATTTACTAGGAATTTTGAGTATAGATCGGAAGGTTCAGTGTGCAAGTCCTGGTGAACGTTATATGAAGTTATGAATATTGTTTTTATTTAATATTTTGTGGATGGATATTTGTGATTTTTATCTTCGAGTGGTGATGTAAAAATTTTACTCGAATTTATGTCACGTGATTTAAAACATTAAAATACCTGGCAATTAAAGTACAAATCTCGGGTTTGAATTAATAATTATTCATGCGAGCGGTGATTCTCTTCCCTCGCTTTGTCTCTATCAAAATATTCTTCCACCTAGGTGCTTCTTGAAAAACTACACAAAAAAATCTCTGTGCAAAAAGAAAACGGAGTTAAGACGAATTAGTTGTAAAAGGAGTTAAATATTCTAAAATAACTACAATATATACATGCATATAAGAAAAAAAGGACGAGTTGAATGAATACCGCTGAATTAGAAACATCACATTTTTCATCAAATTTCATACAAATGCAAATCTTGTTTTGGCTATTCTGAAAGTAACAGTTTAAGACTTAACTCCCTTTTCCTTTCGTACACAAAAATATTGGATTATAGCTTCGATGTTGACTGCTAAGAGCAAAGTTGATACGTTTTTAAGAATAAGAACAACGATAAAAAAAAATTGTTAAGCCTGCTTCAATGACAAACTAATGAAACAATTTATAAATAGTGACCTAGTGACAATACTATTTAACTACATGCACATTAGATAATGTAAAAAGAAAAACTCTAAAATAACACTAAAATAATCGTCTAATAATAATGTTTCATATTCAGTAAAAATAATTTAGGGAATTGTTTATTTTTTAATCATTCAATTCTTTCTACGTCGTGAGCATACTAAATGGATTATTTAGTGTGCTAATCATTAATTAAAATATACTATTTCAGTATTGCATTGCAAAGCAAATTGTTTCATTCGCTAAATGAAGACGTCTTGCAGCGTGTTTAAAAAGTCGTGAAATTATGCGAAACGATAGAACAATAAATAAAGTTGTTGACGCGTCACGATAGCCTGAGAAAAATGACCTCGTTATTAAACAAAATGAGAAAAAAATCATTCACAACTGATCACGAATAGTTTATCTACGACGGAAAAAATGTGCAACAATTAGAAGTGGCCCAGATATTATAAAATAATTTTGACATGTTTTCACAACCCTAAGAATTGATCTGTAAATGTCACTAAAGTTCGTGAAACTTATTTCTTTTATTCACAAGTTTAATCATAGTGTTGCTACATAGAAAAGTGACCTCCAAACATTCATATAATACCCCTTAATCGCTATATAAATAAATAGTTATGTTTTGATTGAATTATCTTTAGTTTAAAGTATTGTATGAGGAAATATCGGTAATTTTCTTTATTTATATAATCACCAAACTTGCTTGTATCACACATTTGTCAATAATACCCCCCTGACAAAAGTGTCGGTTGTGTAATTGATAGTAGACTATTCAGTATTTTTTCCACGCATTTTAAAAAGAAACATGAATGATAATTACCATTGATGAAAATAATCGGACGGAAAATATATTATGAATACATTAATTTGTAAATTAAAAATTACAGTACATGGCATTACAGCCGACGCCAATAAGACATTTAAAATAAAATAATAAAAATTTAGAAAATAGAAAAGAGAACAAGAAATAATATTATTAAGAGCAATACCAAGAGTTCGTTACTAAAAATTTTTACCTCTCTAAGTAATACATTGATCAGATGAACAGCCCTGACTCATATGACCGACGCGAAGAACAATTTTTAATCATAAAAATTGTTTTTTTATGTTTTCGGCAAGATAAAAATTCAGAATTTCAGGATTATAAACTCGTTTCCGAAGAAGAAATAGAGATAAATGCTTAATAAAACATTTAGATAATTCTTGGTAAAATCTTGAATTGGAAAGATTCCTACACATTAATTATTCAGGAGAGTGTTAATTAAAAATTATATAAAGCGAATTAGTAGAATAAGAAAAATGCGTTTATCAAAAACAGTTCATTTTTCTTATCGTTAAATTGATTGTTTTCCACGAACTTGCAGTTAATAAAAGTTGAAATTTAATATTGTTTACAGAGTAGATCAAAACATCTAATTACACTATTTTTTGTTGTTGTTTCTGGGTCGATAATTTATTGTTCTTCAAGAAATGTTAAATAAAAAGCGGGGAAAGTTTTTAAATCGTTAATCCTTATAGCTCTAGTATCACGTACTTACTTTCCGTTGGAATTTTTTTAATACGATGCATCTATAATATAAGATTTTATCAGTATCTTATAGAGAATCAATTAATCACCAACTTATTTTAAAACAAAAAATAGAGATCGTGATGCGAATACCCAACATGGATTATTTACGGACTTGGTTCCGTTACTTTAATGTCGTTTTTTCTTTCCAAGTCTACACGCTTACTTATTTGAAAGTACCGGGAGATAAAAATCAATACAGTTCTTTTGTGTAATTTTATAAGTTTTTGTTCCAGTTAACGCGTTACCGTAACACTCAGGGGCTGCAATCTCGGATGAGTGTTTAGTTCCGGGATTATTTGTTCTAAAATCCGGGATCAAAGAAAATACTGTTTTTTGATTCAGGTATAATATATTTTAGTTTTTTGTATGCTTCGTCTTATTTTGCATCTCACTTTTATACAATGAAGCGATGTTTTTTTCCACATTTTTAAAACACACTGATATTATGAAATTACCAGTACTAAGCGCCAGGAATATTCTACATATTGTCGGCTTAACTAGCAAACTGCTTATCTACATTTCAGCAAAATGTTTAGGAGTGTTTAAAAACTCAATAAATTGAGTTTTAAACAACTATGAATATATCCATATAACTACGAGCAGCTTGCTAGTTAAGCCGACATTATGTTAAAATTTTCTAAATAGAGTTTTCAGAATATTTATATTATGATAAGATTAATGGTATTTTATTTATGAATTTATTTATATATAGATTCGAATCTAAAATAATGTATTAAGAATGTGAAAGATTTTATTCAAATGAAAATAAGCAAAGGAATGATTTACTATAAAATTCGTAGTATTTATCTAGGATTAATTGTAATTGATCGAAATCCCGTATCTTGATTGCACTCCCTGGCGAAAAACCGTACAACCGCTGAAGTTCTTGTTTTTTATCTTTATTTTTTACACCTACGTGTGATCGCGTTTTCGCAAAAAAAATGGCGAATTATCAACGGTCATGCCGTGTCATACACGTTTTATTATTTTGCGTAATTGGAGATCCTCAGCTCTATGCGAATTCGCATTATGAGACTAATTGGGAAAGTAACTGTGAGATTTTTTTACCAAGTGTAACTAAAAATCATACAGATAATATATGCGCTGTTGTCGATTGAAATTTTAGCCGATAAAAATACCAAAATTACCATGTACGGGTAGTGTAAAGAAATAATTGAAAAACCAAACAGTTATTGCTGTCAATATATGGAAATAAGTATTTGTTTACACATAATCACACTTTATTTGATATTAAAAAAAACTGACGATAAAAGTGAAATAGTAAAAAAAACATACCTGTATAATATGAAATCAGCATAATATTTGCAATTTTTTTATAATGTCACCAATTCAACGTTCACTTTTCAACAAGTTTAATATTAAATTTGAATTGTTGAAATATTGAACATGCACCCTCAGTCGATAGTCGATACCTTAAATTAAAAAAAAGTTTACAAACATATTTTTTCTATATTAATAGAACAATTATAATTGATCAGTTGAAAATGTTCGCAATGAGCGAACCATGTCTTGATACGTTGAGTGGTAAAAATTCGATTTTTAATTTTTATAAATAAATATGATTTGTGTTAATTTGTATATAATAAACGATAAAAACTATTTACTAACTGTCAGGTCGATTTCGTTCGTGTACTCGAATGCCTGAAGATGCCGAAAAGCGGCGAAACACATGGTAATGTGAAAAACATAATAATTTAAATTTGATGTTAAAATTCCATCAAACACCAGATGATATCTTAAATTCTAAAAAATATTGATGCCTTTCTGCCAAGCATGTGGTAAGTATTCTGTTGCTGATTTTATAATGCGATATGTTGGACACACGAATTTTTATGACAATAGCTTCCCCGTTTTAATGTTTTGAGTTATTTATTAGAAAATATTTTTCAGCTTTTATCGTCTGGCAAGGAAAACACACTAAATAAAATTAAAGCTCTCTTTAAAACAATATTTACATCCTGAAAAGTGAAAATAAAATATTACAATTTAAGCAAAATTGAACTACAGTGATAACTAGATTCACGTGATATTTGAAAAACGCACTGTTCAATTATTTTTGACAACGAAATATTAAACAATGAAACACAGAAACAAATGTAAGTATAAGCTAGCCTTTAACAAGCACAACCGTTCGGTAGTATTAGTTGATTATGAAATATTATTTTTTAATGTGAAGATTCTTATAGAAACTATGTTTTATTGCTAAATTTGTTTTGTCAAAACTAAGGCGATACGTTTCATAACAATTAAAAGGAATAATAATAGTCATACAAAATTCAAAAAGAAATCAAACAAGGTTCAAAGATGAAGAAATGACTTAAGAGTGCGCATTGGATAAATAATCAATTATTCAAGTATTTTTAAGCTTATCTTATAGTTCGCCGCGTGAACGATTCTTTTAGGGCATTACATGTAATCGATTGTTGATTAAATCAGCATTAACTTGATGTATTCCTATAGATGATAACACTTATAAATAATTGACTTTAGACCTAACTTAGCTCTCTCTTCCTTTCACATTCAAATCTATATGAATTAATTAGCTGGGATTTGTTGAAGACGACATAAAGTTAATTGACTAATGCCGGGAGTGATACCGCGGAAGCATCGTTTAGTAAAATCGAATGCGAATTTTTACAACTAGTGGGAACGCCCACATATATGACGGTATTAAAATTGAAATACTGAATATCTAAAGTAGCTGTTCTTTAGTTTCGATACTGACGTACTGATTGTTTGTTTGCCTCGGGACTTACACCACGGACGCTTAGATCATGAGAAACTTTCATACCTACATGTTTATGTGATAATAATAAATCGTCTACGCCTACAGACCAGTCTGGGCTATTATATATAAAATACAGCGTGAAGCTTTGTAATTATTTTATGTTAAATGTCAATTCTTGATGGAAAGGAAGTATTTTTTTTAATAAACTTAACCTTCAGTACTTGATCGAAAATTTCATAACAACCGTTTAAAACATATGAAAATATAGAGCCAAATATGACTATTATTGTTTATGCAAACAAAAATATAAATGTGTCCGATCAGAAGATTCTTTATATATATATTGTATATTATGCAATATTTTGAAACCTATCTGGTTTTAGCACTAAGGTTTGTAATACAATAATCACTTTTAAGGTGTTAACTGTCAATTCTTGGTGGAGAGGTATTATATTTTAAAAATAAAACACAATTTGTTTCTACTAATTCCACATGTTTAACATGATCAGGAACGGTTTCACTCATCAGTTGATAATGCTCGCGATGAAACAAACGAATTGTGTTTTATTTTTAAAATATAATAAAATAATGAAAAAATAATGTGTAATCTGTTGTCAACTTAAATGCTACATTTTAAAACGATTTCCTCTCATAATTTGGAACATATTAAATTTTAATGGAGGTTGTTAAGTGAGGGTCGATCGTGAATCAATCTGTTAAAGTCTTTATTATGATAAAGCAATGAAATAAGAATGGTGTTAGAAGAGCAGAACTTCGATGAACTTTAATCAAATTTTTGGGATCGGATGAAAGGTGGGTGAAAAGAAATAAAAATAATACAGATTTGCATGGCTACAAATCTATAAATTGATTAAAAAAAACAATTAAAATTCCTATTCAGGGAAAAACCCGTGGAACCGGAATCGAGCAGGATGAGAGTCCAAGAACCCTTAAATATACCATAATAAGGTACAATTTACCTTGTTTCAAATTTGAATTGTTGAGATTTTGTACATTTCCATGTATTTTGTCACTAACGACCCGGGTTTCGCCTTCAGGCATTCAAGCACACGAGTGAACTCGAACTAGCTCAAATAGACAGTTTATAACGATCATATACAAAATAAAATAGGACAAATTTTATAGCTGTGTCTAAGAAATTAACATCTGGACTAATGACCACCTTACGAGTGAACAGAGGGGGGTTTTTAAAATGAAATTCGAAGAACTACCAAATTCCAACTGATGGGCTCTGCTAGGGTGACCATGGACCGAAGTATTAATATGGGAAATTTATTACTTTGATTTTTAATTTATGTCGTAAAACCGGCGAAACGCGGGTCGTTTTGATATTGAAATTTCATCAAGCACCCTCAGTCGATGTCTTAAATAACCTTATTTCAATTGAAATTTTTGATTTACCTTTTTAAATATTTTATGTTTAATTGGCACGAAATTTACTTATTATACACCGTTGTATATTTTCCAAATGTATTACCAAATTTATAGCGCTGCAGAATTTGAGAAAGGTTGCTCTATGAAAAATCGATTCTTGATAAATATACAAACATTTGCTATTTAAAGCTCATATCTGTATGTATAGCTAATATCTGCAATTGGTCATATTACAAACCGTATCTTGATAAATACCATTTAAAAGTGCCGACATAAGTATATCCATTTGATGCGGAGATCATTGAGTGAAGACTGTAATTGGAGAAATTATCAGAATTATACCCTCACACTACGAATTAAATCGACAGGAAACACATTCAGACTGACAAATTACAACTTGATTCATGATTCCATTAATATTTAACGCTCAATCGTGACTTAAATTCGCTTTCGTTTGTTAAACTCTCACCATTTTACTTTTTTGGCTGTCCTCCAATGACAAAGTAAACAAAAAACGTTCATATGTTTGATGATTGCTAGATTATAAGTAATACTCGAGATTCTTGCACATTTTTACTGCATTTTTTATAGATAAACAAAAATAGAATATTGTTACATCTACACCTACTTGAATGACACATTAATTTTTATTGTACATTGAATATTTAAATTAAATTGTTATTAAAATAAAATTAAATAGAATAACTGCATAGCTATAGTCATCTTAAGTCAAATAAGAATCACTTTAATATTTCTTGTTTCTATTGGATATGGTATAATCCAAGTTTGATAATTGAAGTATCTTTTTTCTACCATTTCCGCTCCCAGCGCTCCTAGTGGAGATATCTCAACAGAAGTTTTCTATGAGAACTGCTTGTTACTCAGTTGCTCAACATATATTATATCGACGAGAGTAGGGATAGAAAAATAGGGATGATACAGGACTAGTGGTTATCTAATCGCTCTCGGTACACCCCGTTTTTTAGGATCGGATGGGTAGGAGGGAATTTTAGACATCACAAACATTCGTGACTACGAACAGAAATCCATAAATCGATCCATGAACCTGTATGCACCAGGATTTGAACCCAAGACATTCGTAACCGTAACCAACGACATTATCAACCGCGCCAAGGAGTCGATTTTTTCTTTCTTGAAGTATCTTTAGTCACTTACAGACCTGACGGCATTTGACGGCTCTCTCCAATTTTGTTGAGTTCTGATAATATATTCAATTTAACAAGGATTCGACTTAAGCCACTTGCTTTAGCATGATTACAAATAAGTGATATTTAAAAAAGAAAAATATCAAAACTCTATCACTCACCAAACATTAAGTATATTTATTTACTACAAAAAGGAAGTTTTTTTTTTTATTCGTTTGTCATTTTTATCGCACTGTTGCTTCCGTCAGATATTGTCTATTGTTAAGCATCCCCAAAATTTTAATTGATGTACAACTTTTAAACAAATGTATGCTTTGGATTTATTGTATAAACGAGTTTTTTTTGACAAAAATGCATACATATTTCCGCTTCCTGTAAGCATTGACCGTAAAATGCAAGTGCATATGATTAATCACAGTGCGTTACAAATTATGCAGTTTATATTACTTATAGCCCAGAATCTACTTAATAACTAAATACAACAGCTTATGATTATTTGTAGCAGCTATCAAATAACTAATAAAATTTTGTAGAACTGAACAGGTTGACATTTTATCTTATTATAACGGAATCCTACCGAGTAAATACAAATTATATCAACTAATAACGAACAAGAGAAGATGTGTACTAGATATTGCCGCCAATGGCAATGTTATATCACCTAAAATCGTAAAATTGTAAGATCAAAAGGGGTTTTTTACAGACTATATCTTGAATTTTAATTACCGACTCTAAACACGTAAAGAAAGTATTTTTTTTATTTTTTTTCGCCAAATTAATGTATAGCTATTATTTTTCTCTGGCATTACTGTGATTAAACACACACATCTATAATTAAATTAGCCTCCTTAAATGTCGTTATGAGTTAGTTGTCATTAAAATTATAATTAAACATGGCTGTGATTACGACAAGTAATTTCCTCGTTGTGCTGTTGTAGACAACAAAATGTAATTTGATTTTTTGTTCAGGCATAAAAGGATATTCTTAACTTATTCATCGTGTATTTGTAACATTTTGATAATAACAAAACGGACGCATATCATAATGTTCCATCGGATTTCCTTTTCGCGAGATAGTAATTATTCCTGATAAATAGAAATCTCATAGAAAATCGAATCCGGTATTTTTACTCTCAATTCTTTCGATGCATTATGTTACATATCGTCGTTTCCATTCAAAATTGTATATCAGCAAAGTCAATTTTTTCTGTAGAGCATAAAAACAGTTGAAAAAACAATCTTCTCGAGTTAAAACAATAATAGCAAACACATTATGAATATTAATATAATTTAAGACATCGACTGAGGGTGCTTGATGGAATTTCAATATCAAATTTGGATTATTGACTACAATTAAATACATATAAATTTGACATTATGAATATTAAATATGTATAAATAATTTAATTAAAATGTTTTTTTATTTTTAACTGTTTTTATATTACTCTCAAAATTTTAGATTTTGTAGATACACAATTTTGCGATGAACACGATGATATTATGGGACAGACGGTATTTAAAAAATGATTGTAAGTGAGAAACTATTGGCTATCTTTTCAGAGACCGTGTGATATATTATAGAAGGAAAATTACTGGTGAATAGTGATTTTATGAACATTTAATTAGTAGAACTCTATTGTAGGTAATAATTTGTTTGATCATCTGAATATTATTAATTTATGTCTTTAGATGTAAATCCTTAAATCGATTGATAAGCGAATTTTTAAAATTTTTGGTGATTCGAATGCCTCTCAGCGCAATCGCGTAATATTCCTCTCGGCTATGACGACCAATCTTTAGAAATTTTTAATTTCGTTTATGTTTTATTTATATGTCTGTTTGTGCTTAAACCTTATGAGTATTGATTGATCTAACTTCGACCCTTTTATCAGCTTGTGTATAGTAATTATTGACGAATGTGTCCTGTTATCTCTAATCAGAAAATACTCTCTTCTTCTAGATATTAAAAAAGGTTGAAAAAAAACGTGAGAAATCACTGATTT
Source organism: Himalopsyche phryganea (assembly GCA_022494535.1). Classification (NCBI taxonomy): domain Eukaryota; kingdom Metazoa; phylum Arthropoda; class Insecta; order Trichoptera; family Rhyacophilidae; genus Himalopsyche; species Himalopsyche phryganea. The sequence goes on along the minus strand of JAGVSL010000061.1, from coordinate 736,515 downwards.
ATGTAGTATTAAATCATACACTCTTGCTAAATAATGTAATGAAATGTGCAATACTTTAAAAAGTAACAGCGAGTGGGTTGGGCGTACCGAAAACACTTTTTCAGTACATTTTTTATCCACCACGATTCACTTACGGGTCCGCAATATTGTGAGATAACTCTCGCTCAGAACAACAAACAGCATTGGGCTGACGTGATTTAGTGAAGTGCATTTTTTTTGTAGAGATAAAAATTGCATTAAATCCTGGAGTTGTGTTGTGAAAGACACGAAAGCATATGCGGAAAACATTATCGTGATGGCGTTTAATGGCTTAATACATTAAATGTAGTATTACCATTAATTTGAAATAGTACCTACTATAAACACCTGCGTTGCAAGTGTATCATGTTATAAAATGAAGTGGTTTGAAAGACAAGGTAATTTTATGACGTATAGGTGTTTTATTTATTGAACGAAAAATATACAAAATTCTTCCATAAAACTTTGGACTCTGATAAATCTGATGAGCCACTATAATATAAATTAATTGTCAATGATATTCCCTATATTAATAATATTCATAAAAATATGTGAATTAAAATAATTTGATTAGAAACTATTATCACTATGTAAATAAATATCAAATAAGACGTTAAGTATATATGAAAGGAACATTAAAATATGGTGACGTTTTGAATGAACCTAGAATTAAAATTTTCTCATTTAAATGGATTGTTGTTCCATTCAAATAAAATTATAGATGTATTTCGTCATGTATTTTGTGTTTTAAAAAGTATTTTAACGACACATATTCATACTATGATATCGAAACAATTAATAATTAATTTTTTAATATTTTGTTGTTTCAAAATTTAAAAATGATTTAAGATCCTTCAAAAAGTTAGTTCAAAGAAATACTTTTTCTTTTTTTGAATCTTTGTAACAGCAATATTAAGCGATATATTTTTGATAACAGTATATATATATATAAACCTTTTCATTGAGATTTATGAGTCAAAATATATGCTTCAAAAGATTAATCGAAAGAATTAACAAACAGGAAAATACAGGAGGGGGTCTTGACTGCAATAAATTATCATGCATCGGTCCTTTTAGTCCTTGCATTTTTACTGATCGAAAGATAGCTCGGAATAATGTTTTCCATGTTGAAAAATGCAAAAAGAATGGCACTGTAAGATGGATTGACGCGACGCGGTAGAAGCAGCCAACTTGTTTGCTCTCTCAGTCGAAATCTTTTTTTTTTAAAGATATTGGCGATCACTTGCTTGAATTTTTAAAAGTCTTATAGAGTTTAATAAATATTTACTTGCGACAAAGCAAATTAATGAAGTTAGTCATAAATTTTAATGATACTTTATAATAAACATAATTAAAAAAAAAACAATTATTTAAAAATAACTTTTTATTAATGAGATTTTTCGTTCCTGCTATTTTTTAATTAAAAATACACTACATCGCATGGAGGGTTATTCGACTATAAGCTATTAATAAGCCGGGGCGTAGTGAGAATGAATAGTCATTTCCTACACACTATCCGTATATTTGTAGAGCGATTGAACAACAACCAGTTCTCGTTAGGAGAAAAATGAATATCTAACAAATTCACTAGATATGTAAAATTTACCAATATTGTCTGTCACGAAAGAGCGAAATTTCTATAATATAATACACTAAGTTTTTGATTGTAAATAGACACTTGTTTTGTAAAGCTAATAAGCAAAGTATTAATTTTATTATGTCGTCGTTATAGTGGCAAAAGGCGTAAAGTTAAAAAGATCATCTACTTTCACGATTATCATGAAATTTAAGTCTTTCTTTTTACATATCTTCACCATTAAGAATTAAAACAACCACTTTATGAGATTCGTCAATCATTAACGAATTCGATTTTATTATTAGTAATTATTTTATATGCTAATGTTAATTACTTTGTTTTGTCACTATTAACTGTGAAAGACACTGACTTGGTTTTTTTAATTACGTAAAAAATATATGGAATATGAATGAGCTTGTTTTTTCAGACGATAGATCGTCCTAAAAATCTATGGTGTTGCATTCTTAACTCAAAACAGCCGATTGTCGACTTATCGCCTTCTGCCACTATGCCGACGATATTGTCGTTGTTCTGAAAGAAGATACTAACTGAAAAATACTAGTTCTGAGTAATTGAGCAAATGTTTGAAATGCCATACCTTTTTCATTTTGTTTGTTTGTACAAAACTGTTTTTAAGAAAAAGTGTAATTTATAAAAATAAGTTTTGTTCTTTCATACGGCAGAGTTCAAAATAAGGAACATTTTGGTATAACTAACTCAATATGGAATTTTTTAGATTTAGTGTTTTCTTTCAGAACAACGACGATATTATAGTTTAACTTTAAAATGTATTAGATTCGTCATAGTTATATGTTTGCACAATGATTTAAGTTAATTAAATGTCAACTTTTAATACTGGCGTGATTGACCTGTCGTACAGAATACGGTATCGCTTGAAATAATATTTATGAAACGAAAAATGAAGTCATCAAATCACTACGCAATCGAAATGTCCATGTGCAATAATTGATGCTCGATTTTTCATTTGCTTGTCATTAAATCTGGAAATATGATTCATATATCGATCTACAGAAAATGAATTATCTTCGGATTCAAAATTTATAGTGATTGAGCGGGCTTTTAAAATAATGTTTCATCAGTTTGGGCCTTCAGCAATGTGTAATTCATATACAAAACCAATTATAATATTGCAACCGTTCTGGATAATATTAAATTTATCGTGCTGTTTTGTTTTGGTTTTTCTCGTTTCGAAGTTTTGGGATGCAAATTATGCTCGTCTCATGCATGCGCAATATTTTTTTCATTTCATCTTTCCCAATCGATGAAAAAGCGTATTCACGAGAATAAATATATTGGGTGATTTAGAGAGATTTCAACACGCGCATTCAATAAATTTTTCAGTGAAATATCTAATGCAATTACTATTTCACAAATTTTTGTGATTTATTTTTGGTGATTTTTTAAAATACCATTTATTATTCAACATATTAACTATCGATAAATACAATTTTTCGATTAAGTAAGGTATAAGCTAAGACTGTTAATTGTAACGATGCTTCGGATGGTTGACTTCAGTTGCGGTGTTAACAGATTCAAATCCCAGTACGGACAGTTTCATAAATTGATTTTCCAATCGATTCGGGAGGGTAAAGGCAATTCAGATTCGGGCTCGTGCTAAACCCGAGTAAAGAATTTAATTTTCAGAAAAATATTTCGGACAATGATCGGGTCATGAGTCAGCCATACGGAAATACTATTCATGACAAAACGTTTATCACTTTAATTTTATTAATATCGTTGAAAAGATGGAAACAATCAAATCAATTGTTTGAACAGTATGGCGTCATCATAATTTTTTTCGGGAACTTGAAGCTGAGAAGCCCATTAAATTGTGCGAGCTAGTTGAATCTAAATCTGAAACAATGGTTTCTTTATTTAAAAATAACCAATCATTATATTCATCAGTCTGAAGATGCTTCTTAAAGAGGCGAAACTCGTCACGTTAGTGATAAACCAAGTGGAATACCTAAGTTATCAAGTTTAATTTTATATTAAAAATGAAAGTCACCGGTGAATCCATAGAAAAAATCATTATATTAGTCGTTCGTACGTTAACAGCGTGTGATCAGTCAGTTTGTTGTAACAGAAAATTCATTTTTAATAAATAAAACTGATTCCTTAAAACTGATTTTCAACATTGAAACAATCGGACTTTTTTTGCTAAAAAATATAAAGATGGGCTTCAGGTTGGGTTGGGGTAATATGTGTGATATTGAGACTCGGCTAAAAGATATCAGGCTTTAATTTTGGAAAATTTCGGTCCCTGCAGACCTCTGATACATATACAATGTTTTGCACAATTCTTCTACTATAACTGATTTTTCTAGTGTGGGCAGGCGTGCATATCGCGGCAGAACTCTTACATCTTTCATGAGGTGTCGTAATGAGAATAAAAAAGTTGTAGAACTATTATTTAATATGTAACACTTGCTTACTTTTAATGATTCAGTACCATCATTATTCCGGCTTAGAATTACGTGCAAAGAATATTCTTTTGATATCATTTTAATGGTACGACTGCAATAATTGTTAGATAAGTGTCAAAAATTTTGCATTACAGCTATGAAGTTATTAAATTACTTTTATTTGTGAAGAGTGTTGCATTACATCGTGTCACCTAATTCAATTCGATAATATATATTTTATTTAATGCACACGTAAAAGATTCGAAATCTCATAATAAAGTCATTTCAGGAGATGATATAATGATATAAGAAAGAATATCTGTGAAATATGTTACGACACTGAGATTAATTATTTAGTCTTGTAAAAAGTCGTGTAGGAATTTTATTGTGAATAGGTTTTTCATTAATATTTATTTATGGAAAAATATCTAAATGTCGCATTTCTACCAAAGTCAATATTGGAAAGCTAATATATATATGTTTACAAATTTAAAAATACGATGAGAATCAATGCAATGATCAGTTCGATAACCTTTCCAACTGGCGTCTCATATGATCGAGGAAAAGAAAAACATATTTATATACATGGGAATAAGATTAAAAAATAGGATGGTATAACCATAAATTATTAACTCTACGAGTGTGTCTTACTGTAGTACTGTAGTCCTATAGTGGACGGGAATATGATAAATTAATATATTTTAAAGAAAGTGAATTAAAGGTATACCCGAAAAGGAAAGTACTCGCCAATAATATATGTATAAAATGGATCTTCTGTGGGGTTGTCGAATGGGGAAAATGAAATAAGCTACTATTACTGTACTAATCAACCACCTAATATGCTCTGAGGGATGGATTCACCCTGAGCCTATTTTTAAAATAGCAGTTTCAGCGTATAGTTAAATTGACTTAAAAAATGTACAATAGTATTCTGAGTTAATTTTGGAAAAAAAATCTACGGTTATTAATCAAAATTTGAAATTGTTAAAGACGATTTTGTATGAAGATTAATTAAAATACTTTTTCCAAAAGAAATGTTGTATTTTTACGCATGCATTATTTAAGGCATGAAATCCATTGTATTAATATATATATAATTTGATTTACTTAATTATAAAATGAAATCTGCCATTTACACGAAGAGTTAAATGGATCTAATTAAATCTGAGAAAAGTTTCCTAAAAATATCATTAATCATCGACAACAATAGCACCAGGAGAGAAGTTTCACAAACTAATTTGACTATCACATTTAATTATATGTGAAGGTCAGTTAACACTAAAGATAAGAATACAACAATAATTAAGTACGAAAGTATTTCGCATAATTATTATACTATGCATTATAATATTATATTGTGTGAGCAAAAAAATAATATAAGAAAACACAATTTAGAATACTTTTCATATCTCATAACATTCGTCAATTATCATTCAACCTTCTGTTCTAGAAATTTTTCGGAGGTTTTAAAATGTTTATGTGTTTTAAACTCCATATATATAATTGTAATAAGTTTGGTTGGCGTTGTGAACGGCTTTTTCATAAAAAGTGAGAAGTTACCCATCGATGTTTTATTAAATAGAAATATATTTATAATCCCATTTTTATAGATCGAGTATTGAATTTTACAAAAATAATAGCGAATAAATAAAAGCTATTTATTTATTTATACCTGTAAATTCTTGTCATAGTTCATTAACCAATTGTTTTACAAACTCGTACCTTGTATTTTTTAACATAAAATTTTATTTAAACAGCCATGTTATGTGTTTATTTTATCTGTTGTTAACGCACGTAATGAGCGAGACCGATGCTGATCATTATGAATATGTGGAAGTAGTACAAACAAGATTATTTACTTAATATAATGCCATCCACCAACAATTGACAGTTAACTTCTTAAAAGTGAAAAGCTATTTATTTGAGAATTTTCAATCGTAAGTCTTCAAAAATCATTCTCAGTTAAGCACTGTAAAATTTTGTTGTAGAACTTTAAAATTTACATCTTTGCATACGTGTATATAATTCCATATATAAACTATCATATTTTAGGAAAAACAGAACACGTCGGAAAGAAATCTTGTTTATAATTTAAAATAGCTGACGATGTTTCCCAGTTTGCATGCGAAATAGGAATAAAGTGACACGCCCTGATATTTTTGCTAAAATTTATTTGTTTCTTGGAAGGTTGGAGTGATCCAACAATGGCATTCGAACACTTTTAATATCGCAATGCTCCGAATAATTTATAACTAATGTTAGCTAGCCGAACCGGTTTATGGCCATTAAAAAGTCATCGGTTGCTAACCGACGAGGGGCTATAGCTAAAAATTATAAAGCGTTCAATGGACGGGTCTATTATAGACAATAAGGTGTGAAACCTACAGTGGTTGAGGTTTGATTTTCCTTTTGGCAGAGGCGGCCCTCGGAGCCGACCGGCGTCGCAAGTGATTATAAATTGTTTTTGTTTGTTTTGAAATTGGACTTAATTTAAAGTCGTTGTTGTGTCAATTGCATTATAGCTAAAAGGTAAATTCATGTGTTAAGTAAATGTAAATGTAGACTCAATTTTATGTGTTAGTAATATTTTTGTGTAATAAACCACTGCATCTTTGTTAATTAAATAAGAGATGAACTGGATTTGAAATGAAGTTTGCTTGAGATCCCAGATCTACCGGACGTTGATAACCACACATTCGCCTCTCTTCAATTGGGTCTTTTCAAAATATGTGATTGACCAGGAACTGTTTTATTACGTCCAAAGTTTTCAATTGATTAATCCCAGTTAGATATTTTTAGTAAACAGGATTTTGTAGTATGGGAAGGATATTATCTCGATCGTTGCCCTCGGAATTGAACGGGATTTTAATTTCGCAATGCATTTTATCTTTGTTATTAACTAGAAAATCTATTTGCTTTGTTTTAACGATCCAAATATGAACAAAACCACGTCTTTAATGCAGGCGTAAGCAGCGAATTACGTCTTACAGAAAAGCAGCGCCGCGATTGCGCCACAGGTAAATTATTTACCCTAATGAGATCGTATTGTGTAAACCAGTGCCAGAGAAAAAGGAGAACAATATTTTCATGTTGTGATAATTATTTGGCAATACAAATCTACCCTGGTAAGCCCAGTTATGGTATACTCATTATTTTGTATTTTGATATTCCTATAAATTAAAATACCATATAGTAAATACGATTATCAGGGGTGTTGAGTGGCCCAAAAAAAAAACGCGAACCCGACTCCGACTCCGACTCAGAATACGACTAGAAAAGTCTAATTTTGTGAGGTCTTTTCCTACTTTTATTATTTATATGTAATTAATTGGTCTTCAAATTAAGAACTTATCAACCAATCGGGCAAAGAGTCAATTTTTTCATATTATACATTTATATCGACTGTGGAAAGGAAAATTAACGTAACCCACCGTAGAGATAAATATATAATATATCGACTGTAGAATGGCAAAAAGACTTATCCCTCCGTCTTTTCAATATATATTTTTTTCGATAATCACAGTGTATACAAATTAATACCCGTTTGGTTTAGGCTATGCACAATATTTTTTGTGTGTTGGTTACGTCCTTTTTTCTTTCCACAGTCGATATGTGTATTGCAAGACAAGAAGATGTTATAGGCATAAATAAAAATTGAACAAGCAGAAAAGAAAAGAAAAATAATACAAGCAAAAATTCACATTATAGAAGAAATAGTCGGAGTCTCTCGTTCCTTACAACTCCGACTACGGCCAAAACAGCGCGACTCCACGATTTCTACTCCGACTCCGATTTTGCAGCCTTGATTGCTATTGAATAAAAAAAAATCATACATCTTATATATCATGACTTTAGAATAATACTAATACAGTATGATAGCTGAACTAAATATTGAAACTTTTAATGGCGTCCCTAATGACTAAAAGACCTTTATAACAGATTTGAAAACTTTCTAACGCTGATTTTTAAAATGCTATCCACTGTAGCCAATTAGTATCTCTCGTTATTCAGTTTTGTTTTTGTACTCTTCAAATTAATTATATTTAAAACATTGCTCCATTAAATTATATAAAATGTAAACAATTTTATTATTGGACCTGTTGTTTTAATGTTGACAATTAGACAATCAAAACGCTTCTTGTCTTCCACAGCTTATTTACCAATATTTCTGTTGCATACAAAACTCTATTTCATTATAACATTCTAATCTCTTTCCGGCGTATTGGATGTATCTTAAGCTAAAAAAATAACTTTTAAAGCTTTCCAAAGTTATTACTTATACCATTATCGTTGGATTTTCCTTTTGATGAAACGTAATGTAGTCTTTTTTAGATAATTTATGCACGGCACTGTACGTAAATCCACAGGATGCCCCTAGGCCAGGGCCACACGCAGGGCGGCAATCATTTTGTTAGCAAATGAATAAAAGCAAGAAAATCAAAACCAAATTTCCACAACATTCACAGAAAACAACTAATGATGTGTATGATTTTATTTTAATTCTATCTTTTTCCTATATTTTTCCAAAGAAGTAACATCATTAGATACAAAACATAGGATTTTATTATGCTTAAAACGTTTCCATTTTTAAACGTCGGTTCCGGGTTTCGCCTATTCCTTCATGCGTTTGAGAATACAGATGAACTCCAAAATTATATTATGTACTATCAAAATTTATGTCGAGATTATGTCCGATCTTAATGTGGAGCAGATGGCCTCGATGACGGATAGTCAATAGAAGTTTTTACAGAATATGAGAACTGCTTGTTGCTATAACACCGAGTAGAATAAAAGTCCACAAACAATATAATGTATTTAATTAAATACATGGAAGTGTACAAAATCTCAATAATCCAAATTTGATATTGAAATTCCATCAAGCACCCTCAGTCGATGTCTTAAATTATCTTAAAATATAACAAAAGTTAATGAAAAAAAAAATGAAAATTAACTGAATTAGTGTAAAAAATCGTACTGGATTTTCCGTATTGCTTCACACATAAACACTTTCCTCATAACAATAATTATTACATTAACACACGTTTGCCATCTGTAAACAGTGTTTTTGTCAAACTTGTGTTAAATTATACATAACATTTAACATTCGCAAGAAGACGTCATACAAGTGTATAACATCTCAATACATGCGCGGAAAACTGTATTGAAATAATATAAGCACAAAACAAAAATTAGTTGATACAAATAAACTAGTAAGTTCGGAACCGGTTGTTCCAGAACTAGGCCACTGATGACAACTGAAGCAACTTAATACTTTACACGCTTACCAAAAAGAAGATTCGAACATAACGCTTGATGTATAGTTATTATCGGTAAACCAATTTTTACAAAGCATTTACAAGATGGAGAGTGTATGGCGTTTTTTAAGTTTGGCAAGTTTGGCAAGTTTGAATCAGGTTAATTGAATGCAGTGCCATAGTTAATCAGTAATATAATATATAATCGACTGTTCAACATCGTTTAATTGAAACAAACCATAGATGGGTTGTATAATATATGAATTCACAGCCCCAATTGAAGCGGTAGAGTTGCGAACATATCAATTATTAATGTTTTGAAAAATATCCTAAAAGGCTTTTTTCTGCCATTTCATCATAATGTTAGGGTACATATTTATAATATAATACACTAATAAATTTATCGCTTTTAATGATTTAATTGTCAATTCTTGGTGAGAAGACATTTTATTTTTTACTTTTTTGTCGGAAGAAAATGAAGCCGGTCCGAACATTTATGTCCACAAAAAAAATATGGAATTATATTTCATTCCTTTCTACTCAACTCAATCACGTAAAACGAGGTGTAGATGAATTGAATAGTTCTATTCTTAACCTCTGAGATCTTGGATGTTGAATACCTAGGAGTCGTTAAAGCGTCTTCTGTTTGAATTCTCCACATTGGGAGCGAAAATTGTTGGAAATACTATATCAAATAAAATCAAAGAAAGAAGGCTACAAGGGAAAAAATGGGAACGTCAACAATTTTGTGAAATTGAAATGTGAACGTCAAAAGTAATCTAAATATGGTGTGTTGTATGAAATAACAATAACACTCCTCTAAAATAATCAGTAAGCACTACGAAAGAAAATAAAATTAAACAATTTTGTATTGTAAACATAAATTTTTTATCCTTATTAAGCCTACATTCTCTATTTATCTCCTGTGCCATTCATTAATATGAAATATCGCTCGCTTGCTTGAGAAGCAAGCCAACTCATAATTGACATATTGTGAATCTATCAAGGATTTGTGTTCTACTTAATCGTGGTTTTTTTAATGTTTCACCCCATTATTAAAACTCAAAATATAGTTTAGTGTACATTCATTGCATATTTATTTATTTTCCCACACAAACGTCATTTGAAAATATGTTTTTTTTTGCACTATTTTTTGTATATAATTATTTGCTCGTTTACGTACTTCAATGTCATTAGTATGTAGCATTAAATAGTTAAATGCTTTAAATTATAAAAATTATGTTTCGTAAATATCTAGATTTTCCCACGGTTGAAAATAAGTCTTTTTAAATGAATGATAAAATAAAATAACCTACATGTTAATTTTTACCAAAAGCGAAATCGGTTTTATAGATGAATTTACAACAATTTATGTTATTCAAATGTATTATAAAACGGCAAATAATTATTCGGTCAGTAACAAATAATGAACGATCAGCAAATAATTAATAATGACAAAATTTATAAAGGTTAGGTTAGGTTCAATTAAAAAAATGAAGGTTTTATATAAATATCTGACCGTTTAATTTAATAACTGAACATTTTATACAAATATCTGACCGTTTATTTTATTGACTGACAACGTGTAACAGACCATTTATCGAATTAGTTACTGATAATTTATTATTTCTTACTGACCAAATTTGAGATAGGTATTGACCCAATAAATGCAAGACTTTATAAAATCACCTTCAGTGCTGTATACTGAATCTGTGCCTTCTTAAAAACTTAATAAAACTATGTAGTTGTTATTAACTTTTAATACTAATGATAAGAATATAAATGCAAGGTTTCCGATCTAACGGAGTCTATTTGAACCACATTATGGATGTTCATTTATTTAATATTTTAAATATGTGAATGTTTTATAGACATATTTTATTTATCTAATATTTTTACGATGTTTTTGTCTACCATAACTGTGTGTCGTAGTTCGAAATCATCAAAATAACCGTCAGAAAGATGCCGCTGAAAGATGAAAAAGAAGTTCTCTACAGCACGTTTTTAAAAATAACTAAACCTCACTCTAAGAAAAATCAAGAAAATGGTGTGATATAAACATTAAATATTTACTCATATAACGCAATATTAAGATACTAATGAATATGATAGTTCTCATAGCTAATGTTTATTAGGTTGAAAATATTTATTCACCAAAAGAACACGACCGTAATCAAACTATGAATTATTAGTCAATTGTTTAAGCACTTCTGCTTCCAATACGGAGTATATGGAGTTGATACTTGATACCTAATTGACTATCTTTACAGAAGTTGTTCATTGTATACAAAGAGCATTGATTATTCCACTACAGTACTATATCGAGTTGAATTAAGCAAAATAAATCGTATTATCGGACTTGAATTGACGGATTAGTGACAATTAATCATTAATTAATTGCACATTATAAATTTCAGTACGAAGCTAAAAAAAGCTCTGCGTTATATATATAATTAAATCTATTAAAAAAGCATAGTTATTTTAACTGTTATAATTACTCCGTTAGTACAGCATCTTATTTCCCGTAACGCAGCAAAATATATCCTCTTATTCTTCTCGCGCAACAAACAAAAAATGTTTCATTCTCATGGGCGATTAAATCTCTACACCTTCCGTTTAAATAACCGTAATTATGAATGCGGCAGTGTGTAATTTAAGCAACTTGACTGTCAGAGATAGCATTAAGCAAATTATATTATGCAGAATAAGGTAGTGAAACTAAAGTAATGTCATCAGATTAAAGTTTTCATTAAAAATAATAACAACGTTGAATCAGCTTCTTGGACTTTTGCTCTGTGTATTATGATTATGTAACGTTATTAAATACTTAAGCGGGGGATTAAAATATATAATAATACTTTGTTCAGTCTGAATGTGTAGCATATGGACTCCTAATAGAGTAGACTTCAATAGTACTTGTTACGATTTTTATTCAGTCGCTCAACGTTTATTTTTTAAAGAGAGTAGAAATGAAAGATTGGGACTAGAAAATAACTAGAAGAGACTAATAGTTAGGTTATCGCTATCTCTACACCCTGTTATATTATGAGTTGATGTGTGGGAGGGAAGTATAGACATTACACATGTCCATGCTTTCGAAAAAAAGTTCATAAATTAATTTAGTTTTCAATCGAAAGTGTTCGTACTGGGATTCGAGCACATGGACACCGCAATTGAGGAGGAAGGCGTTGAGCACTCGGCTACATACCCAGTAATATATTACAGTGTTTAATTAGGTAGGGATACGGTTTGATTCTGAGAGTCGAATCAATATAATAAAATTAAATGAACTTGTAGAGGATAAATATTATTGTTGATTTATATTGACGTGACCAATCGTTGAAAACGACGCGAAGAGAGTGAAAGCGATAATATATTTATTAATGCTTTATTTCCGTTATTATTCTATATTCTTCTTCTAAAAAAAGTAAAAGACTAAGCTTACAATAGTGGTAATCGATTTATATTGGGAGTGGACATTGTATATTTAAAAATAAATTACTAAGCCGAATATTAAAATCGTAATAAGTTTTTAAATGAAATCCATTTAAGATATCAACGCAAACATATTCTAGAAATTCAAATTATAGTAGTTTAATACACCCCGAAGAGGCAGGCGCTAGAGCAGAAAAGCAGATACTCTAAACTTTCCGCACACAACCTTCCAGCAATCGGCTACAAGTCGGAATAAATTGTCCCGAACACAATAGTAAAGCCCCGAGCTCAACGGATATATTGCTTTATTGCAGTTTGGTTTTTGTAACAATTTTTTACAGATTCACAAATTTCACATATGATAACAGATTATTGAACTCAATACAGATGATAACTTCAAGATGATTTCCCCCCCAGTTTATGACAAAACACCTCACTCTGTAGTAATGAGACAATCCATCCTCATAACGCTGATGACGGCTTTGAAAAAATCGATAATTACAACGATTAATGACTGAATTTACTCAATGCCTTGTTAAAACATCACATAGGATTTTTGCAATTTTAAGGATGGTTATAGGCGATTCTGGACTTTTTTGAAGGTCCAAGTCTGTCCAGTAAGTTTAGATCGGTGTCAAGCTGTAACATAAATTTTTAAGAATACTTTGGTATAAAGCTTTGTTTATGTCTTTCTCCAAATATAATAAATTAAAAAAGAATGCTTGAAAAATATTTAGAATTCCTAATAGCAGAATGCATGCATAGAATTTAAAAATAATTCGAGCCCTGGATACACGTAAACGGAACGAATATAAACTTGTTTTATTTGATTTATGGAGAAACTAATGACTGCGCAACGATAGTACATTATATTAAATTGAAAAACAATAGCGAGAGGAACGTCAGATCTGCTTTTGAGTGTCTACATATATTTAATAGCCAAAGTTGATTAAGATTAATGACTACACGAAAACACAATTTATTGGCAGCTGCAGAACAAAAGTAGACGAAAAATTCCAATCCATCACGGCCTCTCACTTTTAAAATGTACATACTACATTGTATTTCGCGAAATCCAAACATCGCAAAACTAAATATAAAAACTGCGAAGGAGTCCGTAGATGATCAGAAAAGATAAGTGATTGCATGCCAAATTGAGATTATCACGATTAGAAGATTAGCAAAGGAATTATTGATTGAGCCGATGATCTAGAACTGTTGTAGCGTTTATTCTGTGTTTATTGCCAGGCTGAAAAAATAATCAACGAAATTGCTGTTGCAGCATTTTGCATGATCTACACGCGAATTTTTAGGAATTAATTATGTTGATCCAGTTAAAGCTTCTATAAAAAATATGAATAATTACTGTGTTCTTTCGAAAGAGTTAAATTTAGTTTTATTTTCATTTAAGCTATTTAAATATTAACTATGCCTGAGTGTATCTATTCAATTGATTTAATTATTGAAGCATGGTATGGTGAGTGTAGACTCATATTTCTTAATTTTTTTAAAGAATCAGAAAGTGTATATTAAAGTACTCTAATAGCCCATTTTTTTATGTAGTCCATCAGTCAGTTTGACTCTATTATGGCTGAGGAAGTTAATAGTATTTAATTCTTAAGTATGTTGTATTATAATAATATAATATAGAGGATACATTGACAAAACGAATGAAATCAGTTTTTGATAACTTTATGTTTTATATGTCAAAATTTAGGCAATTTAACCCTCTACGTAATGGTAGAACGTATGAAGTCATAGGTTATAATAGATTTAAATTAGAAACAGTATTAAGTTATATTGTAATTGTTTAATTCTGGCAGAAAGCAGGTATATTATAATTGAGTTCTACCAAATAAGTTCCGATTCAATCAATAAATTTGTTAAGCTTATGTTTTAACCAGATGGTCTCATGTTGAAGAGTATTGTATTATTAACTCTCTTGCATTCCGCAATCATTTAGCGAAGGTTGTTAGTACAAACTATTGCCTGTTTGTATTTACTATTGCATCACGTCTTCCCGTTAACGAAATCATTTTCCATATACGGAGTAAATGCAAAATAACCAGTCCGGTTGCAAAAGACCTGTAAAGTACAAGCAGAAATGTTTATCATGATGGACGACAATACACAACTACATTTCAAAGAAACCTTTTTTACTTAAGGTATTACTTTTGTAATATATTCTATCACTTGTGTTGTCATCGTCACGGTTAATAATGTGTATTGGATGTTGGACATTTTCTGCTCTATCGCTGACTTTAGACAATCAAAATGAATTTAACCCGATAAACGCGCTGGACATGTTTACATGACCAAGACTTTATTTCGTATGTTCAGCCAAACCTTCTAGTTTGTGGATATACGCTTTAAAAAATAGTTCAAACCTTTAGGTAGAGAAATTAGGCAACAGATCATGGAAATCCCAAGTATAACATGAGGAAATATATTTTTGAAAAAAGCTCTCGATATTTAGTCTTTCAAATTTCAGCTTTGAACTGCCGATACGCAGCATTAATTGTCAGTCCTATGTATTACACATACTTATGCGACGCGCTTGTTTGTGTGAGTGTCAGTGATGTGTATAAAGAATAAGATACATTTGTTAGCGTCTTCATTTTCTTCAATTTATTTTAGTGAGAATGCAACGAGTGCAGTTTACTTCTTGATGTATTACTTATATATATTTCACATAAATTGATCTATATTTATCGATAATGAGCGTTTTAACAGACCAATTGACTGAAAATAAATTAGAGCGAAAACGGCTCGCTCTGTAAGGATTAAAAGAAATAAGCCACCATTATATAAAGGTTATACTGACAGAAGGCATTAAGTCATAAAAACAAGATATGAGATAGTCGCATTTAAAACATTACTCTTTTTGCTCTCTCCCCCAATTAAAATTGTGATTTAAAAAGATTGTTTTTACATTATAACGAATAATCTTTTTGGCATACAAATCATAAGATTTGGTATCGATCATATCATGATTTCTACCAGAATGAAAAAATAACAATACGACTTAATACTGTTCTTTTTAAACCCACTATATCCATATCCTATGACTTCATGCGTTCTACCAGTAGATACGTAGAGCGCTAAATTGCCTACACTTTGACGAGGAAAATAGAAAACCATCAAAAACTGGCTTAATGCGTTTTGTCAGTATACCCTCGATATGTTCCACATTAGTATCGAACGTCAAAGTTCTTAGCATTTTTTATTATACTCTATTTTAAGATAATTCACGCATGTATAAAATAAAAATACAAAAAAGAGCCATGGCATATTAAATCTATTGAGGCTAAATATATGACAAATTTATTGTTTTATTGGTTTTCTGTAAACCACATTTTGCTGTTAACGAAAAAATAGAGCACACAAAAAATGGTGAGTTGTGGTTAGTTTTCAGAAGAATTTCGCTTTCAAAAAACTGGTTTTTACCATATGAAGCGAAATCTGTACCCAATTACAGCTTCTTCTGTACAAACCCTGATTGTAACTGATGTGCAAAACTTTTATGTGTATCAGTGGCTCGAGCATATTGTTGATTTAGTACAAATTTCGTTTCTAATGTAACGGAACACTGACATTTTTATATCTGTGGAATAAAACACTCTACGAGGCATAGACTAAACTCGTATCACAATGTGAGAGAGTAGGTAAACGAAACAACAACATCTGTCTCGCCGCTCGATGGAGGAAGGTGGAGAGCAGGGAGAAGCGGGGTGCGGGCTTCAACACACTTCAAGGCCCGCGTCCTGCGACAAAGGACAAACAAAGGACAAAACAACGGCTCCTTCGTCTTCCATTAAAACCCCAGTCGTTTATCCGTATACTCTTCTCGTTTATTTGCAATTAGTTTCAGTTAGTTAAGACATTAGACACAACAGAATTACACACTTTTAATTTAAACTCTGTAAGTGGTTTTATAGTAAGCGATGAAATAAGCCGCTCCGCCGGCGACCTTCCCCGGTAAAGGTCGGGACCCCACTGACGCTGGCAGGGTCGCAGGCCCTTCCCCCACTTCAAACTGCAAACCAACAACAGCAACCAAACAAATACGACACAACTCTTAAACGCCTCAGGAAGGGTATTACATTTTTAAATTTTCATTAATTGGAAGAGTCTGCAGATTGGTTTTGAAGACCCAGTCCGCCCCATAAGTACGGGGCGGTGTCAAATGTTTATAATAGCTTTATTCAGTGTGTTTCACCATTTAAGTGACCTAAATTTTATCTCTTCAGAAAACTATCGGGATGGGGAGTTTGCTTCGAAACTGGAATCGAAGTCTCCTCCATACTGACTATTATAAAGCAAATGTAAAGCAATATGGAAATATAAATATGAAGAATAATCAAAATTCAACGTCTACGCTGAACTGGAACTGTAGTCGAAACACCAGCGAGTGCTGCGTCTCTGCAATTGGTATAAGAAGGAGGATGAATGAGCGGAGTGGAGGATTTTGACTTGGTCAAGGTTCACTACCGACTGTAGCGTCAGGTAATAAGATATTTGTATATCATCGGAGTGCGGTGGATGTATCTATATCTTTTCCAAAAACCAAACTTGTGTATAAGCAAGTCGGATAAAAGAGCAAACTCCAGCATATTCTTATATATCGTGATTGAGCAAGAAAGAGAAAAATTCACTGCACGCGCCTGATTATATTATTACTTAAACTAATGTGAACGCCATAGATGAAGATATTGAAATTCATACTGACGGACTGATTTTTGTTTGTTTGCCTCATAATTTGCGTCATGATGGAACTGTTTGTATTGTCTATACACGCCGCGGACGCTTAGGTCATGAGAGAATTTCATATCTATATGTGTATGTGATAATAATAAAACGTATAAATATAAGCTTACAGACCGGTCTGGGATATTATATATAAGATGATCAGAACTTACATAGTTTATTTCTTGCAGCTGTACATAACTCTTCTATAATAAGTATTTTAGCCACTTTCTTGAGGAGATTCACCATGCCTAGGGAAGTTATAAGATTTTCATATTGAATTGAAAATACTTCGCCATCGTATTCAGTATTCACTGTAAAACGACATGTAGGAGAGTTATTAATTAAACACGTGTTTCCATTACGAATCAAAGTGAGTAAGTTTCGATTAAAGGCCTTTCAAATCTGTCCACGGATTAATAATCTCTGTAAGACGATAATAGCAGTAATCCTGCATCTAAGCCGACGATATATCATTTCAGTTTCTCTTTATAAGTTATGGGTGAATGTTCATAAATATAGTCGGATGCGGCCGCGATGCTGGTATCTTACCGGACAAGTGGCGGGTCACCCACTTTTTAGTGAACCGGCCTCCGCTTCTAGCACACAGCACACAGCTGAAGATCAACGCCTCATTCCATATTCATTCGCAGATGCACTTCTATAATCTCAAAAGCACACAGCTTGGTGCATTTAATTGCAGGTTAGCCGGTGGTTGGTGAGCAGTGTACACTTAAATCGATTCTACTCACACACTTGCCTCGTTTTAACTCGTGAGAGATTTATGACGTCATATCAACAAGTAAATTAATTAAATTTGTTAAGATAGCATCGGTACCCCAAATAAACAAAGCAGTAAATAAATTTCGGTCATTTAACAGAGAGCGAAATAATAGTTTCGAAAATTATTATCGATTAAAAATGAATAAGTTTAAATAGAAATCAATTATTGCAGTATTACCAAAGTTACTTGGCCGCCGCCAACTAGAATTGTCAGTCTAGAATTTATTTTTCCAATTGCCATTTAATGCAAAATAAAAATCTTGTCTACTTTTAATAACCGTCGCTAAAATATCAGTTATGGAATTTATTGAAATATCAGTTCTGCTTGAGTATGGCAACATTCCTAATGTGACGGTGTCACCCTCACTAGCGGCTAAGTTAAATTGGTATATCTATAGTAAGTAAAATTATATTTTGCTCTCTTGAAACATGACTAAAAGTAAAATACTGCTTTATTCACTGGGGTGTTCAAATTTGAATGATGCACCAAAAATTTAAATAAAGCGTTGACGTTTGATAATATGGAGATTTTAGTCCATATATCATCAAAAGTCATCGCGTAACAAAAATATTCTCTCTTTCATTAATTAATCATATATTCTAATCAAAAAGTGAAAGGTGGTCTCGATTATATATAAAACATATAATTTTTGATTAGACTATTTTTATAAAATGTCTTTCACTTTCAAGGTACTGTCATGGTGGAAAGGCATTATATAACAAAAACCCAATTTGTATTGTACTAAATACTTCCACATTTTTATAATGATCAAGACCGGTTTCGCTCATCACGAGCATTACCAACTGCTGCCAACTTTATCAGTCTTTGATAAGCTTCAAAATAATGACAGGGTTTTTGAAAAAGGACATCATTTTGATTTGAACCGACTCTCTAGTGTACTAACAAAAAATAATATAATCCGTCAGAAATACCTACAAATTGAAAACGGCCATATGGTAAAAATATACTCTTAATTATTTAACTTCTATGCATAGTTCTCTTTATTCTTCTTTAATAGAATCTTTTCTATCGAATACTTCAGCTTTATATATAAAAATGAATGCTTGTTTGTTTGTTTGTTCTTTATGCGTTCCTTTACCATTCATGCGATTTCGATGAAACTTTGTTGAGTTGTTGTGCGCACACCCGTGAAGGTTTCTGAAGAAAAAAATTAAAATCTGAAATCTAAAAAAGAACCAAATACGTACGAACATCTCGGAAAAATATTCTGATTTATTCGTGTACGCACCAGATGGAAAAACAAAAAGTATTGTGTACCCAAAAGAGAGTTCTGCACGGGCCCGTGCTCGGGCGGGTAAAGACAATTCAGATTCGGGATCGGGCCGGGCCAGGAATTCAAATTTAAGAAAAACAATTCGTACTACGGTCGTATATTTCGTATATGTCGCGTCATGAGTCAGCCATAAGGCAATGGTTTTAATAATTTAAATAATTTATTTCACATATGCTATGAATATCGTTGGAAATATGAAAGCAATAATATTTATTGTTTGAAAAGTATAAATGATTATTTTAAAAAAATCGGGCTTTTTTCTGGTTGAGAAAAATAAATCTGGGCTTCGGGTAAGGTTCGGGTTACAAGTATGATATTGAGACTCGGGCTCGGGCCGAGCCGGGCTAGAAGATGACGGGGTAATTTAATGAATTTTCTAATCCAAAAGCATATAAACATATTTAAAACACAAATCCTCTCTTTCTTTGAGTGGCATTGCAACGCAAGCCGGGTATTCACTAGTTCTCTATAAACCTTACGAGAGAATTATATTAATATTCAATCCTTTTTTCGTTATATAATGAATAATGAAGTTTTGAAAGTCGCTAATTTGAGATATAATAAAAGCCTTTTTTTTAGTGTTGCAAAAAATGCAGTATACAATGGAAAAATTAGCAAATACACCTTCCATAAATCTGCAATATTTTAAATTGGCACTTTCTATA
The DNA here is from genome assembly GCA_022494535.1 of Himalopsyche phryganea. NCBI lineage: Eukaryota > Metazoa > Arthropoda > Insecta > Trichoptera > Rhyacophilidae > Himalopsyche > Himalopsyche phryganea. The sequence continues at coordinate 716,316 of JAGVSL010000061.1, read as the reverse complement.
AAACGATAAATAATTTTCATGCCATTTAATAACTTATGTTTTACTGGAAACACAATATTTTAATGAGCAATATAATATAGGGTGACCAGATGCGGACACTTACCTCAGACTTTGAAATGAAACATGGCATTTTGGAAATCACACGTATTTATTGAAGCTTACTTTTGTTTTAAAAAATATTTTGTTTCTTCGATTGAATTATACATTTATCACAACATAGATGAATAGAGTCATTTGTTTATTGTGCTTACTCTATCTATGCTAGAATGCAAGAGCGAAGGAATGAATACGATTCGTTTTGTGTCATCGATAATGAAAAGAAACGATAACATGAAAAATGCTTTGCTCAGCAAACTTTCTTGTTATTGAGCGCGGAGTTGAGAGTTCAGATTCTTTAGATTATATTCCTAAATTAGTAAATAAGAGCACATTTACTATTTCAGTGTTGCAATGTCAAAGAGATATTTTCATTTTTTTTACGAACAGTTTTTTACCATTAATTACTTAAAAAAACAGGACAAATGGTCAACATAGTTGGCTTTTGGTTGCGGTACTCTTGGTCTCAAATCTCAGTACGTACAGTTTCATAATTTGATATTTCAATCGACTTTTGTTCAGAATATTTGTCATGTTTAAAAATTATTTCTTACCCAGCCAATCCTAAAAATGGAGCGTAGCGAGAGAGATTAATTGACTACTAGAACTTTCCAATACATATCCATATAAATATCTCTTCCAAAAAGAGAGTCTGAGCAACTGAATAATAAGCGGTTCTAATAGAAAACTTCTCTCAAGTAAACTCCAGTAGGAAACCATATCCTCCACACTGGGATAAGGCATGGAAATGAATAAAAATTGGGATAAATAAAAAAAAGAAACATAGTGGATGTTTGGCCACCCTAGTTATGGACATCATTTCATTTAGAAATGCATTATTGGATAGTTATATTCTATCTTATATAATCTAAAAGGCGATAGGTCTTTCTTATAGGTACATATATTTTTTTTAAGAAATCTTTAAAGCTATTTATATTTATGGCTCATAATGTATTACCTTTTCTGTACATTACATATTATTTTATGGGTGTAATAAAATATTAATTGAATAAATACAGCTTCGTTTTATATAATCGCATCAATATTGTGTCGGGTAGTTAATTAGTTTTGTTTTTGAAGACGGTAATTAAATGAATGGGCCTACAATCAAGGAATATGTTCAAAATACGTTTCATTATATATCTAGAAAGTGTAAAAGTTATCTCATTGTGAATTCAGTTTATTCATCTACACCAGCGGTCGTCAACCTTTTTACACCTACCGCCCATTTTTTCATATTTCATATTATAATAAAATATCCTTATCGCACACCAACATCGCAGTATTTCAATCCAGTGTAAGTATACAATAATTTATAGAAATGTAAGATTTGAAAAAAAATTCTTTTTAAATCTAACTTTTTATGTATACTATAGAAGGAATGTGTTGACATATTAAAGAAATGGTGTGAATTGAACATTTAAATTTCAAAAGTGACGTTTACGGTCGCAAATCTAATAAGGTACTGTGTTTACAAACAAGTTGAAAGACGACCCCTAGGCCAGAACAAGACTAATATTTTGTTCTATTCGCATAGGTATAAGCGAGAAAGGTAGAGAATAGGTGAAGATAAAAAAAGGACAAAAATACCCGATTCCTATGCAAACTTACCTCAGCCGCCGGGTTGGCGTATCGATTTGTCTACAAAATTTCTTCAAGTAAACTTATCCGCGAGTCGAGTTTAACAGATGTTTTCGATGAAAATATACAAAAAAAGCTAAATTACCCACCGCCCACTATGGAAACGTTAACCGCCCACTAGTGGGCTGTACATAGCAGTTTGACAACCAGTGATCTACAACTGTAAACTTCTAATTTAGTAGTGTGACAACAAGCCTTAATATATCATCAATGGCAGCAATATTATACCCTTTCGTTACCAATTGTTTTGCCATATTTTTTGTCGTAAAACACCAATCACTTGACACCGCCCCGTTTAAATTTAATATGTAATATCTCTCCTAAGGTATTCAAAAATAATTTGTCATATTTGTTTGGTTACGTTATTTGTTTACAGTTAGAAGTAAACAAAAAGCTTGCGATCCTGCAAGGCAGTCAGTCGTCCCTCGGCCTGAAGGCTGTGCGGTTATCAGCCGACACAGCCGTGGCGTGGGTCAAAGAGACTTACGACCTATCATAAAACCGCTTGCTTCGCTTTTAAATTGAAATTGTGTATTTTAAATCTGTTTGTGTTTGTGTAACTGTCTTTGAGAAATTTATAAGTATAAACTAACTGCAATTAAAGAGAAAGAATACTGAATACGACCGGGTTTTAATGGAAGACGAATGAAGCTGTGAATTATCCTTTACCCCACGCCGGACTCGGGGCTGTCGAAGTGTGTTAACGCTCCGCACCCCGCTTCTCCTCGCCACCACCTCCCTATCAAGCAGCGGACATTTCTTTCCTACTCTCTCACACTGTTATGGTATTAGTGATCAATTCATGGCAGAAAGGCATCATATATAACACATTTCTTCTGAAATAATTCTATCAATTCGCTACTTAATTTTGTTTATGACGAGCATTTTCAACTTCAAATCTTTTATAATTAAAATCAAAATTTTGAACTAAAACGCGTCTGGTTCAAAATACTCTACGCCTCCAAATATTGATATAGAGACCTGCGTTAATTGGGTCAGTAACTTTTTCAATTTTTGGTATATTAATAAATTAAGAAGTCAGTATGTTTTATAAAATGGTCAGTTTTTTAATTTACCTAATCTATCCTAACCTAGCCTTTATTTATTTGCCAATTATTTAATGAGCAAACATAATTATTAACTGACCATTTATTATTTCTTACTGACCATTTATCGAATTAATTACTCAGCAAATAATTAGTTGCCTGTTAAAAACCTTAACACAGCGAATTTATTACTTTGGGAATTTCAAAGCGTTTCTAATAATAATAATCGTTGTTTCTCCAAATGAGCGAAATCTGACTAAAACCACTATGGGTTTAACCAGTTCATTGAAAGTATCGTGACATTAAACGTATACCTTACAATAAAGAAGATTGTACATTAGGATGAAAAAAATCCTCGTAAAGATAGATAAATGTGTAAATGTACATGTTGTGTTAAAAAAACGCAGGCAGACATCAAGTAGTAACCTTCGTTTATCATTAATCTGATAGAAAGATAAACATACCGAATTATTTCTATAGTTTAAAGAAAAGGCCTTCAGTTTTTACTTTGCATACTTTAAAGATAAAATTCTTTTGTATTTCTATCGTCTGTATTGTTTCACGATTTCAGGGATAGAATTCACGATAGTAATTTGATTCGTTTTTTGCAGAACCAGCGAGCTGATCGCCCTGATAGCCTTGTCTTCGACATTGTTCCTGTTCTTGCATACACGTGATCTCAATACAAAACTTCGCCAGATGCAAGGACGACTGCAGCCTGATGATGGTCTGTCTTCGAACCAAATCACGTCTGGTAAGTCAAATATAAATTAATTAAACCAAAGTACACGAAAGGAATATCTAATGCTGCCATAAATACAACACGCTTAACGTTTACCTCAATTTATTGTCTGATTTTTGGATATGGTAAAAGTATCAGGTCTTTGTGTGAGAAAAGAAAAACACTGTTTCATTTGTTAGCATCATTATTACAAACAAATGGCCTATGGCCAAAAACTTCAATGACCTTTTTTAAGTGGTCAAAATACGTCCCACTTTTAATTTAAATTCTTTTTTGAATGGTGTCATAACATTTTAAGGTGTTTTAAAGTTATGCTTGTTTGAAGCCAACATTGGCAACCTTTTCTCGTTTGATGTAAATTGTTTACTATCTGTCAGCTAGAGTTCATTCTTGTGCTCGAATGCCTGAAGATACCGAAAGGCGAAACCCGGGTCGTTAGTGACGAAATACATGGAAATGTACAAAATCTCAACAATTCAAATTCGATATTGAAATTCCATCAAGCACCCTCAGTCAAAATCTTAAATTACATATGTGTATGTATGTTGATATTCCTAATGTACCGTTTCATGTTAGTATGTGTTTAGACACGTCTATGTAAGAAAGCTCCTAAATATAATAAGTAATAATAAAATTATAGAAAGATGCACGATAGTAATTACTACCAAGGGGTTGGGTTAAAAGACTTTGTATAGACCAATGGTTCTCAAACTGGGGTCCGCGGTCATTTAGGGGACCACGAAAAACGAACGCATATTCATACTATTTATATTTTTAAAATTATAACATGTAACATTTCTTGGGTCTTGGATTTTTTGTAGTGGTTTTTGGGTTGAAATGACACAGTCCTATCCTGATGTTGCAAAGATGGCTCTAACAGTGTTGATTCACTTAGCAACCACCTATGTGACTGTTTTTCTACACTATTTACTATCAAAACAAAATGTCGAAATAGATTAAACGTGACAAATTACATGACAGTTGCACTGGTAAAAACAAGACCAACATAGAAGAACTGGTTTAGGCAAAGCAGATGCATCCATCCCATTAAAATTATTATTTAAATTTAATAACCACATAACATGTAATATTTTCTGAGTACATATTTTTTTGTAAAAAAATTTTTTTATTCACAACAAACAGCCTATAAGCAGTGCCGCACCGTAAGTAGGTGGCACCCTTGTGCAAAGTATTTGGCGTCCCCGATTTCTATAAAATAATACAGATTTTCTTTTTTTCTTAAATGGATCCGCGAACCATTGAGAAATTTTTAAAGGGACCACCACGAAGGAAGTTTTAAAAAGCTTGAGAGCCACTGGTTTATACGGATCATGGATCGGACAAAAAGAAATCAAGGGCGCAGAGTTGCCAATTCATGACTTCAAATCTTAAGCGAAACAGAGTTTTATTTATCTTAAAAATACTGACTGACAATCGTTTGTCTAAATACTCTAAATGCTCTAAATCGACGTTGAGCGTTTTGAAAACCGAACGAGCTTTAGGGTCAAATTGTTTAGCAAAATTGTAGAAACTGAGATGTGATTACGAGAACGGCGCTAATATGTGTTTAAGTACTTTGCTGCCATACCGAATGAGAACGTTAATTGTCATTTCATTGGAAAAAATAAGCAATTTAGTCTGGAAATTCTTTCAATTGAAACGAGTCGCTGTTTGTTCGTTCCCAATGTGTAGGAGCATATGGCCTTCTAATGGAGGTATCTCAACACAAATTATTCTACGAAAAACGCTTGTTTCTCAGTTGCTCAACCTCTTTTTTTCGAAGAGTATAGGGATAAAAGGATAGGGATAGGACAGGAATATTGGTTAGCTAATAGCTCTCGCTATGCCTCGTTTTTAGGATCAAATGGATAGGAGAGAATTATAGACATCGAAAACATCCATGCCGTCGAACATAAATCGATTGAAAATTATATTCATGAAACTGCCCGTACTGGGATTCAAACCTGTGAGATCCGCAACCGAAGCCAACGACATTGACCACTGCAGCACGGACCACTATTTTAAGAACACAAATAGTAAATTATGCTTAACCAATCAATGTTAAAAAAATGATTGAATTGGCATTTATACGGTAGAATTCCATTATAATAGGATAACATATCAAAGTATTTAGTTACACAAAATTTTCTAGGTACTATTAGCTATTTCGGCTTAAGGCCATCGTCAGAATTATCCTTAAACTTATTTTACCTTAGCTATATATTTTATATAGCTATAATTTTGTAAAACTAAATACTTTGATATTTTATCCTATTAAAAAAACATATTTAATTTCTATATTTTCCGGTCCAATAGTCGACTTGTAGACATCATTCATCTATTCCAGCTTCCCTAAATTGGTAGGTTTTGCGATTTAGTTACAGATGCTATAATTAAATTCTTATTTTTGAATTTCTTCATCAAGAGAACATAAACATCTGTTACACCGCTTTGAAAAATATTTGAATGAATTATAATTCAAATCTTTACCAATAGACAAGTTTCTTTTTTATACTGTTAAAAGTCACTTTTAAGGTGTTAACTGTCAATTCTTCGTGGAAAGATATATTTTAAAAAATAAAACACAATTCATTTGTACTACTTCCACATATTTATAATGATCAGGACCAGTTTCTCTCATCATGAGTATTATCAACTGATCAGTTGATAATGCTCGTGATGAGTGAAACCGGTCCTGATAATAATAAATATGTGGAAGTAGTACAAATGAATTGTGTTTTAACTGTCAAAAGTGGTAAATAAATTTCTAAAAAATAATATATATATTATCTATGGAATTCGCATGCATAATATGTAACTTTTTGTGGGCGGACATGGCTGTAAAAAAAGAACGGGCATCTCACTTCCTTTATTTGACTATGTACATAAAAAAATAATTATTAATTTATTCATTGTATTTTTAACACAATGTGGTGTGACGAGTAACATACGCAGAGCAATTTAACGAGTGAGCGAATCTCATACTGTGTTTATATTATAGAAGGGTGAATCAGATAAATAAATTAGCATAATTCGATCCACTTTGGTGTTAATTTGAAAAGTTTCAAGGATTTGAGAACGAAATAATTATACGGTTCCATAATTCAAGTAACAATGCGTGGTTTTATTCAGGAAAATAACTAACAATTTCCATCTAAAAATGGATTTTATCTGTCCAATCTTCATATATTAAATTGTGAGGTAAGCAAATCCCCCTCGTTATAAAAAAAATAGAAGCAATGCTAGCAATAACAGTGGGACCAAAAATAGATCACCAGGAAGGTTGACGGCCTTAGATATTCACCCTATAACTGGACTCACATTCTTAATAAATCAAATTTTCTAGGGATGCTCCCCCATACAGTACGATTGGGAGTGTGCTGTGGGTAACTGTGTTATAAGAAACTGCATACAAGTTGTGTACATTTTTGTTTTAACCGCGAAATGAATTGGATTCTTTTATCACTATACCCCATATTTTTTTCATTGTAATTTTCTTATAGTGATTTCGGATAAAAGTTATTCGTTAATTGAAATAGTATGGACATACTTTATAATATTTACAATCAACAACCTATACAGTGCGGATTTTTAATGAGATAATTCAAAGATTGAATATATATTGAATCCTAATATAGAGAAGGTCGTGTTGTAGGGGATTTTAATATAGAGGAGATATCACTCGTACTGTAATACACCGTTTTATGAGGGGACGACTCTTCATAATAATCTGGCGATAATTCATATTCCCGATCAATTGCTAGTCAGACAAATTAGCTTGGGATGAATTGTGTTTTCGCGATCAATGTTCTATGATAAGTTGTCCATACACGTCGTTGCTGAGATATAAATTCCAATAAACTACAAAGCGATAGTGGCTTACTTTTAAAGTGATTGGACCATTATTTGTACCCTTCGCTTTTGTCTAATATATAAATACACTTCAAATAATAATATAGCTGTGATGAGCCGTGCAGAACCGGAACGAGTGTCCATAATGATACTGTCGCTGGTTGCAATTTTCTTCCACGATGACTACCCACAGAAAACAGCAAGATAACTCGGTTGACTATCAATTAGATATGCCCTGATAATATATATACACTGCAAGAACGTCAAAATCAATATGAACTTTACTGAGGAGACATTTCTGTGATTAATATAACACGCATTAATTTTAACACGCTCTGAATGTAAAATTTTTTGAAAATGTTCCTTTTTAGAAGAATAATATTTGTATTACGTACTCCTAATTAAGCATTTTCATATATTTTTTACGAGAACAGTAGTTCCACCTTTCTTTTCGGAGAAGACAAAGAAAGAAGAACCGAGTTAGTAGTTATTTAGTTAGCCCCTAGAATTCAGTTTTCATGCTAGGTTAGGGGTGATACGAAAACATGACATATAATAACTTTTAGATACAAATTAATGCATTGGTTGAATGCTTATGTTCTGCTTCTTGAAGTTAGAGCTTGAAATGAAAACTCTTTTTAATTATTCGGAAGCAACTTAATTTCACGTATTAATGAAATATTAATGTAAAGCGTTTGGTTACACTAGCGTTCCCCCCGACCTCTATATTACAATATATATTATAGTTTTCCTTTTCGAAAAGACAGATTCAGCGATTGATTATAAATATTCTTTTGTTGAGCTATATTATAAAGCCTCCAGATACTTCTAATTTGGAGCAGAATTGGAAACAGTGGCAAAGAGATAGTATGATAAAACTATTGGATTAAGAGGACTTATTGAGTGGTTAATCGGTGACTAATTGAAAGGCAAGTGGGGCTTGTACTATCAACGGTAACATATATTCTAAATTCATATAAAAAATTAGATAATTAATATGCAATCTGGAGCATAAAGTAAAAAATGACTGTCCAATAATATTGTTTTTTAGATCGGATTTAAGGTGAATTGACGACTTTAAAAAAGCAAACAGCTGTTTTGATTTTACAGTGAAAATAAGTTAACATAAACCTCGAAGACTTCCATAGTAAAATTATATTAACATCGTGAGCTAAATAAAACCTTTGAACAATCGTTTCCAGGTAAAGCATAACCGGAAAGGTCTGTAATGGTAATGCAATAAGCTACGGGAGATGAGAAGCTTATTGAAAGGTATCAATGCACTTTAAAAGAAAGGTGAATCAGTGGAAGTCAAGCCCCTTTTACATGCACCGGAAATTATAGACACAGCATTGTAAAGGTCCGTTATTACACGTTCATCTTGGCATGGCTATACTTGATATAAATGCTTTCGAAATAATAAAATGACGATGAAAGCTATTGATAAGAAATGTTTTACTCATTGTGTAAAATGAGATTGCCCTTGATCTTGGACGTCGTTCATTGCGATGTTTTTTTTTTATATTTATTGTGTGCTCAGCTATTGTGACGCTAAAACGGAATGGAGAGATTGAGAAAAAGAATTGCGCGTTTACTGTAAATTACAAAAAAAATGTCATTGATAAGTGTAAAGCCAGTCTAACTATGTTATAACTATGTTAAACTATATGTTATAACTATGTTATAACTATATCAAAGTAAGTTTATAACTATGTTATCTGACAAGTTTTGTGTTCATTTGAGATCCAGACTAGTATCTTTAATAATTTAATTAGTGATTAAATTAAATAAGTTTTCATTGAAATGGACTGTTATGTATTACAAATAGTCAGTATCTAAATTATGTATGTGGCCAGTAACTAAATTAACAGGCCGGTAATAAAAGAGTTCACAGTTAACACATTAAAAGTGGTTAATTTAAAGCTTGAAGAGTTTACTTTGACTTGAAGACCCTTAAATTTGTAACTTTCAAGAATGTCTCGATGGAGAGAACATAGATCTTTTTCCATGCCAGATATTAAGTTGTTTGACAAATTATACTACTTTTTTTTTTATTACATAAAACACAATTCATTTGCACTACTTCCACATATTTATAATGATCAGGACTGATTTCGCTCATCACGAGCATTATGATCAACTGATTAAAAAACTGAAAAAAAATTATACTACGTTATATTGACGAATGCTTTATCCAATATTACACGACCCAACCGTGTTTGGTAAGGCCCAGCAACGAATTGTTCCCAGAAACTCATCGAATCACCTCTCACCAAGGCAATTAGTAAGAAAGATAGGCAGTGATATGACAACATGGCTTCATTTTGTAAAGCCGTTCATTTAAATTCAATGATAATAACAACTCCATTTAGGATGGTGGTTGGACATCGACCATTGTTGTATTGACCTAGGGTATATTGGAAAACGTCACGATTTTAAAAATCCTTGTCACTTCGTTTCCGTCGGTGAGCGGAGAAGTTTGGCGTCTCCACGTCCCTCATTGACCTCAAGTTAACCGTTTGCCTGCCACGCGCCTCTTGCTCTTTCATTCTCTTTGATTTGTGCTCCGTAAAATTTGTAATCACTTTTTTGTAATTATAAATTTTAAACTTTATATTAAACTATCTAACTGCAATAGAAATTACTTTGACCAATCTGGCGTGTTTTGACTGTCTTAATCACCCTGAAAGCTAAAAATCTGTGGAACAATCATCATCATCTGCTCGCCTGTTACGCTTCGAGCTTACCAAATAATAATTAAGATAATTATTCACACCATGACCCAACAATGTCTCCACAAGACGTAACATATGTTGTGTAGGAATTCCCATTAAACCGGCCGTAATCAGCATAAAGCTCATGTCGGCACCGTAGGACAGACACGTACAAAGCTGCGTTGCGCTGTCGGGACCGCGCGTGCTCGACCCGTCCAAGTTCACGATCCCCATTATGTCATCATATTTACCCGCAGACAAGTCTTTTGTTTCCGGTATGTGAAAATGTTCCAAATTGTTGCGATTAGGGCTAATTATGGCTAATAACGCAATTGCCCTCGGTGAGATTTCTTACAATATAATTTTTATCATGACCAAGTACGGTTATCACATTATACTAATGATCACATAAACACTTGTACTTCCTACGCCTCTAAATGATATATTGTTTTTTATTTAGTTAAATAATTATTTCGGAATATCATACATATTGAATAACTGTGGTGTCTTAAAGCAACATATGGATGTCTTTTAATTATAGCAGAACCCTGATAATCCCGACATATTTCCGGCATTATGATTGAAAATCCTGATAATCGATCACATAGTAAATTAAGAATATGTTTGGTAAAATTACATTAAAGTTATTATTTTCAGCTTGAATTATAAATCTAATGTATTTTATGTGTCAAAGCACTTTTTTAAGGCATTTCCTCCCCAAAAGTGATCGAGTCAGTTCGAGTCCATTCGTGTGCTCGAATGCCTGAAGATGCCGAAAGGCGAAACCCGGGTCGTTAGTGACAAAATACATGGAAGTGTACAAAATCTCAATAATCCATATTTGATATTGAAATTCCACTTAGGGTGCTTACCCTCAGTCGATGTCTTAAATTATATCTCCTTGTGTTTTACTTGACATTTTCATGATCTGTTGCTTGATTTCTCTACCTAAAGGTTTGAACTATTTTTTGAAGGATATATCCACAAGTTTTTTTTTCTAGTTTGGCCGGAAATACGAGATACAATCTTGGACATGTAGACATGTCCAGCGCGTTCATTGGCTTAAGAGTTGACATACATTACTTAGATACCCACAATTCATGGTCCACTAAAAATAAAAGTTTATTCGTATCTTAAAAATGCTCTCATCAAAATTTTAGATTTAATATAAGATATAAATATGTACTAGTTACAATTCCGGTCTAGACTTTCCATTACCACAGACACTGCGTTTCGCGTTGTGCGGTAAAACAAGCCGAGTTGTCTATGCTATGTTATTATATTTATAATATATAACTGATGGAATAGTTTATGCTCTGTGGTAAAACGTCTACGTTGACTTACAAATGATAAATAATGCATGAGATTTCGTAATACAATCGGTTCCCTACAATCAAGATTGACGATAACATTGCCGGCAGTACAGTGACTTTTGACGAGTAAAACAAACAAGATCTGCAAATATGCGCACTAAACATTGCCTATTACAACTGAAAGTGGTAGTTTACATTTTTAGAGTAAAATGTAAATGTTAACTGTATTCTATTTTTATTTTGTAGCCTTATCAAAATGGAGTTTCTCAAAATACATTTTCTATTACTCTTCAAGTAATTCGCCCACCTTTCGTTTTTGGAGAGAATACTTATACAAAGATAGGGTTAAGACAGGATTGATGGTGCGGTCGGAATTTAGTGTATAGAAAAATCCATTCGAAGATCCACAAATCAATTTATGAAACTGACCTTACTGGAATACAAGTCCATGAACATAACAACTGAAGTTTATGGAAAATTGACCACTTAGCTTTAAATTTAATGATGACAAAATTGCTTTGGCAATTATTTGTGATAGATATTTCACACGACGTGATGATTATCTGGGTACTGTGGGACTGCCTCAAGATGAATGCCGAACGAGTAGAGCTGTTTGCTGTGGTCCGTCCTCATAACGGCTGAATAGGCCTCGCTGACTCGGTCTCAACCATAGCCAATCCCAACTATAGCAAAAGTATTCGAAATTCGATTCTTCTTTAGATTCAACGCGGTGTAAAATAAAATCTACCGCCTCGGCGGATTCTCAGTATACGGATACACAGGATACTTAATATCACTTAAACTAAGATGCTGAGTCAGTCTAATTTTCTTATTTCTCTCTCTATTTTTTCTTTTCTTAAGCACAATACAACATGATTAAATGATCGTTACCGTGCAGCTCTGGATCAGGCTATGGGCGTGAAGAGTAATTTCATTTATTTTATTGATCGTTTTTGTGCTATGGAAGGCGGCCATGAAACATCGGCTGCATACACATGACTGGTGGAGGTGGGGGGGGGGGGGCAACCAGCTTGTATTAGGATACATAAGATGAATTGAGGCCAGCACAAATACACGGAGACGTGCCGATATTTTGAGCAGATTTTCTCACTTATCTTGTTAAATGTTTATACGATAACAGTGCTTGAAACCAGCTCTCGGTGCTTGAAACTACCAAATGGATTCAAACACAACCGAACCCTGAATCTAAAATTTAGAATTAAAGAAATCAACATTTGACATTTGAACTTGCTATATTTACCTGGAACTTTTTGGTCTTCCAATACAGTTCTTTCCGCTTGGCTTCAAAGGTTGCTAGTTGACTATCACTGTTAAACAACAGGTTCTATCATTTATAGTGCATGATAGTTGTATATGCCTCGTTCACTTCCAAATCGTATCGAAGGAATACTGATCTAGTCAGTTTTCGGGGTTATCTGTTTTAAATGTCAAAATGTATGAAATTTACGCTCTACGCACTGCTAGAACGCATGAAATCATAGTATTATAAAGTATTTGAAATAAAAACTGTATTAAGTTTTATATTTATATATGTTTTTTTTATTTATTTTTTATATATACCATAACTCATCGAAATCAAATCTTATTATTTGTTTACCAAAAAGATTATTCTTTATAATGTACAAAAATCTTTTAAAAAAACAAATAAGTGGATTTGAAAGACTTTGTTAGACACTTTGAAAAAAATAATGCTTTAATTGCGATTATCTCAGAACTTGTTTTTGTGCCTTTTGTTATTATTTCCTCGATAATATGCCAAGAAATAGTATAGCCTAACCAAAGGAAAACATAAAACTAATTGGAAAAAACATAATTGCCGTAAAATTGCAATTTATTTATTAGGCACTACTCATAAAGTCGTTAAAATTATTTCATTCTTCGTAATTATATAAATTGAGTGTTATTAGATACAGTATAAATAAAAGAACTTTAGAGTTTTTTTTTTAATTCCAGACTTTATACGTTGATTAGCGTTAATTTAAATCCTTGTAGATAGTACAACAGTGCATGATTTCATAATATACGAGCTACCAATAAAAGTTTGCATTTGATTGGCAGGATTCAAGCCCCGTGATCATAAAAGAAGTCTACACATTCGTCGTAAATACAAATACGGCTAATGGTGAATGAAATAGTCTGGTCAGAGACACATCATATCGACGGTGCTTGGCCAATTGATGTAACCCTCAAAAAATACTAAACTAGCTTAATGATTGGATCTCATTTTAAATACGACAGAGCAGGTCTTAGCCAAATGATGTAAATTAGAAAAATAAACTGACCATTTTTTGGAAAGGAAACATCATTTTCGATTGGTTTTAGATTTAAAAATTCTGACCCGTTCACTTGACGTAGGCCACTATTATATCAACATTCCCCATGTATAATCCCGTATCTGCAAACATGAGAATTTACAGGAGTGCATTGAAAAAATTCATAACGCAACTCACCATATAATGTTTTCGATAAAAACAGTTTTTACTCTTTCCTGAACAATTTAAATTTTGATGGTTACATCATTTGGTCAAAACATCGTCGAATTATGATGACATTTTATAAAAATATAAACATGATCATGTTTATTTGCCAAAGGTCTCAAGGTAATATATTACACAAGTTAAAGTTTTCATCAACATTTATGATAATTTCCGCGAAAAGAGTTGACACTTTATTACTTTGAACTCCAGCTTTAGGATCGGGGATCACGGGATCCATAAATACTATGTGAATCCATAAATACTACACAAAGAGTATAATCTACTACGTAACTATTGACGAATAAAAATAAATGAACGCAACGAAAACTACCTATTTGAATGATACATTTTCACGTAAGAGACAGTAAGGAATTTTAAAAAGAAATTGCTTTGGTATTAACGAAAGATAAGTAATTAGCTACGAAAAATGCCGGATAATATTTCATAGTGAGGGTTCATTGACCCCAATTTTGGGGATCTATAAGTCACAATGAAAAATCATTTAACATTATGATTAAAATTGTTAATCCACTTACTGTGTTACTGGTTGTGGCACGCGTTTCGCATCTATAAAATCATTTTTAGACAGACATTTTAAGTATGAAAATGCTTCCTAAAAAGCTCAACCATGTGAGACGACCAGTAAAACATGCAGTGTGAGTTAATTGATTTGGATAACATATTATATTATGAAGAAAGTAACCAATCAATAAAATTGAATGAAAATAAATTTTCTCTGGTTGAATTGTATTTTTATTTGAAATTTCAGAATCATTAGCTGTCTTTTTGCTTATCACCACAATAATAAATGTTGGCAGTTATTAATTAGGAAAAATCACGATGCTTGTTGTATTGCAGTCTCTGAATAAAAATATTTTATGGTATATTTTTGAACAATAAACAATTATTGCCAATAAGCAAATGCATTCATCGTATGCAATGCCACAGACAATTAATCAAAATCCATTTAAAAAATATAATTTCTCAATACTCACATCTATGCATAGAAATCAATTTAAAAGAATGTCCATTAGTGTCCATAATTGATCGTTAACTAGTTATTTTTAAATTAGTAAAATAATAATTATAATTATGATTAATGATTTGCCGACAATATTAATTGATAGATACTGAGAGAAATGCGACTTGGCTAAGTTTTATTGATCTGCGTTTCGTATTTGTAAATATTATTTAACAATAGTAAATTATTACTAAAGATTTTAAAGACGTAACCAAGATTCATATCGTAAGCATAGAGTGCAACGCTCACAGCTCTATAAACAACATATAGAGAGCATAAATAAAAACCGTTGCTTTTTTGCCAATTTCTTGGATCAGAATATCTTATAAAAACTCACAAAATAATATAAAAAGAGATGATAGATAATATGATTATTTTACGAAAGGGGAGTTAGGGGGATTAAGTTGTTCGTTCAAAATTGGTAAGACAGCTAACTGTGCTCTATTTATGTCCAAAATTTACTGATAAAACAATTTATGATCCCCCATGTTTTGATGCAATATTTCAACCCCTTCGTAACAATTAAAATTTGATATTGGAATTCAGTCAAGAACCCTCAGTCAATATCTTAAATTATTAAAACGAATAACGTTTTTAAGCCAAACTGTCAAATTTGAAGCTTTTCCCATATCTTAAACCTTAAAGTACTCGAATAGTAATAGGATGAATTTACATGCTACAAACCTTTCTCTTAGGTCACCTACCCCGATTCACCTGTCACTATTTATAACAGTCGATTGTATGATTCGAAGAATTAGATTATTTACAATAATTAATCACACGGAATACATCTTCGGGCGTTATCTCTATATCATTCCACAATAAATAAAAATAATCGTTTTTCTATAAGGCGTAATAATTAACGCAATTGTATTTGATTGAAAATATGCCTGTTATTACGGCATGAATATTTTTTACTATCGAATTAATTCAATAGATTAGTTATAATAATTAATTGATGACTTATATCCCCAGCTGACAGGTGTAAAGGATTTTAAATTATAACTTCGTTAGCCAACGAGTTTCCTTTCAAAAGACATTTTTGTTCTGCAAACAAAAGAGAGGTATGAAGACCAGATGGTGAACGAAATGAAGGATCTTTATATTTATATTAATATGATTGTATAATGTAGAATATTCAAAGAAAGGTTAGATTCCGATGGAAGAAATAGTAAAACATTTGTGTATTTTTTAAATATAATAATAAATAGCTATTCCGGGGGGGAGGGGGTGGACACCAAATGATCAAAACATGTGATATTAAATTATTAAAAAGTTTAACGAGAATTATAGAGATAACTACATTGGGAGTCTATATTCTCCACATTGGGAGCGACCATGGTTAAAAAACATGCTAAATTAGTTAAATGCTAATAAGCGAATCGGTATTTTTTTTAAATCTGATCCCATCTTTCTTTACTTACTCTCTCTCTGAGAGAGGGAGCTTAAAAAAAGACATCGCAAGTATAAGTAAAGATGTCAGATTTCAATTGCTAGATAATTCAATCAAACAATACTAGATAGCAGGCGGGGTGTTTCCCGCGTTAATCCGCGCTGGCGAATTTAATCGAACCTCTGTTATTTCTTCGTGGGAAGTGTTCATGTGAACCGCAAGGGGTCGTCCCCGCAACAATGGTGCGTTGGCGAAGAGATGGCACGAACTTAGTCGCCGGATGATCACGATTTTCGCAGTTGGTTCGCTCTTTTCGCTCCTTCGACGGAATTCCATTAAGGTGGCTGCGCTTATTGCGCCCAGACGATGATGCTAGGAACATGCATTGGTCGGTAGGTGCAGCGGTGCTATTTTGCTGCATCTTCTCGTTTTATACCTTTACTAGAGTAAAATGTTATCATGTTTGAATAACAATTTTGAATGAAAATTAAACAATCATATAATGAAATTGAAATGCATGAACTATGTTATAACAATAGTGTCAAGGAATACTTTTTGAAAGGGTGTTTCTTACTAATAACGGAAAACAATGATATAAACTTAGGCTGCATTGTTCAAATATCCTAAAAGTAATAAGTGTCAATTCTTGCAGTATTTTTTTTCAATCGTGTCATCTCTCAACGTGGATCATATGTATTACGATGGAGAACCTCAACAGAGGTTATTTTACGAGTTCTGCTAGGTATTCAGTAACTATATTTTTCAGAGAAGGTACGGAAATAAAGATGGGACTGGTAACGGAAAGGTAGTTAGTTTTTACGGCCACACTTGTGGGAAGAAACAAAAACATCACATACACTCATGACTTTTAAGGCAATTTAAAAAATCAATAGCTTTGCATCCATATGATCCACATTAGGAGCGGACATGGTAAAAAATGCAATAAATTTTACATTCCATTTCATGAAATCTTTGACCGATACAAGTAACATATAATTTAATACATCAACTGAGGGTGCTTAATGGAATTTCAATATCAAATTTGAATTGTTGAGATTTTGTACATTTCCATGTATTTCGTCACTAACGACCGGGGTTCCGCCTATCGGCATCTTCAGGTATTCGAACACACAAATGGACTCGAATTGACAGACAGTAAACAGTGTCTTACGTTTATATACAAGATACAAATACGACAGAATATTATTTATAAGATAAAACATTATAAGTCTAGGACCCACATTTTCAGTTTTTAAAACGCACAATGCTATTTAAGAGTAAAATCACGGGTAATTATAACATTACTTAGCCGCCGGCAATTCGCTACTTTGTTAATACGTTTGTTTTCCCCGCAAATATTAAGGCTATTCTCGAAATTTTTTACTCAGGTATCAGTGTGGGTCTTAGACTTATAATATGTTATCTTATAAATAATATTTTGTCTTATTTGTATCTTGTATATAAACGTTAGACACTGTTTACTGTCTGTCAGTTCAAGTCCATTCGTGTGCTCGAAAGCCTGAAGATGCCGAAAGGCGTAACCTGGGTATTTAGTGACAAAATACATGCAAATGTACAAAATCTCAACAATTCAAACAAGTAATATAGCTATCGATAAATGAAAATGTCTTATAAAATTCAATAATTTGTTATGTGTAGCTTTGAATTGTCGTCTATAGTTCAATTAACATTGAAATCTAATTTCTTGGAGAAATTAAATTTGTAAAGATTTATTCTCCCTGAGTAAAACAAACATAATAATCTTTGAAACCTGTCATCATTACACCGCTAATAGCTTCGATCATTTCAGCATTTGATCAATCATCAGTTTGTTGTTTTCTCGAGAGGTATGCGACCGGTGAAATGTATCACCGGTACCGGCGAAGAACCTGTGCCCTCTACTTCGTGACCGGCGAGGCGGCTCAATGGCCCAATGGTGATGTGTACGCGACAAAATGACGGGTGAATCCGGGATGTGAAGCGAGCACGACTGCTCTATAACGGTCCAATTTAATCTTATCACGTTTGCAGAAATAAACGTATATACAATTTCAATGGCGAAAACTGTGAATATTATTAGAATACATTATTAGCAATATTTTTCCATACAACGTTTAATTGAAGAAGTCGTGTAATGTGTTATTTACGGAAAATATTTCATTTTTTAAGCAATACCTGAATGAAATTAAAACTATAAATATTAAGAGTCCTAAGTAGGTTTAAACGACTTGTATTTGACCTACAGAAGACATATTGAAGTGGCCAAAATAGATACCTAAATGAAATACTTTTATTACAAGCGCAAAACAATGTATTTCATTAGATAAGTAAAGTAGCAAACTTTGAGCATGTAATAAAGGCTTTTCATAGTAAATGAAAAAATAAATTAAGTAAGTATAAATTAAGTATTTTCACATCATTCTGACAAAAAACTTACAAATAAACAATACTCAAATATCGTAAAAAAAAAAAACAGTTGAATAAAGAATGGTGTAAAACTAGTTACGACACAAATTAATATTTATTTTTTTATGTAACTTTTTGCCATACAAATATTTTTCATTTTAATGATTTGTATGTGTTTTACCAGATTGGTAAAACGAACGGTTTTAACATACAGCGTTTTTCGTTCAAACGAGTACGATTATCAGTCTTAACCTCGTCAAAATCAATACAAAACACAGTTGTAACGATAAAAACCATTCAGAGACTATGACTGGCCACATTACACATTACAAATTGCATTTACTTCTTTAAACTTGTTGACGAGGCCAACAATCAACTACCGGTAGCTCGGTACATCTCCAATAGACGGTTACGACTGAAAAGCAACGAAAAAACGGCATTTTGCGTAAACAACGATGCTACAATAGGTCAGTCAAGTAATGTAACCACTCATTAACGGTTTCTTTCAACGGGTTTCATACCATTGCAGTACTTTTGATTTTATACTGCAGTCATGGAAAACTCTCTGAATATAGATGTCATATTTTTATTGTTGAGAATTTGGGAAATTGAGAGAATAAATAAATACCATATATATTAGGATAATTCACGTGGTTTTTGAGTATTTACCGAAAAACTATTTGAAAATGTTTCCTACCCAACAAAAAGTCGTATTTTATTAATTAATACTTTGATGTGATGCACCTGTCCGATGAGTGGTGTTTTTGTGACAAGTTTGCCTAAGGTCCCATTTTGATATTTATGTTTGCTTAAAATGTTTGAAAAGAAATTTTTTTCCATGTCCGCTCCCAATGTGGAGCATATGGTCTCCTAATGGAGGTATCTTGACAGATTTCTTTCTACGAGAACTGCTTGTCACTCAGTTGCTCAACCTCTCTTTTCTTTTTCGAAGAGAGTAGGGATAGAAGGATAGGGCTATGACAGGACTAGTGGTTAGCTAATCGCTCTCGTTACGCCCCGTGAGGATGGGATTGGTGGGAGGGAGGACTCAGACTACGGACAGAAATCCATAAATCGATTGAAAGATCAATCTATGAAAACCGTCCGCACCGGGTATTGAACCCGAGACATCCGTAACCGTAGCCAGCGACGAAACCAACTGCGCCACGGACGCCGACGAAAAGAAATTAGTCATTGAAATTGATTTGACTGAATATATTCAAGATTTTTATCACCGAAAGCACTTACATAATAATATAATGATTTAATTGTCAAATTATTATACTATTTATAATAGTTTCGCATTAACTTAATAATTTAATATAAGTAATAAACCTATTCAAAGTACGATTATATTTATTATGAATATCCGTTAATTTTGTTTCTCTTAAAAATATTCACATTCATAGATACCTATTTACAAGTAAAGTCGATGATATTGATTAAATTGACTAGCTTTTTTATTTGAAATATAAAAAGGACAAAATAGTACGCTTACCAATGTTTACCCATGAATGTTTTCCGTGAGACTCTATTCAATTATGCGTATAATAAAAATATGTTATTTTACTGCTAAGTTGTGTACATAACATAGAAAACAATAAAATGTCTCAAGTTTTTACTATAAACTATTCAGCGCTTATTTTCCCAGTAAAAAAATAACTGATTCCTGCATTGTTGTCATAAGAATGAAATAACTGTTGTCAATTTTAAAATCGTACTTATGAAGACGCAAGAAACAGCAACGAAAACTATTGCGACGTTTTTTCTCTACTGTCATAAAATAATTGAATAACACTTTACCACCATCAACGGTCGGGGTATTTTTTAATCTTTCATCAGTTTTGTAACAAAACCTCTTATTTTTTTCATTAAAATTTTCAACCTTCGATTGCTGGATAAATGCATTTAGTTCACAAGGATTTTTACTATCGTAAGTATAGGTGGTATTAACCGTATATCCAATAAGTGTATTATTAAATAATATATACGCAAAATGAAATACATCCAGTCCTCTTTTTATGCGATTTTTTATGGTATCAATCTTTTTTTATGCGATATATTCATTTTCACGCGATTATTCGAAATTAATCAAGTCCGATCAAAAAATCGCACACAAATGCATTACGTCACTGATAGTGAAAGCAGCTAGTGAATTCAATATGAAATTTAAAACAATTTTATCTGATTTAATTTATACATTAACGCAATCACTGCTTATGAAATATCTCAAGCTGAAATATAGCGATATTTTTCGTATTTTTTAATCTCTAAAACTTTATAATTTAAGAAATCGACTGAGATTGGATGGAATCTTGATGGAATTTCAATATCAAATTTGGGTTATTGAGATTTTGTACACTTCCATGTATTTTGTCACTTACGACACGGGTTTCGCTATTCGGCATCTTCAGGCGATGTCTTAAATTATATCAAAGTAAGTAAAGTAGGAAACTGTTTAAACAAATTAATAAATTAATCCGGATTATATTCTTGTTAGTTTAAATGACATTTTTGCGGAAGGAAGGTTAAATACAGGTAAAACGTTATTTTTCGAGCATTCGAGCGCACGAATGGACTTGAACTGTCATGTGAACGTGTGTAATAAGTGCACAAAATCTCAATAATTCAAATTTCTCTATAACTTTGCTAAAAATAAAAAACAATTAACAGTTTTATCACCATAGACTAGTTTATTTCTTCACTTCTCCAAAACATGTGTGGGTTTAGACGTATCTTAACCAGATGACGTAACTAAAGCAGTTATCCTCAGCGGTAATCCACGGTGGAGCAAACAAAAGGCACGCTTTAACCATACTATTATTTTGCATTAGTCTAAATACATGCGTTTTTACAGAGAAAATTGTCACCTTTTTTCATTTTATCGTAATGAAATTAAGGGTGTAAATATACGACTTTTTAACACGAATTTAAAGAACCAATTTTAGTTTTTCTTAAATTATTTTTTTGCGTGACTCTTTTTGGTAACCGATCTATCAAATTGTATAGAGGTAAGGTTTTTTTTACACGTCATTTTCTGAAGTCACTGTACCGCGTAAAAAAAGGGTTGGGTGTATAAGTATTTCGAGACGATTAGTTGAGAGTCTATCGTGAAAATTTTCTTTTACAGGTATGGTAAGGATAATAATATATATGCGGATGCTGTTTGGTTTATAGCAATCGCCTTCCGTCCTATTTCAAAGAACTGGGGTTTGGTTAGAAGACTAAAACCGTTAGATTATATTTTTCAAATATTTATTCATTGACAATTGTGAGCTTGCATTGTAAAAGTCATGTGTTTTGGTAAAATCAAAAATTGTTATACTACTGTCATGTGTTTCGACGTGAAACATGAAGCTATACAGACAAAAACAATCTTTCATATTATGATCATGTCATAGCTGAAATTGTAGACTGACTAATTTTTTCTTTTAATTCAACGAAATGGATTCGTATTTCGTGTCGTAAATTATTAACAAGATGAACGTGATAGATGAAGACTATGTACAATACATGCTTAATTATCTTTAATTTACAATCATATTTTCATTTTTCTATATCTTTTGAAACTGGGTTAGCTAATTTGAGTGCTTGTTGAAAGCGGATACCACAAAATAGAAGCTATCATTAGTCATTGATCAACAGAAATAAATCAAGACAAATTTTTGATTACTCTCTAAAAGAAATTTTTAGTAAAAATAATAACATAAAACAAATTCGCTCGGTCACACGAATATAAAATAACGTATTTTCATATGTGTGGCTAGCATAATCAGATGCGATTTTGTTATCATTAATTTAAGTCAAAAGAAGATTTCAATTTCAAGTAAGCTCGTTTTTGCCACAACTGGAGCATACTTCGCAAATACTTATTTGCCTGGCTGAATATAAACTAAGTATTATATAATAAAACACTGCAGACTTTGGACTGTAAAAATTGGGACATGCAATAAGGCAATGAAGCAACAGAAACCACATGTCATCATGGCCAGAAAGAAATTTCCGATACAGGCCGGCAGCAGCTTTTACTGATAGCCTTGTAACGAGTCG
The DNA here is from genome assembly GCA_022494535.1 of Himalopsyche phryganea. Classification (NCBI taxonomy): domain Eukaryota; kingdom Metazoa; phylum Arthropoda; class Insecta; order Trichoptera; family Rhyacophilidae; genus Himalopsyche; species Himalopsyche phryganea. The sequence goes on along the minus strand of JAGVSL010000061.1, from coordinate 693,544 downwards.
AAGATGTCTGATTTCGTTGAGTCTGCTGAAAAAAACTATGTTATCAATACAAGATTATTATTTTATCACTTATTTCGTTACTAACCACAGTGACTAAGTGAAAATGTGGGAAGTTTTAATTTAAATATATGTAAACATTTGACATTTGACATTTGTCGGCGTCCGTGGCGCAGTTGGTTTCGTCGCTGGCTACGGTTACGGATGTCTCGGGTTCAATTCCCGGTGCGGACGGTTTTCATAGATTGATCGTTCAATCAATTTAAGGATTTCTGTTCGTAGTCTGAGTCCTCCCTCCCACCAATCCCATCCTCACGGGGCGTAACGAGAGCGATTAGCTAACCACTAGTCCTGTCATAGTCCTATCCTTCTATCCCTACTCTCTTCGAAAAAGAAAAAGAGAGGTTGAGCAACTGAGTGACAAGCAGTTCTCGTAGAAAAAATAAAAACGATACCTCTATTAGGAGACCATATGCTCCACATTGGGAGCGGACATGAAAAAAAAAATTTGACTAGGATTTTAGTCCCGCACAGAAACTCGGAAATGTTAGATGATGTTTTACTTAATTAACTGAAAACGTGTTTACTGCCGTGGAATTTTGTAACCGTTGCTTAAACATTATGTCAGTTTAAAGCTAACGAATACTTATTATGTAAATGTTTCTACGTAACAATCAAAATAACTGTTACGAATAAAGAATTAAATACCCAAGTATTTATGCATTTTTTTCGTGGTTCAATTCCCATGTGTAGTTGAGGAAATCTGTTTCATCGCGACTTTATACCAAAACACAGTTAACTGAACAAAAGATTTCGTTTACATTAAAGGCATTTCATTTCTAAAAAAACGTCTCGAATTGGAATTTTTTACAAGACAACCGGAATGATTAATTTATATTATGAAAGAGTGAGAACCATATGAATATTATTTGAATGTTAAAAGTTTGTGGGTTTCTTCCAAAAACTTTGATAGTGCAAATCAATAGTTTAATACAAAGCATTGTATGTCCAGTTTTTGTCGAAATTGGTTTAACATGCACAATTCGTTTGCCTGCGTAATATCGTGATGTCAAAATATTGTACGTCCAAATAGGGCATATGGGGAGATATTATATCATTCAAATGCATAAAAAAGTCCATCTGAAATTTTCAAATTCAATATTCTCAAAACAATCAAAACTGGACAAATAGTATTTTTTCTCTCTCCAAACTTTTTGGCTTAAGGACCACACTGATTTCTCCACTAAGTCCCAACGGCCAAGACCTAGCTTACTCATCACACTAACATTTTTTTGTGGCCTTTTTCAGCTTTTAACACTACTAATCTGTATGAAAAAAACTATGGCTGACCGGTGCTCGCGGGCCGTAGTTTGGAGATACGTGCACTAAACCATAGTAACCGTGTTAAATAATCCGGTAGTGAGATTTTTTCCTACCATTGAAAACAGTTTTGGCATTTAGGTACCGTCTCATATTTTTCACTTTCATAACACTCAATTTAATAATTTAAATGATTCTTTTAAAATCCGTGATTCGATATTTTAAATAAACGGTGCGCGTACTCACTGAAGGTTCGAAAATACTTATACCATTAAAGCAATTTATAATATGTAACTATTTACGACGACTTAACTGAGTTTACGTCACAAGACTCGATTCGACGAAAAGAATAATAAAAAATATTTTTTAATATAAAATATGTATTAGTTACATATCAAAATCAATTTTAGTTTTATATTATTATGAATAATATCAAATTTACTAAGCTCATACCTCAAGACTAATAAGACATTATAGCTTTTCCGCTAAGTTGTTTTCATTTAAAAACATCCAGTACTTTTCATGGAAATGTAAGGATCAAATAATGATAGAAAGTTACTTGTGGTCTTCAAAATCTTTTTATTTTTCAATAAATACACACATCCATCAATAAAATAGCATATGTGAGTTGTTATGAGTTTGGTATATTTAGAAATATTAGATATATTAAGAACTCTTTATGTGAAATGGAATCTATCGTTAAGATTTGAATTAAAATTAACATGTCGGTTGCTAACGGAATCATTTTGTATATAAATGTGAGATGCATACGCGTTTTAATAAAAAAATGTCTATTAACAGCTTGATATCAAAATAGTTATTTACTCTCAAATGGTAATTCAATTAATAAAAATACATATTATACAATAAGTGACTATTTTCGATGAATTCGGCGGTTTTTGTAAGGAAACTTATTTTCAATACACAATTATCGTAATTTACTGACAATAAATCCCAGTGCTTCCCGATGGCTATTCCTATTTTCAAAACTAATTTAGGGATTATACAGTGTATTTCATCAACCTAAGTTCCGTTCCGGTTCGCTTCATGACAGTTCGATCACTGGTTTTAAAGTATTCAACAAATAAATGCCGCAAGTGTTTTTATTTCGTCATGCGGTTGGTAAATGAATATTATCCGATTACGGTATTCGTACTTTGTTATCCGCCAACGAAAATGTTTTATTTAGATTAAAATTTTGTATCAAAATCACACAAAAAAAAAAATCACTACAATATCACTTTGAATATTGGTTTTTTTTTGTCGATTGGAATGCTTTTAGAGCTCAACAATCTCTCTAGGAGCATAAATTAATTTTTGTGTTGTGTTTTTATTGTTGTAATAATTAATTATTAGAAACTCTCGAAGAGTAAACATGGACATATTATATAACAGTTTATTCTTCTAGTGAAAGATTTTTGTACACGATAAAAAGTTTAAACCAATTTACTAACATGAGTCGTTAATTCTGTGATGGATTAATTACCTTTCTTTTCTTCAGTTGGGCCTGATGTTGACGGTGTGCTGTGCAATACCAACTCAATCCAAAAAGACACAATGTTATGATTGGTGGTGTTTTCCTAACGTTTCGAAACTGTCACAGGTTTAATTCTCATATATTGGAAACAACGAATGTATATCTTTTTCCATTTTAAGTTTATTCTATCTATAGATTCTCTGTCTATGACTCCATACAACTATGCTGACATATTTTTGAAAGAAATCGTAAGTTCCTCAAATCGGCTCTCATAAATATGCTAATTTCCTAACAACCTCAATAGTTTGGGTCATTTTGTGTGAAAATAGCAAAGGTATTTTACAACTAAGATATTATGTTTAACCGTTTTGTGACATTTGCTGGTTTTATGCCAAGGTATTCAATTATAACATGATATAAATGATAGACTAAAGCAAAGATTTGTATCTTGGATGGTGTAGGAAGTCATTGAAATTTACAGGAACCTTCAAAACACCAGAAAGGTGTAGAGCTTCGTACACTGTTCGCCTAGTACAAATTAATAAATGAATATAAGTTTTGTTTCTCTGCTAACATACATTGCAGTGAACTTTAATAATAATATCATTAACCCTTCCGTATCTATGGCGTAACAATGTGCTACTCGGCCTTAAAAACCTTTAAATTATCTGTGAAATAGCTCATACAAATATTGAAAATTTTGTTTTTTGTAAAAAAAAATAGTTCTACACATAATTCAAAATTAAAAATACATTATAGTTTACGTCTTCTTTGTATAATTAATCATATTTTGTAAACCTCGTCAATTTCGCCATCGAAAAATACAAAATTATAGTATAATATAGTAACAATTAGCATAGAATAGTCACAATCCGAGATGCATGACGTACCGTATGCAACCGTTTTGCTTCAAACGGCACCAAGACTTATCTCAAGTTTGTTCTTTTATGAAAAATTTAGATTCTATTTTCAGAAATATTTCAGGTTTTACACACAACATATGACGTAAAATAATTACTACTACATAAAACCATATATCACTTTTTGAAATTGTTATTTCTCTTCATAAATGCATTTATCTGACAAAACCCACACGTTAACGAAATTTGACTGCATGAAATCCGAAGGGACTTTTTAGCATGAAAACGGGAAGGTCTGTCAACTGAAATTGTTTTTAAATGATCGGAAAATTACCAGCAATCGTAACTATGCTATAATTTCCTACGCTAGTTATTTTATTGATACATAACGTGAAAGCTTAAAAAGTTTAAAGCTCTCACGACAATTAGTCTCGTATACGATGGAAAATGATTGCAGGTTTTTAGCTATGTTTGATTACACTTCACTACTTCGTTAACGCGTCTGAGGATTTCTCGACAGCATAAACTGGAATTATAAATAAGTAAAATATATTTTACGACCGGATAAATCTGGTAAAGTTACAAAGTTTAATATTTTACAGTAATTCAATTCTATCTGTAATATATACAATGCAAATAGATGATATTGTACCGTTGCACGTCTCCTTGCGAAGAAATAGAGCATTTGAACTCACGAGTGACTGTTGAGGCGGTTATGTAACGTCGTGAGTATATATGACCTCACGGGTGCTGGCGGTCCTGGAATCCGTGTCCAAGTCGCTGCGTTTCCATAGATCCATATAGGTTGGGTTTTGTTGAGGGCGTACTATGTAATTTTTGCCGGATGCTTGATTTATTCAAATTTTATTATCTGCACAGCGAAAATGAAATTCAATTTAGTAAAAGCACAGCAATTTAGTTTTTATAGTGCTAAATATTTTAAATTTAGAAAAAAAAGTATTTCTTTGCAGATTACATTTTACCCAAGTCCATTTGCAATTTTTAAATTCTATGTTTAATGGGATATTTAAAGAGTATTTGTTTTGCGATGATCATGGTTAATAGTTTGCGAAAATGGTATTTTTTTAATCGTTAGCCTAGTCCTTTTATCCTTACTCTCTTTGAAAAGCAGATGTTGAGTGACTGAATAAAAAGTATTTCTCGTAAAAGAATTTCTGCTGAGATACGTTCCAATATGAATCCAATAAGTGGGTGCGGAAATAGTTACAAAATAAAAATTAGCTACATCAAAATATGTACCATATATATCAATTTCACCATAACGGCTATTCGTGGAGCCAATATTTATAAATCTAAAGCAATTATTAACTTGCTCAAATATAATAATTTTCCGTAGAATTTGTCGAACATAATGCATGATTCTGGAAACTAAAATACGAACAGAATTTGATTTATTATTTTATTAAGATCTTGTATTTTCCATAAAAAAAATACTGATCATCTGATAAAGTCAGGACTAATTTACCATAGTTATCCAATATATTTATTGAATTGGCATTTACTTGGCAGAACATCATTATATTTATGGCCAAAATAAAAAAAAAACGAAGATGGACCTGGCTTGGACATGTGCTGTGGATCCACCAGGGGAGTTTGAATCCTGCCTGTCTATTTTACTAATCGGACAGAAAATCTTAAACGTACCGTACGGTGGCCATATGCTCGCGAATATGGCTAAAAAATAATTATTTACAGTACTTAACTTATACGTTTGCCACCACTGCCCGTGACATATCGCCAAGTCATGGCGTGACAAAATGTCACGCCACTAACATAGATTAACCTATTACAGCCGAGATCAAGATGAATGCACGTGGTCCAGTCAAGCTTATTTACGATTAAATAAATCGAAGCGAGAGTCGGCATGCCTTCACGGTACTTGATTTTTACTCGGACGGGATTGTATACAGATTTCTAAAATACAACTGTTATACTTTGATTCTTTAATACAACTATTGAAACCATACTATCTCTGTCGCTCTAGCAAAAAAAAATAGTCTATTTACCAGTTTGGAGTAAAGCGGTGTTGAATATTTCGTCCAGTTTTTGTCAAAATTAAGTTAACATAATACCTAATATACAAAACGTTTGACTCGGTCATATCTTTATGCTATGTGGGGAAACGAATAAATACGATTGACAATGGAACCATAGATACCCACAGATCGCGTCATACCGTGCACCGAGGCGGGCGATAGACAGAGCGCGATCGATTCACAAAAAGGCGACAATAATTTCTCACTCGCCGTCGACCGCAATCGTTGACGGCAGATCAATTCCAAAATGTTAAAATATCTGTAACTGCACAAGACGAATAAAAACATTCCGAAAGCTATAATACTATTGTACGTCCAAATAGGGTATTTGGGGATGTATGGTATCATTCAAAAGCATTATAGGTATCTTCACTTCGCCTATATTTTTCATTCATTTCGTATTTTAAAATTAAATTTTCTCATGAAAATTAAAACTGTACGTACAATATTTTTGCATTAAAACATCGATTTCTGTCATCACATTTAATGTATTGTTCAAATATCCTAAAAATAATAACTGTCAATTCTTGCAGTACTTTTTTTCAGTATGGATCATTTGTAATTCTAATGAAGCAACTCAACAGAATTTGTTTTACGGGTACAACTTGAGAAGACCCCGGATCGAAGAGAGGCGAGCGGCTGGTTATCCGGAGTCCTGGAAGGGCTGATCTCAGACAAACACCATTTCAGATCCGGTTAAAAACTTATTTATTATCCATTCAAGATGCAGTGGTTTAATATTACACAAATATATAAATCTTAACACATAAAATTGATTCTACATTTACATTTACTTAGCAACTGAATTTACTTTAAGTTATAATACAAATAACACAACGAATTTAAATTAAATCCAACGCAAATCAAAACACAAAAACAAACAAACAGTTCACATCGTCACATCACCTTCGTCGCGACGAGACTTCGTTCGTCCGACTCGGCAGCTTGTCATCGACTGTCTACCAAAATTCAAAAAAACTCCGTGCAAAGTTGGAGCTACCCTTTTCCGTAAAAATGGACTCGTCCAGCGGCCGAAGCCCGGGGGCTTCTTAAACGCCTGATAACAAGAAAGAGCGTATTCTGCGAATTATTGCTGTTTGCCGCAGGCCGATTTCAGTTCGGGACATTAATGACACTTATACTTAAGAAAAACCAGGGTGTGTCAAACCCCCATACTTCTAGTGTCCATGAACTGAGTTCGGACAGCGTAGCAATAATCACACAAAAACAAGATACAATATACAATAAAGAACACAAAAAAATCAAGTCTTAAAAACACACGCGTGGCAGCGCGTCGGTCGTCACACACGAGGCCACAACACAGGTCATGTCGCGATCGGCATCACAACGGGCGGTGGTGCAAATTTTCCTACGCCAACAGGCGTCCTGTTCCTATCCCAGGAAGGCATCCGCAGCGTCCTCGCTCGGTGGGGCAGGTGTGTCGGCGGCATCTCCTCTTCACAGGCAGACGGCCTCATCTTCTCCCGAGAAGGCATCCGCAGCGTCCTCGCTCGGCGGGGCAGGTGTGTCGGCAGCATCTCCTCTTCACAGGCAGACGGTCTCATCTTCTCCCGAGAAGGCATCCGCAGCGTCCTCGCTCGGCGGGGCAGGTGTGTCGGCAGCATCTCCTCTTCACAGGCAGACGGCCTCATCTTCTCCCGAGAAGGCATCCGCAGCATCCTCGCTCGGCAGGGCAGGTGTGTCGGCGGCATCTCCTCTTCACAGGCAGACGGCCTCATCTTCTCCCGAGAAAGCATCCGCAGCGTCCTCGCTCGGCGGGGCAGGTGTGTCGGCAGCATCTCCTCTTCACAGGCAGACGGCCTCATCTTCTCCCGAGAAGGCATCCGCAGCATCCTCGCTCGGCATGGCAGGTGTGTCGGCGGCATCTCCTCTTCACAGGCAGACGGCCTCATCTTCTCCCGAGAAGGCATCCGCAGCGTTCTCGCTCGGCGGGGCAGGTGTGTCGGCAGCATCTCCTCTTCACAGGCAGACGGCCTCATCTTCTCCCGAGAAGGCATCCGCAGCGTCCTCGCTCGGCAGGGCAGGTTTATTAGCGTCTTCTCGTCTTTACAGGCAGCATGGCAGGCAAAACGGCCTCCCGGGTCGCAAATCTACCAGCCACAGTAGGCCTCACTCGTTGAAGACAAAACAGGCACAGCAGGCCTCACAGGTTGCAAATATAACAGGCACAGCGGGCATCACGGATTGCAAACAAACAGCCACAGTAGGCGTCACTCGTTGACAACAAAACAGACACAGCAGGCCTCACAGGTTGCAACTCTAACAGGCACAGCGGGCCTCGCGGATTGCAAACAAACAGCCACGGTAGGCCTCACTGGTTGAAAACACAACAGGCCCAGCAGGCCTCCTAGGTCAGCGCGAACGACGTCAAGAGCGGCCAGTCGAGAAGTAGGGCTTCGTGAAAAGTAACAGAGGCCAGGCACCTTTCACCGACGACTCCCGCCAGTTTCGCCTTTGAAGCTGGGGTTTCATAGTAAGACGCCGGGAAGCTGACTGGTTGTCTGGTCCCGATCTTGAAGTCCACCTTCAGGGCAGGGTCCGGATTCTTAGTGTGCGTTCGGCGATTTGAAATTCTTGAAGTTACGTTAAAATTCGGTTGGGCGCCATGAACCACAGTTCAAAGCCACTGCATCTTCAGAGCATGAGTCGTCAGGGGGTGAATCCTGAGGTGTCACAAACCGTCAATGGCCCCACGTTGGGCGCCAAAAATGAGAATTCCCCGGATCGAAGAGAGGCGAGCGGCTGGTTATCCGGAGTCCTGGAAGGGCTGATCTCAGACAAACACCATTTCAGATCCGGTTTAAAACTTATTTATTATCCATTCAAGATGCAGTGGTTTAATATTACACAAATATATAAATCTTAACACATAAAATTGATTCTACATTTACATTTACTTAGCAACTGAATTTACTTTAAGTTATAATACAAATAACACAACGAATTTAAATTAAATCCAACGCAAATCAAAACACAAAAACAAACAAACAGTTCACATCGTCACATCACCTTCGTCGCGACGAGACTTCGTTCGTCCGACTCGGCAGCTTGTCATCGACTGTCTACCAAAATTCAAAAAAACTCCGTGCAAAGTTGGAGCTACCCTTTTCCGTAAAAATGGACTCGTCCAGCGGCCGAAGCCCGGGGGCTTCTTAAACGCCTGATAACAAGAAAGAGCGTATTCTGCGAATTATTGCTGTTTGCCGCAGGCCGATTTCAGTTCGGGACATTAATGACACTTATACTTAAGAAAAACCAGGGTGTGTCAAACTTTGTATTTAGTCTCTAAATTTTTCAGATGAGGTACGGAAATAATGATAGTACTAGCAAAGGAAATGTGGTTTATGAATCTTTACCCCTATGGTCCGTTTTTTAAGGTCACAGCGCTCATAGCTGTGGGAAGAAACGAAAACGTCATACGAACGCATACTTTTAAGACAATTCCAAAACTCAATGTATGAAAATGTATTCGATCCCAAAGACACCGCAAGTAAACAAGACAGATGATCAGGCGTTAAACACTTTGCTACAGTAGGGGATTTAGTTGTCATCATCAAAACTACATATATAACGTTGTTTCCATCGTAAAATCGCTAATCTGCAAAATTCGTTAATTTTTGAGTGGAACATAAAAACTGTTAAACAAATAAGTTTATCGAATTGAAACAAAAATAAAAAAAAACTGTACATACTTAGCCATCATTTTTGTCAGTTGTGCAATTTTGCATGTACTTAAGGGTGATTTTTGCAGAATTAATAATTCAAGTAGTCGAAAACGCATATGTGGGTATTCAATTTCGCAATGGAAACGACGACAGCAAATTCTTTAATGGATTGTTTAATTTTTCTATTTAAAATCTTGTTTATAAACAGCATATTTTGTTATAGGATAAAAACTTTTATCAGGTAGTTGATGGCTATTTCGGCTTTACGCCGTCGTTAGAACTATAGTTCATAACAGATATTTCTGACGATGGCACAAATCCGAAATAGCTATCAACTACCTGATAAAAATTTTGTAGAACTGAATGCTTTGTTATTTTATCCTATTATAATGGAGTTCTACTAAGTAAATGCCAATTCAACCAATAGCATATTTTGTAACTATGCTTTACACTAAAAGCCATTGATATATAATTGTAATAGCACAACCAAATGTGACTATCTTTTTGATCTACACAAGTAAATAGAAGCTCTATTTAAAAACGCTACATGCATAATACATAAAGGGAAAGCCCCTATTAGAACGGATGTTAAAATACTCTCAAAAAAACCAATACGCCATCAAGGACTGAAGAGTGAAAGTATTTTTTATGTTGGTAGTGTGAATTATATCAATTCTATTTGTATCGCATACTGGTTTGATGCGGGATACCTGTCAAATAATACATCTCTAGATACAATCTCCTGACAGCAATAAGTCAAACGGAATGTATATTATTAAATTATTGATGTTCAGTGTGTTATTTATGATCACCTGCAACGGAAGTGAACGTTGTAATAAAAATAAACCAATAAACCATCAAGGAGTGATTGTGAAAGTAATTTAATGGTTCCATATCGGTAAATTAAAATGTTAGACGTATTTTACATTATAACGATCGATAGTAATTATTATATTTCCGAATATAGGGAAAGTGAAGATGTGTATCTTAATATGAGTGAATAACTTAGATATGTGATGTTTTATCTTTTAGGAGCGAAGAGCTATCTAAGCTTTTTCAAAATCATTGGCGGGCCCCATATATCCTACTTGAAGAAGACTCGAGTGGTCCCGACAATCGCGTAAATGTGGGTTTTAATAAACTGGCCGATTTACCATAAATAAAAATCAAGGCAAAGTTCTACTAAAGAACAAATACGGCATAATGAAAGAAACGTAAGGTCACTTGTGTAAAAGCAAGTATTATAAAAGAACAAACGCCAGCATCTTTCTATTTCGCTTGCACCCTTCACTTAACATGTGATTGAGCGAGAAAGAGAAAAATTCACTACACGCGCTTGATACATTGAGAACGGATATGTTTAAAAAAAATGTTTAGTAGTTTTAAAATCACGTCTGCATATTCATTTTAAAAATTGTCCTAAAAAGTTTTTGTGACAATTTTTTCTATGTAGCGTCATTTACTTTTTTATTTTTTATACAAAATTCAATAAAAGAAACGTCAAATATGTTAGAGAACACAGCTAGAAACTAAAATACGTTGAGTATTGGTCATCACATTAATCTGACTTATGTGGTTATTCCCTCCTGTATTTACTCAACATTATTTCGTGTGTTTATGAACAATGCCATGAACTAAAAGTTTCGATAGTTACTATTCGATTTTTGTTTGGGAAAACATGTGATGATAGGTAAATACCTTACAAGGAAAAAATAAAAAATAAAATTGAAGAACTAGACTTATATGATTGTTCACCCAAGCCATCGTATTATAATATCTGCAGTAGGTAGAAAAATCTATTAGCACATTTTACCTTGCTCCTTTTATGAATTTTAGGCTAGGTTAGTTTTAGCGTACAGTTATTTTTATTTACCATCACTGCATAAATATGTAATACTAGTTTATAGCTAGCAATCCTGTAACTAATGCTCAATTACAATAATTATTAAATAAAATAACAATATAACATATAATTTTACGTATTAATAAATTAAAAGAAACAATTAATATTATTTTGTCGGATTGTCCTGAAAATCCAAGTAGCATGAAATATTAGGCAAAATAATTTAATGCTAGGGTAATAATTGAATTAAGAATAGAATCATCTTCAACGATTCATAGACAAAATCGAGATTATTATTAAATTTATGACTTAGAGATCAAAATATGCACATGAAATCTCAAGCTTGTTTGGCGTGTGATCTATGTATATTATAGAAAAAAACATCTATCTATGAACTGATGAACTCCGATTCATACACGAAACTGCAAGTAAGCATATCATTATTATTAATGGTTTCTCACAAAGAGAATGTTGTTGTATTATGCAGGTGTGGCTATTATTAAAATCTTTCTTCTAGAAATCAGTGCGAATGTATAGCTGCACGTTTTTTAACACAAAAAAATGGACGAAGCGTTGCATATAAAAACATCGGTTTTTGCTATAATTATCTATTAAGAGCATGGAAAAAATTCAATAGATGTTTCGCATCGGCTTAGGCAAGCTTTTGATTTATTTGCCATGAAAGATGTGAAGGAAAGTAGCTTAATCAGCCAATAAACAAAAAACAGAAAAAAAGCAAATGGAATATTTCTTGAATTTTTTACTTTCTTGCAAAGACTGTCAGCCAGACAAATAATAGTTTTAATATTCTAATAACTGGGCATATAAAATGTCGTAAAACAGGTTCATTTTCATCATCATATTAGATACAGAGAGTAATTATCATTTTAACAAAAATAATATATGGTCAAGTACTGTATATTAATATGTCAGGCGACTATCTCTGCCTAGCTTTATGTTCGCTGGAACAGACCTTAGATGCTCTTAAAAGACAAACCAAACAAACAGTGTTAAACGATTACCTTTTATTGAATAATCGCGTTTTAAAAGTAGAAAATCTACATATTTAACAGTGAAAGACAATTCGTAGAACTAATTAATTCATTTGGTTAATTCAAGGCTAATTTAAATGTATACTATACATCACCGTTGACTTCTGAATGCTGATGCATGCATAATTTGATTGGACATCATTGCCAATGTGAAGTAATCTATTGGACTGAGAGGTAACATAATAGAAACGAAAGTAATACCTATATCTGTTTATTTTTAATGTCTTTATGATTATTAATTTGACTGCAATGGTGCGTTGTTAAAAAACTATTGCAAAACATTAACGTGATACTTTTTGTTACCATGTTACATAAATGACAGTTAGATTTAGTTATTTTCTAATTTCATTTCTCATACAATCAATTATTGGATGTTGGATAAAGTATTTCGAATGGAAAAAGAACAGCTCTTGCATTTGTTTTCTCATTATGTAATTCAGTTTATTTTTAAATTCCCCAAAAATAACATTGTTTAGTGTTAGTTCTCGATGGAAAGAATCGATTACGATGTACAGTAAATTCTACAACTTTAAATCAAAATTATGAAAAATATACATAGGTTTTATAGTACACATCGATATTTTAATTGTATCCATAGAACAATCCAAAAAAAAGTATAATTTTCCCAATGAATGAATAAAACGTGTATTAAAATAAAACCCTTTTAAGTAAGTATTTTGCTGGTCATACATATTATTATTAGTAAAGAAGGTATCATATTTTACTTTTTTCTACAGTCTGCGAAGATAATGGTGAATGAGATAACATCAACAACTTATTATTTTTAAAATAAAGACCAGGATCGATTTCACTTATCGCGAGCATTATCAACTGATCAGTTAAATCAAACAATTTTGTATACTTTGTAACTTCTTTAACTCACTGCGAACAAGGTTATTTTGAATTGCTATAATAAAAAGTAATATTTTTCTAATAACGTCTTCAATTTTTCTAATAATACCACTACTCCGCTTATTTTGCTAATACGTTTAAAGAAGATATAAATATTTGTAAAGTTGCGCGAGAAAAATGTGATAGGTAAGTAATCTCAAATGATACAATAAAAGGTCCAGTTAGTTAACATGTTGAGTCCATATGTTTCAGTATTCTCTATACTGTTGAGATAAAGAGCATTGGCCTTTGAATGGCATCCAAGATTAAAGCGGAGGCGAACTAGAAACCTCAGAAGTCTCAGTGAAAATAAATAAAGTATTGGGAAAATCACTCGCTAGCCAAATGAATTTCCGGATATGGTAAGTTATATATTAGTTATTAAGTAAACGTGTAATAATAAAAGGTATATAATAATTCGGTTTCAAATTATTGGGTTTATGGTGATGTTAAGATTTTATAATAATGGGATTACAAACTGTAGTACTGTTTAAAATAAAATTTTACGAATTTTATGAAATGAGTAAGGAGTTCGTGATTAGATCAGAAATAAAACTCAGGTTTTGTAATGCCGAAAAGGTCTAGGATGCAATCGATGATGATGTGGATTCGTATACAAATACTTCAACGTCTGTGATATTTTTGCCTATTTGCTCGCTTAGAATTAAAGTTAGGAGAGAAAAGACGATGAAAGGCTCGAACGCATTCATAATTAATTTGATTGAATGTTTCATTGAAACATATTTAACTGAATGGTAATGTTCTAGAACTTCGGTCCAACTCGTTAGTGAAGCCAGTGGCTTGAATTTCTGAATGTACTCTTTCGCATATTGATTTTCAATTAATCTGTGAACTTTTATCTAAATATCTAGGATACTTTAATCTCTTTATATTCATTTGATCCAGTCGTGGTAAAGAGATATACAAAGAGCAATTATCTGACATCTATTAAGTAATGAAATAACAATATCCCACCACTTTATCATAACCCTAAAATCTTAAAACGAAAAGAGAGCGACATAAAATCGTCCGCATGCTCAGTATTGGTAAAAAACAGGTATTTGGAAATACAACGTGTTTCAATTGTTTCGTATGATAACATACAGTCTTAGATCATTTTTAATTATGAATAACAACATTTCTATTTGATGAAAAAATTGTAATGTGCTCATTCATGATCTGAAACAATGATAATAAACTGATGATCGCAGCTGTTGTTGTGTAAGTTTCACATATATATTATTTAAACAGTAATATGTCCGGCTTATTTTATTATTGATTAGAAAATGTTTAATGGCCAATAAATGAACTATGAACGGATAAAATAATAACAGGTTCTTAAATAGAGCTACTTGATTAATAACATATTCAAATATTTATTATATGTGATAGAATGTATTGCTCGTGTCCTACCCAGTATTATTCATTGAATGAAGACGTAGGCGTATCCCATTCTAGGATATGGCTTTAAATCTCCACCGCGGTAATGCCTAGTCCTGACAGTTTGCCTCGGTCATGGCTGTAGTTTATGTCCTAAGGCAGCTTTAAGAGATTATCAGCTTCCAACGTTCAATTTTCTTTACGTAGCGATGTTTATTAATTTGTTACGAAGATCATAAACCATATTTCAACATAAAAACAAAAATATTTTACCGTATTGCAAATTACTTAGGTTTAATATAACACATAAAATATCGACTTCTCTTTTATGTGTTTTATAGTTAATACTCCATACATTATTACGCGACAGGAGAGTTTTCGTGAAAATTCATTCAACAAATAAATTCTGATGATCAGCAAAACTCGTTTTTATAATATTTAATAATGTCATTCCATCAAAGATTAACAAGTTAACAATATAAAATACGTTGTCAGCTGCAAGTGCTGTTCGACATTGTATTGTGAGAGGTAGACATGTTCAGCAACGAGCCTTACCAAAGCAACCTTAAGTTTCAAACAATGCTATAAGAAAATTTGCAATTTACGAGTAGTCCTAGGAGTCTCAGTCTCTACGAAAAAATTGTATGGCGGTTGTAAGAAGATCGTCTCTCAAATCCGTTTTTCATCAAATATAACATATATTTGAAAAAATTTCTTGTTAATTTATTCAGTGTTTCTTTACTATAATCATTATATAATTTACGATTCATCGAAAACCAACATATATGCATGTTAAGTAATAATTAAATCGTTCCAATAAATTATATCGTACAGTCGTCATAATATATGTAGTGAATGGCACGAAATCCGATGTGTGGCAGGGTAGATTTATTAGAATCATAATTTTGCGCAAAATACTCACTTTGAATTGTCGATTAATAACAATCATTGATTACGACTAGGCTTATATTTATACTATTTCACAGTAAGTAAACAACTTTATTCCTAATATGAAATTAAAATTGATAACTTAGTTATCCCACTGGCTGTGTAACCAGATGTAACGTGTTTCGTTTCTTTAAGAAGCATCTTCAGACTAACTGTATCGAACCATAACTAACTAAATCATCTCCAAACACTGGTAGTTAATTTTATTATTAGTACTATCATTGTTTGGGTCTTACCCCCTCCCCACCTCCAGTAGAAGGAAACAAACCGACTCTACTCTTCATTTTTAATTAAGATGCTTCTTAAAGAAACGAAACGCGTTACATTTAGTAACACAGCCAGTGGAATAACTAAGTTATCAACCTTAATTTAATGTTAAAACACCAAAGTTTCCGCTGAATCCATCCAAATTATCTTTATTCCTATTAACATTAAATATACTATATTTGACAACCCACTATTTCACATTATTAAAATATGCTAGAATTCATCGTAATTAGTTCAAAATATCGATTTCATGACTCCGCAGTAAATGTAACGGACCACTCGTCTGAAAAAATACCGGCTGACGGGACTTACAGCATGGCTTGTAATTATAGGGGGCTTTGGTCTTACATATTGTTTTATAGATTTTTTTATTTGAATGTCAATAATATATATTTCTGTTTTTTTCGATTATGCAATTTTTCTCTACTCTACTCTCAGATAGAGTACTCTCAAAATTATATTTGTCAAATGTATGGTGCATTGTCGTCAGCTGTCAAGTATTGTCCTTTTCTTTTTACAACGACAAAGTTATAAAATATAACTAGATGAACACAATGATTTGTTAAATTATTACTGAATGAGACCAATCTTAAGCTCGTTTAAATAAACCTTCAGAATAATTAAATCGTGAAAGTTATTAGCAAGGTATCGATTCGACATGTATGTTGCTTATATCATTATTGGTTTATGTGTGAATTGTGATTAAAAAGTTTTTAAAATAAATCTGCTCCCTAAAAAGGCGAAATCATAACTATTTATTTTAATCTAGTCTTGGTTTTGTCTTCTATTGAAGGTAAAGAACAAACAATTGCAATGCGATTCCCAGTTGTCCTGCATATTAATTTTACAAGGTAGTGTTAATGAGATTGGATTTCCGCTCCCTGACGTTAATACAGTAATTTAGACACTTTGCTTATCCAACTCCGTTTTGCACATATATAGCCTTCAGCCTGAAATATCTTTATTCGGCATCCAGCATGAACCTCTAATACTGCTATCCATCACGAAGGATATTTGTCGAGGTTTTACGTAAACAGTACCTCAAGTAGAACGTCACAATAATACCACACACTACGGTCTTGGAAATGGAGAAATTATGAAATTATTTATCTGTGACTGTATGATGATTTGTTCAAGTCTAATTATTAGGCAGCACGAGCAAAGGTACTGCTTGTCCCAAAATATAATTGGTTTTATTTATACAATAGCTGCTTCGGCTATTTTTAAAGTACATTTTTAATAAGCCGTATTCAAAAGCCAAATTAGCTAACAATGAAAGCTTCCAAAACGGCTACATTAGAGTACATAATTAGTTTAAAATACTATGCAAGTCTTCACAAAGACTTGGCATTGAATTAGTGAATGTTTATTCAATACTTCATTCAGAGTTCATTGAATCAATAAAGCAAAATCTCTCTTTCATTATAGTGAAAGAATGTCTCTTCTCACGATATTAGACTTGACTAGACAAACTTGTTAATAAATCATTGATTGATTTGCGACAAACGTAAAACTTATCTTGTAACAATATTATATTAATCAAGTTGTTTTAATATTATGAACTAGAACACATACGGATATCCGGCTAGATGATATGTGTGAAATTCTCCTCGTCATAATATGTAAAGGGGGTTTCTGAGCTATTTCTATATGAGAGAAGTCATTGAACCTTGAAGTGTTAGTATATGAAAGTTAGCTACATTCCTGTTACGCTATGATATAATATGTTTGATAAAAGTTGATTTTTTACAATTTCTTGTGTGCTTCGCATTTTGCATCCGGATATATTCGGACTCTAAATTTGGATTAATCTATTTTTCCCCATGTCCGCTCCTAATATACTATATTGTGGTCTCTTAATGGAGGTATCTGAACAGTCTCTTTTTATCGAAGAGAGTAGGGATAAAAGAATATGGCTAGAAAAGAACTAGTGGTTAGCTAATCGCTCTCGCTACGCCCCGTGAGGATCGAATGGGTGGTGGGAAGGAGTTTTAGACATCACAAACACTCAGGCTACGAATAGAAATCAATAAATCGATTGTAAGATCAATTTATGAAACTGTCGGCAATTGAACGACGCTACCAACTGCGACACGGACGCAGACAAATCTTACCAACCTCAATTGTTGAATAGTCCCTTCGATTTACATTATAAATATTTTTTTAAGACAATTAGAAAGTATGGGTTTATAATCTTCAATATCTGAAGTGACAGTAATGTTGTTATTTTCAATTAAGCATTTGGTTTCTTGAGAGCGTTTTTTATTAAATATTTTTTCTCCACAAGTTGAGCTTCAATGATTATTAAATTGTATTTATTCCGAAGTATTAGCTTTAATGCCAAATGTTCGTTTTGAAAATTTATAATAAGCTTAAATTATAATGTTTATTAAAAGAAGTAGGAGTGGGACTGGGTAGAAATTTAACGATGAGACCTAAAGAGTGTTTATAGCCTGAGAAGAGTTCTATATTATCATTTCCATTTCAGAAATGTATATCTACAAAATCTCAATTTTTCAGAGAAGCATAAGTAAGTTAGTTATAGTAAGTATGGTTATATTTTTAATCTTAATTACGTCATGTAATAGAAATGACAATATGTCAATTTTCATCTATGGATATAGAAAAACACTGACAATATTTTAGACACCCGTGCTGTTGGATAATCAATGAATAGGAAAATAAATTTTTATATCAATTTTTGTATTGAAAATGAATCAACAAAAGGTAAATGACATTATTTTGATAAATTGTAATAAAAATAGAGAGTTAATGCGAATATTTATAAATTTACATTTAAAGTATGTTCATTTGCTTAGGAATTACGTGTAACAAAGCTTTTATTGATGTTTATATAAAAAATTAATTAATTAACGAATTTTACCTCTAATTCTCAAAAAATCATCGTTCATATTTTAATATAATCGAAAGTCAATTGAAAATGAAAGCTTAATTGCTTGCGAGAAGATTATAATAAACCGGCGAGAAAAGCTAAATGTGTTCTGGTAAAGTGTTTTAGTGTAAAAGGTATTCCTCTTGAGAGATAATTATACCGGTTGCCGCACTATGAAGAATGTCCAAGACTGGTGTATGTGGAAGATGAATTAAAACCAAGAAGCAAGGTACACACAAATCAAACAGTATTCTAGTTTGTAATGTCCAACAATTAAAGACGTAATACGCTGTCACGCCGGCGAGAAGATAGATATGTTTAACCCTGCACGATTTCGGATTCGCACGCTCGATCGATTTAATTCTGGATTTCTTTAATAAACGGTTGAATTTCGTCTCGAAAATAATATCAAAATACGTGATTGCTGAGTAAATGAAAGCAGTTGTTGCTATACGGAACTATGAATTAATTTTTTTACATACCATTGGCGCAGGTAGTCTTGTAAATTCTGAATGAGAAGAATCAAGAACCATACTTACGAATATGGAAATAGTTATGTTCAAAAAACAAAAGTTTTGCGTTAAGTCATAGTTTTAACATTGACGTGGAATCGAATGGTTGTGGAATCAAAAACATTGTGAAACAAAATTTGACATGTATTTTAATTCTTTAACCCTTTATCTCGTATTTCAGGCCAAACTAGAAGGGACACTTGTGGATATATGCTTTATTCAAACCTGTAGGTAGAGAAATTAGACAACTGATCATGAAAATTTCAAATAGAACACAAGGAAATATTTTTTTGAAAAGAGCTGTCGATATTCAGTCTTTCGAATTTCAGCTTTGAACCCTATATCAGCCCTGTGTATTACACATAATTATGCGGTTACGCGCTTACTTGTTTCAGCTTCTTCATTTTCTTCGATTTATTTTAGCGATAATGTGACGAGTTTAGTTTACTTCTTGATGTATTTGGATAATATATATTTCACATAACTCTCCATTTTTTACTGTTGAAATTGATCTGGTTTCAGCCATAGTGAGCAGTTTAACAGATCAATTGACTGAAAATAAAATCGTGTGAAAGCGGCTCGCGCTGTATAGGTTAATGCATTTAAGATTATTTATAAATAATGTTTGGGCAATAAACAATAATTGGGCCTATTTCAGTTAACATTGAAAAATGTGAACGCTTCATTATTGAGTGAACTCCAGACAAAACTTGTATGATGACACAGGTTGATGAGATTATTTTTTTCACTATTATTGAGTAATATATTAGCTTCAAAAGGATGGCCGAGTGTCATTATCAATAAAATTAATCATACTAATACGGTCTATTATTTTCCTTCAAAACGTTTTACATTTATTAAAAGCATAGATGAAAACTCTAGACTCTAGATACGATCAATCAGGGTCACTTTGAGGCAGTTCTGATGGTTTTTGTATTTTTATGGTTCGCCATTGCAGCTATTGTTCTACACAAAAAATTAACTAACGTCTTAAGATGAAATTTAATCAACGTAGATATATTTATTGTTATAATTGATATATAAATATAGATAAAACAAGGTGGGAAAAATTTTCATCCAACTTTGACCCACGATACAAACAATCACTGTAATTACTATAAATTCAGTGATTTTAAAGTATTGGCCACTTTTATTTATGCTTTCATATATTCTACACATAATTGGGATGGGAAAAAATATACAATATTTGGTTTACAGATTACAAATTGAAAATATGGCTAATCCAACATATATAGAAATTTTTTTAAATTCTGTTTTATCATTCCAAACTGACTGCTTACAAATACAATAATAAAAAAACTTATGTTGAACGTTAATTCATATTTTTACCACCAGGGGCTGCTCAATATCTTTGCTTAACTAAAAAATATTCATATGGCATTAGTATTAGCATGGTATTATAACAGCAACTTCCATGTAGTGGGCCAATCTTAGACCGATGGGCAAATATACTTAAATTGATGGTACTTAAGCTTCTTTTATTAATTTCTCAGGGGGACTTTTTAGTAGGAACACTCCCCAGTATTTGTGTCTTACCCCTCTCCCCACGTCCATTAGAATGGAATAAAACCTACCTTACCCTTCATTTTTAATTTACGATTTAGAATCATTGTTTACCTTAGAAATAAATAACCTTGCGATATGGTTAGTCTAAAGATTCTTAAAGAGGCGAAACGCGTCACGTTAGGGATAAAGCCAGTGGAATAACAAAGTAACCAACTTTAATTTTATATTAAGAACACTTTCGGTTGAAAATGGTCACTCATCGATTAAAGTTAATTCTCATATTATATTTTTTTAAAACTACCTACTAGTACAAGAAATTAAGTTTAAATATTAAAAAATAAGTGTTGAAGCCTGTTTAAAAATGAATGAGTGAACCAATAAAAAGTTCACTGACATTTGGAATATTAAAAATATGTATTTTAGATACAGTTCAAATGGTCGTCAACAAAAATTAATAAGTGAAGTTTAGAAAGTTGATGATTCAATTTATTTCACATCATAACGTCAAATCGCCAATAATATCAACCAGATTTTATTTTGAAGGCAAAATTTAATAGACACACTGATGTAAATTTAGTTAATTTCACAGTGGTAAAATTTAATAATATAAATGTGTTTTAGAATCTTTTTATGTTTCTTCTAAATAAAAATGCGTTTTAACACCTGTTATATAATAAACTTCAATCCGGTTAAATTATAACCTTTACAGAATTTTATTGATCATTTCTCACGTTGATTTTAAAATTATAATTGCAGTATTGCGTTGCATCGATAGATCGTCACGCCTATTTACTCTTAACTTTAGTTCGGTGAAACGTGCGAGGTTTCGCTAGGCTTACTATCGTTCTCTAAGTCAGCGTTTCTCAAAGGGTTTCATAACCGCGAATATTACTTTAATAGCAGTGTTATCTCTGCCAATGTCAGATTTTCTCAAATGTACATCATAATAACAACATATTTTAATAAAAATAT
The DNA here is from genome assembly GCA_022494535.1 of Himalopsyche phryganea. Taxonomy (NCBI): domain Eukaryota; kingdom Metazoa; phylum Arthropoda; class Insecta; order Trichoptera; family Rhyacophilidae; genus Himalopsyche; species Himalopsyche phryganea. Next base: position 671,862 of record JAGVSL010000061.1, on the reverse strand, counting down.
CTATAGAAGAGAAAAAGAAATAATAAAAATGTAAAAGGTGCACGAATAACCTATTTTAATGGAAGTTTTAATTCTATATAAATGGTATTTATCATAATTACTGGCAATGTAGTTTGGGAAAAGATGTAGTACTGAATCACTCTGTTTGATTATATTATGCAATCTCGTAGAATATTAAAAGTAATTCATTTTGGGAAAATATTGATTGTAAAGAAAATAAATGAAAAAGTTCAACTGCAGAAGTAACTCAAACCACATACTTGACAACAGCGGTCGACTTGTAATAGTTATTAGTATCAATATATCATCAGTATCGTGGCAAAAGGCGTTTAGTCAAAAAACCTCGTTTTGGGATAATCAATTTTTAAGAAAATCATGAAATTTAAGTCGTCCTATTTACATACCGTAACCATTATTTGTTTAACGAAGCAATTTGTGAGATTCGTAATTATTTACGAATTCGATTTAATTTTTACTATTAATATTAATTAAAGTGTTTTTTTTCCATTAATAACTGAGAACGAAATTGACTTAATTCATATTGATTTATTCAAGTTACGTAAAAATTACATGTAATACGGCTGAGCTTGTTTCTTCAGACAATAGACCTTTGTCAAATCTATCATACTGCATTCACAATTTAAAACAGCCAATTTTAGATTTATCGCCTTCTGCCACTATGTTGACGATACAACGTAATATCATTGCTTTTCGGATGAATGAAATATTCTATACTTTTACTGCACTATAAAACATAATTACTAATTAAATTTTAATTTTAATGCCGTTTATCGAGATAAAACATGTTTTAATAAATTTTTGTCAGTTGGGTAAATTGTTTATTTTATTAATACATCAATTGCGATATGTATGATTGTCGGCGTCCGTGACGTAGTTGGTAGCGTCGTTGGCTACGGTTACGGATGTCTCGGGTTCAATACCCGGTGCGGACGGTTTTCATAAATTGATCTTTCAATCGATTTATGGATTTCTGTTCGTAGTCTGAGTCCTTCTATCCCTATTCTCTTCGGAAAAAAAGAGACGATGAGCAACTGAGTAACAAGCAGTTCTCGTAGAAAAATTCTGTTAAGATACCTCCATTATCAGACCATATGCTGCACATTGGGAGCGGACATGGAATAATAAAAAAAAAACTGTATGATCAAATATTATGGCTTTTGATTACTCTTGAGAAACACTGCTGTTAAAAATCATCCAATCGAATTAAAATGGATTAGAGCGTAAAAGGTAACGGAATTTAATTCATCATAAGTGCCTATTCGAAAACGAAAGTGTTTAATTTAATATGGCAGGATTAATCTCTTTTTAGTAGTCACGATTCTCATTCAAAAAAGATCTTATTTTATTTTACAAATAAAAATATGACTTCTATAGTTCATTATTTTTTAAATTTATCACTCGGATACTTAAATTAACTTTCTACAAATAAAGCCTGATGAAAATTCTCGAAGAAAACCACTTGTCAAAACAAAACAACAAATGCGTAACATTAGCGTTTTTTAATTTCTCCTCTTGAAAGAAGCACGTGCAACATCTTCGAAACTCTTTTACGTGTATAGTTGACCTAGCTATTAAGCTACATATTAGCGTCAGAAAAATATTTAATAGGTAAATTAATCTTTTAATTGTATTTTACATTCAAAGTTCAATCAAATACAGCTTATAGATTTCATTTCAGTTCTTACCATTTTTTTATTGTGAAGTTCTTCGCCAATCATTGTTAAATCGATAGTTAGCAATTAAGTATCACGTTAATGACGAGTTTATTGATTCATGATTGTTTATTGATTGAAGAATCAAGGTTACGGTAACCCGCAAATAAATTAGCAAGTTTTTTAAATACTGTGAAGTTGGCTTGAATGCAATCAAGTCAGTGTGGCTTATTGGACCCGTGTGACGTCAGATCGTAGCAAACAGTTCTGCTCGTTCGGAATTCCCACAGAACTTGATTAACGTCCTGTTCGGCATGCCCGCGAGTACAATCCGGCCTTAAAACTAACTTGCCATGGCTGGTTAAAAACTGACAAGTTCAGCGGGATGGTGTTAGTGATTTAAAAGCCAGTATCCAGGATGAATGTTTCAATAATACTGAAACCTTAGATAGTTTTTTGTTTAACATCTCTTGGAAAATTGTGCTACAGTCTTGTTCAGCGAATGACAAATTTTATTGTTATTATTATGATTACTTTTAAAAATACGGAATTCAATTTTCTGTTCACTTCAACACTTCTCAGTTTAATCGTAATGCTATAAGTACATTCTAAAAATACGTTCATTCATCCAAAAGCACTTCATTTCAATTTAGCTATGCATCATTTACAAGTGGGTCATAGCAAACATAGCCAGCCATATAATGTAAAAAAGAATATTTATCTATTATTTATTCTTAACGAAAGTATCATATAATATGATAATATGCTCTGTCTATACTAATCCAAATCTAGTGGTTTTTCAACTCTGAATAATGAAACAAAAGGATTTTCGTGGTGTTGAGGCAGACGACGGACTTTGATTTAATCACAATGGAAGGTAATAAAATCATATCCTGGAAAAATGATTACTTTTCAATATTTTGTAATGATAAATTCAATTTGTCTCAGACATTAAATCTCGGTAAACTACAATAAACCCTAATCTAGTCACGGCGTAGAGCAAATAAAAGAATATCTGAAAAACAGGTGTCAACTCTTTGGTAGAAAAACTTGAAAACTTTACTATTTTCATTGAAAAAAAGTGCAATAGTGTAAAAAAATACTCTGAGAGTGCAATTATTAAAAAAAATCGATTAAAAATAACGTTTTTGCGAAATGAGAAAAAACCCGCTTATTCGTCTTACGTTAAAGATATTGAATATTTATAAACATTTTCTATGTATACATCTTAACTTTCTACTGCACTTTCCTACCATTTTGTAATCCACACTAATAGTTTTGCTTTTAAAAAATTAAAAGGATTCTTGCATAATACGTTTAGCATCGATCAGTGTTAATTGATTTTACAAATAATAAACTAAATACATATTCAAAATTTAGGTACAAGGATTTTCTTTAATGAATCACTAGAACACTCTACGTCAGCATTGGTCAATTTATTTGCTTTTGCAAATCGTAAGACTCTGAGAAGATGTGTATTTATTTCATCTTCCATCAAGCACTCAAAGCTATGAGACTTGAGAATAAATTGAGATAAAAAGGAAAATGTAATTGAAGGAATAGGTACCCTTTAATGTGAAATATCTCTACTATATAGCAGAAAATACATGTAGAAATCTGTGAAATCAGCGACGTAAAAATTGCACACACATTCTGACTGAATTTCTAGGTCAGCAGTGCTATTTTTAATATTCCAATATTACCATTACATAAATTTAGCTATCGACTTCAAATTTTCATATTAGCTAGCATCGAAATAACACCAACGTCTAAATGAGCTGCACTTCTATTTCGGGTGAAGCCGGGTAAAAAATACTTGTCGTATATAAAAAAGAAGGAATGTGCCATTAGCACTTTTTTTCATTTATGGCAACAATTTGTTTCTGAGCGCACAAGCGAAACCGGTTCTAATCATTATAATACATGTGGAAGTAGTACGAAACAAATTGTGTTTTAATTTTAAAATATAATACCTATCCACCAAGAAGTGACAGTTAACACCTTAAAAGTGATATGAGATATAAATATTGTACAAAATAGTTTAGGTACGTGTTTTCTTTATCACATGCTATTTTTTTATTTTATTTTTCAGCAGTGCTTTGCAAACACGGCCACGGTCGACGTGTTGATCAGTACTGATATATAAAAAAAACTTGCTGACGTCTAAAGTGGTCTAAAGTGTTGCATCCTCGTATTGCATTGTTCAGTAAATAATTAGCTAATAGAGATTTAGAAATCCCTTTCTGTTATCCATTGTCTTCTCTATGGTAATATTATCTGAGTGCGTCACAAAAGAGAAAAAGTGTCTATGGTACCCGTGTAAATAAGTTACACGATATTGGAGCAATACGAAAGTTTTTTTGGCCTTTATTGGTGTATTTTAAATTGCTGCATTCGTAAGAACGTTTGTATTGGCGCGTTTTCACTCTGAAATTAATGGTAGTAGTTCATCTTGGGATGGTATCTAACCTGCAGGGTTGCCAAAATTGTTTGATTAATAATTTCTTTTAGAATAAGTAACTTGGTTTCTTCTGGCCGTTTCCAATGTGGGACATTTATATAAAAATAATAAATAAATTCTTAACGGATCATGCCAAAGAATATTGCTTTAGCAGGAACATTGTAAGTCACTCGCTGAACTTTGAAGGTGTAGAGTATAAAGAAATAAGGGTAGAGGTAGAAAACGTCTAGTAGTTAACTTTTGACGCTCTCTATTACCAGTTTTAGATAGAGAATGGGTGGCGAGCTATGAAAACATCCCTTATAACTATGCCTTTGGATAAAAATCCATAGATTAATTAGAATTTCATTTTTGCGAGATTCCACACCGGGTCTTTAACTCGGAACCCCAAAATCGAATATGATCGAAGAGAATTGACTACTCGGCTACAAGATCGACTGATTTTTTATCATCAGTTGGAAAAGCTCACTTTAAGATCGAAAGGGATATGAACTTCTATAAAGAAATTTTGCAATAAATAATAGAAGTAGTGTTTTATTTTTATAAATATATTGAATTTGGATTATTGAGATTTTGTACACTTCCATGTATTTTATAAAATATATAAATATATTAAATATATATAAATATAAAATTTTAAATTATATAAATATATTGTTTTTTTCACTAAGAATCGACTCTTAAGCACCATTAAAATGTTTATTAAAGGTCTTTCAAATGTATGAATGGTTGAAAAACTATTATGTTTTATGAATTCTTCAGCGAAATTACTGTACATTATTTTAGCATTAAATCAAGAAACGGTTTTTATTCTAGATGTTATGTTTAAAGTTTACGATTTAGTGTCAACCAGTTACAAAATATATAAAGATAAATTGCAAATAGTTTTAAGGTTTTCACAGAAAGATTTTTTTAGAATATAGTGGCCAATAACGGTTTTGGTAACCCTAAATTTGGAGCAAACTCTTACTGCGAACAACACCTACAGAACGGCGACCGGTCAAGTGATATAGAAAGTCCGCAGCGTCGAGCGGTGTGTACAGCCCACTCACATGACCCGGGAACAAACGGAATCGCTTTTTTATTACAATTCATCTGTTCTATAAGTGAAAGCAGAAAGCATCTTGACCGAACAACGTAACGCACTGTTCAAATTACCTTCTACTTTTCGCATACGGTTACCTGCCAGGCCATATTTTTCCATTTTTATTTCACTTTACTGCTAGGTTGTTATATTTATCAATAGCTGAATTGTTTTGTAACAGCATAGGTAATAGTTCTTGCTTACCATTGCCGTGCACATAGTGCAAATATTTTCATAAGAAGATTGCCAATACTTGGTACCTTGTATAATTTTTTTTTTCCATTAAAGTATTTAAATATTTTTGTCGTTAGCTTTTAATAAAATATCACTAAATTATTTGTTACTTTCCTATTAGGTGGTATCCCTAAATCGAGCGGTCTAGTTTATGGACGCAAGTTCGCAAAAACACTCCGCAACCAACACTTGTATTAATACATAAACAAACTTTTAAATTACGCAATGCACGCTAATCTAAGCCTTATTGTACATAGCATTGAAGGTTAGTTTCAATTTACATATGTTAGCCCTACCCGCCAATTATCGTTTCAGTTAACGAAACTCACCACACACAAACTTCTTTTATAAGGTTGTTCCAGTCAACTATACTTTTATTAATGAACATATGAAAAAATCGCTTTCAAATTCGTCATTTTTACAGTTGGTCAACTAACTGTCTGAAAAGTCTTTACATTGATTTATTTAAAGTTTTTCATAAACCGTTTAAACAGTGTCGTTGTCTTGAAGTTTTTACTTGAAATAGTCGATGGAAGCAAACAAAATAACAAATAAAATGTGACTTAATCGAGAAATTATTTCTATATTAATTGCATCACATAGAATAATATTTGTTGAAATAAAAATGCATAAATATCGCGAACGTTTGCATAGTAGAAATAATATTGTAAGTACAATCAATAAACTTTATAGTGCGGTACGTTTTATTAATAATTAAACTAATTTAAGACATCGACTGAGGGTGCTAGATGGAATTTCAATATCAAATTTGGATTATTGAGATTTTGTACACTTCCATGTATTTTGTCACTAACGACCCGGGTTTCGCCTTTCGACATCTTCAGGCATTCGAGCACACGAATGGACTCGAACTGACAGACAGTAAACAGTGTCTAACGTTTGTATAGTTTATATATACGAATTGCATCCCGTCGAAACCCACAATTGCTATTATAATTGTAAAATCACTGGTAATTCCATAAGAAGTTGGAAAGCGGCAATTCGCCACTCTGTAAATGTGGTGTTTACAAAATAAGGATTAAGGCGATTCTCGAAATTTTAACTCAGGCATCAGTGTGACTCTCAGACGTATAATATCTTACCTCTTAAATAATATTTGTCGTATTTGTATCTTCTATATAGACGTTAGACACTGTTTACTGTCTGTCAGTTCCAAGTCCATTCGTGTGCTCGAATGCCTGAAGATGCCGAAAGGCGAAACCCGGGTTGTTAGTGACAAAATATATGGAAGTGTACAAAATCTCAATAATCCAAATTTAATTAAACTAATATTCAAATAAACTTCAATAGCACAAAAGCTTCAGCGTTTCACTTCTCCATAACTACAAATAACTACGATATTCAACGCACAGATCTTATCATCATAGTAAATGAATATACATAATACATTAATAAAACGCATGCAATATTAACTTCCCGTTAAAAATTTTCTCCACTTGCACACATTTCAAAGATAGTTTACCTAGTTATATAATATAAGAATGTACTATATTATAAATAATTGTAGTATCAAGTGATTCGTAATTGTATCGCTTCCTATTTTCCATATTTCACAAATCATCTCGCACGCAAATCCCATTAGCAGTAGCGTACGTAACACACCATAGAGGAAAGCATTATTTACCTACTGTGGCTCTACTAAATTATCAGGGTCTACTACGTAATGTCGTACTCCACATAAGGAGGGAATATGGTCGAAGAAGAAGAAGACTGCGTAATCATCATCAATGTCAATTACACATGGAACGAATAAATTTTTTTATACCTGAATATACTAGAATTGCTTAACGTTCGCTGTAGATGAATGTTGAAAAAAGACTTGTTCAGTAACTTATTAGATTAATAGCCAGTAAGAAATAATAAGTGGTCAGTTAATAATTATGTTAGGTCAGCAACGTAAAAAAATAATAAATAAAGGTTAGGCAAGGAAAGTTTAGGTTAAGCTAGGTATAATTAAAAAACTGACTGTTTTCGGATATATCGGACCGATTAATTTAATAACTGGCTATTTTATATATATTACTGAGCGTTTATTTTAATAACTGACCACGTGTATACTGACCATTTATTATTTCTTGCTGACGAAAAATTGAAATAGTTACTGATCCAATAAATGCAGGCTTTAAAAAAAATTAATTTGTGATTGAGTCTTTTTTTTGACAAAATCCAGACAAGTAGTAGCTGGGGCTAGTTTTCGGCAATTTGATTTGTTTAGACATAGTAAAATACTTAAATTTTCAATGGATAATAAACGGTAAATATTTTATTCAGTATCGCGGTTATATCAAATGTGTAATTGAAATACTATCTGTTTAATTTAGTAATTGCCCATTTTGATAAATAATTTTACTAACACATAATTGCAGGTTAATTAAATTTATTGTGTTAAGCGGTTTCAACGATTCACAACGGAAGTATAAATGGTTTCAAATTACGCTATTTAAATTTCGTAAATCAATTTAAATTAGAAAATACCGCATGTATTCACCTGGAAATCTGTGCGCGCTACTGTCCGTGTTACATAAAATATTGCATTATTTATCACGAATAATTCGCATCTCATTATCTCACATTGATAATAATGGCAGCGTGCACTATTCCATTAAATTGTCAAATTATTAATAACTTAATAATATTATTATATTTCACATTCTTTATTGATAATTCAGCATTGTTGATCGGTTAGCAGTGCAAGTCGTGAGAATCTCTCCAACATTGTATGTAAACGTAATGAAGTTATTAATCGGATATGTTATTTACAAAGATTCATTAAACGAGTTATGATATTAAATATTGCATAATTTGTATTATATTAGGTTTATGTTTCAACTTCTAAGTGTGTTATTAGACTTTTATGGACATGGGAATTATTGTAAACGATATCAAAATATCTATGCAGGCATAAATTTCTATTTAATGTAATATATATGCATCCGCCTGCACGCCTAAAAATGAGCAAGTATCAACAGAATGACTTCTTTCATTCTTTGAATAAATATATCAGTATGTGTGATTACATTGATTTGACATGGATATTTCCATAGAACATAGGCAATTAATTAAAATGTCCTTTGCGTACGCATGCCGTTTTGAAGTCTAATGACACATTTATGAATAAGAACAGAAGTCTTAGCTTAGTCTGACATAGTGTCACTTAGTTGTTTATTCACGTAATCATTTTATTACCTGACATGACTTATACATTTTGATTTGTCTGTAGGTATCTGAAAAGACTTCAGTAATAGACTGGTTTTATATTCTGCATTTATAAATAAAAAATAACTAATTTTCAACTATTTTCCTAAGGCACGAGAGTTTTAAATTGTTCTGCATATACTTATTTAAAAAAAATAGCTGTAAAGGTGTTCTAAGCTTAGTTAGGAAGAGCATTAGAAGTTAATCACTCTCTCAACATCCCTTTTTCAAAAATGGATGATGATCTTGAAAACATCACAGAAAATCTTGCCATCGGAAAAATCTAGAAATCGGTATGTACTAAAGCATCCCTTTACCTCGCAAATGGATTGAGCCTACTCGGCTACGTGTCTGATGCATTTATGCTTCATGATGATGTGATATTAATAAATTGCTTGAAATAAAATCCGTCGTATTAAACTTTTTAAACTACCCAATGTGGAGCATATGATCTCCTAATGAAGGTATCCTAACAGATTTTTTTTTCTACGGGAACTGCTTGTTACTCAGTTGCTCAACCTCTTTTTTTTCGAAGAGAGTAGGGATAGAAGAATAGGGCTACGGCAGGGCTAGTGGTTAGCTAATCGCTCTCGCTACGCCCCGTAAGGATGGGATGGGTGGGAGGTAGAACTCGGACTACGAACAGAAATCCATAAATCGATTGAAAGATCAATCTAACCCGATACATCCGTAACCGTAGCCAGCGACGCTACCAACCGTGCCACGGATGTTGACTTTTATTTATAATAAGATAAAATATCAAAGCATTCTTCGTCCCAAGTTCTAAACGTCGATATAAGAACAGATAGTTATGATGATGGCGTGAAGCTGAAATAACAATCAACTAACCAATAAAACAAAATTTTGTAAATCTGATATTTTATTCTATTATGGTACCAATTACCATATACATGCCAATATGAATAATTTTTTTTATTAATTGACGTTACAAAATACTTTTTTTAACATGAAGAGTTGTATTAATAATTAAGATTTTTAGTCCTTTAAAAAATCTTTTTAAATTTTTGCTCCTACAATTGGCACCCGATTTATATATCTCAGAAGTAGATTTATGTCAAAATTTTACGATATTGTATTGTCACGGTTGTGACAAAAAAATACCACTGTCAATCCGTCATACTTTTGACAGTCCAACAGTCGTTCATATTTTTTATATATCTAAAACTAGCTTTATTGTCTAGACAGAGATACATGTATTAAAAAAATGATTTCTAATTTTCATCGAGCGAACGGTGGTTGTTGTAAAACAAAAACATTTCCCAATACCGAGCTGAGGTCAATAGCGACGGCAAAAAAATCAAATGTCCGCGGCCGAATCATTATGAATGAAAAATGAGATACATTTTTTTAGTATGCCGTGTCTATGCAAATTTCACTATAAGCCAAGTTCAAGGCGGTGCATAGTAATAAACTTATCGATGTTTCTAAGTATGGATACGTGAGCTGAATCGCTTAAAACTTTAAATGCCCATGCTTTTATTTAGGTCAAAAAACTTAACGGAAATAATCGTTACGTATTTCTTGCTAGATATTATCGATTGTCCTACATACGAATATCACAACAATTCTGTGATGACGGATTTTATAGACGTTTAGACGTGATGGGCTTAGACCTTCGTCACTTTGCTTCACTCAATACGATGAAGCACTTTTTGTCGGGCCTCTTAAGGGAGTTAAAATCGTTTAATAATATGCATCGGCCTTCCGTACATTAAATCGACAGTGTTTTGGCCGAACCCTCAAAATTGAAATTGTTCAAACGAGAGTAAAAACTATTTTTATCGAAAAAAATACATAGTTGCGTTATGAATCTTTAAAATGCACTCCTCTAGATTCTCACGTTTGAAGATACGGGATTATACGTAGGGAGTGCAGATACGGGATTATAACTAGATTATAAATGGGGAATGTCGATATAATAGTGGTTTACATCAAGTGGACGGGTGAGAATTTTTAAACATTAAATCAGTGTAAAATGATATTTTCCTTCCAAAATGTGGTCAATTTATTATTTTAATTTACATCATTTGCCCGAGACCTGCTCTGTCATCTTTAAAATGAGGTTCAATCATTAACTAATCACAATATTTTTTTAAATGGTGCATGTTGTGATAATCGTATAAAAAGTATTTTTATTTTCCCTTATAATATTTTTACTTTATCTTGCAAAAGACTAAAAATTTGCATATGATTTTAAAATTATAAATGAATCAATCTTTATATTAAAATAGTTCATGGTTCTCTATTAGAGGAATTCATACTCTATTATAATATGTTTGGTAAATATGTTTTACAAAATGTCAAACAGTCCTCATTAATTCATTCCTAAGTTGAAATAGGGGATGAATAATTATGTTGATGTATTTTCATTGAAGTTAAATATCAAATTTGGATTATTGAGATTTTGTAGACTTCCATGTATTTTGTCACTAACGACCCGGGTTTCGCCTTTCGGCATCTTCAGGCATTCGAGCACACGAATGGACTCGAACTGAGTTCGAGTCCATTCGAAGTGTACAAAATCTCAATAATCCAAATTTGATATTGAAATTCCATCAAGCACCCTCAGTCGATGTCTTAAATTAGAAGATAAATATTTTATTTTTTGCCATATCCGCTCCCAGTGTTGAGCGTATAGCCCTCTAATGGAGATATCTCAACAGAAGTTAAGAATTAGAATTAATCTATACGCTATAAATAAAAAACCTATCGATTGACTTAGTGTGAAGGCAATTAGCGAGTCGAAACACGTGTCCCAATAACTAACACAACCAATGTAATAACAAAAATATCATTTTTTTTAATCCATGCAAATAGACTCCTAATGAAATTATCTATACAGAAGTTTTCCTATGAGAACTGCTTGTTACTCAGTTGCTCAACCTCTCTTTTTCGAAGATATGGATAGGGCTAGGACAGTACTAGTGGTTATCTAATCACTATCACTATACCCTGTGTTTTGTTAGGATCGGATCGGTGTGAGGGAATTTTAGACATCACAAACATTCATGTCTACGAACAGAAATCCATAGATCGATTGAAAAAATTATGAAACTGTCCCCACCAGGACTTGAACCCGAGACATCCGTAACCTTAGCCAACGACGTTAACCACTGCACCACGGAGCCGACCAAATATGGTTTACAACATGCTATTTTTTTCTGCCAAAAATAAAAAATTAACGCTGCTAAAAACAATGTAATCCTGTAGTAAATTTAATCGCGGATCGGAAATTGTCAAAATTGTAAAATTGAAATCAAGTAAACCGATGATTTATGTGAATTAAGAATGTTTTTATGTAAGTTCGCCGTATTATAATTAAAGTTTTATGTATAGTAAAATATACAAGGGACATGACTATGTACGGCACTGATTCCTAAAGTGGTTCCTACGGACCCCCAGGGGTTCGTGTGACCACTGAGGGGGTCTGTGGCAAATTAAAAATAATTTGGGGGTGCGTGGACAATGTTGGGCGGTCAGCTAGAGGTTTAATATAAAAAAATATCTGTGACAAGTTCTCATTATTATGAAAGTTGAAATAAATAGCAATAAATAAATTTGTAGCGATTTGTTGGGTGTTGGATTGTTTTTCAAGCAGACCCACAAACTTAGGTGTATCCATACTAATACGGGATCAATTTGTTGAATAATCCACAAATGAGGAGCGGAAACCAATGTCTGAACAAGATACGACAAATTTTGATACAGATACCCATTTTATATCCTGCAATTTTATATCACTGTACAGAGGTTGTTGTTGCTTTCCCGTCTTCATATTTAGTAGAACGTGGATTTAGTGGAGTTATGGACCGCATCATACGCTAAATATCAAAATATTTTATTTTTACATCATCATTTATCATTCAAGACATCAAATTGAAATTTATATATTTTTATTATGCAGTTACGTAAAGTTATTTTACTCAAGGAGTTTCATGGTCAGGTTTTTTCTTTAAGAAGGGGTCCATGAGCGTAATAAGTTTGGGGACCACTGGTGTACGGTAATGTTGATTCATATAGAAAATAAAAAACCAGAAATTAAACACCGTTGCCTTCCAAAATAGTTAAACAAATACGCACTCCAAATAAATATTTAGCAATCAATCTAAAAACTTTCTCAGCGATTCAATAAACACTAATACAAAGTCGATAAATAATCGCTTAGTTGCTATTTACAAAACATGTTATTATTTGACGTTTAGCGATGAAGTCGATCTATCATCGAGCTATAAAAAAGATACGATACACCGAATGACCTCACTTGTGTGAAGGCCACATGAGGTTAATTTTGCTGACGATCTTTGGTATATTCATTTCGCGATATCAAGTTTATTTTTATCGCAAATTCAACATTCGCGCTATATCGGTCAGTAGGTTTCGCGCATGCTCGCGTTCAACTCTATTTCTTGTTTTAAGTTTCGAGCGTTGCCAGGTGCTGATTTTTTAAAATGCAGAATTAAATTACAAATGTTTTTGATTTATTAAATTTCAAAATGAAAATGCATTGTCAAAACCTATATATGTATGTGTGTCATTTCGTGCATGTTTCACATAGAAGAGAAAAGAGATAGCTTGTTTTAAGTTTCAATATAATTACTAAGATGATACAAGTAGCTTAAAAACCAAAGTTTACAATAAAAGTGAGAAGTTTTCAATACGATTCATTTACGTTAATCTCTAGACTCTAGCTAGGGTTTCAAGATCACTTACAACCATAATTTGACCAATGCAGTAAGCTGAGGGTGCTTAGGTTCTTTCAAGTTCTCATGTCCTCTCCTCATCGCAAAGTCAAAGATCTGAACAAGCATCTTCATGCAGATAGTTGAGAGTTTGTATAATATACTAGTGAGCACCCGGCATGCGTTGCAATGCCAACTCAAAGAAAGAATTTGTGTTTTAATTCTGTTTGTAGAAATGTTTTTGGATTAGAGGTCTGCACGGGTCGAGAATTTATAAAATTACCCCGTTCGAGCCCGACGTCTTCAGGCCCAGCCCGGCCTGACCACGAGCCTCAAGATCACACTTGTTACCCGAACCCGATCCAAAAACAAAATTTTTTTCAGCCCGAAAAAAGCCCGATTTTTTCAATATTCATTTATAATTTTCACAAAATATATCTTATTGTTACCATATTTTCTCCGAAAGTCATAACACATATGAAATAAATTATTTCAGTTATGAATAGTATTGCCTTATGGCTGACTCATGTCCCGAACATGTCTGAAATATTTTTCTGAAAATTAAATGCGTGCAGTAGGTATAAAATATAAAGTCTATTTCGATTTCTATTTTCGATACACAGTAATTCTCCGTGCGAATAAAGCAGAAGGTTTTTCCGAGATGTCATTGTTTCCGAGATGGTGTTGCAATGCCACTCAAAAAAGAAAAGGGTTGTGTTTTAATTCTGTTTATTGAAGTGCTTTTGGAATTTTGCATATACAATATTTTTTGTTTTTTTTTGTCTGGTTCACAGAAGTCGCTAGTTGTACGTATTTCGATTCTTTTTTTTGGATTTTTTTTTAAGATTTTAATTTTTTTTATTCAGAAACTTTCACGGGTGTGCGCACAACAGCTCACCAAAGTTTGACCGAAGTCAGATGAATGGTAAAGGAATTCATAGAGGACAAACAAACAAACAAATCTTTATTTTTATATATATATATATAGATTCATGTCCTCAACGGATGATTAATTATTTAATTACATTTTTTGTTTGTCCACGGTATTTTAAATATACCCCTCAATTGGCAGTCTAAAGCAAATTAGTGTAAAAAGAAAGACTTTAAAAAAACAATTCATAATCAGTGGTAGTAAAATAGATTGAATGTTTCATACTTACATAATTAAATCGGAAGCAACTGGGACAAAAAATACGGTAAATTAACCGGTATCGGTTGGCCTCAAGGATTAAGTGATATTTGCATTTAAACGATGTGCGTATAAAAAATTGGTCTCGTGATGTTTGGAGGAATATTTAGAGTGAAATTTAAAAATAATAACGATTTTTTAAAAATGTTTGCTTCTTGCAAACACCCAGTTCCACGAAATTGTTAATGCCGGATTTTTAAAACGGATAATTTTGAAGTTATACAAAGAAAAATATTGAGAGATAAACACTTTTGACTTTATCTTTCGATTAGACTTCTGGGTGTGATATCTTTACAGTGAATATATAATATTAATCTTTATAATATATAAGCTGTTAAATATTGTTATTTAAGTAAAATCAAATTTATAATACCGAGAAAGCGTCGCTGACATCGCTCTGGTAGATTTATGACTTTCGAAAATATTTATAGATACCTAAAAATGTCATCGGAAGACGAACGAAAAGCAAAAACAAGATGGACATCAAAAATAATGTATGTGTTATTGTGAAATATTTAAAAAATCTTTAAACATCGCATGAATTATAATTTCAATGTTGATTGACATTAATATTATATAATTTCTTTGATTCAGAAGATGACTAAGGATTTAGGTGTAGGAAAACTGATTAGGTTTGGACCCTGGAATAACCCTGGAATAGAATTCACTGTAAATTTTTAAATGAAACAACCGACCAATTCCAACTCATTTAAAATAACATATGATATGAGAATATGTGGTAAAGCGATTATTGTCGATTTTCAAGGATCTAGCTAAATTTTATAGCATATTGACAAAATGAAACAAAGATATTCTTATAATTAATGTCATTTAAATAATGTTTTTCCTAAATTGAATTGAAAGATAGCCCTAGCGGAAACAGCGATCAGCTGTGCGTAACAACACAATATAGCCAATTTTTATTAGACGAAAACACTTTTTATAATCATTAAAATGACAACCGAAAGATTGCTCAACGCCAGTCTTTTAATATGGTAATAAAATAAATTTGAAATGTTGCGTTACCATTCTACCATAATCCAATGTCATTTTACTTAAAATGGAGAATCATTTTACGGTAATTTAATGCGATGAGAATCTTCAAGATTTAGAAAGGAGTTTCTTGTAAAAGTGAAGATTTATTTTTGGCGTCTATCTGGGTGACATCTATGATTTGGAATATGAGATGCATAAATTAACCTTTAATTTATTATTGGTAGTAAAAGTTTAAAGAAATTATGATGGCAGTTTATTTCCGTCATTTTCTCGTATCTATAACTCCAGGTAGCATTTGTAACCTTTTATGTGCGTTATACAACATACGTAAAAGCAACATTTTTATTTCTGTGTATAATTTATAACTACTGTCCGTTACTACTCCCTTCGGGATTGTGGAATGTTATCATGTGCAGCTGTTCCCATGGTATTGCTAGTAACTCTCAAAGTGGGATCTATTGCTTTTGGAAGTGAACATGCTGATCACTGAAAGCTGATTCATATACGAAAACTCACGACGGTCATCTGGTATTACCTGTAGCCGTATTGCAATGCACTTCCCTAAAGTTAATTAATTAAATTCGTGAATCCTTTTCCGGTAATAAATTTTAATTTGTTGTGATTACAAACAATATCTTTCGTATAATTAATGAATAACTAAGAAATATACAGCTTTCTAAGAATAAATGGTTTTTCCTTTTATTCAAATTAAATCTGTACATCATTCATGTTAAACCAACATAAATGCCAAGAATTTTTAAGTGTGAAATTAAAAAAAATATATAATTTACATAATGATTGTAGCGTAAGAAAATCACTAATTATTAGTAACTAATTTCGTATATTTACAATTCAAATTTTTTTTTTTCTAAAATTATAAAAAACCAATATGAAGATATTCTACAGAGCATACAATCTCTTCTGCCGCAATTATTTCGAAACTCTAATTTGGAAGTTTCGTTTATTTTGCATTAGTTTGACGATATATATACACAAACGCGAGCATTGATACAGTACAATAAAATTATCATTTTGGACACGCGAAAAATATAGCATTAAACTATTCAGCGCATTCTTCTGTGTAATGTTCGAACTACTTAAATCTTGATAATTCCAACATTATTGTTAGTTAACCAAAGTAATGAACACACTTACCTACTAACGTTGTGCACAAAGACGTGTTTGAATATTTTACTTTGATGTCTATATATGTGGACATTAACAGAATGCCATTTCTATTTCGATTCTGGCTACAAATCACTAATATAATGTTAGCTGCAACATATTAGCCTAGATTCCATGATAGTTAAAATAACAGAACGTTGGTTATTTGATAAAAATACCAATAATTTATTTAAAACGGTTGATGACATTAAAATGTTAATTTTTTCAATTGCGAGAGCGTCGTTAAACTTTCAAATAAATAGTTTGATGTCAGTTTAATCCTTGCATTGAGATACTTACATACAATCAGTGAACCAACATGGTTTTCTAACTAACATGGAGGACGTTTCAGAGACAATAAACTGACAATTAACTATGGTTACTAATAGCATGCTCCTTATACCATGGACGGCCGAGGACACAAAGCATCTGTCCGGAATCAGCTAGAAATCTAGGAGAGACTTTCGACCGTTTATACACGCTTATAGACGCTTAATTAGTTTTTTTGGCCACATCGCCCGCAAGCCTACCGTAAGGTGCTCGTTGTCACAGGAAAGGTCGAAAGCGGAAGGGGACACGGAAGGACCTCAACTCACTGGAGCGACCAAGTGAAGAACGCTACAGACCTCTCCTTACCGATGGCCATCAGAGCAAAGGAAACGGAGTTTTCGCGATAGGCGGAAGTCATTATTACTACAGTTTGTTTCTAAGACTGCAATATAATAAAAAAATAAACTAGAAAGCCCTATCTGAATAAGAATACTTACACAATGGCGACAGTGGATTTGCGCGCTCATTCCTTTTACGTAGTCGACTTGTGTTTTCATACCTAAAATTCAACACGAGGCTATCATGAAACTTGTCTATCCACATGGACCATATTCAATTTAAAAACGAGCATAATATTACAACACTGAGTTGCAAAATTAGGATTAGGCTAAATTTACACAACCGGAAGCCAAAGCTAAACGTAGGAATAAAAAAATGTTAAAAGCTTAAACCTATTCGTATTTATGTAAATTTCTTGATGTTTATGTTACCGATACTTTGAATACTATAAGGTGAACATGGAAAATTGTTTTTCAATATCAGATCGGATTGGTGAGAATTGTGAAGCTATGAGGACATGACAAATAGTAATACCTTTTTAATATACATACCTCCAAGCGATTGAAAAATCAAAGTAGCAATGCGTCTTCAAGGAAATAAGAACCCTTGACCACAGTAAATTATTTAATAATGTAAGCAAGTGTCGAGCGACTCCCACCTCTTGAAACATTTCTCTTGGTTCCTTTTTTTACAAAAAGCTTTTATTTGGGTACGTACAACAATTAAAGGATTGGCATGTATACCTATTCTAAAGATATTGTTTTACGATTTAATGTAATTATAAGGTTTTGATGGAATCCATGGCAACATTTTGGAAGTTCATTTTTATATAAAATTAAAATTGATAACTTAGTTATTCCACTTACTGAAACACAGCCAATGGAATAACAATGTTATCGATTTTAATATTATATTAATTTTAAGATGCTTCTCGTATACGTAAAACACGCTGTCACACTTTCACAACAAGTGGAATTACAAGGTTATCAATTTTAGTTTGACATTGAAAATAGTTGTGTTATTAATCATAGTAACGATGTACTAAAGCATTGACAAAGAAATCAAATTAATTCTTTAGTAAACTAATATCTAAAAGTGGTCTAAAGAAAAGAAAAAAAAAATATAACACAGCGTCCATTCGTTTCCGATTCACATTTTATAAGTTGTTGCAGTTTTTGTAAAGTTCTTTGCTCTATATTCTTTAATATTTTGTTTTGCTATTTGCTTTCATGCTTCAGATGTGATTCTTTCACTGTGACCCACTATTCTGTAAGCCAGCTTATAACAACCATTTGTTTTCAAATTCTTTTATTATATAAAAAACACAATTTCTTATGCGTACTAAATAAAACAATATAATCAAAAACGTTTAAATTGAAATATTGATAATGCTTTCACAGATTTTTTAACGAATAATATAGAAATGATTTTTTTTTATTTACTCATAACAGTTACCATGAAATAAAAATACAATCAATATTATCGTGAAACGAAGCAATCAATACGTATGTATTTTTATGCGAAAAAACTACAACTGTAAAAATCACAGTTGCATTGATAGGAATATGGTATTTTCCGTTAGCTGTTTTTTTACTTATGACGCCAATATACGACAATATCAAATTTCTTTCGTGAAGGGTATAATTCTGTTCAATATTTGAAATGATAATTGATAACGTCACGCATTTACCGTTCGCAGTGACCCATTAACAGGTTGAACTATCGAATATTTCGCAGTAAAAAATGTTCGCGAATTAAATTCTTCTTTCAAGTTATTTATTGTTTCCGAATATTACCGTACTGCTATGTCCCTCGATGAGTGATGGTATTTGAAGGTTTCAACAGGATTAATAATAGTTAGATTTTTACTATTTATGAAGATGATAAGGTCGACATAATTCCGCTTCTTAATTATAATCAGTAATCATGTCAGGCTAATTACTGTTAGGATTTAGATTCAGTGTTGTTTGTAGAATTATAATACTTGTGATTTCTTACAACTGTTAATTATTCAATTAAAATATGAAACAGAGAGACAAATATCTTAGTGTGTTATTCGTTAGGCTGAGAATAAATAAACGATAAATTTCATGATTGTAACAGTTTTTATCGTACACATTTTATGGGCTTATTCTCCAATAGATTTGATTAAATTTGATCCGGTTCAAAAGTCTATTAGTTACTTTGTTGCTATGCCAGAAAGTAAGACAGCTGATAACAATGCCAAGCAATATTATACAGGATTGTGTCAGTAGCTAATTATCATTTTATATATGAAGAAACTACGTTTCATATCAAATCCTTAACAGTACGTAACTGACTTGTAAAGATGAAGTAAGAAGCATTATTTTAAAAGTAGGACTACATTTAAATTGCTTGTATTTATCTCCATTTTTCAGACAATTCGGAAAGAGTAGAAAAAACACACCATCGTTTTTTAATTATTGAAAAAAACCTTTACTGCCCAATAGAGTACGAGTGCCATAATATGACCGTAACTGCAAAGACAATACTATCCGCTATTACAGTAACACAAACTCTGCGGTCGGCTAGGCTTCCGCCAATTGAAAGAAGGCTTCTTATTATTTACTCTCAAAGACTACATCCGCTGACGAAAATTTCTCTGAAGATGCTACTGTGACGCTATTTATGTATCTGAGAGATAAAGGTTTAAGAATATATTTCCAATTGCTTTACAAATACTTCACGCGATTTAACTGTATGTATTTAATGATGATGATGATGAAGATTATGCAGTTATGGAGTCTCCAGTTCAACGGGCGACAACAGAATGATTGTTTATTTCTTTATTCTTCACTCGTATCCTCGTCGCTATCTGTACTCCGACTTAGTTGTCATTTGTGTTGGTGTATATGTTTTCTAATATAGCATTTGATAAATCTCTATTTTTTTATATTTTCATTTTGGAATACCACGTTTCTTAAGTCTGCAGTATAAGCGTCATTTATCGAATCGTTTTCTTTGGGAATTATTATAAATTTTATGATAATAATAAAGTTTGATGAATAAATATTATTTGTCAATTTTGCCTCGTCTATATTGCTGACTCGACATAACACTTTGACACAGAGCAAGACTCTTTCTCCAGTATTACGTTTTATAAATCTGCAGCGTCATGTATTGCTATAAAAGCAATACTAAACGTGGAGTTAAGATTTAATTATCACCGTGACAAAAACCAATAAGACAATCTTGTAACCGTGTTAAAATTTAATAAGATTGGTTGGCAAAAAATTCTAGTAGCTTAAAGGAGTTCTGATATTATTTCTAAGCTAGAGTCTACGAATTTTCTTTTTATCACAAAAATACCAACCATTATTTACGGCGTTACATGATAATAGTATGTCAAGAATTACTGCTCAAAGTGTAGTTGTACTGAATAAATCCCTTTAACTTCATGGCAGAGTTCGTATGAGTCGAGATCTGGATGCTTTCAGTGTGATGTTGTGGTTTTTCAAAGGTTTGGTTTTCTGCCCGAGTTATCATCATGGCGGAAGGATCCTGTTGATGATCGACTCTGAAAAGCGAGGTTAAGTGATCAGGTGTCGTGTAAACATCCTTACAGTTTAGGATACTCAATAATAAATGTGTGGACGTAGAAATGGTTTGAAACAAAATATTTGTATGTATTTAATGCCGCGGAATCAAACAATAAAATAAAATATAATATTTGAGCAATATTTCAATACGATTAATGGTGCTTTTATTCATTCTGTTGGTAGTCGAGTCGTGAACGATGTTGGGTTTATTTTTACACGAAGCTTGAGTCCCGGAATGGAAAAATTCATAAATTGTTTTTAATCTATTAATGAATTTGTGTCCAAATATATGGTTGCCTGTTATGTTTTTATGCCTTTCCCACCCACTTTCTAGCCAATGCCGAAAACGGGGCATAGAAAGAAACTCTGAAAAGGGAAATTGAGCAACGTGTCCTCATAAAAACAAGTTTGGTTGAGATGCTCCATTAAGAACCTGTACATTCCTTATTGGCAAAGGGAATGGTTTAAAAATATATATCAATACCTCAGTTCCAAAGTGTAATTACTCAAAAAGCATATTTCTGAGATAATAAGGAAAAAGATGTTGGGTAAATTTAATCATTTACTGAAAATCTAATGTTTGTAGATTTTAATGAAATTCTAGGATTACCTATTTTAAAAATATATTTTTTTTTCTAATATTAATAATAGGAGTTTTCACAGGATCTTCGATGTTGTTACAGTTGGGATCTTAAGTTATAATAACCACTGTCATAATAAAATAACCACAGCTTACCATTTGTTACATTTTGGATCTGGCATACATCGGTATTCAAAGCATTTCATCATATTTAACTCAAAACTGCAAATTTGTTACATTTTACATTTTGGAAATGAGGTATTGATATAAAAATTTTCACTACATGAATTTTACCTTCGAGAGGAAATACGTTTGTAGAGAATAGTTCTAACTAATTTATCGTTTGAGATACAGCGACATAACTATTCATTCAAACATAACAATGCATAATTAAACAGTCACATTATCCTGTATTTATTTGGCACTAGCTTCCTTTTACCTTCCACCTGTACATGATCGCATCTTGTCTTAAGAGTATCCGCCTATCAGCCGCAATCGTAATTTTCCTTATAGCACCATTATTACATTAGACTTATTTTGATGTCACGTAAGAATAAACAAGTCCATTGTGTTCGATTGTGACGGCACGCTATCACAACAAAATATCGCCAGAAAATAAAAATGTCGTGAATGCCATTATGGTGAGACAATTGTATTGGGCGACTATTTCATTGCGACACAAGAGTGACAATACACTTCAAAAAGATGCATTGTTTTGAAATGAAATTGAATTGAGAAAAGAAATATCGAGGTAACACAAATTTTAATTCTCAAAATGAGAAAACTCTTTGATGGTATATGTACATACACCAGCGCTTTTCAACTAAATTTAATAGCGGCACACTTACAAATTTTATTAAGTTTGTACAGAAGTTCTTTGAATTAATGTAGATGCTGTGTACGAGAGGTAAAGGCCGGTGAGTCTAAAATTGGTACTTTTCAGGAGAGTCAAAACAAGATTTGCGTTTGTATCAAATTTGATGAAAAATGTGATGTTTCCACGTGAATATTGATTCGACTGGTCCTCTTTCTCTTATATTTATATATTCATATAGATTTTGGATGTACGCATTTTAGTAATTTTGATATATTCAAATCGTTTTTCAATTTTTAAGATATAATGACCTAATCTTCTTGCACACAGCATTGTCCACCTTAAAAGTATTAAATAAGTGGAATTCGGATGTATTTAAAACTATCACTATTTTCAATGTTTTTATTTTATATACATTGAACATCAGAAAAAATTAAGACACGAAATAAACTGTATTTAAAGTTTTTCAAACTATTACAGAAAGAAGTATACAAATGCGGATAAGGTCTCAAATAAATGTTACTGAAAATTTAGTGAGAAAATCAAAATTCGAACAGTTTATTCCTTATATTAAATACGCAAGGGGATAAAGATTTAGATGAATAAAGTAACTAATTCAATTTCATTTTCAACACTAATAATGTAACGGTGTCGCCGATGCGAGATCGCAAGTAAATGCGACGGTATAATCATTATTGTATGCACTTTAAAACCACAAAAAGATTATTAAATAAAGCCACTGACTGTAGTTAAATTCCCTATACAGCATATAACAGTTTCAATAAAAATAAATTCATTGAATATCTATGTAATTTGTAAATTGCTACAAGTGTGGTGAGGCAATACCACAAAAATGTTCATTCTTTAAGTTCTAGTTCTAGGGTGATAGAATGTGTATTATCAGTACAGGATGGAAATAAAATAATATAAATTTAATATCCACTTTGAAATAGTTTAACAACCTTTTCTACATAATAAGCAGATTGAGTTTAACAAAAACGTTTTTCAGGGTCTTTGTTTTAATAAAATAGTAAAGAAAGGAATTTTATTTTGCTCACCTGAAATTTGTTGTATAATTGCTTACTTTTTACCGAGTCTGGCTTCGATCAATCAGTCACAACTAGTGATGCTATTCCTAGAATTGAGTAGGTATTTAACTAGAAATGGTAGG
This sequence comes from Himalopsyche phryganea, assembly GCA_022494535.1. Lineage (NCBI taxonomy): Eukaryota > Metazoa > Arthropoda > Insecta > Trichoptera > Rhyacophilidae > Himalopsyche > Himalopsyche phryganea. The sequence continues at coordinate 648,411 of JAGVSL010000061.1, read as the reverse complement.
AAATCAGTCGCTCAATATTTCCTGTCAGTTAAGGTAAATCAAAAAATGAGAATTGGACAGGACTATTTATTCAGTTAGTTTTGCCTCTTTCTAACTTCCTATTTTCAGAATTCGGAAGGAATGAAAACTTCGTAAATCTGTAATCAGAAAATAATGAATTGTAAAAATTAGGAAAATTGGGAATTTTCATGGTATATTATGTTTTTACATCCAGGATTAACGGAAAACAATATGAAATACATATATCTATAACATTTATCGATAGCTGAGGAGAGAATTTAAAAAAATAGTCAAAAATAGAAGATATTAATGAACGCAAAACGGCATTGGGTCGAAACACCTGGAGTGTTACCATTCGGCAACGGCGACCGAACATGAATAATATATTTACTTTTATATGTTAATTTTCAGTAAATAATTGTACACGTATTTTATCCTCACTCTGTAATACCATAAGAGTACTGTTAAAGATATTGTTACAAATATGTTGCAAGTTTGTGGTAACAACTGTATTCCTTGGATAAACTGGTTCGTTGTAGTCCTAGGTCAGGAACCTGCGACCACTTATTTTTAGTAGGGTATCGCAGTCATTCGTGTACTTGAATAAAAAAATCTGTCGATTGTTTTAATTAGCTACGCGTCTTACCTATTTAATTAGTGATGTTTGTAGTTAGACGTTGAGATTGCTGCGAGTGACTGTTTACTCGCTAATGCCATTATGTAGATTTATAAAAACACTATGTTTTTTTAGAAAACTAGGGATACTCTAAAGGTGTGATTTATAGTTATTATACTCACAAAATGTTTTTTATAAATCACTATTGTTGAATTTGTCGAGGGCGGTAATCAATAAACTTGGTTTTATTTCTCTTACCATTGCAACGGAATCTTCTAAGCAAATCTAATATTTCAATTATTATTGATTATAAAAGAAATCACAATTTGTATTACGAATTCCAGTGCATGTGACTTAAAGATAATAAATGTGAAATCTGCGATATCTTCATAACAACACAAACTATTTCGATGTCAAATTGTTCTTGATCTTTGACATGGCAACCCAAAGTATAATAATATAAATACCATAAATAATACATTTCCAATATAACCCCCTCCTAAATTAGAGTGTCCTTCGACTCGAAAGATAGAGAAGAAAATTTGAAAAACCGAATATAGATATGCCATCATAAACTTGCGTGATTGTGAAATATATATTTATATATAATATATTAGAATATCTCTTACGATTTGAACATATATGATTAAAAATAATCAGTCCCAGTGTGACCGCTATGCCGTAAATATCCGTTAGTTACGCAAATGAATATGTTAAAGCACTTAAGCTTTTTTAATCACATTTCACTTAAATAGATTTGATGTCTTTAAATGGATAAGGTGAGAAGTTACCACTCTCATTCGCAAGCTAATGTGAAAATACCTTTTTTGCAAGAGGCGGAAGCTATTATAATTACGTTGCTCGAATATTTAATGCTTTCTGAGATAATGTAATTTAGATCGTTAATTAATTCTACCACAATATGAAGACTTGTGTTATATCTATCTATCAGAAAAGAAAAACGGATAACTAACGGCGTGTGGTTCACTAAGGTACTAACTACTTCGTTTCGCTTATGGCTTCACGCCATAGGTTATTGGTCAGATTGCTGGTTATTAGAAGTACTGTTACTGTTTTGTAATGTGTATGATCAATTTGTGTTGTCTTCTATCAAAAGCGGTCGAATCCCTTTTTATAAGGAGATAAATAGTTTTAAGAGAAGTTTTATTTTTTTATTCTTCGACATGTTAAGTAAAGCAACTTTTATTTACAAGAATAATGAATTAATATTTAGTACTTTTTGTATTTTAAATGATTTAATTTTGGATTTGACCATTTCTGATATGAAATTGAGGATTTGACCACTTTCAAAAATATATCGTGAGGATTTTTTAACCTTTGATACAAAGTTTTTACTCATCCACTACAGGTCGTCAGTCATTACTAACTGTTGATTACTATTGACTAAGGGTATATCATGTGACACTGTTGGTGAATGCGGTTGTCCGATTCAGATTCGACTAGATTTGATATGAAAAAAAAACTACCATGCATTTTTCGTTGAATAATGTTGGATTTGTTCAAGTTTGTTTAATTATTTCTGTAGATAGTATACCAGAGTTTCATACTGCATACTCAGTTGAGAAGCAGCTATATTTGGATTTGACCAATTATGATACCAGACAACATAATATGGATAGTAAAGTGTTATTTCAATTGTGATAGTTTTCCTACAAATATTAGATGGTTACTAGATTGTCATATTTGTATGACATATGCCTTTAAAAATGTTTATATCTGTTATGGGGTAACTAAAAAAAAGTTTGTTTATACCAATATTAACAATATAATGTTAGATGTTATTCATAAACCGACTATTATAAACGAAATACTAATTTTACAATGTGAAGAAATTTAAACTATGATGACATATTAAAATTTCTAAAGTAATTAATCATCATCCATCATTCCGGGGTTTACACGATTATGGAACTCCTCAAATTGTGACATTCTCGCCAAATTCTCTAATATACTTAATGACATCGTTGATGCCAGGACCTACTAAAAAATATAGATGTGTAATTTTTGTCATTTAATTAAGATAAAAGTATGCAGGATTAATGATATATTATTATATATGTCTGTAAGTATAGTTTATGTTAATTTAAACAAACTCTCCTCGATAAATTTGTTTTCCACAATGGGTGGTTAATTTATTCAAAAAATATAATGAAATCTTCTCGAATTCGTTTGAGTATTTACAATATCTATTGACCTCACGAAAAATTATTAACATCGTTAGATATCAACACTAAAGCAATAAATAAAATTAGCTCCAGATGAATCGTAAACACGAATATGTAACTGTGCATCTAAAAACAATAAATTCTCAAAATTTATTGAAACCCATTGTGCCTAATCGAATATCTCTTTGCCCAGGGCTTTTCACGATCTGCGCGCGGAATGAATTCCGTGAATGTAACTGTAATACAAATTTTCATTTCGTCTGTAACTGTTACGATGGTCATAAAACAAATTGATTTTACTTCCTTCGCTTATATTTTGTTATTATTTGGATTAAATATTGAAGAATCAAAGTCATTCTAAATCCGCATTTGTGGCGCGAAATCGGCATTTGATGTAGCGGGAAATTGTTTGGTTCAATTATGAATTATCGTGGTTAATATTATTATCTTTATATTGTACACTGGAATAATGTGACTACTTTTGAACATGCCTATGAATATTTTTTACGAATAATTTAATACAGAAATGTTTACGAACGAAATATCGGGCCCGTATCTTGAGGAAATCTTATCTTTTTTTCACATTGGTAGCACGTAGGGTTTCCAATCCCGAAATCCCGGTAAATTATTCAATAGCGTAATCTCGTGATTGATAATAAGACAATCCCGGGATTCACTGCAATTGCTAAAAATTAATTCATATTTTTTTTTCCATGTCCGCTCCCAATATGGAGCATATGATCTCCTAATGGAGGTATCTTAACAGATTTTTTCTACAAGAACTGCTTGTTACTCAGCTGCTCAACCTCTCTTTTTTTCGAAGAGAGTAGGGATAGAAGGATAGAGCTAGGGCAGGACTAGTGGTTAGCTAATCCCTCTTGCTACACCCCGTGAGGATCGGATGGGTGAGAGGGAGGACTCAGACTACGAACAGAAATCCATAAATCGATTGAACGATCAATTTATGAAAACCGTCCGAACCTGGAATTGAACCCGAGACATCCGTAGCCGTAGCCCACGACGCTACAATAAAAAAAAATTCCAGATCAGCTACAATATATAGCTCAATTTTTCATGTACGATTTTTTTTTAAATACTAGTCTTCTCATATTTCGTAACAACCGTTCTTAACTAATTTGAACTTGATCACAAATTAGGACCGTTTCTTAAATGGATGAAGGACAATATTTCCTCATGACATGTCCTGTTTTTTGATACAATCTGGTAAACCCTACCATAATAGTTCAATAAATAAAATGGAATTATTTTGATCATTACGATTTTTTTTTTTGTAAATGACTGTCTGATTAACAAAAAAACTATTCCAACACCCAAAAAACATTAAATCATGTATACATTCTAATTGAAACAAGAATGGACACAAATTAAATTTTAAATATACAATTTAACACATGAAATTACAATTAATGACAAATCCCGGCATGCCAACATTTAGAAATTCTGAATCCCGATATCCCGGGATCATAAAAAGGGTCCGGGATTGGATGCCCTACTAGCACAACCGCATATGGAACGCGATGAAAGGGGTTTTAGTATTTTGAACGAGGGATATAAAAAAATTACCGCAGAGAGACCACAGTTTTGCTGAGATGTATTATATGCTCTTGTATAACTCTCTCTTCTCATTGTATAATCCTACATTTGAGGAGTTCAAGTATGTTTTATTATGACCCAATTGTGTTGTCAAGGGTTGAAATTCCTCTTTTAAATGTGTATACTGTTTTTTTTATCGATTTATGAATTCGTATCTAAAAGCCAGGATGTTAAAGTCAAAAGATTGTTTCATAAACAATCTTTTCTGAGCATATAAAGATAGAAGAACTACTTTGTTAACTTCTCTAAATAACAATTGTACCACTATTTCTTTTAAAATATGTGAACATAGATTTAAATAAACAAATTTTGCGTCTGTGGGATTGGTTTGTATGGGTAGCGCTGAGAAAAATAATATAAAGATAAGGAAAATCAGGCTTTAAAGCTTTCCTATTTAGTAAATTGTCTTCTGTCATTTCCAACTTCACAATAAATTAAATATACAGTTTATAAAGTACAGTGAGATCAGGCAAGGCTGAGAGGGTGATGCACTGAAGTGTGAAATTGTCCACCAGTTACTTACCTTCAGACACACGTTGTTAACAAAGCGGTTTTGCGGTTGAAAGACTTATTTGCGGTGTCCATCCGAAAGGTAATTGAATTGGATAAATGCGCATGAAAAAATATACAAGAAAAATACCAATGCAATTTAAATTATCTGTAAAAACAGCCAGATGCAATGAAGCATTTATTATCTGCGTTTTATTGTTCAATGAGAAATTAATCTCTCAATTTCAGAGTCAATGAACACTGGTGACGTGAGAAAAATACAAGCTGATAAATTTCGCGTATCCACTTCATGACCAAAATCTATTTTATTTCAAGAAATGAAAAAATGAAACCATTCCGTATTTAATATTATATGTATTTGCAAATCGAGAATGCAACCGGTGTAGTTGGCCATCTAAAAAGATTTTATCTGTTGGCTTCGAAAAGCTCACCATCAAAGGCCATTCATACTCGCATAAATTAATTACTGCACTATAAAATAAAGCTCACAAAGGTAATCCTGATTTCAAAGCTCAATGTCAGAGCTTATTGGCACTGAACTTTGTCAGTACAGATTTACGAGTCTCGTGATGCAATTTTCTTGTTAATGCCAGCGCTACAGGCTCCAGTGGTCTTTAGTTGCCCTCCTCGGTCACAAAAGTTCAACTCTTAGTGTATTTTATTTATTAGAGAGTACTCGAGATGTGGTCGTGATTTCATTTTACTGAAACTCTGTTTTATGATTGATCAAGCTTGCAGGGATTGAAGAATCTTTTTATCACATCGACATTATTATGGATGTTACAATAACTTATTGAAGCACTGATTATGAATTTAGAGATGCGTGCAATGAAAATCCGCCACGAATTGAAAAAAAAATTTTTGAACTCATCTTGTTTTTAAGATAGAACTGTATTATTAACTGTTATTCTTACCTCACTTGAAATACCAACGGAACTGCACTTACTCTGGATTGAAAAATTATTTTTTTATATTCTTATTTTATGCATATTATCTTCATCTTTCCAAAAGTTAAGTCGACTTACGTTCAAAAACACTTTCTTTTAAAACATTCCATATTGAGTCTGTACTATCTAAATTGAAAGCGAACATCATTGCAAAGAATATTCCTATCGATATAATTTTAAAGAACATTATAATATGTAAAATTTTAGTTTTCCCACCAAAGATTTGAACCTAAGCTAATGTGCAATACAAAAATATAAGCTTATTGCCACGTTGCAACCCAAATAGTCAATAAGATCACTTGTATAATTTGCATCACATTTTACGAACGATATTTTATTCTATAGATGTACCAATTTGACTTAGCCGCTAGTGAGGGTGCGAACGTCGCGTTAGGAATGTTTGCCATACCCAACCAGAACTGAAATTTCAATAAACTGCAAAACTAATATTTTAGCGACGGTAATTAAAAGTAGACAAGACGTTTATTTTGCATAACATGACAATTGGAGAACATTTTTCATTACTGACACTTCTAGTTCCAAATTCGGCGGCGTCTAAGTAATGTTAGTAATACTATACACTCTCAATTGAAAAAGCGTACAGAATGTACACTTAGACAATAACGTAAATTATTTTTAGATGTACTTTAATTTGTTTTGAAATGTCTGTACGATTGACGTTATTTAATAGCTTCGTGTTTTAAAGCTATTAACCAAATTGCAAAATTGTTAATAAATATAGATCATTTACCATGAGTTGGCTACCAATGATATCCGCAGGTATTTCACATCGTTAATTTAAATGCATTTATGCGTTTCGCAATATGCAAACGAATTAAAAATGATATGTAGAACATTTAGACATGCAATATCAATTTACAAGGCTATTTCGTAGTGAACTGTAAAAATATAATCAATTTTAAATAATATTTAATATAACTGATTGCAGACGATGGTATAAGAATTTTTATATTATGTGAGCTATAAATAGCAATGTTTTTAATTTGCGCTTTCCTTTTTATTACAGGAACAAACAGTGGAAGTGGAACTTCGCAGGAACTTAGCACATTAGCAAAAATGCTGAAAAGCTCCGGAAAAGTGAGTATTTGTGATTTTTTTATAATAAACACTTTACTAACATCACATTTAACGGGATGATTGTTGAGGGTGTCTAGCTACAACATTTTAATCAATTAATTAATGAAATTCCATTAAATTTCCTCAATTTATGTGGTATATTTCAGTAAAGTATGTTTTATATGACGTTTATTCCAACTGTGAAATCGATTATCTGAGATTTATTTTACGCCATCCACCCGAACTAAAAGGTAGACAATTGTATTTTTTAAAATAAAACATAACGTGTTTGTTGATTTCTAAAATGTTTTTAATATTACAAGTTCTCAATCATATAACCTTGTATCAAATATCTAAAGATTTATGGTTAGATAATATATTCATTTCCTTAAAAATCCTGGTTGCTATTGCACACACTATTTCCGATGTCAACTTTTCTATACATCACGGAAACGCAAATACTTCACAATAATTCGAGACTGATATAATTTAAGATATCGACTAAGGGTGCTTCCTGATGGAATTTTAATATAAAATTTGAATCTTTCAAATGTTTTGTCGCCATCGACCCGAATTTTATCTTTAGGCATCTTCAGGCATTCGAGTACACGAATGAATTCGAACTGTCAGTTAGTAAATAGTTTATTTATAAGACAAACTAAGAAAAAATATTAAGTGGAGGAATTACATTGAGATGTAAGTTAATTTTAGCTTTAATTGGGAAAATCATCGCATAAACAATTACAAATTCGTTAAACTGCAAGTTATCATAAGAACAAATTATCACTTTTAAGGTGGTAACTGTCATTTCTTGGTGGAAAGGCACAATATTAAAAAAAAACACAATTTGTTTGAATTACTTCCACATGTTTATAATGGTCAGAACCGGTTTCGCCCATCACGACCATTATCAACTGATAAAAAAAGAACCAATTATCATTAAAATGTAATTGGAAAAAATATAAAATAGGTATACCAACTGATTTTTAATTGGTGTTTGTGTTAGTATCATATTATGACGTATTATTGTAAGAATTGAATTAATTTGATTTGTGGAGTATTTTACGTACTCATCTCACATAAAAGGATACAATAATATATTTCATCGAAAGGTGATACCCGGGGAAAGTGACAAAACTTATGGAAACGTACAAAATTTGAACGATTCAAATTCGAGACTAATTGACAATCAAGTTATGCTTATTGCCAAAGTGAGATTAAAAAATAAAACACTACCTGTCATCAAATGAATCCTTCCAGAACTCTTCAAATATAGTTGAACCCGATTTCTTCGATTCATGCACCATATAAGCGATGCAATTCAAACCGCTGGTATACGAAAAATTACTGGATTCTAAGTTGGTTTAAATTATTAGTTAAAATCATATATTTAACATCAGAGAGAGCGTTATTCTTTAAAACAATTAAATATAAACTATCACTGAAACAAATTACAATAATAAGATACTATTTTTCATACCCCGTATCTTAGAAATCGTTCAATAGAGATGCTGGGAATGAAAAGTATTCATTTGTTTTTTACAAATTGATGCTCGATTGTTTAAGCCAAAATATATTTGAAAATAGAATAAAACAAAGTTGTTGCAAGATATTTGAACTTGGATTATACTGTTTTATCAAGAATAATAATCGAGTCATTTTTTTTTGAATATTCACAGTAGAAATAACTTCTTTTTTTTATATTTGTCTACAATTACAGTGAAAGGAGATTAGAGAAAAAGAGAATATTTTATAACGAAGACGATCGAGATTTTGGATGAATATTTTAATGTTTGTTTCTTTTCAGTAATTTTACTTTTATTTTACATTCTTAAGATGGCTTTCGTTTTTTTTATTCAAATCCATGAAAAACGCGGTAAAACCTTATAGGGGACTAGTACCGGTTCGTTTTTTTAAAAACTATTCATGCATCGAATTTGAATTAATGATTCTCAATAAAAAATACGCAATAAATTAGTTAAGAATGAAAATAAAACCTCGGTTTCTTTATAATTTGCTTACCAATCGTCTCTTTTTATAAAAAACAATCACAGTTTCTCTATAAGCTTCAACAGTTCCTCTATTGATTGTTTGCCGCTTAAGATGTCTTATACAAACAAAAATAAATTAAAAGCAAGACAATTTTAAATATTTTTTTTCTTTCATTTTCGAAAGAGTTTTTTAAAATAAAGTATGGCATTTTTGTTGAATCAAAGTTATTTTACGAAAAAAATTGCCAGCACGATTTGAATTAGACTGATTTTCATTTTGTACCAATTTTCTTCTCCCTTTTAAGCAAATATTTAGCATTGCAGGTTTTAATTGCCAATGCGACAGATATTTAAGATTTTTTTAAATCACTCGAGATCAGCTCGAGGAGAAAAGACATGACAAACATCCATGGTCTAGATCTCAATATTGAATTTAAACAATTTAAATTTGATATTGACCTTGCCGCAACTTGAACCCAGAACCATCTTATCTTTAGAGTAAAGCTCTTATCTTTATCTTCTTCTACTGGGCTGATTTTAAAATCTTGAAATTCTCAAGATATGCTCCCAATTTTCATTTACGTTGCCGAAACCATAATCATTTTTTTCTGAAGTCTTGTTCTTCGCGTCGGTCATATTAGTCGTCTGTCGCAAGGGCTGTTCGTCTGATCAATGCATTGCCTAGAGAGATGGGCATGCTATACAGCAGGGGTGGCCAAAGCGTAGACCGCGGTCGACTGGCCGGTCGCGTGTAACTATTTAGTCGCCCGCCTGTCGATATGTACACATCTCTGACGCCCGTCCCACACAGCTGTTGAGCACAAGCCACAAGCCATGCGACAGAGACAACGGTCTACAATCTCGAAGTTAGCCGATTATCGACGACAGTCTCTTTACTATTTTTCTTATGATCACCTAACACATACGATGTTGGTAGACCGCCGCCTATAATTTAAAAAATAGTCGATCGTAGTGGTCAAAAGTTTGGCTACCCCTGCTATACACCAATACATTTTGAGTATTTTTTTTTTTATTTTATTATTTTCTCATACAAATGTGTATGTTAATATAATATATTTTTTAGAATTGTATTAAATTGTTGTTTGTTTAATATTCTGCCTACATTATATTTTTCAAATGCGTGTCGCATCGTCGTCAGCTGTAATTCCACGAATTGTCATTTTCTTTCTAGAGCAAATAAAAAAAAGTTTAACCATATCCGCTCCATACTCGGAGAATATGGCCACCACATGGTGTCTCCCACCAGGTCATCTCGCCATCCCGTAGCTCCGCCGAGTACATCCTATGCATGGTCATCAGCGGCCTTTAAGAGCGACGGAAGTCATACGCTTGGTAGAAGATACAGGCAGGATTCAGCCTCCTCTGGAAAATCCGCAGTACATGTCCAAGTCAGGTTAATCGTACCAGTTTTATTTTTTATTTTTGACGTAACAATGAGCTGAACCGTCCACTCTTTTTCCAAGCTCCTGACAAATTCAAACCACCGTACCCCTAGTATACGCTACAAACATCTGTTTTCAAAGCACAGTAAACGGTAACCTTGTCCATTCGTGAAATACCATGACTTCCAGCCGTAAAGTATCACTGTCAGAATGCATACGTTTATATAGTTGGCACTTGGTTCTGACCGCATACAACCGTGAGTCTCAGATTTTCTCCATTGAGTTGAAAGCTGCTCCAGCTATCACAAATCAAATCGCGAGCTCTTTACGCGGATTGCTTTATCCCGTGATGTGTATCCCCAAATACCTCAAGCCGTCGACTGTCTCAATGTCCTGCCCTACGCTCGTCAGAAGATAGTCTGTGTTCGGGTATGCACTGTTGCAGAGCCAGTAATTAGTTGATAGCTTTTTCGGCTTATACTCAGATAAAAGATCATATAAAACATCTTTGTTCTGCCCCATGCGGCACTAATTTGGCTTCGATTAAATAATTAACTTTAGATCTTTAGATAATATTCAAATGAGGTTACATTGTATAAATTTCATATAAATAATTACAAGTAACAGCTTGATGCAATTCTGTTACGCATTGTTATATTATATATGTTATTATGTTGGTTACTATGCATTAATTAAGCAAGCAATCAAGGCGAAGCGATGCATCTATTTCTCAATTGGCTCCGTTTCGGATCACGCAATGGTAGACTTTGTGAATAATCGTTACAATTTTCTTATAAATAGTGTTTCACACATGAAACTAATAACAATTAAATGCATCGAACTGGTAAATAACTGTATGATGCAAAATATGACTTTTAGTATCTATTCCTAATTTAAGTGTTTATTGACATAATCAGATCTGCGACACACCATGTATGATACAATCAAAGTACCCATTCTGTAAAACAAAGGGTCTCCAAGCTTTTTTGCCTAAGAGCCACACTGACTCCTCCGCTAAGTCCCAAAGGACAAGACCTAGCCAGCTCATCATACCAACATAATGTAGATTTGAATTGGGCGCAAATTAAGGTGGGTACTTAAGGGCAAGTGTCAAGGAAATTTCGTTGCCGCGGAGACAGCTAATAGCCGAGAAGGACAAAAACAGCTTCTGCATGATTTATACACTCATATTAAGTCCTTTCGACAAAAAATTTGGTTGATCAGATGCATAAATTTGCTCGTGGCACTGCTTACATGTGTGAAAGGCGGGCCGTATACCGGGCATGTCCGGCCAGCTGCCGCGGGCCGGATTGGTGGTGTTTGTGGGCTTTAGCTTGGAGACTCCTGCTGTAAAGTATGCACAATGGTAAAAATCTGTGTGGCATTGTAATGTAACCATTCCTTATTTTTCAAATAAAACACAACTCATCGGTTAAAAATGCTCGTGATGAGCGAAACCGGTGCCGATCATTATAAACATGTGAAAGTAGTACAAACAAATTGTGTTTTATTTTTGAAATATAGTGCCTTTCTACCAATAATGGACAGTTGACACATTAAAAGCTAGTTACCATGTCCGTTAGTAATGTGGAGCATATGGACTATTTATGAAGCCTTTGTCAACAAAAGTTGGTCTTCGATAACTGCTTGTTTGTTACTCAGTCAAAAAATGTCAACAGGAGAAAATTGCGGATAATGTGTCTACAGTGATACGGATCTAGACTTATTATCAAAGATATAACATCCTTATCGAGTTAACTAAGGCTAATTTCCACACTGACTGAATTGATTAGGTTTGATTTTACCTATCACACCGTTCACACCACCACGGTTTCAAGATTTTCTAAAATAGTTTTTCCCACATCATAACAACGGGAAAATCCTTCAAAGCGTGCGCACTGCTATGAATAACGTAACTTTTTTCAAAGTCTACGTGTCTACTCATTCCCATTAGGTCACTGTGCATTTTATATACATCTCGTAATATACCTTAGATGTAACCACGCCGGCTTGCATTCTGAAATGTTAAATATGAATAAATAAATTAATAATAACATGATAAATGGGATTTGTCACAGATGAACAAGTACGAGTTGTAAAAAATGTAACAGTGCATGGAGACCGGCAGAGCGAACAATATTAACTGTTGCAGACTGTTGATCGTGGCAAATCGTTAAATCGAAAATCCATTAAATTACTCAAGCTGTGCAATATCACCGTTTTTTATTCTGCAATAATTCATTAACATAAAAACAATTCCATATTTTTAATTTCCGTTATTTCAAAATGATCCTGAGTAGGGTTGCCACAAGACTTCTAGATCCATTAAAATTAATTTTCCTTAATAATTCATTGACATATTAACATTTCCATATATCAAATTTGGATTATTGAGATTTTGTACACTTCCATGTATTTTGTCACTAACGACCCGTGTTTCGCCTTTCGGCATCTTCAGGCATTCGAGCACACGAATGGACTCGAACTGAGTGGACGAATGGACTCAGTTAGAGTCCATTCGTGTGCTCGAATGCCTGAAGATGCCGAAAGGCGAAACACGGGTCGTTAGTGACAAAATACATGGAAGTGTACAAAATCTCAATAATCCAAATTTGATATTGAAGTTCCATCAAGCACCCTCAGTCGATGTCTTAAACTTAAATTATTTCCATATAGGTTTTTTTGTGTTAGGGATTGTATTTTTAAAATAAAACATAAATATACGTCGATCATAAATTAATTATTGGACGTCGATCATAAATTAATTGATGGACGACAGCAAGTATTTCCTTTAAATTTATCAATTTCCTCTTAAAAAGAGAAATTATGGTCACATACGGTAAAACTTGTTTTAATACTTTGCTTACCAGTGGCGCATTACTCCACAAGTGCAGGAAGCGCGCGCTTGGGACCTCCGAATATTAATTGCCTCAAAAATAAATTATATTGAGGGTATAACGCATTAAGTCAGTTTTTGATCTGTTTTAAATGTCAATATGTACGCAATTTAACGCTTTGTGTACTGGTAGAACGCGTAGTCATAGGATATAATGGCTTTGAAGCAGTATTATCATATTGTTATTTTTTTTACTCTGGCAGAAAGCATGATATGACTATAACTCGCCGATAACAAATCCTATAATTCGAATTCCAAAAAGATTATGTTTTATAATGTATGAAAAATCTTTTTGAAACACAATCTATTGCACTTGGGTATGATTTAAATGCAATTATCTCAGAACTTTTTTATGACTTAATGCCTTCCGTTAGTAAAGCATTTATATTATGTTTATAGCCCTCATATCTTTAATTAATTTTATTTCACATGCAGTTCTTATAATATCGCAATATATATTTTTTTTTCAAAAAATAATAAATGCAACATATTTTTCAATTTAAACTTTCATCAGCCTTTGACATAAATAATGAGATATTTGTGATAAAATATTAAAAATAAAGAATAACTTTATTTATATACGAAATATGATAATCTTGACACTTTTTTGTTATTCGAAAAACGGGGCCTCCAATTTATATTGCACCTGGGGCTTTCCGTGTGCTTAATTCACCACTGTTGCTTACTGACAATTTACCGCAGTCATTTTTATATTATGATAATGGCATTTATTGTGAATTTAATGGTCTAACCACTTTTAATAGCAGAACAGGGCCAACAAACTATCTTTAATAATTAAATGTGCTATAAATTATTTACATTACTGGTGTCAATATTTCATGTATTATGTATGAGATTTAAACAATTTAACTAGATGTTTTTTGATAGACGGAATATAAAATAGCATGTTTTATAGTGGTTTTTTTTTAAATTCATATCAACGATGTGTAAAATTGTCATGTTTATGCTTAGAAGGTGTTGTCAAGAGATGAAGTTTTTTTGCTAATGAAAAGGTTACGTATTTATTGCGGTAAAATAAAATTCGAAGAAGTTACGTTTTTTTATTTTGAAAATATTTTGGGTTTTACTTTCAATTTAAATACGCTTTTCAATAAAAATATATGTTCTAATGGAAAATAAAATACCTATTCTATTATTACTGTCTCCGCGTGTTTTATGTGTACAATAAATAATGTTGAGAAATAATATAAATAAATACACATTTGTCAATAAAACGGAATCAAACTCATGCTAAAACGATAAAAAGTTAATAGCATATTAATTAATCTTAAATGAAATATTTGACACCTCATCATTTCTACAAACAATAAACGTATACTTTACTCATTAAAACCCAACTGAACGTTTGTTTATCACATTTAATAATGTATTGGAATCATTAGTTTAAGCTAAGTAGTATGTTGCATCATGGTTGTTCCCATGGATTAAAAAGTATAGGTGTGCTGGATAAAAAATGACAGTCACCATTTTTGTATTTGTTGACGTCATTCTGTGTTTATTGAATTGTAAAAATTTGGTTCGTCAAAGTGACATCACATATTTTACAAAAACAACGAACCAGCACACCTATCGTACAATATGAGTCGTTCCCTAAAAGTGTAGTCATTCTTGATCTATACGATTTCAAAAATGACCAAAGCCGTGTTCAAATCATTTACGTCGAAAGAAAAGAAAGAATAAAAACACACAATATATTATTAAACACAACATCATGATCACTATATATAATAATTATGATAAGTAGATCAGCGTATAAAATGTGAGATGTGCAAAAATATTAAACATGTTTTTTGCATTACATTTAACGCCAGTAATTTATTTTTGCCAGTTCATAATATTGCGAGCCGCTGGAGGCTAGACCGAGTCGTGTCGAGTCGGCGAGTCACCACTCCCGTATGATAACACTGACCTTCTCAATAATTTCTCGGCCCAGATAAAAGCTCGCACACCAAACGAGAAAATTTATTAGAAAGTTCTCCTCTGATATATTACAATGTGTTCATTATTTGCCCCCATTACGAAGCAAGCGTATATTATTGTCGATCTTCGGTGATCGCCATTTATTTATCCAGGAAAATTTCGTTTTACAATATTCATTACTTTTTTTGCCCCCTAGATGAAGTTAAATACGGTAATGGGTTGATAGATGTTGTAATAATCAACACAAAACATTCCAATTCCTCGAAGCATCAATTAATTTAGTTATTATTGAAAGACCTATATTGTACTTTGAAATGTTTGGTCAATAAATTAAATATGTATTTAAATTGTCGGTATGTATGTCGTCAATAAATTAATTAAGCGGTCAGTATTAATTTAACTTAACCCGACTTAAATACTGTCAATCATAACTATTTACTGAACGTCCATAAGTATTTACTGATAAATAATATTTCATACAATGAATTATTTACCATTTATAATATCGCCTAATCACTATTTAAATATAATTAAAAGAAATAACGAGCGTGTTGTCGAGGCAGACGACGGACTCCCATTAAATTACATTGAAAAGTAAAAAAAACATATCCCCGAAAGATGACTACTATATATTTTTTTATTTGTATGTTTTTAATATAATACATTGTTTTGTTGTTCTAATTTTCTGTTAGACATATATTTAGTATAACTAAAATTTAAATATCAGTCAGGTAAGTGGGAGAAAATTTACTTTTTGGTACATCGAAAAAATCTTTGTACAGTCATTATAATATTTAATATATTGCAAATTTTGCTTCAGTCACTATATAAATCAAACCTTATTTTGCAATTTTTTCTTAGACGTCAAATCTCCGTAACTTACAACAAACTTTAAAAAGGTCAGGACGTAAAGCAGTTAAAAACATATCTGAAAAACATTTGTCGATTCTTAGATAGACAGGCTTGAAAACTTTAGTATTTCCATACAAAAAATGCAATAGTGTTAACACTGTAAACAAATACTCTGAAAATGCAATTCATGAGATTTATGCGACAGTAAACGATTAAAAATTGTCGGTAAATTCGAAAAAACGCACAACCAAAAAGGCAGATCGAGTTTTTCAAACAATAATAATCATGTTATATATGCATAAAAAGTTTTCTTATACAAACGTCAAAATATGTAAATTAAAATTAGGAAGCATTTGCATTGTCAAGTACTCTTGTTCATTAAAATTCAAAAATCAAACACTTGACCTTGTCATTGAAATTGACAGCTAGTTGATATCGATCTGACAATCTAATGTATGTTTTTCAATCTCAATAAAAAGCTATCGTAACCAGATATTGATATCAAAATGTTTGATGACTTTACACGGAAATGTACTGTTGGTTTCTACAGTTGCCATGTTGTTGTCGATTCTTACGCCAAAACAAAACCACTGGCAATACCACGAAGCATGCTAGTCATTTTTTGTCGGTAAAAAAACGTGTGCTAGTTTTCGAATTGCATTTCTTGTCTGATAATATAATAGTTCGAATTTAATACATGGCCATTTTTTATGTTGACGCTATCGTTAGCTGACGATGGCGTTAAGCCAACTAATGTTTAATGTCTGATCAGTTGGCAATGATTGTGATGAGAAAAACCGGTTATCATTATAAACATGTGGAAGTTCTACAAAACAAACAAATTTTTATTTTTAAAATATAATGCCATTCCATCAAGAATTGATAGTTAACATCAAAATTGTATAAGTATAATTATATCATCGGTATAGTGGTAGAAGGCGATAAGTCAAAAATCAGCTTTTTTCAGCTATGAATGTAGTACGATCGATTTTAGAACAGTCTATCGTCTGAGAAAACAAGCTCAGATTTATTTCATGTATTTTTTTACGTAATTTTAAGAATTCGATATGAATTAAGTAAATTTCGTTTACAATTATTAGTGACAAAAACATGTAAATTAATATTAACTACTATAGATGATTAAGGAATTTCATAAAGTGATTAATTTAATAAATAATGATAAAGATATGTAAATAGAAAGTCTTAAATTTCGTGATTTTCTTAAAAGTCGATTATCTCAAAACAAGGTTTTTTGACTTAACTTAACTTTTTTTTTTTAATTTTTTTAAGAAAAATATCTTGCATTAAAGTTTACATCCAATGCGCCAAATATTTTTAAAATCATACGAGATGAACTCGATGAGAATTTTATAAGTCACTCACAAATTTAAATTGAAAAAATCTAAATTGGATATTGACCTTGGTGGGACTCGAACCAGGACCCACCTGATCGCTAGGGCAAAGCTCTTACCACTAGACCACAGAGGCCGACAACGACTGAACGCCTTCTGTTAAAATACCGACGGTATATATCATATTAATTATGTGTTTTTTATTTTTATTATGCTTTAATGTTACTTTGAAATATTTACATTTTGTAGATATACGATTTTGCAATGGAACCGACGATTTATTTCCTTATAGCCCAGAGAAACCTCTATTTCTACGTTAATTATAGTAATACATTGATTATTTGTTTTTATTGCTAATGTTAATAAATACTTTTAAGGTGTTAACTTTCAATAAATTCTTGGTGGGAAGGCATTATATTTAAAAAAATAAAACAAAATTTGTTTGTATTACTTCCACATGTTTATAATGATCAGGACCGGTTTCACTCATCACGATCTTCATCACTTTATAATGCTAGTGATCATTGTAAACATTATAAACAAAAAAAAGTTAATAAATAAGTTTAGATAAGTAGAAAAATTACTGCGCTCACTTAGCACATGGGACCCATCGGCTATTTCAAGGTTTTATTCCATCATACGTAGGGCTTCCAATTAACCGGAGATTTTAACTAACCGGTTTTCGGTGTTTTTTTGACAAAGAAACCGGTTAACCGGCTTAAACCGAAATACCTCAGTTCATTATTTTCAAAAAAATCATATAAAAGTATTTCTTTAACTACACCAAATTGAAACAAAGAGTTATAATAAAATTTCAATTTCAATAATAAAACAAACTTAAATAATAAAAAACTTTAATAATATTTAATAATAATTTCAGTTCGAGTCCATTCGTGTGCTCGAATGCCTGAAGATGCCGAAAGGCGAAAAGTGGTTAATAATAAAATTCGTAAAAAAGATTACTATTTGAATGTGTTTAAAAAATATTAGGACAGCAACTGGAGAAATTATAAACAATAGCAACACATACCATATCTTACACAACAAAAAAAAATGTGGTTATACACACGGAGCAGAAATAAAATCAAATAGACGAAAATATCTAATCAAAATAGAATGAATAATAACTATTATAAATATGTACATTTGAACAAAAATATTATTTCCGTATGTTTAATGATAGAATTATCAATTACGTCTAGAATAAACCAGAAAACTCAAGTATAGTTTGTATGATAAAAAAAAGTTTAAAAATTTGTATATTTATTAAAATAATACATGAAAATTTATTTATTAAAGTGTTTACAGTTCATTCTAGAATTTTGAGATCTTTAATCAATTCCCGTCTGTCGTTGTGATTTTGGATTGACAATCAGAACAATTGATATGCTCTTACGCATTTCATTTATTGTATTGATCTCAATATTAATGACTCCCGTATTCCATCAATTATAATTATATAATATCTTTTGGGTAAAGTTTTTTCGTAATAATTTTTGCAGACGAATCTATGAAAGCTTAATTTAAATACAATTTAGTAAGTTTTATGATAGTTTTTGGTACGGTTCTGTTGTACAAATATTTCAACAAAGAAATCAGTGGCTTATCAAATCTCTTCGTTCCAATAATCACCGTGTTTTTATCTCATTACTGAGAAAACTTTCAATTCTTTCGAATTGATAGTATAAAAAAATCAAAATTTCTTTCGTAGTTGAAATATTTACCTAGATCAATTTCACGATTTTTATTTTACAAGTTCTAATGGTCGTAAATCAGATTATATAGATTTATAATTTAGTAATACACACAATTGATAATTTCTTTATTTGACTATCAGTAATATGCTTTTGAAAAAAGGTGTTTTGTCAAAACGTCAACAAAAGAATATAATAAAAATCAAAATGTGGGTCCTACGGTCGAGAAAACATCTGGTTAGGTTAAGTTAGTGATGCTATAACAACTTGCCGCTCAAATATTTATTATTATTTATGGATGTCATATTTTTTATGACGGTATATTTTGTCAAAAACATAAATTTGCGAATGGATATATTGTATGACCTGACGACTAATTAGGGTAAAGTAAAATAGAGTTTTATTACACAGCTTTCTATTGTTTATTCTTGAAACAAAACTTTCTCAAGTATTACTAGCTACTAAAAAATTTGCCGCTTTAGGTTTTTAAACATACTTTAGTACAACGTCACATATAAACAATATACCTTTAAAAGTATCACTTAAAAGCAGCGGAAGAATAGAATTTTATTCCAACAAGCAAGTAACGGAAATATCCATAAAATAACATGCATGCATAGACATGAAAATATTTACTACGATTTTAGGTTATAAATATAATCGGCTTTGTGGTTCAGTGCTTAATGTTGTTGGATACGGTTACGGATGTCTCGGGTTCAAGTCGCGGTGCGGACAGTTTCATAAATTGATTTTTCGATTGATTAATAGATTTCTGATCTTAAGCATGAATGTTTGTAATGTATGGAACTCCTTATTACCCAACGGATTCTAAAAAACGGAGCGAAACGAGAGAGATTAGCTAACCACTAGTCCTTTCCTAACCCTATCCTTCTATACCTACTCTCTTCGAAGAAAAATAGGTTGAGCAACTGAGTAACAAGCAATTCTCGTAGAAAAATTCAGTTGAGAAACCTCCATTAGGAAGACATATGCTCCACGTTGGGAGCAGACATAGTAAAAAATATATTTAACTAAACATTTTGCTATTTTTTACTTCTTCATAAAGGATTTCTGGAAAGTAAATGCTAATCAATCATTAAATTTATTATTAAAGAGTATGATCAGCCTATAGGAGCTGTCGACTCAATGGATGTTTATATTAGAAAATATGAAATATTTATTTTTATTATTTTATACAAGGTAAACATAAAACTAGCACTTAACAGTTATATAATGTCAACATTATTTAATTTTATTATAATTTTAATCTCCTAAAAGTACTGTGTAAGTATCATATTTTATGTCGCTAGTGCACGATGGCGTTTATAAAGTACCGAGTGTTTTTGGGTGAAAATATATCAAAATACTATTTTTTTTGAAAAATTTTCCTATAACCTCACCTATTCATTGCATATGAACATATTATTTATTTAAAAGATGAAAATCATGCATTTAAGCGTAAATAATGCATGTGTCTTTTGATGATGCCGTGTAATTCTTTATTGTATAAAATATCGCTGCCATAATTTCGACACCTTTTTGATAGAGGCGATTATTCAACAATATGTGTTTTCCTCTTAAAGGCGTTAAATTTTAAAAATAATATAAATAAAAGAATTTTTGAAAATATTTTTAAAAACCCGGTTAACCGCGTGAAATAAACCGGTTTTCGGTTTTTTTCAAAACACGTGATAAACCGGTTAACCGGTTTCGGTTTAAACCGGGTTGGAAGCCCTAATCATACGTATTGTATAGGAGTCAACGAACCATTTCACACTACGTTCGTCATTTGATTCGCCACTGCGCGGTACGTTACTCTGAATACCGATGCTTCACGGGATATAGTTTATATTATCATGTAAGTAACTGAGCAGTTCACAGGAAATTGTTTGTGCCTTGAAATTAGCTAACGTATATACCCAACGGCTGGTAGAAAGTTCAACGAATTCACTTTCAGTGTGGAGAATGTTTTGATCAAACACAAGTTGTAATAAATTCAGGGTAAACGAATAAATAGTTTGTCAATATACAATATGTCAGGTCCGTGGCGCAGTGGTCAACGTCGTTGGCTTCGGTTACGGATTCAAATCCCGGTACGAAGAATTTCATTCATTGATTTTTCAATGAATAGTTTATGAATTTCTATTCACAGGCATGGTTGGTTGTCCTATCTAGAATTCCCTCCCTCCTACGCGATCCTAAAAACGGAGCGTAGCTAGAGTGATCAGTTAATCACTATTCCTCGGCCAATATTTCTATCCCTACTCTCTTCGAAAAAGAGAGGTTGAGCAACTGAGTGACAAGTAGTTCATGTAGAAAAAATTCTGTTGTGACACCACCATTAAGAGTCCATATGATTCACATTGGGAGCGGACATATCCAGATGATATTCTTCTACGGCCCAAATGGCTGAAAAAAAAAATAACGCTAATTAGTTATTCCACTGGTTGTGTTTCTAAATGTAACACGTTTCACTTCTTTAATAAGCATCTTCAAACTGAGCCAACACAG
Source organism: Himalopsyche phryganea (assembly GCA_022494535.1). Taxonomy (NCBI): domain Eukaryota; kingdom Metazoa; phylum Arthropoda; class Insecta; order Trichoptera; family Rhyacophilidae; genus Himalopsyche; species Himalopsyche phryganea. The sequence goes on along the minus strand of JAGVSL010000061.1, from coordinate 626,821 downwards.
CCAGTATAATAACTACGTTATCAATTTGAATTTTATGTTAAAAATGAATTTCCACAAAGTTATCGCCGAATCTATCGAAAAAATAATAAGATTTATGAAAGATTTTTGATTTTCTGGATTATGAAATAACGTTGTAAACGAATCTATTGTTTTCTTATTTAGTTTTTAATATTGTACACAACTATACCATTAAACAACTTTCAAAAAATTCGTTGGTAAATGAGACTTTCTTTGGATGCCATTTCTTCCGAAGAAAGGTTCAAATTTTCATTGTTAACCTTTGTTTTTCCCATTACAGAAATACAGAAATTTGAAATATGATTATCACTAATATATTCTCAAAACAAGGTATTTATAAAAACGAACCGTGAAAGCCTAAAAGCATAATATTCAAATTTCAAAATATTATTTTACTGAAAAGCTTTACCTGCGTTTTCGTTGAAATCTAGAAATATATTAAATAAATAGAGAATTAAAATTCTTTTTTTGTTTAGAAAGCTATTTGAGTTTACGTCTGCCGTGAAGAAGCAGAAATGTCAATGGCATCTTAACGACTACGCCAAATGGTGTACAAGGAAAGAAAATAATTATTGATTATCAATATGTTTACATTACGGCCGCATAATTTTGTATGGTGTATGGATTTAAACAGTGTATCGATCCTAGAGCAGTATTAAAGTTATACGGCGTGTTTTCTACACGTAAGCATGACGAATGTATTTTCGATGAATTCGGCGGTAACTTTGTGAAAATTAACATTTTCAATGAATAGAAAAACCTCGCCTTTCATTTTCGTCATTTATAAGAGCAGAATAAAATCAGAATCTTACGATATAGTTAGTCTAAAGATGCTTTCCAATGAGACGAAACATATGTCATAACATGAAGCACGACAATCTTTTGAACGACAGAGTAAATTATTTTATGTTAAAATGAGCTTAGTAAAAGATGGCTGGCATAAATTTTGGCGATACAGAACATTTGCCAATATTCATTTTTCAATTAAAACGTCCACTTCCATCCAGGGATATCTCTAAATTAATTAACTGAACCTTTCCTATAATGCGCACTCCTTAAAACGAAGCGTAAAGCGATTGGCTCAACATCAGAACCCCCATAACATCATCCTACTCTTCATGCAAGATTGAGCAACTAACCAGTCCAAATCCAAATGCTCCACATTGGAGGCATATCGTCGTTTGACATGCAATACCGCGTTAGCGACTTAGTATTGATGGCATGTGATACATGCTTTGAGTAGTATGTCGAGTATTTGTTTTGATTAACGTTTATACAATTTCTTTTCTGTCGCTAACGCGGTGTTAACGCGCATGCCGTAAGCCGTATTATTGTTTTTAAAAAATCAATAGTCATTCACTTCACATTTAAGTACCACAATCATTTTTTCAAATACAAATATATTGAAAGGGTTTTATGACATCATTTTTTAGAAAACACTTTGTACACAAGTTTGCAAAATTTCTGTCTCAATATGGCGCGTTATATAATCTGAAGATTATTATTTATGTGTTCGCTCGGCAAAATGACACGAATCTGCACTTTGTGTATAATATTTCAAGACACGTTTGTTTGAAAATCATTTTGCGTGACAAATAATTAAATAATTATTCACAAAAGATCTGTCGCCGATTGCTGAAGATTGAAGCGTGTACAGCAGTGATAGACGAGTGGTGGCAGTCGAACCTTGGGCTAGTTTATTGTGCGACCATTGTTGAAATAGGTAAATATGAAATTAACTTAGCAAGGGATTCAATTGAGTTTTGTTGAATTAGCTAACTTTTTAACTATTAAACAGATACTCTCATCATCGGTAGCATCGGTAGAAAGCTAGAATTAGATTTTCATGTTAGATATTTTGTGACTCAATATAATACTACCGTTAACCCACCAATTGAAACAAGTCTTGATTATAAAGGGAAGAGCAATAATGAAGCTATTATGATACTGACCTCTATTTATATATATATTTTTTTTCCATCCCCATGTACACTAGTTTTGTGTTGTTTTTATAGGAATTGGTTTCTATTCAGCCGCTCAGCCTCTGTTTGGTAAGAACTAGTAGTTAACTGATCGCTCAATGAAGCTTTCAATACATGAGGCCTTCATTATACGAGAGAATCTTTTTAAAGCGGGGTTCAAAATTATCTTATAAAATGGGAAAAATAATGGGTGAATGGAGAAGGGAGCAGACAAGCAAATCTTAAGTGATATGAGCGTAAAGGATTTCAAATGACAGTTATTTTTGAAACTTCGTAACTGTAACTAAGTTTTTAGGATCGAATGGGTCGAAGAGAAACGTAAAAATCACAAACAATTCCTTTTAACTCAAATTCGTTAACCAATTGAAAAATCAATTTATAAAATAAGCCTTATGAGTATCCGAGCTTGTGAAAACCGCAAACAAATTGGACGAATGCTCAAAAGCGTTGAACACATAGAAGCCATAATATACTCAAATATTACTGTAATTGATCAAATCTAGTAAAATATGATTTTGTAAATATCTCAGCCTATTTTAACAATACTTTAGAAGCCGAAATGAATTTGTAGTCATGTTCAGCATGTGTGTAAAGGAAATGTTTCAAATATTTTGAAAGAAATAACAATAATAAAATTCCTGGCCACTACAAAAATGTTCGATACTGCTAACAAATAAATAGGATGATTGATAAGAGCGTAAATAGATCGGACCCACCTTATAATAACTTGAATAACTCAATAACCGTGCTGATTTAAAATTTATTAATTAATGAATATTTAGTATTCATTTAACTATAGAGACCAATTAAATTTCTAGTATTTTTTCAGACACAAAGCCTAATAATATACATTTAAAAAAACTTTGAATTCATCTGACTGAGACATACATGTAGTTTTTGCATAAAATATATTCTTTTCTGCCGCTAAAGTCCGGGGTAAACCTTGGCCGTTTCAATGTCTCATCTTCGTCTTCCTACGCAAATCGCTGACCTCTAGCACTCGTTAGTCCTCGGACAGCTTATTTATCCATAATAAAATACCTTACAGAAGTTTCAACAAGTAATAATAACTGTTACCCTTTAAAGGTGTTAACTGTCAATTCTTGGTGGAAAGGTATTATATTTTAAAAATAAAACATAACTTGCTTTGTACAACTTCCTCATTTTTGTAATTATCTGATAAAATATAAATCTTAACAAGACTATTTACATGAAAAGTATGGTGTTATTATAAATTATACATAAACGAAATAGACCGGCGTTCCATTGCAAAAATTCTCTAGGTAAATTATGTATTAACAATAAAGGCAGAGTAGATACCACAATAGAGTCCACTTAAAGAACAAATCTGCTATTTATAAATTACAATGCAGTGATTGGCAACATTTCTATGTGGGTAAAACCACACGTACATTAGATATAAGGGTATCAGAACATTTAGCTGCCTTTAGATTAAACAAAGAAACTTTGAAATTCGCAAATCACTTGCTATTGGAGAACCATACGTTTAATGCGGATGATGGGGTTAAATTGTTGCATCAAAACATGGGGGATCATAAATTATTTTATCAAGAAATTTTGGAAATCAATAGAGCCCAGTTAAATTCCTTGCCAATTCTGAACGAACAGCTGAACCTTCCAAACTCACCATTGCTTTATCCTATATGTTGAAACACCTAACAGATGTCACTAAATGTGGAATGATTGTATATATTTACCCTTTCGCCGAATTGCATCCCGTCGAAACCCACAATGCTATTATAATTATAAAATCACAGGTAATTCCATAAGAAGTTGGAAAGCGGCAATTCGCCACTCTGTAAATGTGGTGTTTACAAAATAAGGATTAAGGCAATTCTCGAAATTTTAACTCAGGTATCAGTGTGGCTCTCAGAGGTATAATATCTTACCTCGTAAATAATATTTGTCGTATTTGTATCTTCTATATAAACGTTAGACCCTGTTTACTGTCTGTCAGTTCGAGTCCATTCGTGGGCTCGAATGCCTGAAGATGCCGAAAGGCGAAACCCGGGTCGTTAGTGACAAAATACATGGAAGTGTACAAAATCTCAATAATCCAAATTTGATATAAATAATAGCTCAGAAGTGCGGTGCGACTTTCCTACATTTTTTAATTTCAAGTGATTGTAAAAGTGCCATTATCTCAGTTTGACATAATTTTGGATTGACTACATTCAATTATCGTATACTTGTTATCATAGAAAAAAAATAGTTTAAATTATTCACTCAGAGCTAATTTTTATTCTAAATGCATCGTTTTCATTTTTGGATAGACAATGAATGATAAAAAAATCCATAGATCTATTGAAGCATTTCATATTTTATTATAAAAAGCTTCACTACTAGGGCACAGTAATTGGGAAACAATATTATTCATTAACCCACTGAAAATTAGTCGATAAAAATTCCGTCGCTGCAATTTTGAGTGTAGTTTTATTTGATGATTCATTGGGTCTTGAATATTCATCATTTGACCGAATTAATATTAAAAATGTCGGCACATTCCTTAGATCGGATGCCCGACTAATTAAATAATGATTATGTTTGTAATACTTTTAAGTGGCCTCCGGGTTGACACCATACTTTTTACAAAAATAATTTATGTACCCATTTAAATATAATCAAGTTAAAACGAATTTTTTGAGCATTATTTTATTTTTAACAGTCAACTAAAAGTCATTTTAACGGTATAATTATTAAATAATTACTTGTAAAACGAATGGCGTGTTAGAGTATTTATTTATCTTAGCAATTTAGGTCACCTATTATTTGATTGTTAAAAATCTGACTTCATTTTAACTACAACGTATTTTACTTACTTGCGTTGTGGAGATTCAATGTTAATACAAAACTAAAATTGATAAAGTTGTTATTCTACTGTTTGTGCTACTAGTTGTGAAACAAAAAAAATCTTGGACTTACCGGCCAAGCTGGAAGAGCTTGGCAGCGAAGTAACCATGGCCGGCTATGAATTTGCTGGACCAGAAATCAGGAGTCAAAACTTTGGTTATCTCCATTCGCCACTTTATTTTGGAAAAGAGTTTGTAAGTTTGATTGCCCTTAGAACAATTATCACATCGATTCTTCCAAATCCGCATTGCAACTGATATGATTCAGGATGCTGATCATATCCTTTGGGAATGTCCAGACATGGAAAATGAATGGGAGAAATTGCTTAAGACAATACGACTATCAGTCGGCCCCGTCGGTCATGCCGAGTTGGTTGCATCTCTAACAAATTACAAGACCCTCAAGAGCTCACAGGGTCCTATGGAAAGCGGTCGGAGCGCGATTCCTATAAACATGAACCCATTTTTTAATATAATTACTATTTAAAATTTAAGCACGCATAACATTGTTACGCTACGGAATACGCCCTATAAGAAGTGTGCAAAACTGTAGCAGGTGATGGTGGGTAATACGCTGAGTACCCTTTGGCATTTAAAAAAGTAACCAAAGAGTTAGTCTAATGATCAATTTTGAATTATTTTTGTACACTTCCATGTATTTTAAAATACATGGAAATGTACAAAATCTCAATAATCCAAATTTGATATTGAAATTCCATCAAGCACCCTCAGTCAATGTCTTAAATTAGTCTAATGATGTTTCTCAGAGAGGGGAAAGACGTGTCACAGCTAGTTACACAACCAGTGGAAAAAAAATGTATTAATTTTAATTTGATGTTATTCCATATTATGACGAGAGTTTCCAATATATATTCCACCAGTGCCTTGCATTGCAAACTGCAACATTCATATAAAGAAAATCTTTGTTTTGTTCGGTAAATTAAATTGTCTCTGTTCTGGGTAAAAACATTGAATCGGAAACGTCTTATTTTGGACTATTTACTTTTAAGGTGTTAACTGTCAATTCTTGGTGGAAAGACATTATATTTTAAAAATAAAACACAATTTGTTTGTACTACTTCCACATATTTAAATATGGGGAAGTAGTACAAACAAATTGTGTTTTATTTTTAAAATATTGGACTATTTAGACCAAGTAGTCCTTTTTAAAGCTCTGACATCTAGTTAAACACATAGATTCGTTGTTAGTAAAATCGTATTCTTTTTAAAAATACCGATGTCAAAAATGCAAGCCATGACGTGATTTACAAATAGCTGTTAAACTGTCAAAATTATCTTTATATTTAAATCCATTATCTTTATGATATTTCTATCTTGATATATTATTGTATTATCTACTATTTTTAAAAATTCATCTTAATTTAGTTAGTTTACATTTCGATTGAGTCATCTGAACCGTTCAGTTTCGCGTAAAGAATGTCGTATATTCAATATTTTAACCAATTGATATTTCATTATGAAATATGAATGTCGGAAAAGTGGCTGCAAATACATACATGGCCGTTGGTGTCGGGTCAGCGAACCTGTATAAAACTTAAGGTATAAATTAAAACAAGCATTAATTACATATTATAATAAGTTATAAATATTATATTAATTAATCAACGACGTAATAACTATTCATGGGCAGTATAATATGGTAATGCTTGTTTATGACGCCAAAACTGGCGTAGCAATCAGAAAATATATTCACATAAAATTGCGGATGTTGCTTCTCGAGCAGCAAAATTTGTAATCTTTACTACACTTCGCCAAAACGTCGTTATTAAAAAATGTTAATTTCTTTCTTGAAATTTTACACTTTATAATAAGAATTTGAATGATTCACTTGGCATGACAATGGGATTGCAAAAACTATGTATTTCAAAAATGATAACTATATAAAATTGATGAAATGCAATTTTCGACAAAACAATGGTGAATTTCAATCCTACCTATTGTTAACATGTATAATCTTTTTTACATTATACAAATTTGAATAAATTGGAAGCAATTTAGTATATTTTTGTAAGAGTTTTAACATATTTTAGCATCATAATGTATTGATCAACCACCTATCTACCACTGTTTTCCACAATTGCAGCATATATATTTTTTTCATAGTTTATAAAAAATAAATATTATACATACTTATTTATATCACAAATCAATAAATTATTTCACATTAACATTTTTGTTTTTATATAAAATAAAACACAATTTGGTTGTATTAATTTTACATTTTTTATAATGATCATGACCGGTTTCGCTTGTCCGACAATTGAATTCTGATTTTCAGTTGAAAATTCTAGTGATATTTATAAAAAAAAAACACCATTCTTTGTGTACTAATTTTGACATTATTATTATTTGATGGATTATATTTTGCGGTTGTAACATTAGGTACAGCCAACGGTGATATTTTCCGCCTTCAACTTTTAACATTATCATTAATTGATTGACTATATATTGTGGGTGCTATGTGAAGTTCGGTTCATGGTGATATTTTCAACCTCCAACATTAGCTTGCCCCAAAATAACGCCATAGTAACTAACACCAACGTCTAAATCAGTGATTGTCAAAATGGCCAGGAATTCTTGTGACCACTGAGGGGGTCTGTGGCAAATTAAAAATAATTAAGGGGTGCGTGGACAACGACAGGGGGTCCGCGAAATGTTTAATATAAAAAAATATCTGTGACACATTTTCATTGTTATGAAAGTTGAAATAAATAGCAATAAATAAATTGGTAGCAATTTGTTGGGTATCTGACATTTTTCTAAACAGACACAAGGGAACGATTTATTGAAAAAATTCATAAATGAGGAACGAAAACCAATGTTTGAACAAGGATACCACAAATTCTGGTTACAAAAACAGATACCAATTTTATATCCTCCATTATGGGTCACTGTACAGAGACTGTTGATTGCTTTCCCGTCTTTCTATTTGGCGGAACGTGGATTTAGTGCAGTTATGAATACTTCAAATATCAAAATCTTTTATTTATAGCTTATTTTTACATCACCATTTACCATTCAAGACATCAAAATTAAATTTATACTTTTTATATTCTGCAGTTATGTAGAGTTATTTAACTTTCATGGGGGTCCATGGTCAGGTTTTTGCTTTAAGAAGGGGTCCATGGACATAATAAGTTTGGAAACCACTGGTCTAAATGTTAGCGCCCTCTATCCCGGGCGAAGCTGGGTAATAAATACTGGTTTTACATTAACTGTAAACATTCAAAAATTAACTCCTTTTTTTCTTTCGTTTTATTTTCAGATGGAGTATCTATCACCGAGTAAGCTGAACAATACCCGACAAGCAGGGCTGGACGTCGTCTTCTTCAATAGAGTACCAAAGGTTGGAAGTCAAACCTTTATGGAACTACTCAGACGACTTTCGATGAGGAATAGATTCGGTATGTAGCTCAGAGATAGATTATTCGTATTTATTCGAAATATGTATTTTTAATCATCACATAAAATGGCATATGAGTCAATGACAAGTTAAGTGAGCCGACTGATATCTTCGAAAAAGATTAGTTAGTTTCTCTATGGTATTCTACACATCATACAGTATTATAAAAGTAAAGTGAACTGAGTAAATACAGGCTGCAAAAGTATTAATTAAAAACAAAGTATAAATTAATGTAAATTCAAGTTCATTAAACTAAATTTGGATTATTGAGATTTTGTACACCTTCATGTATTTTGTCACTAACCTCAATAATCCAAACTTAATAATCCAAACTAATCTCAATAATCCAAATTTAATATTGAAATTCCATCAAGCACCCTCAGTCGATGTCTTAAATTATATCATTAAACTAAGTTTCGCAATTTTATCACTTGGTGATCTACACTTACCTACACTTCTCGAAGGTTCTTATTATCAATACCTCAGTTCCAATGTGTAACAAGTCAAAAATTTGCGTATGTATGAGGAAATTCTTAAAATACTGATATCTACCAATTCCAATGTACAATTCGCAATCTGTCGTTAGTTTTTAAAGACAGCGGTTACTATTACTAACTGTAACACCAACGAAAATTCGATGAAAACTCCTATTGTTAACTAGTATAACTGTACCCGTCATAAATGACGGTATTCAAATTGAAATATTGAATGTCTAAAGTAGCTAGTACGTCGGAACTGAACTGCTACCCTTACGTCATGAGGAAATGTCTCGGGTTCAATTCCCGGTGCGGACAGTTTTCATAAATTGATATTTCAATCGATTTATAGATTTCTGTTCGTAGTCTGACTGTTTGTGTTGTCTAAAACACCCCCCTCACCCACCCATCTCATCCTCACGGGGCGTAGCGAAAGCGATTAGCTAACCACTAGTCCTGTCCTACCCTTATCCTTCTATCCCTACTCTCTTCGATAAAGAGAGGTTGAGCAACTGAGTAACAAACAGTTCTCATAGAAAATAATTCCGTTCAGATACCTCCATTAGGAGACCAGATTTTTAGATAATCCTAGAATTTCATTAAAATCTATAAAAAATAGATGTACAGTAGAAGATTAAACCTGCTCAAAACCTATATACTGCACATTGCTGTATAATCAATTCATCTGAATTAGAACATGGTTTTAAAATTGACATGGTTAATAAACATAGCAATTAATAACAAATTACCAATTAATTAATTTGATCAAACATCAAATGCGTGGTGTTTTTTTTCCTCGAATAAACCCACGTCTTTGATAATTTTATAATATCGAAAATATCGAAGACTTGATTTTTACTTAGATTTTCATTCAGCACGCGAATAGTTTCTGATTAAAAGATTGCCTTATTGTTTACCATATTTTACGAGTCTTTTAACCATAGTTATGAAATAATTGTAACCCTTTTTTAATACAATCAAATTCATTTGATAATAAATTATAAAATATGCTTATTAGGAACTTTAATATAATACAAAATTGATAGGATAAAATAACAGAGTATTTAGTTCTACAACATTTTATTAGGTTGTTAATAGCTATTTCGGCTTGACGCCATGATCAGAACTATACTTAAACTTATTTTAGCTTAGCTATATACTGTTTAGAAGAGATTAGTCGTTAAAATAAATTGAAATTTTATTGATTTTGCGTAATTACATGAGCTTCTAGTAATGGTTTAACTAAGGGTGATGGATTAATATTTGTTTGGTCATTAAGGAGATTATTTTCATTATTGTATCTATAATTTGACAGTTAAAGACAACTTTTTATCCTATTATAATGAAGTTCTACCAAGTAAATGCCAATTAAATAAAAAATGATAAAAAAATTTCATATTCAAATAAAAATTAATATGTCTGATCCCAATCAGCTGCCATAATTCCCGTATAATTAGTAAGTCAAGTGGAGCGTTTATAATTGAAATGCGGCCCACATACTTGGACAACAACTGCGTCCCTGTGAGGTGTGAACCTGTCATTACAGGTGACATCAGATACTTAACTAAGTCTCCTGTAATTACTGTAATTTACTTAAGTAGTCTCGCTGTCTCTCATCACCTGGCTTCTGTCTGTATTTCGTAATAAGCAATATGTAGTCAAAACGAGACACCTAGCGCCCGGTGGAGTAATTTACGAAATCATAGCCATGATGTATGTTATTTGACAGTTATACGTTTTCAAATTTATAGGACAGGTATCTTTATTAAAATTAAAATAGTGTAATGGGTGAACTTTAGTAAACAGAACCCGTTAATCAACACTAAACATGGTTGATTAATGAAACAATTAAAATCCGAAAATTAATTAAATAAAAAAAATCTATATCGATCTTCCAGTTTATTAGTCAGATAACTACAAAAAAAATTAAATTCGAGTTAAATATGTAAATATATGTAAAATTTTGCGATATTTCTGATCCAGTACGCAAATAGCTCAAACATGCCATCAAAAATGGACATATAACCTCCTGAAGAATTAAACAAAATGTTGATATTTTCTGGATCAGTTAAAGGATATCTTATATATATATAATAGTCCAGACCGTTCTGTAGACGCTTTATAATTATCACATGAAGGTATGAAATGTTCTTATGATGTAAGCGCTCGCGGTGAAACAATACACACATAGTTCTAACGTACCTGCTTCTTTAGACATTCAGTATTTTAATTTCAATACTGTCATCTATGACGGGTACGGTTATACTAGTTTCTAAATATTCTTCTACTGACTATACACGGAAAGTACCTAATTGCTAAGCATATGTTTATAAAATATATAAAACTCGGGTACATATCAATAATATTTCATTAATTCACTATGCGTTTTTTGGAGATGTCTGATTGATGAACTGGAAGATCGATATTTATAAATAAATGTATATCACACGCGCACGAGAGTGAACAGAGTAGCACTTGGATTCCCTCACTTCAGAATAATTTTTGGTAAGAATTTAGAGCTAATATCAAAATAATATTTTTAAAAAACTGGCGAAAACATGAGTTATCAGGTCATCAAAAAACGGGTTTTTATTGTAGTTTGTCTATGCTCATAAAATAAATTGTATTTAACGTGACGACGATAAATTAATATGAAATTGTAGCATTAGATGGTTCCCATAGAGAACTATACTTTTAATAGTTCCTAACCAAGATGGCCGAGCCTAGTATCAAATTAGAACGATCGATGTGTACAATAAATCCAAATTAATTATATAACTGTCTCACCATTCGAGAAACTGAAATAAACATATTCAAAGAAATTAATTGGATTGTGTCTCTGAATTGGCTATGGATAAAAATTTATGAAATGGTATTACTGAAACAGGTTTCCACCGAGACCACGTCCAGCGTGTGGAGACGATAAGGCTGGCGCCGCAAGATCAGGTTCAGCTAGCATCGATGGTGGCTGCTTACGATCCTCCATCAGTCTACGTCAAGCATGTATGCTTCACCAACTTCTCGCAGTGAGTTCTCTATAATTATATTACATATCTAAAATCAAATCTTATTCATTATGACAGTACTGCAGTAGACAATATGTGAATTGTAAAATGATAATTTAAAGTTAAAATCCACGATTAGTATCATTCCCATGAAAACAAATGATTCAAAATATTGACTCAAACTCAAACCCAAGTGTGTCCGACGTCATTAATTGGTCATGAAATAAACGGAAATACAAATAACAGAATAACTTAAAATTCCTTATGAATCGAAACAAAATAAAAACCTACCCACTTATTATTTATATACTGGCCAGTTTTCATGGTATTTACAAACCATTTTTTGACATCTAAAATTTCTATTTGTTTAAACGATTCGCTTTTTAAGTATTTAATTCAGTGACGAGTGATTTAGCCCAGTTTTGAACGATCCGTTTTTTGGGTTTACTGTTAGATTTTCAAATTCCATCATTTATGCACCTATAGTAAATAAATTCTAATCATTAAAGTGTTGATTGATATTTTGTCTACTGTTCATTTCTGCTCGAAAGTAATTACATATAAAAATTAATGCATCATATATTTTTTATAATTTGGGAATATATACGATAATTACATAATTTGTTTAATATATATCATCTTTTGTTTTACAACCTCTACTATCCTACTGAAACTATATGTGGAATCCGAAGTGGGCTCGTAGTTTCCTGGATAAATTTCTTTCTAGTGTGGAGACACACTAAGTCTTTACATCACTTTCCCGCATGTAAGCTAGCTAAGTAATGACTAAAAGTATAGTTCTGTATGATAATGACTACCTAAAAAGACTCTTGTCAGCTGAAGGCTTTGTGTGGTAAAAGCACCCTTTACGGGAATCGCTCGTAATGTTGGCATAAACTTGAAGAGTTTACTATTCCTATGTTAGACATGCCCAGTCCCTAACTGAACATTCTAGGATGGCTCGTATTGCCAAGTTCGCGTGTCTCTATCCAAGAACTCACACACTCGAGCAAATTTCAAGAGACTATTAAATTTCAGATTAAATGAATGCTCATTTCAACTCGTTTCAACTAGTCGTAATACAATTTTGTTAATCAGTTATGTTTCTTACGTTTGTCATCCAAAAATATGAATTGTGAATTAATCTTATCATTTTTTTACAGGTTCAACATTCCGGAACCGATTTACGTGAATTTAGTTCGGGATCCAGTTGAGAGGGTCATATCCTGGTATTACTACGTACGAGCTCCATGGTACTACGTGGAACGCAAACAAGCCTTCCCTGATATCCCACTACCTGATCCAGCATGGTTAAAGAAGGTAAGCCTTCCATTTTACTTTAGATTTACTGCAACAATAACTTCAACCATATTTCTAAAAAAGAAATATCTAAACTAATCACGGAATATGGCGCAGTATAAATAACAAAAATCTCTTCAATATGATTTTTTTCCTTCCTACGCTTTACTATCGTCGTTGGTTTCTGTTACGGATTTCACTGGTTTGAATCCCAATACGGACAGTTTTGTAAATTCATATTCTAATCGATTTATGGATTTCTTTTTGAAGGCATGGATTTTTGTGATGTATAAAATTCCTTACCACCTATCCAGTCCATAAAACGAGGCGCAGCGAGAGCTATTTGATAATAACTAGCCGTATTCTTACTTCTATCCCTACTCACTTAAAACAATGAAGGCTTAGTAACTGAGCAAAGTGGGCTCTCAGTTTCCTGGCAAGAAAATGAAATGAAATTGTATTAAGTCATACATAACGTATTAGATTGAATTTCACATAAAATAAACAATAATGGTATTTTTAACAGATTTGTTACATAATTGATCTTGTAGCTGATTGGTAACGCTTTTAGGCTTTCATCCTACTTCGTTCCGCGATCAAAACATCAAATTGATTTTCAATTTATTTATGGATCTGTATAAAAAAAAACATGAATGTCTGAGGTGACTTCTTATCTTCCCTCTCATTATATCCAATCCTTCGCTACTGCGCGGAGAGAGATTAGTTTATCTCTTACCACTCCTTGGCACCACATTTTTATATTTATCTTTTTCGGAGAAAAGAAAAGTTCCACAACTCACTTACTGCAAGTTCTCGATAAAGCTTTCTCTTGAAATCCCCGATAAATTGTTGTCCAATATAGTTTTTAAAACACTAAAACATCAGTATACAAAACATTACGATATTAAATGAAGGAATATCGGACTCATCCAACAGTACAATCAGATATACAATTTACTATAAATAAATTAACCCATAAAATATGCTAGTTTACCGCAAGCCCTCGTAATGGTCCAACAAATCGACCAGCGCGCCAACCGAAAGAAACAATTTTGACTGATTAATCTCTCGGACAATCTCCCGATTTGATTCGTTCCACGCTAAGGTAAAAATATTTTGCGGTTCATTATTCACGTTATATTGATTAATTTATTGATAACATGTGTAACAAAGTGTGATGTTAAGTGTATTACTTAACGATTTTGATGCAGCTTCACAATTGGTTTATAACGGAACAGAAGTATTGCGGAAAATGCAAGCATGACCATGTAAGTGCTGCGGAAACCGATCTGAAAATTATTATGGAATTCAAAAGCCAATCATTTCAACCGCGTAATAATTTTTACCATCTACGTTCGCAATTTGGAACATTTCATCGTGCCCATTGCAAAATTGTATTTCTGCAAAACAAAAAATTTTCAGGGGAGCAAAAGAACAGTTTAAAAAATAACTTTATCAAATTAAAAAAACAAGTAATTAGTTATATATCGTCGTTGTTCTAGAACAGTGGTTCCCAAATTAATTATGCTCGTGGACCTCTTCTTAAAGAAAAAACCTTACCATGAACCCCCAAGTAAAATAACTCTACATAACTGCATAATAGAAAAATTATAAATTTAATTTTGAAGTCTTGAATGGTACTTAAACGGTGATTTAAAAATAAAATATAAATAAAAAATATTGATATTTAAAGTATGATGAGGTTCATAGCCGTACTAAATACAGGTTCTACTAAATAGGAAGCCGGAAAAGCAATCAACAGCCTCTGTACAGTAACCATAATTCAAGATATAAAATTGGTATCTGTTTTTGTAACTAGAATTTATGGTGTCCTAGTTAAAACATTGGTTTCAACTCCTCATTTGTGGATAATTCAATAAATTGTTCGTGTATTCGTATGGATTCATCTGAGTTTGTAGGTCTGCTTGCAAAAAGGTCCAACACCCAACAAATGGCTATCAATTTATTTATTGATATTTATTTAAACTTTCATAATAGTGAAATTGTGTCAGAATTTTTTTTTATATATTGAACCTTTCGTGGACCCCCCCCCCCCCGACATTGCCACGCACCCCCAAATTATTTAAATTGGCCAAAGACCCGCTCAGCGGTCACAAGGACCCCTGGGAGTCCGTAGGAACCACTGTTTTAGAAGAAGACACTAACTGAAAAATATTAATTTTGAATAATTGGGCTTGAAATGCAATACCTTTTCCATTTAGTTTGTTTGTAAGAAACTGTTTTTAAGTAAAAGTATAATTTATAAAAATAAATGTGTTCTTCTATAGGGTGGAGTTCAAAATAAGGAACATTTAGGTATAACTAACTCAATATGTCATTTTTTCATTTTACTGTTTTCTTCTGGAATAGCGGAGATATAATATTTCATGTGTTTTTTATTGTTGTTTTAATTCGATAAAAATGGTTACCTAATCGCTCTTTCTCTCTCTACAAACTGTATTTAGGATTGGATGGTTGGCAGGAAATTTCAGACATCACAAACATTCATGCCAGCGAACAGAAATCCATAAATCTATTATAAAATCAGTTTATGAAACTGTCGGTTCTGGGAATTGAACCCGAGATATACCTAATCAAAATCAATGACATTGACCACTAGCTGCACCGTCGACCCGACATTAATATTCCCTATATAAAATTAACATTGATATTTGTTTTACTATATTGACTGTATTACTAACTGGGATACGTGACACGTCGAGAAGCATCGTCAGACAAACTTACTTTTTGATTTAAATGAAAAGAAATTTAGTTATATTTCATTTAATATTTATGTTTAAAAACCTATAGCTCACATTCATGAAACAAGAACTCTTCAGATCCGCTTTGACATATCGTTAAAATAAGATTACAAACATGGATATTTAAGCTTAACTCAATGTAAATGCTTCAGAATAGTACCATTTCAAATTTATAAAGTGCGATGATAGTTGTGGCATAACTGAACCAATCAACATGTTGCCAACAGAAAAAAACAATAATAATATTAAACAAAACGATTTTCATAGAAGTGATATTCTAACAACATAATGATGTTGTCTATTGTTTGGTCTTGTTTATAACGTAAGGTGATGGCAATTTTGCATCCATTAAAATGATTCGCTATTTTTTGTTGCTTCTTTAATGATGTCCCATCTTACTTGGATAGGCAAAGTTATTTGATGTTTTAAAAAAATCGTTTCCTGTAGAATAGTTTATTGTTTCCGCTCGTTGCATCTTCAAATTGAGTCTTGTCAAGTAAAATCTGCGTTTTTGTATCTTTCTGACTATGAATATATAAAAGGGTCAGAAGCAAACGTTGCATTCTTGAAAAAAACACTTTTAAATCTATGAATGCAGAATCATAAAGCTAAAAATTCTGCAGCTTGTGGCAAAATGGCCGCCCAGTACATTTTGTAGAACTTAGAAGCAAACACGGCTTTCTTTCAAGTAGTCAAAGGCAAAATCAGACTTCTTCACGTGTGAGAAGCAAATGCAGTTTTCTTGAAGTTTATTATTATTACTGGTGGGAACGCTCATCATAGATGACAGTATTAAAATTGAAATACTGAATGTCTAAAGTAGCTGTTCTTTATTTCCATACTGACGGACTGATTGTTATTTGTTTGCTTCGGATTTGCGTCACGTTGGAACTGTGTGTATTGTTTATATACACCGAGGACGCTTAGGTCATGAAAAAATTTCATACTTACGTGTGTATGTGATAATAATAAAACGTCTACATCTACGCCTACAGACCAGCCTGAGTATTATATATAAGATATCTTAGTTCAGTCGGATCCGTGGTGGAGTGGTCAACGTCGTTGGCTTCGGCCACGGATGTCTTATGTTCAAATTCCGATACGGGACAGTTTCATGAATTGATTTTTCAAACGATTTCTGTGTAGGCATGACTTTGATTTCTATAATTCCATTCCACCCATCCGATCATGGGATTTTCGCGACGCTCCGTTTATAGAAATGGAGCGTAGCGAGAGTGATCAGCTAACCACTGGTTGTGTCCAAGCCCTTTTCTTCTATCCTTACTCTCTTCGAAAAAAAGAGGGTAAGCAACTGAGTAAAAAGCAGTTTTCGTAGAAAAACAGGAAAGATGCGTCTGTGCGCTTGGCCATCAATGGACCGTCCATTGGTCGTCCACCTAGCATCCTTTTCCAGTACCATATTTCAAATGCGTCTAGCTGTTTTTTGTCTTTCGATTTAAGGGTCCATGTCTCCACGCCGTAAAGACGTTATGGAGTAGACCAGCGACCGTACTAGACGTATTTTGTTATTTTTGGGTATTTCCTGACTTTTTCAGATTCTCTCCATCCTAGACATTTTTATTACCACATATTTTAAACTCAAAATAAGGAAATCAAAATAGTATTTTTTTCAAACGAAGTTGACACTTCAAGCCAATGTAATTAATGTATCCGACTCCAAATGAATAAGGCGTACTAAATTCATTAAAATAAATATTTAAATTTGCCGAATTCGTTATCATGTAGTAATAAATGTGAACACGGATATTGAATAATATCATGGAACTCTTAAAAGTAATTATTTATTTTATTAGAAACCCACATTACACTAAACAATTATTAAGTATTTTAAAACTAGATACAAACACTATGAGATAGTTTACGCAGTCTCGATTTGTATGACATCACAATTTACCAAGACAATCTACATAATTGACAATGGGACAAATAACCTTCGTCACATTTGTGTGATATAATATTTTACGTATAATTTTATTTAGAAGGCGGATATCGTGCATAAATACAGAATTTCAAGTAATACTTCAAATCGTTTAAATAAACATTGAATGTTTGTTTTTTGTCATTATGTACACACACAAATGTGGATGATTTCAAGGATTCAGAATCGAAAAACATCTTAACCTTTTGCGCACAGTGTCAAATTTACGAATCTGTGATTTTTTTTATGGAGGATGTAAATTCCTGTACAGAAAATTCGTTAAAGGATTCGGTGGTGTTTTGGTTATTTTAAAGGCTTACAATTAAATAAACTTTTATTTAGATCATATTCACTTTCATAAAAATAGTTTTCACTTATAACAAATACATTCCAGAAAAACAAATTTTTTCACTAAAAAAAGTGATCCCACATAATAAAATATATTTTCTAATATTGAAGAAACATATTACACTTACGAAAAAATAGTTTTCACTCAATATAAACATCACACTTTGAAATCGATAGATGCACGAAGCTGTAATGAAATGTAACTTCTACTTCTACCCTATATTAGGCCGCCTATATTGTCTTTTATCCACGCATTAGAATACATTACACAGACCAACCCTAACATAACCTACTAGAGCTTAACTCACTGTGTTAAAAAGAATCAGTAACTAAGTGGAAACTATTAAAATCAAAGTTCGAGTGTACAATCGAAATAAAAGTGCAAACTATTGAAATAAAAGTTCAAGTGACCATTTTTTGGAAGGGAAACATTATTTTACATTGGTATCAGGTTAAAAATTCTGTTCCGGTCACTTGGCGTAAGCCACTATTATATCGACATTCCCTAAGTATAATCCCGTATCTGCAAACATGAGAATTTACAGAAGTGAATTTCAAAGATTCATAACACAACTCACCATATAATGTTTTCGATAAAAAGAATTTTTACTCTCTCCTGAACAATTTCAATTTTGTGGGTTACATCAATCGGCCAAAACACCGTCGATATTATGACAAATATGTGACACTAAAGTTACAAACTCTGCGATCAATTTTCCGTGAATCCGAGTCACATTACGTATCCTATGACTATCATGACGATAAAATTAAATGTGTCGCATATAAAAATCCCTATTAAATAAAATCTTCCATATTTTTCGATGAAAATTAACTAACTAGTAATATCAATTGCACTTTGAAGTTTGTCAAATGTTTGAAATCTTATACCTTTTTAATTTTGTTTGTTTGATTATAAATATACTTTATAAAAAAAGTGTGTTTTTCCATACGGTATAGTTTGAAATAATGAACATTTTGGTATAACTAACTCAATATGTAATTTTTTCGGTTTAGTGTTTTCTTCTAAACAGTTTTCTTTAGAACAGTGACGATATGTAGTATGTACAAAAATGTACGCATATAGTTAAAGAGGCTCGCTTATTTTATATCTAGTGAAGATGGCGAACATATTTTGAAACAAGCTAAAAGCTCAATACAATACTTGTTATAATAAAAATTAATAAAAGCTTGTTATGATTATATAAATTTTTGCATTTAAATCAAAATGTATTTCCTGTAATTTCATCTAATCAATAAATTTTAAGAACTGTGATTCCTGCAGTTTGATTTTTTTCTTATGTGACTACTTTTTATGTTTTCTTCTGTATACATATGTACTTATTAACATTTATTATAATTTAATAAAAGTTACGTATTTTTTCTTAATGTCTTCCTTAATTCCTTAACTTTTTTTTAATCGTTCGACAAAGTAAATGACCCGATCTGTGATTTTGGAAATCTGGCCACCCTGCACATAACACACACATTATGCGCAAGCTATGTCTCTCAAACGTTACAGATTAGGGCTTCCAATCCCGGAATACCGCTCAATTATTCAATCCCGAAACTCCGGGATTCACTGTAAATGCTAAAAAATCATCTATCAAATTAAAACTTCCTGATTAACTACAACGCCTACTTAAGTTTTTTCATGTACATACATAGTTTTTTTTAAAAAAACCTATAGAATTTGAAAGAATTGATTGTAGTCTCCTTCCTTCTCATATTTCTTAAGAGCCGTTTTTTAAATAATTTTAAATGCAGGAAAAATTAAGACCGCTTCATGGAGGGCAATATGGACATGTTCTCTTTTTGTATAAATTTGGTAAATCTACCATAAGAATGCAATAAATAAAATAAAATTATCTAATCATTATGTCTTTTTTCAAATGTTTTTCTCTTTTTTGTAAATGACTGTCTGACAACAAAAAAATCATTCCAATGCCCAAAAAAATATTTCATCATATATAAATTCCAATTGAAAAAATAATTGACACAAATTAAATTTTAAATGTACAATTTAAAACATGAAAATAAACTTAATGACCAATCCCGGGATCCTGGGATCGAGAAATTCTAAGTCCCAAAATCCCGGGATCGTAAAAAGGGTCCGGGATTGGATGCCCTATTACAGATAGATAAATCATAAAAATTATTGTAATAAAATACTAAATAAATTCAACCTCAACAGATATTTTATTCGAAATGATTCAGCAGTCGGAGGGTTAAATTATAATGTGCGGGGTTTTTTTATGAGTGTCGATGTTAATCAAATTTATTTATTTTTCCAGGACTTTGAGACGTGCGTGCTAAACGGAGACAGAGAATGTAGATACGTGGAAGGTGAGACACATGAAGGAATCGGAGACCATCGTAGGCAGACGCTCTTCTTTTGTGGACACGAGGATGAATGCACGTAAGGAAACCATGACAAAAATACTCAGAGTTACACTATTTTCTATGACGTCTGTATTTGCTTTTAAATGTTTAAAAAAATCATAACTCTTTAGTGATACGTAAATGAAATACTCTCTTAACCAAACCCGCTGGCATCGTAAGGTATGTGGACTCTTTGTAGAGGAAAAGGATAAAAGGATACAATCCGCCACTGGGAAAAGACATTGGCAAACAACGACTTAATTGCTCTCTCTACGACCCATTTTCAGCATCGCATATGAGGTGATCAAAAAGAATTGAAAACTCAAATGGTTCTTTCGGATTTTTTTTTCAAGAAACTTCCACAATGTAAGTGTAGAACTTAGTTTCTTAATGGAGTAATACAAGTATTTATCCGAGGCTTGTTTCGGGCGATCGCTCGATTTCATTTATTAGAAAAGTTAAAGATCTACGTCTGCATTTAAGAGGACTATAAAATATTATTTTATTATTCTCCAGGTCGGGGGATTAAGGCCAATAATGACACTGTCTTCGAAAATAACAATCAAATGAATCTTAAATGGCAAAAACGTAAAATTTATATAAATGAAACTATTTACGATTGTCTTAAAATATCACTTCTTTTTCAAATCGATATAAAGTTGTTATTAATAGAATATGTCTGTTTTCTGAGTTTAAATACCAATATTTCAATAAATTCTCTCCATATAAGATTTGAATGCATACGTAATAGAATTATCGTCCATTAAACATTGTAATAGCCGTCATAATAATTAACAAGGAAAGCCTGGAAGTTTACGGTCAAAGGGTATTAAAGAGGTAATAAAATCAAACGGTAATTTTCATTTCTCGATTTCATCGCCGTTTATATCAATACATGTTTTAGAACAACTAAATAAATTGCGTCAATTCCCTTCCACCTATACGATCCTTGATCCGATGAACGCGCTGGGCGTGGTTACATGTCCAAGACTTTATCTCGTATTTCCGGCCGAACTAGAAGGAAACACTTAGAAATTAGAAGAAAAATTAGGGAACAGATCATGAAAATATCAAGTAGAACACAAGGAAATATATTTTTGAAAAGAGCTCTCGATATTCAGTCTTACGAATTTCACCTTTGAACTGCTGATACGCGGCATTAATCGTCAGCCATATTTATTACACATATTATACTTATGCGGCCATGTGTTTGCTTGTATGCGTGTTGGCGGTGTATATGAAAACTGGTCGCAGCCATTTTGCTTTCAAAGTCGTATTAAATATTTTCAGCTTCTTTATTTTCTTCGGTTTATTTTAGCGAGAATGCGACGAGTTCAGTTTACTTCTTGATGTATTTGGGATAAATAATATATATTTCACATAATTCTCCATTTTTTACTGTTGAAATTGATCGATCTTTGGCCATAGTGAGCGTTTTAAGATATCAATTGATTGAGAATAAATTCGTGCAAAAACGGCTCAAGCTGTAAGGGTTAAACAGAGTGACAATCGGTATGTCTGCATGTGTGCAATAAAATCCCCGGGCTTAATTTCCTCAAACAGTTAGAAATTAATAGATATAATCAAGGTAATAAATAACCTTCACAATGGTCAAAAAAACGTTATAAATCACCCTTACAAGAAGCTCACGTATAATTTATAAATTTTCACTGCATTTACTTCAGCAATTAATTAATAAAACCATGTAAGTTCCTTTTCCTAGAAAAACTCATAAACGCGATTACTACGTTAAATATTTTAATTTTAAATAAAAGTTATGATTGCGGAATAAGTGAGATGATGTAATAATTACTCATCTTCTATCACTTCTAAAACAGTATATCGTCGATGTCCTGAAAGAAGACACTAACTGAAAAATACTAGTTTTGAGTAATTGGGACTCTGAAGTTGTTCAAATGTTTGCAATGCTATATATATATACCTTTTTCATTTAGTTTGTTTCTACAAAACTATTTTTAAGTAAAAGTATAATTTATAAAAATGAGTGTGCTCTTGCATACGGCACACTTTGGAATAAACCTAACAAATTCAAAATGTCATTTTTTCGATTTAGTGTTCTCTTCCACAACAGCGACGATATAATATGTTTAACTAAGCTAAATTAAATTTGGATTATTGAGATTTTGTAAACTTCCATGTATTTTGTCACCAACGACCCAGAATTTAAACATAGTTCTAACGATGGCGTGAAGACGAAATTGCTATCAACAAACTTATTCTTGCAGAACTGAATACTTAATTTTTTTTTTAACAATGTCCTCTCCCAACGTGGAGAATATGGTCTCCAAATGGAGGTATCTCAACAGAATTTTTTTATGATCACTGCTGGTTACTCAGTTGCTTAACCTCTCTTTTTTTCGAAGAGACAAGGGATAGAAGGATAGGGTTAGGACAGGACTAGTGATTAGCTAATCGCTCTATCTACGCCCCGTTTTTGAGGATCGGATGGGTGGGAGGGTGTTTTAGACATCAAAAACATTCATGAAATCCATAAATCGAATGAAATATTAATTATTTATGAAACTGGCCGCGCCGAGACTTCAACCCGAGACATCAGTAACCGTAGCCAACGACGTTACAAACTGTTATTTTTATTGTATTATAATGAAGCTCTACCAAGTAAATGGCAATTCAATTAATGGAGCAGCACGCGCTTCTAGTAGAATAACTAAAATTGAGATAAGCTCTATTAGGCGTCCATAATGATCCACATATGAGCGAAAAACTACTTTTCGAATTTTCGTTTCTAAAACTGACTTCGTCTAACATTTTTGAGGCGGAAACTTTTGAACCTTGCTGCTTTTATCAAGAAACATTGTTATTTGACTGAAATTGAAAAGTAACTTTTGTGAAATGAAAAAAATTACATGTCTGATTTTGGCAAAGAGATACGGAATTTAAAGCATTTGCAGTCACGTTTACTTTCATTGAAATGGAAAGTCATGAAAATGTCTGTTGTTTTGCGTCAGTATGTAAATTTATAGATGATTATTTCAAATTAACGCTCGTCACGATCATTTAGTGACAACGTTTATAGAATCAATCGAGTTTCTAAAATTCACTATTACTAGGAAAACAATAAAATTAGCAATGAATTCATTAAATGCAAATAAAAACATTTATATAACACAATTGATACAGACAAATCTAAAGTCTTACCTAGGTATTAAATTTATAATGTATAACTTAACGATTTATTTGTTTCTGGTTTGTGAGCTTTTTGTTCTTATTAAGAGAGGTCAGTGGTGCAGTGCTCAATGTGACGTCTTAAATTACGAGTGCGGTGAGATAACCACTAGTCCTGCCCTTCCCTTCATATTTTTATCCCGACTCTTCGTAAAAGAAATGCTGAGTAACTGAATAACAAGCAGCTATGTTTAAAAATTAAAGGTAAATATTGTTAATATGAATGGGGTAAGTTGTATGCAGAAAACAGCTGATATTATTATTTACGTTATGAATAATATTGCCTTACGGCTGACTCATCACCCGGACATAGTCGGAAATATTTTTCTGGAAATTAAACTCCTTACCGCCCCGAATCCAAATTGTCTTTACCCGCCCGAACCCGGCCTGTAAGATTGCATGCACTTGATTTTTTTGTTTTCCTTTGTACAGCCCTTTCAATACAATCGGCGCTATGGAGAGAGCAAAGAGAGCAGTGGAGAGGCACTATGCTGTCGTCGGAGTCTTGGAGGAGATGAACTCGACTCTCACAGTATTGGAAAACTACGTTCCTAAGTTCTTCAGAGGAGCATCCGACGTCTACTGGGGTATGTGCTGATACACTTAATTGAATTTAAATATCCAATCTAGAACGTTAGGATGGAGTCGATCGAGCTGGTTGAAATAGAAAATAAAATTTTACCAAATCTGAAAATTGAAACTTGTATATATTTAAAAGACATCTAGTATTTATTTCATGTAAGCATATTATTATTCTTCTTCTTCTTCGATAATATTCGCTCCCTATGTGGAGCATATGGCTATCACCCACCAATCGCTTTGCTTCCTCCCATGAGTTCCTCAACTCTATTTATATTCATTATAGATGTTATATTATTATATTCAACTAAAATGAGTCATGAAAACGTGTACTAATTCAATATAAATTAAAATGTATTTATTCATAATACATACATTTTTAAGAACAATATAACAATATAGTAATGCTTTCTTCTTTTGATTAAATAATAATATATTATTTTTAATTATAAACGACTATAATAATGTATAGTAGAGACATCTACCGTTATTTAGCTATTATAATAATTATTGTTACAAAGGTGTCATCACAAAAAATCTTTATAATATCGATCGTTCATTTTATTACTTAGCATCTCCAAATAACCTATATTAAGATAATGGAAAAAGCAATATTCAATTGGTCACCATTAATCAAATATTATTTATTTGTACCTGAGTTTTATACATTTTATAAACAGGTGCTTAACAATTAGGTGCTTTCCGAGTAAGTCAGTAGAATGATATTTAGAAATAGGAGTTGTCTAACTAATAAACTGGCCTATGGATATATGAGCCTGTCAAAGTCATAATAGTGTAAGTCAGAACAGTGTAAGTGCAGAACGCTTATCTGTACGCATGAAACTGTCCAAAGTATACTTAAAGTAAGTAATAATATCATAATACTATTATTAAACAGTAGTACAAGTTTGAAAACAAATCAACGAAATAGTGGATTTGGTGACAGCACAGTGCTTTTTTATATTCTAACGTGAAAAACAGTAACAGTTTGTGACAAATATACATAGTTTTAGTTTCTCTAACTTTGGACGTGTCTCCAGATGAAATTCAAAACTTTAACACAGCGATTTTAATACTCTATAATTTATTTACTACAGCGTTTCTCATTTCTCAAAATTAGCAAAATGTGACTTACATCACTGTGACTTTAACCGGCTTATCTGTATAAGGTTTTTGACAAATTTTTCCATTTTAATGTAAATCTAAATTTGTGAATTCGTGTTCTTTATCAAATGCATGTTAATTTTTTAAATTTATTATTTCTTTACAGATGAAGTGAATAATTTCAACAGAATCAACCGAAACGCTTTCAAGCCACCAGTGTCGGAACAAGTGAAGGATATTGTGAGGAGAAACTTCACGCGAGAAATTGAATTCTATCAATTTTGCAAGCAGAGACTTCACAAACAACTCTTAGCACTGAGACTGCCCACTTCCTAAATAATTAATACATTTTATTACTGTATTTATTATTTACATATAACGATGATTGTTCGTGTATTTTAGTGTTGTACATAAGACAGAAATGATCAAGTCAAAACAATTTGAATTATAACTTATTGTTCACTTTGATAATGTGATAATGTTTTTAAGTAAAGTAATTTTAAAATGAAACCTTAATAACATAAGAAAATTTTTCATTTTTTGTTTCATAAACATTCTTCTTTTTAACTTTTGGCATATGACATTTTAATTTTAATTGAATAAAAATAATCGCAATATTTTTATTCATAGTTACTGTAACTAAACTGATATCATTATTTAGTTCAAAATAACAATGAAGCATATCGTCGCTGTTCTGGAAGAAAACATTCAATCAAAACAATGACATATTGAGTTAGTAATACCAAAATTTTCCTCATTTAAAACTCTGCCGTATGAAAGAATACACTTATTTTCATAAATTATACTTTTACTTGAAAACGGTTTTGTACAAACAGTCAGAATGAAAAAGGTATAGCATTTCAAACATTTGACAAACTTTAAAGTTCAATTAATCAAAACTAGTATTTTTCAGTTAGTGTCTTCTTCCAGAACAATGTCGATTTTAAAACATACGTTGTCATCAATTGTGGTCGTTTTCGTCACTGGTGAGGGTCGTCACCTTTGCTTATCATCATATTGGAAGTTTTCTTGGGAGGTTAGCATAGTGGATTACGAAGTCGTCCTATGCGCCTGCGAGAATTACTGGTGATTGCTGCTGCCTCATTCCAGGGATGTTTATTGACCTCCCAGTCTAGATCTGCTGTGTTCTGTATAGTCAGGGTCACATCGAGGAGGATGTGGTGATGTTGCCACGCACAGAAGGTCCTGGTAATTCTCATCATCATTGCATCTAAAATCACGCTTTCATTTTTTGTACGGAACAGTTTTCTATTGTTAGCAGCTCGATGTGATTAAATCATTGATAAAATAATATAATTTATACTGTCTTACTCCATTGATCAATAATACCGACTTTGCAGCCTTCACAGGACATTTTAAAACACAGTTAAGTTGGTTATTTTGTTAATTCTGCACGCCACATAGACTGATCACCATCAACATATATATACCTCTTTGAGATGTGACAAACCCATTTGAGGTATCATAATTTTAATAAACAAGCTATTAATGAATCTTCACATAGGTGACAAAGCTTAGGTTTCAAATTTGGCAATTGTGAAGTTTTTGTATGATGACACTTGGTATTAGATGACAACTCGTCCACTTTTGGATGAAACAGATTTAACGATACAAGGGTATTCACTAAGCTATGTTTTATTTTGAATATCGTACTTATGGTGTGAGTGTCAGATTTGGGTAAATAGATTATAAAGCGACACTCATTTATACCGAAATTTCACTAAATCAAAATATTGGAAAGTGAATTATTCAAAATGAGTCTTTTAGTATTCACTTTACGAAATCCATTTAACTTGCCGTAGCCATGGTAGACGTGAATCGTGAATAAAAAATAAATTATCTTTTTCCAATATTTAATAAAAGTAAAATTATATTTTCATATAATTCACCATTATATTATTAGAAACTTAATACATAAGTACTCTAAGTAGGTAAGTAGAAAACCGAATATTGCTGAATGTTTTTACGGTTTTTAAGATATATTTTTGCATCGATTCGAATGTTATAAAATCTCACTTTCATTAGAAATGTTTATGTAAATACACTTTCTTTCAAAGTTAGGTGACTCTTTTGTATTTTAGCGACATCTATCAATCAACACTTAAGTTAAGAAAATAAATAATATTATTTAATTTAATATTTAAGAAACGACTGCACGAAAGAGTTGTAAAACATTTCAAAACGTTGTCATGGAAACATTTTAAATTAGTAATGATCTGCAAAAGAAATGTAGTTCTAGTATATCAATCTATATAATCTATCAATATAATAGTTATCTTTAATAGATGTCGCAAAACATAACATATTTATTGATTTTATTACGAATTAAAATTTAAAAAAACCTACTGTTAGTTAAATATTTAATATTATGACTAAGTAAAATATTAAATACACAATACTCTAGATGTATTATACTTTTATATTATGACATAGTTATTAATTTTCTTAAAATGATGTTAGATATAATTTTTTTGCTTTCACATTGGAACTGTGATAGTGACATCTATTTACAAGTAATATAATAGGCTATTAAAATTAGTTTTTGTTCAGTGAAATGAATTTCTTTTGAAAAATCCACATTGATCACGGATGGACAAACAATAATGTTAAATACCTAAATGAACTGAAACATTGTCAAGATTATATTATAGTAAGCTAGATTTAACGTCACACAATTTTCAATGACTTTTATATCATCAATAATAGATGTCATTATCGCAATATATTTATCAAGAGTTGGAGTGTTGAATCTCTTTTTCAAATTAATTGTATAATTTAATTGTGCTTCTAATTATAAAAATTGTGTTAGTCTACAAATATTCGCACACAAACTATATTAATAATGTATTTTTATAAGATGTAATAATATATTTTAGTAAAATTTGTATTTTTCTAATGTTCAATATTTTAAACACAATGTTGTACGATTAAAAAATAAATGAACACTGAAAGATGAAGTTGTATTATTATTTGTATATTTCGTTGACGTGATTTGTCTTCCAATAATAATTTCTAAGTAATATTGTCTAAAATTCCTTTTCGATTTTTCTGAAACAAATCTCCATTCAGAGTCGTTATTTGCGGCTTCTTAATATTTTCTACAGTGCGCCGCAATGGAATTATTAGTGATACAGTATTTATAAAAAAAATCCACTTGTATCACCGAAATTTTCTTCCAAGCAGCTGATTCCCCATTTCGTTCTTTTAGTTGAGTAAATACAGCATATCAAAATAGAATAGGGTTATCGAAAGAATTTTGAAATGTAAGATCCATAGACAGTTAACATTGAGGATGGCAGTAAATGAATGGATACTTCCTAAATAAAAGACTTGTTCACATTTTCAGAGTACATTTTTATTTCTAATAAAATAATAAAAGTAATAAAACATTTTTATCGATAATAATTTCAAAAATCAATATAATATTTACAAATCGTTTAAATCATAAAACATCCTTTTATTAAATACTAACACATTTACCAAGATTGAGTCCAAACAATCTAGTTGAAAATTTATCTTTACAGTTTGTATATAATTATTAATCATTATGCTACAATAATCAGACTATTTGAAAGGATTCATAAACCTCTTTGACTGTCATGAGAAAATATTAAAATTTCATTTTATTTTATATTTAATGAAAAATTTATGAATTCTTTGTTACAAATACATTGCTATCATCTGCCTACGGTCTGATTAAACTGTATTTCTTCACATTCTCTTATAGCGACTAAAATATATTCATTGTTAATCACTGTAATATATTATAATGTGTTTTTTATTAATATATATAGGTTACAATAATTGGCAGGACACACTTAAATAAATACAATGTTCGTTTTCACTTAATATAAAATTATTATGGCCAAATTTCAGGTACTAATAACAAAATCATTTAATATATATTATATATCATACATTCCACAAATACATAACACAGGGCAACTACAAATTGTCAAAACCGAAGTGATACTGATAAAAATGAAGGTATTGTAAACATATTTGAGAAAATAAATAGATATGTAAAGAAACCTTTAATAATTGCTGACGGTATTTAAAACAGTCAAATTTTCCTTCAAACCAAAATAACATGTATTCATGTGAATAGTTATGTGGCCCTATTCTCAAATTTATTAGAGACTGGACTCTACTAAAGCCTATGCGGTTATGCTTAATACCTTTACGCTGAACGCAAAGATTTTTGTATTTGTGCTATCCATGTTGATTTGGAGATAGATCATTATTTACAATGATGACAATAATTGAAGGTAAAAAGAAATACTTCTTTTAGAATATTAAGATAGTTATGTTGAATTATTTGTTACAATATAATTGCAAATTTACCAGTGTCAAACGGTTGCAATGAATAGTCAATCGGTGCATTAAAAAATCATAAGGGTAAAAAACTACGATGGGATTGGATCCTTATAGAGAGATTTATTACTACTATTTCGTTTCTCAGTATAACATAAATAAAACTATATTCTCTTCTATAATTTTGACATTAAAACTAATTTCTAGTGTGATTATTAGGTATAACAATTATTTAACAAGAAGTTTTCTAAAAATATCACGTATTTAATAAAGCTACAAATTTTTACCTGTCGGCCATGATCATTTATTATTCCAGATCATAATAAATATATAATTATTTATAAATATTGATTTCATTTCTGATTTAAATAGTTGCTAAACTTCAGTTTAAATGTGAGAAAACTATTATCAAAAGAGATATTCTATAAAAAGATATGGTACATATTGCTTGGAACTTTTATTGAATTGTCGTGTTGTAAATTATTTCAAAAGATGGCGTAAATGAGCAAAGGCAATCTGACAATTCGACAATGTCAAAATTGATGGCACAACAATTTGAACATAGATTTCTTTATTATTGGATAAAAGCAAACGAATATTGTGTTTTGAATTATGCACAATAAAACTTAAATCATATTACATGCTTATTAAAGTGCCCATTAACATTTTTTATCATTACAGAATAATATACAGGTGATACAAAACATTATAGATTTGGTTTTATATTCAGAAGAATTGTTGCACATTGAACAGTTTTTAGTCGACAAAATAGTTGCATACTTTAGTTGTGACTTAAAATATCTATGTAAAATTGTAAAATGTGTTCAGTTTCAAAATAAGGCGCATAAAAAATTTTGTAATTTATACTTAATCTACCTTTAATCAGGTAGTAATTTTTCAAATACAAAAATATATTTTACGATGTTTATATTGTATTTATATAATTGTAGCTACTGATCTAGTTCTAAGCTAAATCACATAATAAAACCACCAGCGCAGATGAAGATCGATTCGGTAGGCTCAAGAATCATAGAATCAATTTGAATTGAAACATACTGATAAGAAGCAGAAGTTCGATCGCATTGAGGCGGATTGGTGCGATAACAAATGTGATATTGCATGTTCTTGGATCTCGGAGGGGGGCAACCAAAATAGATGTCCGAAAAAACGTGGAAAGAAATCGAAGATTGTTTGGGACACGCAACTGTACATGACTAAACCAAATGGTATTTATTCAAAGCTTGCATTCTGCCTGTGCTGCTTTACGGCTGCCTGACAAAGACTGAGCTGCTAGAATAGATGCTTGCCTTGGATACTGGAAGTAAAGTGGTTAGATTTTGTGAGCAATTCGGAGATTAGTGAACGTACTAGGCAGCGCTCTATTACGTCAGTGGTTATGGAGAGACATTGGAACTGGCTGGTGATACTGAACCATAGAGGAGCCGCGTAGTGGCCAGATACTTCACCAAAAGAGAAATAGATGTAGTTATGTGTTTTATTTTTTTGATTTATTATAGGTTTCACTATTCTGTGTAAAAAAGTTTAAACACTTACGCCTTATTACAAAACTTACTTTAATTTGAAAGGTCAATGATAAAAAATGGAAGAAGTAGTTATGAAATTACACTATTACAATAATATGACAGATTCAAAATGATCTCTTATTTGATAAATTCAATTATTTAATATTTGAAAAACATGAAGATTTTAACCATTCGTGACATTTTATGAATAATTAATAATTATTGATAAATGAAAGTTGTGCAAAATAAAATTATAGTTACGAAGCTAAAAATACATTCTTTTATATTTAACAAATGTGTTATAATATTCATAAAATGTCCTTCTTCAATTGATTGTTATTCAGATTTGGATGATATAAGCCATTTATACTTTTTGAATATAATATCTATGACTCAATAGTATTTTTTAAACCAGTCATCCTGTCGTGTTTATTCTGGGATTATTGTGGTGACATAAATTTCTAAATGTTTACAGCTATTCATATAAACGAATTCTGCCTGTAGGAGAGATAGTTACGATTGTTAACCCTCGTATTACATTAAGGCCAATTTCAGTCAAACTTTTCCACCAAATTAGGATGACAAACAAATGCCAGATCCTTAGTAGAATATATCTATTTACAAAACTCATACGGAATACGATGAGCCCAAAGGAACATACGCAGACTTAGTATTTTAGATTAATCAATAAAAAGAGGCTTGCCAATCATCGACCTGACTCGTAGGCCTAAAATAGTTATCGGTCGAACCTGATGGGACACAGCGGTAACAATAGTTAATGCCCAGATTGTTATCCCAGAATTGGCAACCCTTGCACATAAATCTTACAGCGAATTCCAGTTTCTGGCCAATAGTGATTGTATGAGCATACAACACAAATTGGAACCGATCAGAGAAACCGTCACAGGAGTTGGGAACGTACGATCCCTGCAAATCTGAAAAAGTTTTCCAGCTGTCGAGCGTGTAGCGGATCTGCACAGACTTGTGGAAGTCTAGATTTCTCACTCGCACAGTACCGCATATGGCAATGGTGCTTCCATTCTGGACGACAGCATTCTCCAAACATACACTTCTCGAATTCAAAATGTCCAAAAAGTTTGCACGGTCACCCGGCTGGGAGAACATGCACATCAAGCATTTTTCTGAAAGGCGTGCGAGGGCGTCGCCGGGTGGTAAACTTTCCGTGGAGGACATGCTAAGGTCTGCGTCTCGAAGGTCCTGGAAGGCAGATTTAGGAATATTCGGAATGTCATCCATAAAAGTTTTCACATCTGCGAGGTCTAATCCAAGAACATCTGCGAATCTTACTATTTTTTTTCTTCCCGGAGTTCCAGGAGGAGTTTTGCCAGATTTTAAAGAAGAACATCTTCTCAGTCTTTGGGGACGATCATCGTTTTCATCGTCGTTTTCTCCATTAGAATGATGATCTTGATTATCATCTTGGTTTGAATTCTGTTCACTTTGAATATCAATTAAATTAAGTTTCTCTAAGCTTCGTGAAATTTCGCGGGCTTCTTCTCTTAAAGTCAACAGATTGGACTCCTTTATTGCCGTTTCATTATCTGCTGGTAGTTCTGAAAGATTTGCTTCACAGTCTACTTCGAGATTAATTTCTTTGATATCGATGACGTCTGTGCTACCATTATTTATTGGTTTGGTTGCAATGGCGATGTCAATTTTAATATCTTTCAAAACTTCGGATCGAGATCCAGCAGCAACAATAGGTCTGGCAAAGTCTGGTTCATCGCGAGGATTCTCGGATTCCGGAGAATCTTTTCCATTGCAGAGGGTAGGTTCACTGGCAGCAACCGGCGGTGATTGCGCATTGTCAGTTTCCGCATCACCATTCTGTCTGTCCACGGTGTTTCGCTTTTTGCATTCGTCAAATCTGATCGGTGAGTAAAGCGAGTTTTGACTGTCTCTCCGTTCAATACTACCATATTCAGGAAAACCATTCTCTCTTGTGAGTGATTGGCTTTTGACGGGAGACTGTCGTTGCTCAGGTGAAGCTGATTTATTGCGGACAAACCGGTCGATGAAATCTGTCGTGGCGGCATTCATGTTCAACTTGGACGGGGTCTGGACGAGTGGAATCTTCGTTCGACTTTCATCACTCGGTTTCTGGTATTTAAGGTAAACTGGTAATTTTGAAGAAGGATCGGGCTCGGTCTCGATATCGTAGTAGGTGGCTTCGCTGTCGCTATTGCTAGGGGGAGATTCTTGTTCCGCCGGAGTGGGCAGGATGAAGGCGGGTTCTGGGTCTGATCGCGGGTTTCCGGCCGAGACGAGAGCGACGAGATCGCCCTCTGTCATTTCCTCGGGCGGGCTCGAGGGGGTGTCGAAGTCCGCTTCGTAAGCAAAGCAGGCGTCGGAGTTGAGGTGAAGCGTGATAGGTGACACAAGGGGCGGCCAACCCGCTTCGCCTGGCTCCTGTGGGTCCGTTCCCAGCTTACGCAATCGCGTGTGAAGGCGTCTGGCGAATGCTTCGGCACGTTCTCTACAAGACATCGGCACCAAAGAACTAAGGCCACACTTCCGCTCCGAGTTCATCTGCACCTGAAATCAAAGGAAATAACAACATCAATTAAAGAATTATTAATGGAAGCCACTTAATTGCTTATAATATGATAAATACGAACTTAAAATAATTCTACGCCGCTATGCTTAGTAACTAACGGAAGATATGATATATATTACTAGTAATTTATTTCATCGATTTGCATTTTGAGTATGACCTTTTTTGGAAGAGATTAGTTGCAAATATTATAGATATCAAATGATAAGAATATAAACAAAATTACTAGGAACTAAACTGTGCTTTACGTGATCAGTGGCATGGTAATTTTGTATAATTATGATGCAATAATGTTTTTAGATTAGCCAATATGAATTATAAATTGTGAATAGATACAATTTCAATTATGTCTGTCATTTATACTTAACAAAACAATTCATAAAAGAATAATTCAATATCAAACACGACCGAGAAAAATGTTATTGTAAATAATTTAGAAGCACCTGTTTCGTTTTATGGAAGAAAATGTTTATCACTCATTCGCAAAGTTCCGAGTGAAAGGTAAAATATTGTGTATCTTCTTATAATTCCACTCAATAGCCATACATTTCTTTTATGAATAATTATGATACTACAAAATTTGTAATGTGTTCCAAAATGATTCTATTTTTATGATCATAATCTATGCAATATTCGAACATATTACTAGGTATTGGATTCGAAGAATAAATGAATGAATTGAATTTCTCACTCTAATATATAATGGAGATACGGATATTATTGCTTTCACTTTATGAATAATGACAGTGTGTCTTTTAAAAGTTCTATTGAACTACCATTTTTCTGAAAAGTTAAGCCCTTTTTCTCGCCTAGAGCAAATTTTGCTTCTCATCCATGAATGGAACAATTCCAGTAGACGCTTAATACAATCGACACGCGAGAAGCATGTGACATAAGAATGTTTTACACGAGATAAAAATAAATCATCCACGTAAACAAGTTCGCATGTCGTGACGCGCCATCTTAAATAATATCATTAGTATTATTTATTTGTGTGACTGGATTGGACAATAATTGGCAGACATATTTCCAGACTTTGCAGATTCTCTGTGTAAGATAAATACTGTTTTCTTGTTAGTGTGACACAATCGTATCACGTGATAAGTTTATATGTAGGGGAAGTGTGAACATTACGAAATGTCGCACTAATATACCAACGTGAAGCGTTCAATACAGTCAGTCTTCGACTTACGACCATTCGCACTTACGACAAAAAGAAAAATCTTAAAAACAAACAAAATATTTTTTATAACAATATATATATATATATAATTCCTATTCTCTATTAAAAAATATTGTGATAAAAAAGAAAAAAAACACAATTATTTGTTTTGTATTCATTCCACATCTTTGTAATGATCAGGACCGGTTACGCTCATCGCCAGCACTATCAACTGATAATAAACAAATAATAACAAGGCTTTTGACATAAAATTGAATGTTAATAATTACAAGGTATAACCAAGAATTTACAGATAATCAAAAAAATTGTATGTACATTAACAAAATTAAATACCACAATTAAAATGTTAAGGACCTCTTACAAATCGGTATAGTAGTTATTGATTTATAAGAGGTTTTAGACAATGTAATGAGAGAGAACTCTTATCAACAATCACCAAATTACCTATCTTTAATCTACGCTATTTCCTATGTGTATTATTTCACCTTTTTACAAGAAACAAATATGTCATGCCTTTACATACATTACAATATTTATATTTTGAATATACAATTTTATAGTACCTAATTAAAATTCGAATAAAAGTGTTCTAATAAATTTGAATAAATTTCTCTCCTTGCAACATCCAACCTTCATTCGTCCGCCATTAAATTTATTCGCAGACACATAAATAGTAATAATAGTTGCGTTTATTCATTTTATGTTATCAAAATGTTTTTTTTTTCTGTCTTAATTGGCGCCTTGCTCCCGCGATAACCGAATATCTTTATGCGAAAAACAAAAAAACAAGTG
This sequence comes from Himalopsyche phryganea, assembly GCA_022494535.1. NCBI lineage: Eukaryota > Metazoa > Arthropoda > Insecta > Trichoptera > Rhyacophilidae > Himalopsyche > Himalopsyche phryganea. The sequence continues at coordinate 591,021 of JAGVSL010000061.1, read as the reverse complement.
AAATGCATTCTTTGTCATTTTTTGATGAATTTATGAGTTGTACAAACATTGATACCAAATTAAAGGCTAAAACAGTATTTAATTTGTAAGATAAGTTGTGAAAAAATGTAACTGCAATTAAAATAAGTAAAACGTTAGACGTAGTTACATAAAAAAATGCAGTAACCCACAGAGGAAAGTTGATTTGAAGTACGCAATTAAATTTGAGATATATTTTAGTGTTAAAAAAAATCGAAATGAACGGCGGGCCGTAAGTTAAATTCATTTGTTACGTATTCGTTATTTATTATCACGGAAAGTGAAATTTAGATTAAAAAATAATTGATTTTCTAACAACAAACAAGTTATTGATCAAAACGATCAAACAAAAATACTCATCTGGCCGCATGTGGCCCGCGGACCGTTATTTGCCCAGGCCTGGGCTACGTAGTCACAGGAAAGTGTAAATATGTTTTCATTACTTTTTTCTTAATATAGAATTTTGGTGAAACGAAGAACATGTGTCTTTGTAAATAAAATTTGACTTTTCGGTATTTTATAATGCTATACAATTATGGTATTATTAAATTTTAATTGTTTTGAAATATGTTTATATTACAAGATAGATCTTAGCGATCATCTTGTTTAGGGGACCGCGGTGCATTGATCGTTGTCGTTCGCTTCGGTTACGAATGTTACGGGTTCAAATCCCGGTACGGACAGTGTCATAAATTGATTTTTCAATCGATTTCTGTTCGTAGGCATGGTGTTTGTGATGTCCAAAATTCCCACCCACCCATCAGATCCTAAAAAGAGAGCGATTAACTAACCACTAGTCCTGTCCTAGCTTTATCCTTCTAAAAACAAAACTATGTTGTCTCACAATTTCAGAGTTTACTTGTATAGATTAAAACAAGATTTCATTTAAACACTTTCCAACACAACAAAAAATTTAAGATATCGACGGAAGATGCTTGATGGAATATCCATAAAAAATTTCAATTGCTGAAATTTTGGACATTTCCATGTGGATATTTCGACACTAACAACTCGGGTTTTGCCTTTAGGCATCTTCACATGAAATGATGAAATACTGTGCGTCGAGGTTGCTTGCGGCGAATACTATAGGTACGGCGGTTTGACTTTGTCAGGAACTCGGAGCGAACGGATCAGCCCCATATTACGTCCAAAATAAAAAAAAACGACGATGGACCTGGATTAGACATGATCTGCGAATATTCCAGGAGAGCCTGAATTCTACCTGTCTCTTCTACCAACATAATAGATCCCGTCACTCCGGAAGGCTACTGATACCATCCACAGGATGTACTCAGTGGAGCTGGGATGTCCTGGGAGGAAGCAGGAAACCTGCCGGGGGACAGAGAATATTGGAGGCACCGTGTGGTGGCCATATGTTCTTATTATGGTGTGGATGTAATTTAAAGTCGGCTTAATTTATGCTTGTATTCATTTTTATTTAACGTTGATTTTGTGTTGAATTCATAATAAAAACTTATTAAAATTATTCACTTTAGTCAGTTCAGTCTGTAACACAAAAACTTCACTCAAGAATTGTGGACAGTGGAAAAATCTAAAACGTAATAACACGTGGTCAAAACGTAAAAAAATAATCACAGCAATATATCGACAACACATTTCGTGTTTATGGTATGCCACTCAACAGGCTAGAAACGAACAAACACAAAATTATTCATTAATTATTAATCTCGTAAAAAACTCGTTTTCTTCTCTCTTAAAAACTACATACTTAGTTGACACGTTTTTGTGTAACCCATCAAATTATAATGTAGCTTTAATGAGTGGTTAAATAATATTGTTTTTATTAGCAGTTACAGTGACAATAATATTATTATTCATCACTCACCAGCACATTGCACATAGCATTGAGCTTCTGCGCAATTTTCTTCGACAGCTGCATCCTTTAATATTCGTTTTTCGATAGCAACACCTGATTAGTTTACACTTATTGTAACAAATAATTTATTTTGACATTAATAACAAGGACAGAATTTACTTCATCTAATTTAATCTAACAGGAAGTAGTGACTGACGTTGTGTCAAAATATCTGCGGAGCAGTTACAGAACTATCGATATTGGTCAGTGACGTGCTAATAAAATCAGATAATATATACGTAAAAAACTATATTGTACTCGTATCTTTTGATATCCGCAAATATACCAATCAACGTGGATTGTTTTAAATAAATATTGGTATCTTAAACATTTAAAAAAAGATTTAGATCGATTTAAGTTAAGTTCTAGACAGCTATTTCGAAACAGTATCATTTCGTTGTTTGATAATAATCATTGATACTGAAATTCGAAATGATACGGTCTTTGGCAGATGCTTCAGTGACCAATGAGGTATATATATATCAAACGAATGGACTCGAACTGTCAGTTAGAGTCCATTCGTGCGCTCGAATGTCTGAAAATGCCGAAACGCGAAACCCGGGTCGTCAGTGACAAAATACATGGAAGTGTACAAAATCTCAATAATCCAAATTTGATATATATATATATTTATAAATTTAAACACGTCGTGTTTTGAGCAATTTACATCAAAATAATCATTTTTTTTAATTACACCGTATATCGAGGGTATACTGACAGAACGCATTATATCAGTTTTTGATGGTTTTTAATGTCAAAACGTACTGGTATAACGTTTGAAGTCATAGGATATAATGGCTTTAAAAATACAGTATTGAGTCGTATTGTTATTTTTTTATTCTGGCAGAAAGCATGATCCGACTATAACTCATCGATACCAAATCTTATGATTTGTATGCCAAAAAGATTATTCTTTATAATGTACAAAAATCTTTTAAAATTACAAACAATAATTGTATTTGGTAGAGAGAGTATTTTGAAAAATAAAATGTTTTAAATGCAATTATTCTGCCGGTATACCTTCGATGTGTCGCTTGACAAAAAGAGAAAATCCCACTAAACAAATATTCTGTTTAAAAATACATTCGTCGAAAAACAAACAGGGAAGAAAGCATGATAAAATAATACATTTTAAATGAAATTTGTATATCCTTTTAAAATTCAAATTGTATTGTCTTATACCGAGATTCACATACATTCATTGTCAGACAGTTATTTTTATGATATCTAAACAATAACCACACTGTTGAATTGTAATTTTTGAGCACTTGTATCATATTCATTATTTCCGATTTACAAAATCTTGCCACTCTAAAAACAACGTAAGAATTGAATCAAAGCTGAATTTTTTGATCTTAAAATGTTGCTGAAGATTCTGACAGTTGTTTATTTACACCTACGTCTTCATTGATCGAGTCCGTATCAAATAATCAATTAAAAATAATGATTGCATTTATCGCACGCCATTGACGACACATGTATGTATTTATAACTATGGCTATAGTCCAACCAATCAAATCGTACCTTGCAAAAGGTGCATTTCGCGAGATACTGGTATAGCCGCGGTTTACTGAACGTTGAGATTAAATATGTTATTGAGATTCGTCCACTGTTTCTGAATACCTGGCATTCGAGATACACTTTTGCATGTGATGCATTTTTAAATCAATTAACGTATACGTATGAATCACCTGATTTGTTTCATCGATCATCTGTTTTGTTCACCTGATAGATAACTAGAATTTGAAAATGCATAGTACTGTATAATTGAGTTTGGCATTACGATCGTCCAGTTCATCACTCAACAGAAATTTCACTACGAGAACTGCTTGTTACTCAGTTGCTTAAACCTTTTTTTGAAGACAGTAAAGATATAAGTATAGGGCAGGATTACTGGTGAACTAATCGCTCCCGCTGCGACCCGTTTTTAGGATCGAATGGGTTTCACAGACATCCATGACTTCGGAAAAAATCCATAAATCCATTTAAAAATCAATTTATGAAATTATCCGTACGGGGGTTCGAACCCGTAAAAAATTATAAGAATTGAATGTTTGTTAATTTTTCAAAGACAATCATTGTCGGAAGGAATTTTTTTAAGTGGTTTCCCCACGCAAAGCCTTACGCTGACAGATTTTTTTTATATAGTATTACTTGGTTAGCTAACAAGTGGTAAATGGATGTAAAGATTTAGTCTGTACTCTGTACCCACCCTAACAAGAACTTTAGCCTGAAAACATGGAGCCCGTTTCGAGGACTCCACATATAGTTTCAGTAGAAAAATAAAGGTGGGCAAAAATGCAATTTGTTTAAAAAATATATAAACAAACAGGAATATTTAAAAGTACTTACATGATTTTCATGGTTGTTACAGCTTGAATGTAAAGTAATAATAACTACTGTTATTCTAAAATAACCACAGATCTTCAGCTGCTACATTTTGGAACTGATAGATATCGACATTTTAAGCATTTCCTCGTACTTAACTCAAAAAACTGCAAATTTTTGACTCGTTACACTTTGGAACTGAGGTATCTATATTAAACTTAAGCAAATACACAAAACTTATTTCTCTTCAAATAGTTATAATTCATTTTTCTAATTATTGCATTATTAACTTTGTTTGTATGCAGTGGACATAATTTTAAATGACGGATCAATTCGAAATGGTCAAAATTTATATCTTAATTATAAACGCTAGCATTTTTTACTGTGTACCAAGACGTCAAAAAGCTGGATCGATTCCAATTTAGTACTTTCCTCTAACAAAATCATCATGTTTTATGTATCATGATTTATTAGTTACTAACACACATTTAATATTTAGGAAAATTATTTGATAATAACGAATTTTTGGTACATTTTAAAAATCTTTAAACAACCGTTGTATAAAATAAATTGGAAATTTCACATTTATATGTCAATATATAAAGCAAAACTTCCCCTACGATTTTTTATGATACATCAAATCTCAGTATAACCTACAATAATCTCTAAAGTATTTACGGTATAAAGTAGTTAAATACATATCTCAAAAAACGCTGTTAACTGTGTGCTAGACAGGCTTGAAAACTTTACTATTTCCATGGAAATAAAAGTGTAATAGTTTAAAAAATGAGAGTGCGATTATCAAAGAAAATTGTTTCGACGTTTCATGGGATTTATGCGATTTATCGTCGACTTTCGCGAAATGGGAAAAAACTTACTATATCTTCAGTTAGTACTTACGTAAGCGATGTATTGGTAATTAACGTCACTGAAGAGTAAAAATAAACGTATAAATTTGTACACCGATACTAAAATTTTACAATGATCTTTTTGTGCATTTCATTTGTTTTCTTTTTAGTGTCAAAATCGCAAATTGCTCGGACAGGGGAAGTTTCACTCTCGGAAAATAGAATGTCAAGGCTACGTAGTTACCTTGTTCAGGGTCCAAAAAATGGTCGAACGTGGAGAGTCAACAAAAATGTTTTTCTTTTTGCGAATGAATCACAAATCCAATTTACAACGGACTTCAATCAAATATTGTCTTGGCATGGCTTCCACTGAAACTAAATGGATAGTTTAAAATACTGACAATGTTCAACTATTACGGTTAATATATTATAACTTTAATATGACTCTATAACAGCTATAGTACTATATGAAACATATTGCATATACTAATGTTGTCATATCTTGTGTGTTGTTGTTTTTATAATAACAAATATGAAAGAATTGTTTTCAATTTTCTTTTTAGAAAATAAACACTCAATCAAATGCATTTTGACCGAGTCCACTCTCAATGTGGAATGTATAGACTCGAAATGAAGTTTATTTCAATATAAGTTTTCTACGGGAACTGGTTGTTATATTCAGTTACTCAAATTCTCTTTTTCGAAGAGTAGAGCTAATTCCTCGCTCGTTTTTAGGATTGGATGTGCGGATGCTAGTCAATTTCAGACATCACAAACACCCATGCCTCCAAACATAAATTCGTAAATCGATTTAAAAATTAATTTATGAAACCTAAATTTACTTAGCTCGATTAAACGTCAATAATACACATCAATTTTGACAGTAAGTTGTTGATTTCAGCTAATTTATTACAAATGTTTGACAAGATACCGCACTGAAACTTAAATCAAATCAAACCACACCAAATGAAGTAACGTGAATTAGAATCATTAGAAAGAAGAAATCGCCAATGTTGATAAAAATAAAGAAATTGCATCATTTTCAGGGGAAAACATTAACAACAGGTGATTATAGCACATATTGTTTCAAGCGGTGTGGCAAACATGTAATCATATATATGTGAAAATAATAAGAAATAAAACAGTCCGCCAATCGTAAATGAGTTCTGAAGCCAGCAGATAAGCCTGTCGAGGCAATGACCCGGGTACACTCGATATAAGTAACAGTTTTGCGGTATTAATTGCAAACGCCAGAACCATTGCAGAGCAGAGATGAATAAATGCATAAAAACGCATTCAGTACCTATATATGTACTTATGATTTATTGTACCCATCTTTCGTTTAATACGGTTCTCGCTTAGCGCGGTTTCCCTTTAATACGGTTTTCGTTTAATACAATATTGCTTTGTTGACATAGTCGCTGCTGTGTGAATTTCAATTTCAAGTTCTGTTCATAATACCAAACGTGACATCATTGATTCAATTTCAAAATCAGGAAATTAATAATACACGTAACGCAAATTAAATCAAATATGTTTTAAAAAAAATACTCGACGATTTGATGGATAATCATACACTTACAATTGGCCAAGCTTGGAAAAACTATGGTATCCGCGATACTATGAAAACAATCGCATTAACAATAAATTACCAAAGTCCTCTACAGTTACAAGCCATGCTATAAGGTCTGTCAGTGGGTATTTTTGAAGGCGAGAGTTCCATTACATTTTCTTTGAAGTCATGAAATCGACAGGAGACAATGTATATATGATGTAAACACTGGTTTTATCGAAAACATTATAATATGGTGTGTTGCCTTATGAATCTTTGAAAAACACTCCTGTAAATTCTCTTGTTTGAAGATACGGGATTATACGTAGGGAGTGTCAATATAATGGGGCTTAAATCAAGTGGCCGGATCAGAATTTTTAAACCTAAAATCACTTTTATGGTGTTAACTGTCAATTCTTGGTGGAAAGACATTATATTTTAAAAAATGAAACATAATTCATTTTTACTACTTCCACATGTTTATAATAATTAGGACCTGATCATTATAAACATGTGGATGTAGTACACATGAATTGTGTTTCATTTTCTAAAACCAATGTTGAATGATGTATCCTTTCTAAAAAGTGGTCAATTTATTTTTCTAATTTACATCATTTGGCTGAGACCTGTTTTGTCGTTTTTAAAATAAGGTCCAATGATTAACTCATTTTCGTATTTTTTGAGGGTTACATCAATTGGCCAAAACGCCATCGAATTATAATGATAAAGAATCACAGAAATCTTTTCAAATATACGTTATATTACGAAAAAAATGGAGTTGAGAGTCGATCCACGTACAACTGGAGTATAATATGTTGTTATAACTTCTAGGACTACACCTAAATTACGAATTTTCTTAATAATAACATTGAAACAAGAGAATCTTTGAAATCAAACATTATTAACATCACATGTTTACTAGGAGATGAAAGATGGATAAGCTATCCATGGAGTTGATAAAAGTATAGATGAACAAGGGTTAAATGAAGAAGATATGGTTGATATGGCTATTTCAGTTTGCAAGGATATTGAAGGTGACTCTGGTAGCAAAGAAAATAAAAGTAGGACTACAAATAGCAAAAAACGTAGCGATGCATTTCTCAAATAGTGATCCAGATATTGCGGTTCGCAATTTCAACGATAAATTCAGCAACGCGTAGCTAAAAGTACGAAGAAGTTTATAAGAATCTTAAAAAAAAAATAGAAGAGCCCTAATTATGTTTTCTTTATGAAACCGGTGGAAAATAACATAGTCGGCTTCTGTGGTGTAATGTTGACGGCTTTTCCCTAGCAATCAGGTAGGTCCTGGTTCAAGTCCCAGCAAGGTCAATATCAAATTAAATTTGTGATCTTGGACATGAGTGTCTTATAAAAATTATAATCGAGTTTATCTCGTATGATTTTCCAATTTCTTTTGTTGCATTGGCTGTATTACCAGATATTAAAAAAAAATTTAATGTAAGCAACGAAAATGATTTCCAATATGTTTAAAATTTTTTTTTAATTAATAAATGTGTATTTCTTTCTTTTTTTTCATAATTACATACATTTGTTAGACTTGCTTAACACGGTGACCATTCGGAGTCGACGTTCGGTGTTAAGCAAGGCACGTTTGTATTTTTTGATTATATTGCGGCAAAAAAGCCGTGTGCTGTATTAATTGTTTCTGTAAACAATCTACAATTTAACCATATTTTTACGAAGGTGTTGATACTGTCATTTTTTTTCAAATGTCAACATTATTTTATTAAGAATAATAATTCGAAATATAGGCGCAAAATGTTATATTGTAATTATTATTTACAGTTTGCAGTACAATCTGATAAACGTAGGTATCAAACAGATTAATCTAAATCCCATTTTCTTGTTTTCCTACTCGTGGTTGTAATTCTAGATCTGTATCGTATGACACCTCGTATTCAATGATATTCAGACCAGACCACCTTTACCAAGAATCAATTATATGTTTTCTTTATCACATTGCGAAAATACATAAATGTTTACTTCTGAATAGGCAATAAAAGAAGCACGATAAGATTAAATATATTTAACGAATATAAGGATGTTGAGGTAAATGGTAAATGAATTACGTAATTATTCATTGTCTCTCTAATTAATTTCCCCATGAGATTGGTATACGATTTGAGAGGTATATTCTACTACTTCAGTTAGGTATTATAATAGTAGAAAAGAATTCTAGAAGTCTACGTTTGAACTTAATATAGTCACGTACTGTATTTTACTTAATAAATTGTTTTGTATTTTCTATGGATTCAGCGGTAACTTTGTGGAAGTTCGTTTTACATATAAAATTAAAATTGATAACTTAGTTATTCCACTTGGTTTATCACTAAAGTGACGCGTTTCGCTTCTTTAAGAAGCATCTTCAGACTAACCATATAGCAAGTTTATTTCTTTCTAAGGTAAACAATGATTCTAATTCTTACATTAAAAATAAAGGGTGGGTTTTATTCCATTCTACAGGACGTGGGAGGGGGTAAGACATAAACAAATCAAGTATTGGTACTTGAAGGAGAAAAACCTAAGGAAAACAAATTTAATAATGGTGAGCCGCATGTTCTATTTAAAATATTATTTACTAATCCTCCATTACTATTCATGGTTTTATAAACTTCTTAAAACTCTAAGCTATTCATTTTAATACCTTTTTTATTTACTCGATGGAGTATTTCTACGTTATTATTTTTATTAAAATTATGATCATTTTCAATTAAATGATTCGCAAACTCTGAAAAATTATTGCTTTTGAGACATCTTATATGTTCTTTAATTCTAATATTAAAGCTTCTATCTGTCTGTCCTGCATAGAAAGCTTGACAGTCTTCGCAAGAGAGGCGGTATATGCCACTCTGTGACAATGATTATATTCGTCTTTATTGTTCACGAACATTTTACTTGAATTGTTAACTGTATAAAAAGTTGCCTGCAAGTTATCCGGTGACAGCTTTAATATTTTTAATGGTGTCTCTCCAAAATAAATGATTCTACGCAAGCTTAAAGTTTTATCATATGATCGGTCTAACATTTATTTACAATCTAATTATTTGATTGTTTTCGTTTTAATATATTATTAACTAAATCGGTGCTACAACCGTCATTGGACGCAATTTGATTTATTATAGTTAATTCTATTTCAAAATTTATCTGTGTTAAGAGGATATTAACTAGTCTATTTAGCATCGAGTGAAATGATGAAAGTTTCTGTGACCACGGATGCAATGACTCCGCAGGAATAACCATGTCGGTGGTTAGTCTGAAGGTGCTTCTTAGAAGCAAAACGCGTCACGTTAGTGATAAACCGAGTGGAATAACTAAGTTATCAATTTTAATTTTACATTGTTTTGTATTTGTTTATGCAATATTTATTGTGTTTTTACACTACTGCATTTAATTTTAAAAAATAAAGCACCGTTATCTTGATCATTATAAACATGTGGAAGTAGTACAAAAAGGGTGTTTGATTTTTAATTCCTTTCCACCAAGAATTGACAGTTGCCTTAAAAGTGATTATTGCATTTAAGTTAATAGAAATGAACGATACATGAAATTTCAATCAAACTATAATAATTTTTATGGGTCGACTCGTGTATGTGGAACGTAATGGCTCCTAATAGAGCTTATCTCAACAGAAGTTTTTCTAAGAGAACTGCTTGTTACTCAGTCAGTCAGAGAGAATAAAAATAGAAGGATAGGGCTGGCTAGTGGTAAGCTAATCTCTTTTGCTACGCCCCATTATTAGAATCGCATGGTTGGGAGGGAAGTCTTCTGTGGTTCAAAACAGAAACCTGCATTGTTGTGTTTACAGCTAGCCGCTTTTGACATGTTAACTGCACCCAAGGCATTGTTTGTACATGTGATATATGTCGAGGCTCGACTTTCAACGAGTTCACTGCAATTTTCATGTCCATTTTACGATGTTGTATTTCAGTGGTCCGCAACCGGTGCGAAGCGAGATGATGCCAGGCGTGCCGCATCGTAATACGTTTAAAATGATACAAAAATCGCGAATTAACATTGGAGAAAAATTGAAGTCAGTTGGTTGCTGAGATCTCCGTTTTACAGAATGCTTCCAAAGCGAACTATCGATGAGAAAGTTATCGCAGTTGGTGCAACGGCAATGATGGGGAATAAAAAGCGGGTTTTCTCGAATTTCACATTGCTCCATTCGTCTGGAAGGATTAATGGTTAAAAGCTTGCCAGTGGAATTATTACAAACAATGTACGATGAAAAGTGTTCCATCATTTCTAAATGGTAAAGAACCACTTAACTGTTTAATATTGAAGAAATATGTTAGTTGCTGTTTTAAGTTAATCAAACAAATCAAAAAACGTAAATTTAAAATTTTTTGCTAGGGGTGCGCTTAGGTGTGCTGTGGATGAGAAAAGGTTCCAGAGCACTGCTGTATTTTATGTTCAAGAGTCAAAGAAAGTTTTTTCCTAAATGGTATAATAATTTACATACATCGGTCTCCGGGGAATGCTGCATGCTTTCTGCAAATACTTCACAGAAGAATAATATTTTGATGATAATTTACTTAAAATATTGAAGATTTATTTATGTTGGTGACAAAAGCAAAGAAGATGAAAAAACAACCTAACAAGCGCCGCTCAGTGAGGCATAGACACATGCATGTTTGTTATAATATGATTCGATGAGAAGTGAAGTGAGCAAACTAATATTTTCAAAAAAATGAGTTGGGTGGGTTTTGGTGTTTTACATACTGTCATTAAGTATCATAAAAGTAAATTAAACTAAGTAGATACAGGCAAGTCGGATTCACGGTGCAGTGGTCAACGTCATTGGCTACGGTTACGGATGTCTCGGGTTCAAGCCCTGTTACGGACAGTTACATAAATTGATTTTTCAACGATCAGCGAGAGCAATAAGCTAACCACTAGTCCTGTACTATCCATATACTTCTATCCCTACTCTCTTCGAAAGAGGGAGTTTGAGCGACTAAGTAACAAGCGGTTCAAGTAAAAAAACTTATATTTAGATACCTCTAATTATAAGTGTGTTAATTAATTAGGTAGTGTTGTCGTACGCATGTCAAAATTGACAAATACTTCTAGTGTTGCGAGATGTCTAATATAATATTTTTTATGATAAAATAATGATAATTAGTATTTTAAAAAACACATTCATTAAAATTAAGGACGATTTTTTATATCAATTTACATTTTCAGAGCAGTGGATCACTGTGAATTTTCTGTGCTGCGGCTCCCCCTCCCGCTCCGAGTAAAACTTCATTGCTCCACTGCTCCGAAATCCACTCAAACGCTCTGCCCGAAATTGCAATCTTTAGTAACAGCTATTTCATTTAGTCTTAGATTGAAGATTGCCATTTGAATATGATCAAAGGACGAACATAACCTACTTAGACAATCAAAACGATTAACGAGAGAATCTAAATATAAACATACACTCGACTCGGGTGATCAATCTGATTAGATAATGCGTGAATTCAATTGGCGGGAAAACAAATAGTGTTGCCATTCTCAAAAAAGTAAGCGTGTAGGGATACCAACTACTTGAAAATAAATGTATCTTATATTTATTGCCATCTATTTCTAGATAACTTTTAATGCAAACTTTCAATGTAGATATCTCAAAGATTATTTATACTGAAGATACTACACTGGTAGTACCATTTGAATTACCATAATTATATTTTCGAGCATGTAGTCGAGTGGTAAACATCGTTGACTTAGGTTCGAATGTCAGTACGGAAAGTTTCATAAATTGATATTTAATCGATTTATGGATTTATGAATTTGTGTTCGAAGTCATGTATGTATGTCGACTGTGAAAAGGCAAAAGGACGTAACCCATACACAAAAAATATTGTGTATAGCAGACACAACACGTGTATTTAATTATATACATTATCAAAACAAAACTATTTTGTAAAAGACGGAGGGATACGTCCTTTTGCCTTTCTAAAGTCGATATATTATGTGCATATTTATATTTAAAAATATAGTGTATTAACACGTTTTGCGTGAGTTATACACAACTTTTTTTGTTGTGGGTTATGTCCTTTTGCCTTTCAAAGGTCGATGTGATGTCTAAAATTCCCTCCCATCCATCCGATCCTAAAAAAGGTTTAACATGAGCGATTATCTAAACAAAACTTTGGTTGACATTGGCGTAAACATGGTATCAAAATACTAAGTGTATATAAAAGTAGTATTATCAACGTAAAGAATTACTATTTTGAAGAGTTTTATATCAGAGAGAGGGCATTTTTACTATAGTCAGGGTTCAGTAATGAAGTGTGAAAATGGTGAGAATAGAGGGTAAAGTACCTTAAGTTGTGGACGTAATTTGTCTATCAATCTTCTTCCATCTATCCTTATACATTGGAAAATGAACTTGAGCGATAATACATAGGAGGTCCGATTGCTTTACGAAGAAATATTTTTGATAAAATATGAAGTTATCGTAAATAAATGAAAATACAACACCATTACTTTCATAAAACGAATATAATATTTATGTAGGTAATTATTATGTATTTGACATTTAAAATTTGTCAAACCTGGCAAGCTTCCATAAAATTTATAAATCAGTTCCATCGCATTATTTAAAATATTTGGCTCGATGTTGACAAAGATATTTAGGAAAACTACAATAAGAATTTAGTTGCCCAACACACTTATGAAGAAAAAATATGATAAACATTACAGCTGTGTTTCTAAAGAAAACTTCAACTCCGCCGCGCGCATTTTTTTTCAATATTTTTGCCGGTATTTTTCCCTACTTAATGTATTTTTTTGTTGTGGCAATATTATTACTTTCTTTTCAACTTGATGACTAATTCAAAAATGGAATTTAATTATTATATTGTTAAATGCAGATCAATAATAAGCATGGACTACGAAAATTTGAAATTAGGATCGCTTAAGATGTCAGAAAATATTTATATTGGTTTTACATAGGTATTTATGACTCAATAAGTAAAGTATTTTTAGAATATACATATCTCAATTTAAGATTGTTTATTTAGTTATTACCTTTTTACGAAAACTTTATAGAGAGTAAGTTAGAATGACAAGAATAAAAAACTACAAGGTCATTGTTTTTTCTCTCATTTTGGGACATAAAAAAATCTGATAAATAAAAGGAACATTCGACTGGAATATGAGTGGGTGGCAACATTTGTAATACCTGTGGAAACAGTTTCCGTTAAGTTAGACTCAACAACATTACTCCGAAAGATTTTTTATTTACTCTATACATGTATATTAGGTTGGTATAAAACATAACCAATATCGTAATACAAGAAAGAAGTCAGTAATCATATAGCTTTTCATCAGTATGGCTCAGGGACCCGAACCGACATTCATTTCGGTTTGTTTAATAAGTTGTATCCAAAAAGATTGTTTAATAAATAAATTTTATTTCAGTTGATAATGGTCGCGATGAGCGAAACCGGTCGTGATCATTATAAACATGTGGCAGTAGAACAAAAAAAAATGTGTTTTATTTTTAGAGTATAATGCCTTTCCATCAAAAATTGATAGTTAATACTTTAAAAGTAATTTAAATATGAGGTGAACCGAAAACTGAAAACCGGAACTGGACGATGTATTTTTTTTACCCAGCCGGAACGAAAAAAATAACGCTTCAGGTTCCTGGTAGGGTTAAATGAGTAACAACATTTAGATCGATATTAAATAAAGGTCTTCCAACCTAATAAACATGTGTAGAGCAAATCAATGAGAAGGCGTTGAGTCTTACTGAATGTGCACTGTTGGTATTCGGAATAACTCAGAGAATATTACCGCATGTACTCGAACGACTGAAGATGCCTGACGGTCCGTTAGGTAGTTTATGACAAAACATAGTATGGAAGTGTACCCAATCTGAATGATTCAAGTGTGATATTGAATTTCTATCAAAGACAACAATTCGATCGAAACACGATTAAAAATATTATAAAGATTTGAAGTTAGTGTGATTTGTTCTTTTAATCACGCAAATTCAATTGAGCCGATATGTACGAGGGTTAACTATATACCTTTCAATGATGTTTTTTAATAAAAACATCATTAACCCGTGATTGTGTGAGAGTCATTTCACTTTTATCTGGTTTGATAAATAGTAAATTATCATATCGGAATGTAAGCCCATGATGGATTTACGAACATGGATTTGTTTTCATTTTTATCTTTTTGATAACTTCTGACTATCTCCTACGTGTTCAAGGATATAATAAAATTAGTCTTTCGTAAATAAAAATGGTATTCGTGAATTAGAATGGTTGTTACTACTCAAGCGTTATACATTTATGTCTAAAGGCAATAGTACTGTAATAAGTATTCAAAGTCGGGTCCGTAGTGCAGTGATAAGCGTCGTTGGCTTCGGTTGTGGATCTCACAGGTTCGAATCTCAATACGGACAGTTTCGTAAATGGATTTTTCAATGGATTTATGGATGGCAAAAATTCAAAAAAAATTTCAAATGCATGAAGATTTGTGAAGTCTAAAATTCCCTTACTAAAAACCCGGACGTCGCGAGAGCGATTAGTTAACCACTGTCTCGGATGTTTAACCACTGTCTACGAATGTCTCCGGGTCAAATTCCGGTATAGACAGTTTCATAAATCGATTTATGGATTTCTGTTTGCATGTATGTCTAAAATTCCCCACCACCCATCCGATCCTATAAAACGAGACGTAGCGACAACGATTTACTAATTACTAGTCATGTTCTAGTCATATCCTTCTATCCCTACTCTCTTCGAAAAGAGAGCTTGAACAACTGAATAATAATCAGTTATCGTAGAAAAATTTATGTTGAGATATCTCCATTACGAGGCCGGAATGGAGATGGGAGCGGATATGGTTAAAACAATATACATATTCAATGATCAATAGTACCTCAGAGTCTAGAGTGAATTCCCAAAATTACATTGCTATTTCTTTTAATTTTTGAAACTTCAAAATTTCAGCAACATACGAACGACCGTAATACCCAAGCCGAAACGCAGAATGGTAAAATAGAAGCACCTGAATATTTTTCATTAAATGCCAGATTTTGTCTCTAAAGTCAACTAACCTTTGTTAGTTATGACTGGCGATTATGATAATTTAATATTTATAGACTCAATGTTCATTTATTAAGCTACGGTATACAGTAAATGTGTATTTATTCACCCAGACTGAATCAACAACAATATAAGAAAAAAATATTTATTATTTGTTTAATATATGCATTGTTACTGTTTTTAAAATTCATCATGGTTGAATGAGGCAAATTAAAACTTAAATTAATTAATGCCAAAATTGTTTCAAAAGATATGTCATTATCGAAATCGTTTGAAAATCCATATCATTGTTGACAAATATTCAAAAACATAAACAATCATTGACCGCCTTTTGACAATATTTGAAAAAATCTCCTTCGGTACATTAAAATGATAACAAATATTATGTCATAATTTAGCCTTTACAATATTTGGTTTAAAGCAGATTTTATAGCACCTCTTTGATTTCTTAATATGTATTATTAGGTACATGTCGTGAATTTCTCTCATTCTCGCTCAATCACATGTAAAGTGAAGGGTGCGAGCGAAAAAGTGAATGCAGGCGCATGATACCCAACTTGCTTATACACGAGTGAGGTTGTGCGATAGAGATACAGTAGACCCCCCGATAACACGATTGCGGAAAACTGGTTTTTATTCAAATTTGCAACTGCTTTTTGATTACAGATTAAAATACTGCTGTGTCGCATGCGTATGCTCTGATTTTGTATGCATATGGTAGCCCCGATAGCCTGCTCCGAGATAGTTCGCCCACCTATCTACCGTGTTATCGAGGAGTCTACTGTACATTAAACGCACGCCGATACCTATTAATATATGTGATAGGTAAATTTTATAATTAATTATGAAATAGCAGAGTTTTCATCAAATCGATAGCGACAAATTCATATTTTAAGGAAAAGAGAGAGCGCGTGACACTAAAAGTCTCAAATGTATCAGAAGCTATATCCAACGCCACTCATTACGGGTGTACACGCTTATAAATGGAAACAAAGTTTTTAATTCGGATTAATATTTACATTTATGCAATTTAGAATATACAACACGTCAAACATTCTTTAATGTATTGTCCATGGGAATTTTCATTAAGAATTAGGATGCCAGCATATTATGTCGAAACTTGTTGTACTGCCCGAACTAAATAGTGAGTGATAGAGATTGTTCGTATGCCACTTTCGTATTCTGTAGACACGAATACTCTTGTGATTTAATTTAAGACATCGACTGAGGGTGCTTGATGGAATTTCAATATTAAATTTGGATTATTGAGATTTTGTACACTTCCATGTATTTTGTCACTAACGACCCGGGTTTCGCCTTTCGGCATCTTCAGGCATTCGAGCACACGAATGGACTCGAACTGTTCGAGTCCATTCGTGTCCTCGAATGCCTGAAGATGCCGAAAGGCGAAACCCGGGTCGTTAGTGACAAAATACATGGAAGTGTACAAAATCTCAATAATCCAAATTTAACTCTTGTGATTGTTTATAAAACGGTTGGCGGGAATTTAAAAAAAAGTTCAACATTAAACAAGAACATTTAAAAATGCTACGTAATTAAAAAAGGGTGGAACAGAACCAGCTTGAAATATTATTCTCTTTGATTAATGATTGTACATACGAGACCTATTCAAGAAAAACCTTCTTCATAAACAAGTAGAATATTTTTGTTACCATCAATCTTATGTATTCTTGTTTTTAACCGCAGTAAATGGGTTGTAAAAATCTATGATAAGCACTTAGAAAAAGAGGAAGAAGTGTATATTTACCTTTTTTGCGTATAATTGATATCGTTTTTCCAAAGACGTTTCCATGACGATAGATTTCATTTTTATTTAAATACGTAAATAAACTAATCAAATAATATTTTCTAGTGCAAACGACTTTGAAAATAATCTTCACATCACAAGTAATTTATAGTAAATATTACTAGATCTTAGAAGTATAACTGTAATACAAATATGACAGCTTGCTTATACTTTTTACTTTTATTAAATCACTATTAATCAAAACATTACAACACTAATAAATCTTTATGTTAATTGAATAATTAACGTGCAACTTTGAAAGATTAATAATATTGAATCTTTATTGTATATTTTCACAACACTTTTATAAAACTGTTTTTTCACTGATGGGTAACTTTGTTAAATATACAAATGTTTATTGTTGTATAATTGTGCTTTATTCTTTTCGTTGTATAACTGTTAACTAAAAACGTGTTCACTTGGCGAGTTCAAGTCATATAATGATAACATCCCTGTCATTCTGCCTGAATAAGACAAACCGTATTTCTTATCTGTCTACAAATGTCAGATTTATTTCTGTACACAATAATTTCTTGTAAAATCGTCAGATAGTGTATCGAACATTGATTTGCCCGGTTAATTGAGAACGACGGAAATTATTAATGCTAATAAATATTGACAAGGCGCATTAAAATAAACAAGAATTGCAACTCCATTTATATATCAATAATATGGTTGTTATCTAATTTAATTTGTAATAAGTAAAGTATATATAACAACCTATTCTTGTAAATTAAGATATCGAATGTGATTGCTTGATGGAATTTCAATATTAAAATTAAATCGTTCAAGCTTTGTACATTTCCATACGTTTTGTCACAAATGACGCGGGTTTCCGAATGCCTGAATATACCAAAAGGCGAAACCCGGGTCGTTAGTGAGAAAACGTATGTAAATGTAAAAAACCTTAACTTAGTCTTGTATTTATATCAATCTCGAATTTTACATATCTCTACATCAATACAATATGAAAATCAGTTTCGAGAAATAAGGTCATGGTATTAGAAGTAGAGGTGAGTTGGATAAAAAATTACATCCACCACTTTTGCATTTTTTGCCGTCATTGTGTGCTTATTGAATTATAATATACTGTAAAACTTTGGACGACAATAAAATTTTGTTTCGTCAAAGTGACTCACATATTTTATAAAAACAAAGATCCAGCTCACCTATTTAGATTTATATTGTCATAATCTTAACCATTTTAAATACAGCTTAACAACAAAACTGTTAATTTCTCATAAATATTTTGTGCAACAATAGTATAAAGGAACGATATTGTCTTAATCCTATTTTGAACAACAAAATTTGGTTCTTCCGTGTATATCCCCGGGCACCGTAACACGGAACGAAACGCTGTGTTTCAGTCATCCATAATATGACATATGACACATCACATAACTCACAAAAACTATAGCTGCAAACGTGCATTTGCTTCCCCCCCCGCTTCCATGCTCCACTCCAACGCTGCCAACGTTCGTCAATCATCGCGATGTTGACTCTCCATAAACGTCCAAAATTCGGCAATATCTTCTAATATGACAGTAAATGCATCCCGACTGCCCAACCTCGTCCTCCACATAAAGGTTCATTAGGTGTCCATTATTATATTTTGCGATTGTAACAATCGTGCTGCAGTTTCCGCATCGCGCACCTTTTTTTAAAGTTTTTCATGCTTACGACTATATAAATATCGCTCATTTGAAGGTTTTAACTGGGTATTCGAGTAAGAATAAATATTGATAAGTAATATTTTTAAACAAATATACATTTATACGAAAATGATGGTTCAAGCGCTTGCCGTTATTTCTCTATCTCGCTCAATCACTTGTAGAGTGAAGGGTTCGAGTGACTACAACCTACAAAACCTACTACAAGTATACGCAGGTTAGGTTGTGTGACAGAGATAGAGATAAATCCACCTCACGCCGATGGTAGGTATAAATGTTTTGTTTATATTTTCTAATCGGTCGGGTAACGCCCCACGTGGATGGTGAGGTGCAGCGATGACCGTTCGGGTATTTCGTGTGCTCCGCCCGGCGGTATACAAGGAAGTACCCAAACTTTTTGTGTAGCAGACAAAGTGTCTTCTATCGAACTAATAGTATGCTAATATTTCAGTAAGGAATATTAACACGAATAGTGATGGTTCAATAACCAACTTGTATGCTTTAGTACAGGGTTTCCCAAATTATGCTCCATTGAACATTGGTGTTCAACGGAACGTAATGCGGAATGACTGTATATGCTGCTACAACTGCAACAAATTCAAACATGCTTGACTTCATATTGATATTACATACCGTACAAAATAAACAAGGCGTTCCGTAGGAAGTGTTCTATCGTAGGAAAATTTTATTAAGCCCTGCTCTATTATTAAGAAAGTAATCTACGCCTGTTTTATTCACATGCTGGTTAGTTAAAAGATGAGCACAGTTTCACACATGATACAGTTGTAAACAGATATATTTATTTGAAGGTATTTCTTAGTTTTATTTTTATTTTCCAAGAATGACAGTTTTAAAAAGTCGTATATTTGAAAGAACTTTGGATTTATTTTCGTAATCTAATAAATCTTAATGTAAAAAAATCTTGTTGTGCTCAATCCTCTCAATGGACGTCGGAAATTTTTCCACAATAAATCGTATTGCTCTGAAACGTAGTAAATACTGATTATTTGTTATTTTCAAATTTGAATTTTTTTTTAAAATATCTATAGAAAATTACTGTCAAAACATACGATGGTAACGAATATTTTACGAAAATATCTTAAAGATTTATTATAGTTTACTTTAAGTCGTGGTTTAATATAATAACAGGTCTTCGGCTAAACATGCAAAATAATAATGTGCGTTTAAATGATAAGAAAATGAAATTTACAAATTTTCTTATGCATGCGGTTACTAGACTCTTTCAAAATGCATGCAATTTAACGCACTAAGTACTGGTAAACGTATGAAGTAATATGTATTTTTTTATTCTGGCAGAAAGCATTATATAACTATAACTCATCGATACCAAATCTAGTGATGTGTATGCCAAAAAGATTATTCTTTACAATTTACAAAAAGTCTTTTTAAAAAACAAACAATTGTACTTGGGAGAAAGAGTAGTTTAAAAAAATGCTTTAAATGCTATTATCTCAGAACTTGTTTTTATGACTTTTTGCCTTCTGTCAGTATAACTTCGATATATGTATATATATGTGTTTTGATGTATCTGTATGTAATACACAGCCCATCACTGCGTTTGCGCATGTTTGCGATGGAGAGATATACTTTCATATTACATACCCTGGACTCTTCTTTTTGCTGGGTATAAATCGACACTGAAAAATACTGGTTTTGAGTAAAGTTTTAAGATTGTCAAATGTGTGGAATGGTATACCTTTTTCATTTTGTTTGTTTGTGCAAAACTGTTTTTAAGTAAATGTGTAATTTATAAAAATAAGTGTATTTTTCTGTAGTGTAGAGTTTGAAATAAGGAAACATTTTGGTAAAACTAACTGAATATGTAACTTTTTCGATTTAGTGTCTTCTTCCAGAACAACGACGAAATATTTCTTCAGGGCAAAGTCCTGATCACTGGTTAAAATTGTGCTTTGCCAGCACGAGGACATTGATATCCCAAGTTTTAATTAGTATTCTTGATAATAATAGTTGTTAAATATTAACCCCAGGTTCAATTTGACCTCCAGATTGTAATTATAACTTTGTTGTGGTTTTCTCTTCTGTTTAAATGCAATTAGTGATTAATAAATATGGGTCCTTAGTCCATTTTCTCTATTTAATTATATTTCAAATAGCCAAACATTCCGTTGAATAGATAAATATTAACACTCTGGACTTTTCAGTTCGATATTAAACATAATTAGCAATATTATTAATAATGTGTTTTCCTAGTATACATGCGAAGTTCTAGACATAACAAAATGATATTAATCTAAAACAAAATTCATAATTATATTTTATGTTATATGTAACATATAACTTACTAAAGTGCGCTGTCAGTGTTTGAGAATTTAAACAGTTTTGATTTTATAATAAATTTGTTTTGAAATTCATAAAAAATATCAACAGTCATCTTATAATTACCGCAATTAAGATGTGATCATTTATCACTGAACCTACCAATAAAAACTGATATAGCTTATAAAAATACAGCTAAAATGTGTGCAACAATTTAACTATTTCACGTTACTATGAATATAAACTCCTAAAATACGTGAACTATGCCAGATCCTAATGTAGAGTAAATGGGCTCAAAAAAAATCGCATAACCTCTGTATTTAGATGGGGTAATATAAGAATACATATAGAAATCAATCAAGGATAAATATAAGGATAGTGTTAAGACAGGATTATTTTCTAGCTGATAATCCTACTCTCACGTTTTCAAGAACTGATGACAAAATGACATCCATGCCATTGAATATAAATCTATTAAATATCAATGAAAGAAAATATCATTTACAGAATTCGAACCGCTTAAGAACTAGAAAATAACCACTCAGCTACATGGCCAAATATAATATATAATATCGTCTTGGGTTGTAGGTTTTGAAAGATTTTTATTTGGATAACTTGCATAAAATGTAAACACGTTGTATTTTACGTATATTCATGATTTTATTTTACTTTCCAATTGATTCCACCATTTTATATAAATATCATTGTCCATTGTGCTGTATATCAGTTTAAAAATGCTCAACAACTATTTACTATGAGATAGTAAAATACCTCAGGGAGCAGCACGTGTAACATATTCCATCAATCCATCACGAGGTGGTCCAGTGATATATATTAATGAAGGTGAGCTCGACACCTACTCGTAACTCTGACTACTGTTTAAAGATATCACGCTGTTTACCAGAGAACACCGGGTCAGTTCCAAAGTACACTTCTGATGGGGTTATACTAGTTGATAGTTAACAATAAACAAACTATACATCAATTTGCAACAACTCCTATCTGATAAATTTCAAAAATTCACAATCACAACTTAAAAACTACATAAAGATATTAAAAAACATAAAACGTAAAATTACTTTTTACTCAATTTTATTAGTATTAATGCACGCTTTTTGGAAGGTGTTTTACAAGATTTTATAGTAAATGATAGTATGTTTTTGCCAAAGTCTCGGGGTCAACTAAATATAATATATATAACGATAAACTAAAATATAAATTATTTTCTTCAATTAAATATTCCATATGTGTTGTTTTATTATCATTATTATGCTTATGTTAAGCAAACAATAATTATCAAATGATTGTACAGTTGCATAATATAATAATTTATGTGTGTTTACGTTTTGGCAGACTATGTTGAGAATCATTATTTCTTTACCATGTTCGCTCCCAACGTGTGGCATATGGCCTTCTAATGGAGGTATCTCAACAGAAGTTTTCTATGACAACTGCTTATAACTCAGTTTTTTTAAATTCCCTAGGGTACTCAACTTTGTACCCACTACCACCTGCTACAGCTTCACACTATTGCAGGGTGTATTCCGCAGCGTAACAACGTTATGCGTGTTTCAAATGTTTGCCAGGAATGTCCGAGGAGAAATTCCTCAAGACTTGGCTGCATGCACTCTTATGTGCAAGAGTCTCCAAATGTTTTCGCCCATTCGAAAAGTCACGTGACAAAATGGTCACCCAGTACATTTTGGCTTAGAAAGCAAAGTTAGGCTTCTTCACGTGTGAGAAATAAATGCAAACTTCTTGAAATGTATTATTAATATACGTTAGTCTAGTTGGCTACGGTTACGGACGTCTCGGTTCAAGTCCCGGAGCGAACAGTTTCATAAATTGATGTTTCAATCGATTTATAGATTTCTGTTGGTAGTCATGAATGTTTGCGATAACTAAAACTCCTTCCCGTTCAACCGATCCTAAAAACGGTGCGTATCGAGAGCGATCATCTAACCACTAGTCCTGTCCTATCCCTCATCACTCCTATCATTCTATCCATACTTTTGTCGAAAAAGAGAGGTTGAGCAATTGAGTAACAAGCAGTTCTCATAGAAAACCTTATCTTAAGACACCTCGCTTAGGAGGTCATATGCACAACATTGGGTGTGGACATGGTTAAAAAAGATTGCCAATACAATATATATTTAAAAAAAAAATGGTTTGAACACCGAATAACTTTGTTATCGCAGATAACGTCTACTTAAATAATACATATTTGTCCATATATTTTAATATTAATACATTATGGATAATTCAATGGTGTTTGGACAATTGATGTAGCCCTCAAAAAATACGAAAATGAATTTATGATTGGATCTCATTTTAAAGGCGACAAAGTAGGTCTCGGAAAAATATTGTAAATTAGAAAAATAAATTGAACACTTTTTGGAATGGAAACCTCATAAATAAGTTTTAGATTTAAAAATTCTGACTCAGCCACTTGATGTAAGCCACTATTATATCGACAATCCCTACGTATAATCCCGTATCTGCAAACATGAGAATTTATAGCAGGACATTTCAAAGATTCATAACGCAAGTCACCATGTAATGTTTTCGATAAAATCAGTTTTTATTCCTCCTGAACAATTTCAATTTTGAGAGTTTCATCAATTGGCCAATATACCGTCGATATGATGTGCTATCAATGAATAAAAACACAACGGGATAAATAAATAAGTGTTTATTTATCCCGTTGTGTTTTTATACCGTCGATATGATGTGTTATCAATGAATAAAAACACAACGGGATAAATAAATCAGTGTTTATCATAAATATTTTCATAGTGGATCGGTCTTTTCAAAATTTTCCAAGTTTATCGTTAATGACGTTTATGTCAATGTAATGTTTGCATGCGAAAGAAAAAACTAATTAAAATATCTGAAGTGATCAGTATTGAAACCTTCCAATGCATTTTACTTCATAGTGATTAATATATATATCCGTGACAGATAACCCAAACAAGCGGACATGTTTTGAACATAAAATATTGATGAACTTTACTATTAAATTATTTAATGTTTTGACAGGAAGTTATTTTCTTAATAATAATAATCGAGAGTATACTGACAGAATGCGGTATGTCAGTTTTTGATTGTTTTCTGTTGTAAACGTCAAAATGTATGCAATTTAACACTCGATGTACTGGTTAGAAAGAACGCATGA
Source organism: Himalopsyche phryganea (assembly GCA_022494535.1). Lineage (NCBI taxonomy): Eukaryota > Metazoa > Arthropoda > Insecta > Trichoptera > Rhyacophilidae > Himalopsyche > Himalopsyche phryganea. The sequence continues at coordinate 566,375 of JAGVSL010000061.1, read as the reverse complement.
AGTCAAAGGGTATAAGGGCTTTGAAATAGAAACAGTATTGTCAAATTGCTATTTTTTATGCTGGCAGAAAGCATTATATGACTATAACTCATCGATACCAAATCGTATGATTTGTTTGCCAAAAAGATTATTCTTTGTAATGAAAAAAAATCTTATTATACTTGGGATAGAGAGAACTTTGAAAAATAAATAATGCTTAAAATGCGATTATCTCAGAACTTATTTTTATGACTTAATGTCGTCTGTCAGTGTACACTCCATATTAGTTAAGAAAAAATGCAATAATTCATTTCTAGGTATGAAGGTAGTAAATTGTTGTCAAAACTGTTGAAAGTAAATATGTTAAACATAGTAATCACACATTGATCAACACCATGAATGAATTACTCATTGAAATAATCTTATATATAATAGCCCAGAGAACTCTGTAGACGCTTTAGTGCTCGGCCAGAGTCAACGCGCGACGGCGGAAAAGGCGCGGCGTTTGAAACTGAAATGCAAAACCGCTCAAGACAATACACGCGAACTTCCAGTCCCTGCGCATTAACTACTGACATTGAAAAGGCATGCTACGCATGTCAGTTTTAAGCGCCGCGCCCGCCCCGCCGTCACGAGTTGCCTCTAGCCGAACACATATTATTATCACATGTCACAAGTAGGTATGAAATTTTCTCATGATCCAAGCGTCGCGATTCGCGGTGTATAATATACAATAAAATGTTATGCAATGGATACACAGTTTCGACATACTAGCTACTTTAGACATTCAGTATTTCAATTTCAATACCGTAATCTATGACGGGTACGGTTACACTAGTGTTTAAATAGTACCCGTATATAAAATTGATTTTATCGCGCGGGAATAATGTATCAATTTAACAATTCAATTTATATTCAACATAATGGTAAGCAAACTAATTGGTAATAGGATAAGTTCGAACCAGCATAAAACCAGTTGCATAATAATGATTATATTATGATGATCGTATTCATCTCTTTCAAGCACAAACTACTAATCATAGTTGCAAGTTCAAAACTCGTAACTAGAGACCCTAGAGAAATAGATGTTGACATTCGCAATATATGCTAATATAATGCGAAACTATGAAATTATGCCAATAGATGCTAAGATTAGTTATTTTTTTAAATAAATATCACTACTTATATATGTAAAATGATAAATTTTGTCCAAGATTTCCTATAAATGCTAAAGAAAAGTTGCTCAAAGCCTAACGCACTGCAATAATTACTATTGGCTACAAAGATTAATTATAACGAGTTTGGTTGTGCTGCAATACAATCAATTTGGTGTTCTGCAAATAGCGAGGATGCTGAAAGATTTTTCAGCAAATATAATATAATCGTAAATATTAACTGATCGTAGTACTAAATCAAAGCAGTCATTGAAGGAAACATGTTTTAAGTTTCGTTTTAATTAGTTTTAATTTAATGGCGATATTTATCTTTATATCGCTATTTTTATTGCTGTGTTTTGTATATATTTCTCCATAATTGTCATTTTTTAAAAAACCGTATCCGCTCCACATATGGCCTCTAGGCGGTATCTCCAAGATTCTCTGTCTTCCACCAGTCTTCTTACTTCTTCCCAGGTCATCCCAGTGTCCCGTATCTCCGCCGAGTATGGATGATCATCAGCGGCCTTCCAGGGCGACGAACATTCATTAAAAAACTGCGGAGCAACTCTTATCGCATCTTACTGAGACATGTGTACTTTTTATTTTTGGTCTATCATCGGAAAAGATAAAACTTTGTCCAGCTTGTCCGCTCATAATGTAACATCTTTACAGGACTTGTTTATAAGATTACTGGTTGTAAGTCAATCATTTAACCTCTTCTTAGCGAGATAATTAAGAAAGGATGGGTTCCGGGAAGCGTTTGCAGTTATCTAAAATCTAAACTCTTTATTCAGGGCACGTTTGGCCATTTTTTGAGTATATTGAATCATTTTCGCCTACCATTAAAAAAAAATTGTACTTCTCACGATGATTTTCTGTATTAGTTATTTTTAAATAAAATTTGCTGATGTTTGTACAAAAAATCATCTAGGTCAAGAACTGTATCGCTATCATTCTTATAAATAAAGTTTTATCCAAGACCCTTTTTTATAACAACATATCGTCGTTGTTCTGGAAGAAGACACTAACTGAAAAATACTAGTTTTGAGTAATTGGACTTTGAAGTTTGTCAAATGTTTGAAATGCCATACCTTTTTCATTTTGTTTAATTGTACAAACCTGTTTTAAGTATAGGTATAATTTATAAAAAATATTGTTCTCTTCCATACGATAGAGTTTGAAATAAGGAACCTTTTGGTATAACTAACTCAATATGCCATTTTTTCTATTTAGTGTTTTCTTCTACAACACCGACGATATACTCTCTGTCCAAATTTTCTGTACCTGCAAATAAGGTAATTATTTTTTCAATTCTTATGTGTTATATAATTGAACATGTTGGGCACGCGTGTCATATATCTGCCATCGCTGTTCTAGAATATATCATTTACTTATCAAACTACTTCGATAGTATTAAACCAGAGATAGTAATGACTGTGTGCAATCAATAACTTAATATAATATTTATTCAGTAATATGATAATTTATTAATAAATCAGGGTTTTTAAGATATAAATAAATCTATTTTTATATAATGCTGAGGCTATATTGCAATATTTTATTAATAGATTTAATGAGGATACATGTTTAATTATAAATTCTTGGACTAATAAAAATACTCTATTCGATAAAAACATATTAGCCGTTCTGTCTCATCTAAACAAGCACAAATGCAATAAAACTGTAGGGGCCATCCATGTATTTATTATGACTGTCACGCCTACGGAAGGGACTAAAGTGAACATCTGTTACGAAGGGGGTAAGATGAATGTATCAAATTATTAACTCATTTTTTATTAATTAGAAAATTTATTTTTTGGGCATTCCTTACTAGTAAAAATGAATGTTACAATATACTTAATTTGAGTGTAGCCAACCCACAATAATATCAAGCTGAAATAATGGCACTTTTACGATCACATTAAAATTGTGGGAAAGTTTCAGCTCTGAGTTATTATTTATATGACAGATACAGCAATAATTGAATTTATATTAAAGGTAGAATACTAAAAACTGACTGACTGTTTAACATAGAATATAATATGATCATTCATAGTTTATTTTAATCGTAGAGTAGAGTAGTGTGACTGTTTCCGAGTGCCTGGCTTGTTTGATCAGCACAATATTTCCACAGTGTTTTATTCAAAAACATAGTTTTTGCAGCCAGGCCATTTTCAGCAGAACCAAGAGTAAACCTTCACACATCTGATCTATATTATAAATGTATGTATATAAATACATATATATGTTGTGGACTGGCTACATTCTACATAGCTACGAAAATTAAGCTATTGCGGTAAAATAAAAAAATATACTGTTACTGTTTGACGCTGCTGTTTAAATGAAATGAGTACCTTGGTATCAAAGTCGTGTGTTTATTGTTTGGTGGTAGTACAATTGATGCTCTTTTCAAAAAACTCATCAAAAGTATCAGAATATGACGGTTTCATATAGGTGAGTTTAAAGTTTGCAGATAGTTTCAAAAGCGGACACTTACATTCCACATTCGCGAAATTAATGGACATATATACGTTGACCAATCATAGAGCTAGAATTTACTTTAAAGTGTCATGGCTTGATGAAATGAAAAACCACCTCTGCTGTAATCGTTAATGTACTCGTCAACAAATACGAAATATGCATACTGCCGTCAAAAGTAAAAAGGCAACAAACCAACTTGAGCTAATTTCACTCTACATTTTTTTATTATTTAGCTTTAAGATAACGTGAAATGAAATGATATATAGCAAAAATTAAATTCCTATCTAATGTCAAAATCAAATATCTTGCACCATTATTCGAATTTTTTTTGCGTTTAGCAGTATTTTACTTTTGGCATCTTTAATACATCAAATATAAACCTATTTTTGTGTTTATTGTTCGTTTTATTTGTCTTTTTACCAACTGAATCGATAGTAAAGTAGAGAAAAACAAGGTAAGAAGTCAGAAAACTCTTTATTATGTATAGTATTGTACATTTCACTTTGGTACTGAGGTATCGATACTATCGAGAATCCGATGTGCCACACTTTGTATCGTGGGAGCAGGGTTGTCAGATCCCCAAAATCACAGATCGAGACATTTACGATTTCCAACGGTCAAAAAAAATTAAGGAAGAAATTAAGAAAAATACATAATTTTAATTAAATTGTAATATATATAAATAAGTTTATATGTATACGGAAGAGAACGCATATTATAAAAAAAATACGTAATAACTATATTACATGACTTAGGTTACGTTTTAACAGGTATTTTTTAAGCTTTTAGCTTGTTTCAAAATATATTCGCTATCTTTGCTCGATTCAAATTAAGCGAGTCTCTTTAAGTATATCGACAGTGACAATGCAATACCTCGGAACCCACGTTTTTGTGATGATTCTTGATACCATATTTTCTGCCACGATATTTGGTAAATTTGTCGTATGTATCATGCAACGTGCGTAAATAACTATCGTATCCCACGTCAGCAAAGCAAGTGTCAAAACAACTTCCGTTACATAACAATGTTTTTAAAAGAATTTAAAGATATTAAATGAAAAATGAATACATTCTTTGTAAAGGTAAATTTAGATGTGTTGTGTTTCCTGAAGAAACTAGTTTTTGCGGTTCCGAGGTATTCGATGTTCACCGTCGATATACGTACATTTTTGTACATACACAAATTTTGTTAAGTCGGAGTTTTCAGAGGCAATGCGGGTCTCAAGATTTCTCTGTTGAAATCGGAACAGTCCCGCTCAAATAGAGACGTCTGGCAACCCTGCGTGAGAGACACGCATTGGCTTTGAAGTCACGCACGCGCCGCATGACAAATGCAAGCGACAACCGGCGGGCGGGCAGGTCGCAAGTTTATTTTCTCTTTCATCCGAAGGTCATCCTTTTATCTTTAATTCCTCGTGTCCACACAGCTGATACGTGCTAATGTTATTAATAGTAGTCCAACATTCAAACGAGTCCGTTTTATTCTTGAAACCCTTTAAAATTACACACACACATTGCAATCGCCATGCCAACTTGTATTTTACAATGTCATATTATTTTATAATAGACAATTTAAATTGAGTTAGCATAAACAAAGAGGAATCAGCAGCTGCCAGTGAATGTTTTATTTCAACGATGTTCGCTCGCAATGTGGAGCATATGGAGTTATATTAGAGATCTTATCTCAACGGAAGTTTTTTTTCATAAGTGTTAAATTCTTGGTGGAAAGGCATTATATTTAAAAAATGAAACATCATTTGTTTTAGTTTAATACTCGTCAGTTCGAGTTCATTCGTGTGTTCGAATGCCCGAAGATGCCGAAAGGCGAAACCCGGATCGTTAGTGACGAAATATATGGAAATGTACAAAATGTCAACAATTAAAATTTAATACAATTTAAGATATTGACTGAGGATGAAATTTCAATATCAAATTTGAATTGTTGAGATTTTGTACATTTTCATGTATTTCGTCACTAACGACCCATATGTCAGACCCGTCAGTTCGAGTTCATTCGTGTGCTCGAATGCCTGAAGATGCTGAAAGGCGAAGCCCGGGTCATTTGTGACGAAATACATGGAAATGTACAAAATTTCAAAAATTCAAATTTAGTACAATTTGTTTTTTACTACTTCCACATGTTTATAATGAACAGGATCGGTTTCGCTCACCACAAGCACTCAGCGAAATAGCAAGCATGAACTGCTTGTTACTTGTATACGCAGTAGTAGCGCAATAAATATAGGGTTAAGGCAGGACTATTGGTTAGCCAATAGCTCCCGCCACACGCACGGGAGGCGGGGGGGTATGATAATTTTCACCGACATTCACGATCACAATCCATAAATCGATTGAAATTTCAATTTATGGAACTGTCCGTACTGGAATACGAGCCCGTGAGCACCGTAACCGAAGCCAACGCCAACTATATTGACCACTTGACCACGAATCTCTACAATTTGCCTTTTATTTAAAATTAATAATTGTAGAATAGCATTAATTACGATCTATCACTTAATACTTATTATAGATAAAAATGTAATTAACCTTATTACAATGATCATTATCAATATTAATATAGACATATAGATTACTGTGTGTTATTGTGAAGAGGAAAGTTTTTTAAGTTTAATAATAATTAAGACGCGGCCATTGAACCGTGAAACAGTATTTATAAACCTAGCGTCTTTTTATTTTAAGAAAATGTATTTTTGCAGTTGGTACACAGTTCAATTTATTTGAATGAATAATGGCAAATACCATTATGTCAGAATTCAAATATTTTTAGCTGATAAATAGTATCTACTAGAGCTGGGGTCGCCAACTAGTGGTCCGCAGAGTTGTTTCAGTAACGTCATCGGAGCAAAGAATTCATAAACCAATTTCAAACACGCATCAACAAATATGTACCGTGCAGATTTACGAAACGTAATACTCGAGGAAAAGTTTTATTTTCTGCCAGAGCACTAAATCTTGTCAGCAACAAAGAATTGATAAATATTAAGTATTCGCCAAACATTATTATATCAGCAAAATTGATAATAATTATTAAATAGAAAGTTTCAATAAAATGGCACTTATATCAATCCATCACATGACATAAAAGAACTACGAAACGTGATATTCCTAAATGCAAAAATAAATAAATATGTGATTGTATAAGAAAACATTCTGCAAATATGAGATTTATCAAATGCGATAATTGGAAAACACAATATGACAACTAAGGCGGAATAAGAATACAAAAGAGGACTGGAGTGAAGGATAAACAAAAAGGACCACCATTATGTCGCTAATCGCCGAACTGGAAATCATGGAGGCGCCGCGTGATGGCTATATGCTCAGTTCCACAAAAGTACAGCTTGTAAAATGTACAGGTTTTCTCCCCAAAGGCAATTATTTGCAAATGTAAATCAGCAAAATTAGATAATTTCTCAGTTCCATATACATGCATATCGAAATATCGTATAGCGTGAATCGTGGCGTTCAATAAAGAAACAACCTTAAATTCTAAAACTATAAACTATTGACCACCTATTTGAATAAAAAAGTAATACAAATAATAAGCCATCACTTTTTACGCGTCAGTTTAAATGAGTCAAAACTTTGATCGGCCATATCTCAAAACTACAAACTTCTAGTTGTATCACTATGGAACTAGGCCATCGATAGGGAGCGAATATGGTCGAAGAAGAGAAGAAGTCTGAAAGATTGGCCACCGCTTTACTATAGCAGCGGTCGCCAACCGCTGGTTAGCGCAGTTGTTGAAACGCCATCGGAGTCAAGGATACACAAACTTATCTCATACACACAACAACAATTTTAATATCACACCTATTAATATTAAAAAAGTTTAATCCAGTGGATTAGAGCGTACCATTTTTGGATAGCTCCGCTCCTTGCTCCAAGTAAAAAGTTTTGATAGGAATTATATGTGTTTAGGTATAAAAAATATTTTTAAATAAACTTAATTAATGGGTTATAAATAATTGCACTGTGTGTTAGAAAGTATACGCTTGGCATACTTGAATATTATTTCGATAGTTTACATTTGGGATTAGATAGTATTAACTTAGTACACTCAAACTTTGATTTTAATTGTTTCCACTTAGTCGCGGATTCTTTTAACAAAGGGAGTTAAGTTGTAGTAGGATATGTTAGGGTTGGTCTAGTTTGGTTTGTGTAATGTATTCTAATTCGTGGAGAAAAGACAATATAGGCAGCGTAATATAGGGTAGAAGAATAATTTACAAGTGTGAGTATTTATATTGAGTGAAAGCTATTTTATCTATGTGAAAACATTTTTTCGTAAGTTTTATATATTTATTCAATGTTAAAATATATTTTATTATGTGGGATCACTTTATTTTTTGAGAAAGAATTTGTTTTTGTGGAATGTATTTGTTATAAGTGAAAACTATTTTTATGAAAGTGGATACGATTTAAACAAAAGTGCATTTAATTGTAAGCCTTTATCAATTATCGTTAGTATTACTTATTGATTCTATAAAATGAAATAGTCAACAGGAAATCATCCTTCATAGATTGCGTATTCTTTTTTAAAAATAATTTCAGCTCTGAAAATAGTCACTCGAGACTCGTATGAATATTTGGCATACTTGATGACAGTGTTGTCGTATGTCAAATAATACCAGTTATAGAAAATGCACATTTAATATTTTTTTATGATAAAATAATGATTATTAGTATTTTTTTCTACTATGGGTGGGTAATTTAAGACGATATTTTATAATAATAAACAACTTTCGGGTCAGTGGAGCACTACATAATTTAGGTACTCCGGTTGTCACCCATTTCTCCACTGCTCCAAGCTCCTGTTGAATCACCATTATTTCATCATGAAAAAGTATGATTCATGATTATTATTTTTATATATATGCACATTTAAAAATAATTTTAATGAAAATGATTCTTAGTGATCGATTGTGAAATCTTATATGTAATGGCCCAGACCGCTCTGGAGACGTTATTATTTTCATATATCACATTTAGGTAAGAAATGTTCTCATGACCTAAGCATACGCAGTGTATATAAAATAAAATGTTATGCAATGCATTCAGTATTTCAATACCGTCATCTATGACGGGTACGGTTACTAATAGTGTTATTAGAATTGAAATTAAAAATTATCAATTGAATGGTATTTCTTATTTAGTGGACATCTTGGTATGCCTACAAATTGCACCACAAGTGATTTTGGTTATTCAATTGTTGGCATGGCGCCGATAGGTCAACGTATTTTAACATGTTTTATTAAATAAAAATCTCGATGACCAAGGGCCTTTGCATCGCTATCACGCAAAGAAAACCCAGAACCACACTATAAAGGCGTGATAAAAAAAATATTTAGAGGGCACGCGTTGATAAAATGTGCTCTACTAGTTTTATTAATAGTAAAATAATATTCAGGTCGTGGTTGCTTAACCATGCACTAAGAACATGTGGTTCAAATACGGTTGCCAAATCTGATTTGTCAAAAAAGAGATCGCATTCTCTAACTGCATTTTATTGACAAAACATACGAACAATTTTATTCTTCACCTTCACAGTTTAAGCCAGAGCGTTGGAGCCTAGTTCGGAGCAGTGAAGTTTTACCGGAAGCAGAGGCATAGAAAATTTTCAGTGCTAAACAAATTGTTCAAATTGCTGAAAATATTATATTTGGCATTATAGAAATCAACAGAATTATTTTTTTAATTTTGAAATACAACAAAACTGCAATCAAGTATGCCCAATACAATATAGCTAGTGTCGAGTGACTATTTTCAGAGTTCAAATTATTATTAAGCGTGAATGGATATACTATGAATAATTTTATTTTATATAATCAATAATGATAAAAGCATCGAAAATGCTTCGTGGTTTAAGATTTAATTTCATAATTATAATACATAAGTCCGATTAAAACTTTTACCCGGAGCACGTATCGGAGTTGCAGTTGGTATTTTGATACCGAACCAGAAGTGGAGCGGAGCAATTTAAAAAATTGTCCGCTTCAATCATATGGTCTGAAATCTAAACAATAGAAAACAGAAAATTTAAAATCACAAATATAATAACCAATTCAGTAACTCTGGCCAAAATACACTATTTAATAATGGCAATTTAAGTCCATAAATAAGTCATTATAGAACGTCGCAGCACCAACAAATTCATACGGAAGCTGATGCACACGGAATTAAGTGCATCTGCTGTCAAATAACGTCATAATTTCATATTACCATTTGAGACTTTAGCAAACTTTATAACGACCCGTATTATTTTCTGTTTTATTGACCGTTGGTTTCTTTTTCGTTCACAACTATGTGTGATCAGCATACGCCTCTCCTTGCCACCCCAAGTTTCCGGATGTATCATTAGATCTAAGAGCCACAGAATTGATAAAATAATTGTGTTTAATGAAAGCCCTTAGCAGCGAGCAATGCAGTGATTTTTGTATCCAAAACCATAAACCAGACAAAAAAAGACACTGCTTAAAATTAGCTCACCACTAGTCTTACCATTCCATTTTAACTTGTGACCCTTTCTGAAAGAAGATATTGACCAACTGACACAGTTATTGATGTTTATTTGACAAAATACGCCATTCGGAATTCACTCACTCCAACTTTGCAGTAGACAAGACGACACTACAGTAAAATTAAGAATATCCTCTACAGATGAAGAACGGCTGGCAGCCCTGGTTCCAACTGACAGTTTGTGATGCGACTAAACGCGACCATTGCTCCCTTTCTATAAATACAACATATGCGAGAATCACTCAAGGTAAAGAAGAGCACCTGCTCAGTATGCACTAAACCATGAAATCGATATTTGATATTTGTTATTCAGAAACAAGGGAATTTTACCAATAACATCAATTATTACTGACAGTTGTGGAATTGTTTTGTTTTGCTGCAAGTGCAAAACAATGCATGCTGTTTGACGCATACATAATGAATTAATTTTGTAAATTCACACTTTTCTATTAATAACAATCATCACATTATATGCAAAAGCAGTGTACATGCTAGACGACCCTAAAGCTAGAAGTAGAGTGAACCACAATCATCATTACCTTCCTGAGCCGGGCTGGACTGAGACCCTTTACTCGTGCAGACCTCTGGTATGGACAGCAAATGAAATAGTTAAAAATTGTGTATTTTAATTAGTACTGGCTGTAAGACAGTTGTTCACACTCCATTTTGAATTCGGATGAGGCATACAAAAATCGAATGAAACAATTATTTGGAAAATAAATGTTTTCTTACCAATTTCAATTCCAGTACGAAAAGTTTAACATCCTAATGGAGTTAATATCAAAAAAAATTCTAGTAGAATAGAAGAATTGGGATAGGGCCGGAATTGTAGTTTTAATGACTTGATCGACATTACATCTATTTATGTATTCAATTACAAATCCGTTAGCAGATTAAAAAAATCAATTTATGAAAGTGTTTGAGCTGGGATTCAAACCCATGGACACCACTAGTGAAGAGAACGACGCTTTCCTTTCGGCTTTGTTATGAAATTGAAGAATGTGTTTTACATATAATAAAATGAAAAAAAGTATAATTGGGATCGAAAAAACAAAAGGGCACTTGCGACGTTTTGGTGGCTTGGAGTTATGAATGCAGTTGTGTTGGTAATTTGTTTCTCTACGTCAGGCACGTCAAACTCGATTTGCACCGCGGGCCATATAAACTAATTTACAATTAGTGGAGGGCCGCACGTTTTCAATATTTAAAATTGGACCAAATAAAACACGTTTAAAATAGGTATACAAATTATAAAGAAATTGACAAATATTTACTTATAATTTAAAATATATGGAAGTGTACAAAATCTTAATAATTCAAAATAAATATTTACTTTTTTTTAGGACACTTGGGACTGTTTTCCACAAAGCAAATCATTTTAATTTGGTTGAATATTTGCAGCTGTCGTAATTTAAAAAATTGAAGATAAATGCCGATCGGTTAATCTTGTTTTGTTGTTTTTCATTACCGAAAATAGTTGCTCGCATAAATATGTGCTATTAGATAGCCATTATACGCATTACGAAAGACAACAATTTAGGAAACCGATCAGCAGGTAAATATTTGTAAAATTCTGGAACTTCAACTTCAGAATATTTTTTCTTCGCCAAAGGGTGACATTGGATTTTAATTAATTCCATCTGTAAATTATCGTCAATAATTTCAATATCAATGGACAGAGGTGAAGTAAAAAGATGAAATTGTAATCCACAGTTTTTGAAATCAGAAATCTTCTATCGAACTCTGTTTTTAATAAATTAATTTGATGAGTATATCAAAATAAAGAATTAATATTGTTTTAAAATTTACAAAATATTTTTCCAAGAAGTCTCGACGGGCTGCCAACTATTTGTCGGAGAGCCGCATGTGGCCCGTGGGCTGAGTGTTTGACATGCCTGCTCTACATGATAGACAAAAGGGTATTTGCAAAATAAAGTCTATGAAATCATTATTGGAAAAAGGTAAAAAAAATGTATATTGTCTATTTGTAAACTAATCTTCAATTCATGTATAGCAAATTATATTTTTTTAAAGTTAAATATTATGAATTGAAACATATATACCAATTAAAGTATATTTAATTTGATCTTTAAGTAATAAACCTTAGTTGCTGAAAGAATAAGTTGGCATAATCCAAAATTGAAAGATGATAAAAATATGTGTTTTTGTCCCCAAATGTTGAGTAATAACTACATGTGATCCAATTTTCATTCAAAAATAATCTACATAATTGATTATTTCACGCTAAAACACTTTCTCAAAATGCAATTTTTACACTAGTGCCCTTTTGCTTTTGGATAGACGGTATTAACTCTATCAATAAATACAAAATATTTTGTCAATTATATTTGCAATTCATTAATTTAGGATTATATTGGTAGTGACAGAAAAAATTGATTGACAGACGGTGATATCTTAAAAATACTTTAATAATGTCTGTCAAATCATCTCAAATGAATTAGATAAATATAAAAAAAAATGCAGCGTGGCTGTAAGTACAGCATACATTTAATACAAACAATTCATCACAAATATTTGCTTCAAATAAACATTTTATCTTGCACTGAGTTCGTTTTGTAAAACAAATTATTCGCTGTTTTTTTTTTAATAAATATCGCGAATTTCATTACTAAGGTGACCCATTACAGCACGATTACAGAAATAAAACACGCAAAGTACTTCAAATAAGCTTGTAGCTTTTTTATCTTAATATTTATTTCATTCAAACAAAGCTTTTCCATTTAGTAATATTCATAGATAAATTAAAAGCATTATCATTGTTATATTGGTCACCGTAAGTGTGATGGTTTTGGTCCTGTTAAAGCTAAAAATCGGCGTCCGTGGCGCAGTTGGTAGCCTCGCTGGCTACGATTCAGATGCCTCGGGTTCAATTCCCGGCGGGGACGGTTTTCATAGATTGATATTTCAATCGATTTATGGATTTCTAATTCGTAGTCTGAGTCCTTCCTCGCACCCAGTTCATCCTCACGGGGCGTAGCGAGAGCGATTAGCTAACCACTAGTCATAGCCCAATCCTTCTATCCCTACTCTCTTCCAAAAAAGAGAGGTTGAGAAACTGAGTAACAAGCAGTTCTCGTAGAAAAATTCTGTTACGATACCTCCATTAGGAGACCTTATGCTCCACATTGCGAGCGGATATGGAAAAAAAAAGTTAAAGCGTTTAACAACTACTAATCTATTCCAAATCTTCTCCTTCAATTCCGTTTTTTTTAAATATGCTCGTTCCCAAAGTGAAGCTTATGGCCAGCTAATGGAGCTATATCTACAGGAGTTTTTCTGCTTGTTATTCAGTTACTCAACCTCACTTGTCTATGAAGAGAATAGGGATAGGATTTGGCTAGGACAGCACTAGTGGTTAAGTATTTGCTTTCTCTACGCAAGATCGGATGGGTGGCAGGGAATTTGTCAGACATCACAAACATCCATGCCTTCGAAAAGCAACCGATAAATCGACGTTGACCACTGCACCGTGGATTTTCTACTCTTACCCTCTACAAAATGAAGAGGTCAAGTGACGGAATAACAATCACTTAATTTAAAAACAAATTCTGCTTATTGTTGAAGCTCCATTAAGAATCCTTATGCTCTACAAAGGAATGAACACTGATGACAAAAAAACTTTATTTCAGTGGAGGTATGAAATCAATATTCAATTCTGATTATATACCGTTTGTAATAGATAAAATAACGTTTGAGAATCACTAGATCGTGAAAGCGAAGTAAGTACCTATTTAAAATGCATCGCAGATAAAAATGGCTCGCAAACAAAATTGCTTACAACAAATAATTCGATTTAAAAACATCTCATATAGCTGGTATTTTTTATGGTTCTTTAAAAAGCATACATACGCGGCCATAAATTGATTCTGGTGACTTGGTCGATGAATTACATTAAATAAACTGTTTTTTTATAGTTCCCCGCTGAAATTAAATAGAAATTTCCACGAATTCAATCCAAGCGCGTTTATACAATTCAGTTTTACGATTGATTACACAAAATATTACAAAAACTGCTCGTTTACTAAATTCAAAATACAATACAATCAATCTGGGTAACTTTGAGATAGTTCTGAGGGTTTTTATATTTTTATGGTTCGCCATTGAATTTATGTGTGGTATTGTTCTACATAGAAATAACTAATGTCTTAAGATGAAATTTAATCAACCTAAATAGATTTATTGTTATAATTGATGTATTAATATAGATAAAACATGTTGGGAAAATTTTCATCGAATACGGGTTACTTTGGCCCACGATACAAATAATCACTAGAATTACTATAAATTCAGTTATTTTAAAGTCTTGCCAAATTTTCTTTATGCTTTCATATATTCTCTACAAAATTGAGATGGGAAAAATATACAGCATTTGGATTAAAGATTAGTAATACAATTTATTTCAGGAAAAGTTTTTAAATTGTGTTTTATCATTCCAAGCTGACAGCTTACAAATTCAATACTAAAACAAATTATGTTGCACATTAATTCATATTTTTATTATCAGGGGCTACTCAATACCTTTTCTTAACTAAAAAATATTTATATGGCATTAGTATTATCATGATATTATAACAGCACCTTTTTCCATGTAGTGGGCCAATCTTATGGGCAAACTTACCCATATTGATGGTAAGGATACTGAGATAAAGATAAATTCTTTTTTATTTTAATTTTATTGATGATGATTTTGAATTGTGAAGTTATCATTAAACGTTTGAATTGATTAAATATTATAAAATAAATAATATGCTGCCGTGGAAATCGCAGTTCATGTCTCATCACTTTGAATCGGGGCCAGCACCCGACGTTTTGCCGTCCAATGCAAAATTGTATCTTTATGTCAAAGTCATAAAAGTGAACGACTATTTTTTGTACGTATTTATATTTACCACTATCAGCGGCCCTTTTCAAGTTGCCGATACACGTGGTTTCCTTCTGCGCCTATGCGTAACGCTTGCGCTTCTCAGAATATAGATTATGACATTATCAATGTTTTCTTATACTAGAAAATAGTATAAATTTTTGCACCCATTTTCAAAGATCAACAAATCTTAGTAATAGTTCTAGTAAGCTGACAAGATGGCAACTTTTTCATTCAACATATCAACCTATTTATCGTGCTCCTATTATAATTGAGACTTAAGTCATTTATGATTCTAATATAGCCCATCTCCTTATTACGCGACTACCATAATATATAATAAAATAACAATTATTTAACTGTGTTTTATTATCGATAACTTTGTCTTCAAGACAAGGTTTTAGTGTAAGCATTTTATAAACTCTAAACGTAGCCGGCGTGCTGGTGATGATGATTATTTCACAGATTTTTAGCTTTCATGGTGATTTAGAAAGTCTAAACACGCCAGTTCGGTCAAAGCTATCTTTATTGCAGTTAGTTAGTTCAATACACAATTAAAGAATTTACAATTATAAAAATATTATTGCAAATTACAGGAAGCACAAATTAAAGAGAATAAAACAGCAAAAAGCGTGTAGCAGGCAAACGGTTAACTTACGGTCAGTGCAGGGGGAGGCAACGACGGCTCCCAGCCCTTAGGCACCGCTCGATGACTGAAAACGAATTGACAAAGAATTTATAAATCGCGGGTTTTTTGTAAAACTGCCGAGTACTGGGGATCGGTCTCTATAATCTTTGGCTGAGGAACTCACTGGGCTGATTTCAAAACACTATCCTGTGTGGAGTTGTTATTTTTATTGAATTTACGTGAACGAATCTAAAAAATTAATCTATGTTGTCATGTCAATGCCTATTTTTCCTGCTAATTGCCTCGGTGAGAGTTGATTTGAGACGTGATAAAATTTTCAATCCATTAGTATAATACATCAATTTGCACTAAATAATTTCGTAATAATACTTAAATAAACCCTAGCCCTCTACATATATTATAGTCATATATCATAATTCACTCGTGCTCAGTTTCAACATATCCATGTGGCCGAAGGACTTGTTAAAAATAATCGACAAAAAACAGATCGACGAATCATAGACAAATAGACCAATTTAAAAAGTTCAGACACCTAAATAGGTAGGTATGGAAATAGTACTTTGAATAAAGATCACATAAATAAATCGCTAAGTAGCGCATCAGCCATCCTCAGGAGGTGACATTGAGGTCGAATGAACATCACATTGAAAATAGTCTAAGCACGAAGCGCGTGTTTGTTTATTTACTCTAAATATAGACTTCAATTCTCAACTCCTAATACAGGATTCAAAAAAGAAATTCCGTATAGAGATAAAAGTTTTGTTGTGAAATAATTTTTGTGTGAATATGACGTTTTTAGGTATGTGGAAGTTATCTAAAGTTTAGAAGCCGTTACCGGTTATATTGTCACGGATCAGTTAAAATACAATTTGTATAGAAAAATTATATCATTAAAAGTCTGAAATCATAATCGGCGGTGTTTTAGCCAATTAATGTAACCCTCAAAATTGAACATTATATATGGTGAGTTGCGTTATGAATCTTTGAAATTTCCTCCTGTAAATTCCCATGTTTGCAGATACGTGATTATAAGTAAGGAGAGTCGATATAATAGTGGCTTAAATCAAGTGGCCAGGTCAGAATTTTTAGGCCTAAAACGAATGTAAAATGATGTTTCCCTTCCAAAAAGTGATCAATTTATTTTTCTAATTTACATCATTTGACCGAGACCTGCTCTGTCGTCTTTAAAATGAGATCCAATCATTTTATTAATTATCACATCAATTGGCCAAAACTCAATCGATATGTAGTACAAATTTTAGTGTGAAATATATGCATACTTGACGAGAGACCCACTCTCTACAAATTTAATTAAATGGATGCATAAAATAATACCTCCAAGAAAGTCGTACGGAGTTTATTCCACAATGGAAGTGGTCCCAGTGATAACATCGACAGGCTAGTCAAGGAGTGCTCTAAGAAGTGGGAGAATTATAAAACATTTTTAAGGTGTTAACTGTCAATTCTTGGTGGCAAGACATTATATTTGAAAAAATAAAACACAATCCATTTGTACTACTTCTACATATTTATAATGATCAGGACCGGTTTCTCTCATCACGAGCATTATCAACTGAACAGATCAGTTGATAATGCTCGCGATGAGCGAAGCCCGCCTGATCATTATAAATATGTGGAAGTAGTACAAATGAATTGTGTTTTATTTTAAAATATAGTGCCTTTCCACCAATAATTGACAGCTAACGTTAAAATTGATTTACAAATGCAATAATAAGCTAAGCCACTGGAAAAGGGGTATAAAGGATACAAATTAGTCAAGAAACATTTCTTTTCAGTAAGTGAATAGTGTTTCCGAAACTGTTTACACCTGTGAATCGGTAAAAAATTTCACCTGTCCGTAAACTATAGTAGAGAAAAATTAATCGTTATATCTTTCTACAAATATTTACATGTAAATATATTAATATTGTAGATACATTAAATTTATCGCTGTTACCATATACTTCATAACTAAATACGTATTAAAACCACAAGAGGTTAATGTTGACTACTTGTGTTGGGATGATATCGTTTACTGCAATTAATACTAAATAATTATTTCATTACTTCTGTAATCTAGAATCTAGATTGTAGAATACACGCAAATATTATCGGTTAGTGTGAATCAATATTACAGAATAATAAAAAGCTATATTTATTGCTCATAGCTCTTTCAGCATCATGTGTGAAAACGGAGTTTTTCTGGTTGCACTTTTTTCGTAAACCACGCTCGTTCTCAAAGTGGAATGTTATTAACTAACAGCGATAATGTGAAATAATCTTATCCAAAGTTTTGTTTTCAACGAGAACGGCTTGTTACTCAGTTCCTCAACCTTCATTTTTTAAGAGAGCAAGGATAGAAGTATATGTAATAAAATGTATTAGTTAGCTAATCGCTCCATTTAAGCCCCGTTTTAGGATCGGATGGGTGATTTAGGACTTCTATTCCACGCCTTCGAAAACAAATCCACAATTTATAAACCTGTCCATACAGGTATTTGAGCTTGTGTGCACCGTTACCGAAGCCGACGACGTTGACCACTGCACCGCAGACCCTTACTGTTTTTTACTTTACTTTTTTACCACCTTTATTGCATCGAAAACAAATCGATTGAAAAATCAATATATGAAACTGTCCGTACTGGGATCGAATCCTAGTACGTGATCACCGTTACCGAAGACAACGACGTTGACTGCTGAACCACGGAACGGTACTATTTTTACCTTATTTTAGCACTCTTATGTCATCGAACACAAATTACCTAACCTTAATTTTCTAAATTTGAATTGTAGAGATTTTGTACATTTCCATGTATTTTGTCACTTACGACCCGGGTTTCGCCTTTCGGCATCTTCAGACATTAGAGTACACTAGTGAACTCGATCGCTTAAACTAAGTGACTGAGCAAGTCACATTTTTTTTTCTTCTTTCTATCTTAAGCACAATAGTACGTGGTTAAAAGATCGGTCCCGTGCAGCTCTGCATCGGGCCAAAAATATGAGGAGTAAATTCGTATCTTTTCTTGATCGTTATTGCGTTATGGAAGGTGGCCGTGAAACAGCGGCTGCATACACATAACGGGTGGAGGAGGGGCAACCTACTTGTATTATCATGTTTTTACAAAATATTTTGGCCGTTAAGCTTCCAAATTGATATTGTTTTGTTGGTAAAATTTTAATTTTAAGTATACTGCATGTCTGAACTGAGGTTTGACTTTATATTAATCATTTTTCTAACGCAAATATCTGATAAACGTCTGAATTATTTAAAAGCGTTTTTAATTTCTAGAATGCCATGAGCGAGTTAACTCGCCAAAGCTTGTATAGTGCCATCTATTGACAATTACTGATTTTTGTCCTCAGGTCAAATATCGATATTATCGACGTAATCAACAATCGTGATAACTGTTGCAGCTTAGCGCTTGTAGATGCCACATGGCTATCACAAATTTGTTTGCACATAAGGTACAGATGCAAACAATTTAATGCGGCATTATGTGTGGAACCTTGCCATGAAATGTACCATTCGTTAGAAAAATATAATGTGTAAAAAGTGATAGTGGTTTGTTTGGTAAACTGACTTGAATTCTGATGTGATAGTTTACGATTATTTTGAAAATAGTGTTAATTTTAGTGTGAAAGTATTTCCGAAAATATTTTGAACATAATTATAATTCAGTTCCTGCCACAGCACTTTTATTGATACAGACGTTATAACCACTTAAAAGAAACATATATTATTAAGTTAGCAGCACATTTTATTTGCAGACATTATTCCAACTCCAATAACTCAATATGATCACGATAATTCATGTTTTATTATCAAGTACAATGGCCCCCTGCAATAATTTAGAATTCAAATAACTGTATTAAATTAATGCACTATGGCTTTTGTTTCTTTTCTGTGAATAAACAAACAAGCTCGACATGAGCTGAATAATAATTTAATGGCTTATTGTTTCAACTTTGCGAAAAATAAACAGAGCTTTTAAAAGTTCAAAATACTTACAAAAAATTGTGTCAATTTAAAACTTTTGAAAGTACCTATTGTAAAAGTAGCCTGCATGCATTAAATCTTTGATTAGTGAGGTATTTTTTAAGAAATTATGTTATATTTTGATTATTTTTACTATTACTATGTACCTACAAAAATACTTTTTGTTTGGGTCAATCTGGGACGAATACATTTCAAATACACTTATTATTTCAAGTAGTGAAGAACTTTAAAACGGATTTTTAAAAGTGTGAATGAAATAATCCATCATTACTTTCATTTACTTCGAATTCGGTTCAAGATCTTTTTTGCATGTAAATCTGTCAACATTTGGTTCTCTATTGACGGTGATTCCAGGAAATGAATCGAACCGAAATAAATTACTACAGATTGTTTCCAAATTTTTACCTTTTTACAAAATTCTTTTGTACATTTGAAACAAATAATAAAAATTACGTGAATGCTAAAAACCATTGATAGATTTGTCTAGTATCCATATCTGAAGAAATAATAATTCAATAAAAAATATGAGAATAGATAATAGATGATACAATAAGTCGTTGAACATATAAAACCGTACTACACAAAGGTTAAGCACGGATTTAGGAAATAGTGAAGAATTAATTCTTTGATACCGTAGCTCTTCTTTCGAGAATCGGAAAACCTTGGAAGATCAGCTATCGAATCCCTATCTTCCCAGCGTACTTGAAAATTTTCCCATATCCACAAAATGACATTTTATTCGTTATAGTTTAGAAAAAAACGGCTAGATGCATTTTAAATGTGATGCTGGAGACGGATGCTCTGTATACCATCGATGTCCAAGCGCATAAATGCATCTATCTTAAACGGGCTACAAACCCAGGATATACTCTGGGCCGTATATACAAGACGCCAACTCAGGTTTTTTGGCCACATCGTACGCAACCCTACCGGCAATCTTGAGAGGCTCGTATTTACAGAAAAGATCGAACGAAGGAGCGACCAAGTGAAGAACACCACAGGCCTCTCCTTACCGATGGCCCTCAGATCAACGGAGTGCAGGAGCGAGTGGCGCAGGATCGTTTAAGGAAATGGAGTTGTTGTGATAGACGGAGGTCGCAACCGTCACACGTGAGGTGAAATAGTTTAGAAAGGGTTTTAAAAGGGGCGGCTCAAAAAATGGCTTACATTACTTCTCTAAGAGACCCTTCGCGTTGTTCCCACCGTTAATGTATTCTCCTGGGCAAAAAATAATTGCAATATAACGTTTGGCGTAAAGTCAAGAGCTGTTTTTTTTCTGTCCATTAATTATTGATAGACAGAGTAATGCATGCACAGTGACCTAAGTGCAGTTAGATAAAAAGTGCATTCGACTTATCAAACGTCCAACAATTTTGCATTAACAAACTCACATGACTTATTAAAAGAATAGGTATCGTAATTGCAACTGACCCACGATAGCCATTCAGCTGAACCTTTGTGACATATCTGCTCTTAACAATAATAAAACACACATTAATAAAGTGAATATTATACTTGCTGAAACATAATTAAAGTATTCCAGAAACTTCTATTCGGAATAATTGCTTCGTCATCAGCAAAGCCATGGTCGCACATTTATTTGATTTTAATTATGTATTGAATGAATTAAAATTGATAAATGTTAAATATTCTACTGCCGTTATAAGCTAAAATGCAGCCAACAGCAAAAGGCTAGTTGTGAACTAGGTTTTACTAAACTTTTCCAATGTCTGAACTTCACTAGTTCCAATTCTTTAACAGAACACCTACGGTATTTTGTAGAGTTGTTAGATGAAGTAGAAATATTTTTTTCCATGTCCGATCCCAACATGGAGCATATGGTCCCCTAATGAAGGTATCTTAACAGAATTTTTCTATGAGAACTGTTTGTTACTCAGTTGATCAACCTCTCTTTTTCGAAAACAGTAGGGATAGAAGGATAGGGTTAGGGAAGGACTAGTGGTTAGCTAATCGCTTTCGCTACGCCCCGTGAGAGACTGCGAACAGAAATCGATAAATTGATTGAAAGATCAATTTATGAAAACCGTCCGCACCGGAAATTGAGCCCGAGACATCCGTAGACGTAGCCAACGACGCTGACAGGGTCGTTAAGTCAGTCAGTCGCTAAGAAAGAAGATTGGAGCTAGTAAAGAACTTAGTCGCTCTATCTACGCAATCGATTGATGGTGAATTGGTAGGTATGTGAATACCACAGAAATAACTGGATTCAAACATCATAATGAAAGGGATTCGAAGCCGTTTCTTGGACTATAAGATTACTTCCATAATAAATAGGACAAAATATCAAAGTATTTAGTTTTACAAAATTGTATAAGGTAATTGATATCCATTTCGGCCATCGCCATTAACATTCTGACAGACAGTCAACAGAACTTGCGTTGAGCCGAAATAGCTATCAATTACCTAATGAAATTTTGTAAAATTAAATACTTTGAAATTTTGTCTTATTATAATGGAGTTCTACCAAGTAAATGCCAATTCAATCAATCAGTAATAAATGATAAAATCTATGCACTGAGGAAAAAAAGTATTTATTCATAAATATATTCATAAACTAGCATGTGCAATAAATCACTGTTTCTTAACCGCTGGTCCACGGACCATTGTTGGTCTGCGAAGATTTTCTTAAATCTGCAAAAATTTTCTAAAATGTCAAGTAATAAAATACCAAGTACGAAAATATCAAGCATACGGTGACGCAAAATTAATTGTTTTGAATAAAAAAATCAATTATATAAATATTTATTATTTTATTCTCACGTTGATGGTCCGCAAAACATTTTTTGAATTTTTGGTGGTGCAAAAAAGTGCAATAAATAATGTAAAATTACTTTCATAGAACGCAGGCACATATTCACTTTACACGCGGTTCCACGGTACACAGTTTGGTAAGCGCTTTTATACATACTATAAGACGAATTTCAAACTAAGCCGTCTTTAGTTAGTTAGTTAGTTTCAAACATAGTTGACTTAAATATTTTATATGGATTCGGCGGTAACTTTGTGGAAGTCCATTTTTAATATTAAATTAAATTAAAAATTGAAAACTTAGTTATTTCACTTGGTTAACCAAGTTTTTATGGATTTATACTGTTGACATTATATGAAGATGCCGTTTTAAATTATATACAAATAGACATTTAATAAAATTATCTCGAGAAACGAGGATGACAATTATTTATAATTTCTCAATAATTATTCGCTATCACAACTTAAGGCCAAAGGCGTTTCGTTTTGAAGTTGTTTATATTTAAAACTAATATTGCAATATCGATATCAAATATAGTTCAGCATTGGAAAAACACAATACACAAACAAACAAGTAATAATATTAGAAAGCATTCATTGCGATGAAAATATGGTTATGTAATGTAGCTCTACGATGATAGGAAATGAATAATACAAATAAATTTGATCTACAATTCGAAAAATTACATTCATGTTGCCAGATCACACCTTGATCGACATCTGTCAAAATAGCTCCACACTTGGCCTTATGAAATGTCATCCTCTTTCACTAGTTGTTGAGTTTATTATACTGTCGTATTGATAAATAGGGATGTCAATTAGAATATTGAATATACGCTTATTAAGTACCGTTTTAAATATACCCAAATGAATATAAAAACTACGGTGTACAGCAAAGGTTCCCAACTTAATTGTGACCGCGTGTTCATTCGAGATTGCAAAAAAGAGTGGCAGACGAAAATTGAATTTAAAAATTGCTTTAAATATTTATATCGACGGTGTTTTAGCCAATTGATGTAACCCTCAAAATTTAAATTGTTCAGGAGAGAGTAAAAACTGTTTTTATCGAAAACATTGTATGATGGGTTGCGCTATGAATATTTTAAAACGCTTTATTGTAAATTGTCATGTTTGCAAATGCGGATTATACGTAAGGAGTGTCGATATAATAGTGGCTTACATCAAGTGGCCGGGTCAGAATTTTTGATCATAAAACCGATCAAAATGTAAAATGATGTTTCCTTTCCAAAAAGTGGTTAATTTATTTTTCTTATTTCCATCATATTGGTCGAGATCTGCTTTGACGTCCTTAAAATGCGATCCATTCATTAACTCATTTTCGTATCAATTTTCCAAAACACAGTCGATATTATGTATTAATGTGGAGTGAAAAACGCTTTTTTAATTCAATTATGCCTTATCGTTGGTTCATAATTAGTAATAGGCCCACGTAAAGAGCTCATGATTAAGAGACCCTGGTGTACACCATTAAAAGGCATATGGAATTTATTAGGTGAGAGTAATTCGTTTCACCTGCCTCTTCTTCCGAGCGGTGGAGTTCCGGTGTCTTGGACAACCGTCGAGTACTATTCACAGAATGTACTTGACGGAGCTGAGGGATTCTGGCATGCCATGGGAGGAAGCAAAGCAATGTGACAGGGAATCGTGGAGGCACTACCTCAGCATGGCCATACGTTCCACATAGGGAGAAAATATGGTCAAAGAATAAGTAAGTCGTTTTGTCTCAATGGAAATAGTTGAACCTTCTGACTTTTAGGCCATAAATTAAAATGAGAAAAGGTTTGAATTTTAATTGTGTAGAATATTTTAACCTCGAAGCATTGCATTTATAATGAAAGGAATCATAAGAAAACAAATGAATTGTCATGCGATTCGAATCAAAATTAGATGGGCTTGTGAGATGATGTGTAAATATATATATAAATATATATTTTTTCATTCCATGTGCACTCCCAATGTGGAGCATATAGACTCATAATCCCTAAATGTCTCTGCGTGATATTCTGTAGTTTAAAGTCAATATAATTTTGACCATGGGATCCAGGATTACCTAGAAAGTTCAATTCCTGCTGAGCATTAGTGAATGTTGGGTATTTTTTTGATTCAGTCTCCATTGAAATATTTTTAGGTACGATAAATTCAATCCGAAATTTTTTACCGTGTCCGTTCCCAATGTGGAACATATGGACTCCTAATGGAAGAAGTATCTCAACAGAATTTTTTTTCAACGAAATCTGTTTGTTACTCAGTTGCTCAACCTCTCTTTTTCGAAAGCAGGGATAGGCGTGGAACAGTACTAGTGGTAAGCTAATCGCTCTCGCTAAGCCCAGATTTTAGGATCGGATTGGTGAAGAGGAATTTTCAGACATTACAAACATCCACGCCTACGAACAGAAAACCATAAATCGATAGAAAAATGTATTTATGAAGTTCTCCCCGACACATATTTAATGTATATTTGGTCCAAATCAATTGATGAATGTATTTTAAATACCTTCTAACTTATTATGGGTATATCTCAAGCCAATACAAACGATTCTTTTCAACACAGATTAACGCCTAGCAACCAAGTCTTTACTAACTGCTTCTGGCAATCATTTTAAAACGCTTATGGGATACGATCAGTAAGGACTTCAAATCCGTAGCGAGAGATGGCAGGTATTGCGTTGAACACTTATGGAAGATTAAATTAGTATAAAAGTACCCGGAACTTGATGATGGCCTCCTTAAAGACAAACCCAATATTATACAGCAAAACAGATTTTGTTGTTGTGAAAAATATTTTTGTAAAATATTTTAGCAATTAAATATAATAACCGGTGACACAAAGTTGGCAATAGCTTAACAACAAGTTTTTTTCACCTATTTGGATAATAATTACTGTATGATCTTTTATATCAACGTTTGTTTTGCCTTATTACGATACAAATTGATTTAGTTGTTGTTCAAGAGCTGATACATATATTATCAGTTGATCTCGCATATAATTCTAAGTTAAATTTCAATGTCAGCTAATCTAAGAAGAGAGAAATGAAAAAAAAAAATCTAGTAAAATATTGTGTGTATATGTGCCAAATTGTTACATTCTGTTATTAAATATTACCGGCAATGTAGCCGAGTGGTCAAAGCTTTTGAGCGTTCTTTCACGGGTTCGAAATCGCATACAATTTCATAATTCGATTTTTCAATCCATTTATAGATTTGTGTCCGAAGGCATGATACATAGCCTTCATGATACATAGCCATGTCATTTACATAGCTTTCTGTAAATGACGATCATTGACAACTTACCGTTCCTATATTTAAGAACGTGGCGTAGAGCGAGAGACTGCCACTCACTGCACAAACAAGAGGGTTAGCGACTGAATAATGAATCAGTTTTCGTAAATTTCATGCTATTTTTTGAAAAGAGTAGTGATATAATGATAGGGCTAAGACAGGACTAAGACAGGACTAGTGGTAAGCTAATCGCTCTCTCTATGCGCCGTTTTTAGTATCGGATACGTGGTAGGGAATTCTCCATTATACTCCTTTCTACTAGAATTTTATCGGTTTATTTCGGTTTCACACCGTTGTCAGAACTTTTTAAAACATAATTTAGCTTAGTTAGCTATATGTATTGTTTTGGAAGTGATAAACAGTATTATATCATCTTACTTATGCCAACATTATAACTTTTATTTAAAATTAAAAATTTAACGTATGTACTAATTGCTTTGTTGAGTTGTTCTGGGAAAAGTAACAAACATAGTATTATCAATTAATCTCACTCGAGCTTACGTAATTACGTATAATCAATGTTTTCTCTATTAGTTTTTTTGGTAGTTAGACCAACGATTTGTCAACGTCATTCTGATACTGAAAAAAATCTGCTTGAATAATATAAAATTAATAGTAATTATTTCACATTGAAGCTTAGTTTTTCTTCCTCTTAAAATGCACGTATTTTAACGGAAATTTTTGTAAATATACTGTACAACCTGCTACTCTTTTTTTACCCAAAAAAATACGTAATGCCGATAATAACAATGCAGTTATGTAGGAAATTTAATTACGAATAATTAAATGCCAAATCATCGCACATTGGAATCAGGGGAACTGATAATTTACGCAAAATACGAACAGAATATCAGTATGAAAAGTCACCATACTATGTCAAATGAAACTTCTTAAAACAAATCATAGAGCAAATTTTGAAATTTCATAGTATTTCGCATAGTTTCCTTGATTCGAATGTTTGATTTTTTGCCAATTTCTTACCCGTAATTAAATTTCCTAGTGAATGGCATTGTTATGTTGTTATTAACAGCGTTAAATATTTTTTCAAGCCGAAAAATAGTAGACACATGCTACGTACAGACAATTTAACAAAAATCTGAGTGTTGCTAGACGATCATGCATAGAAAATGGAATATACTTAAAATAACTCAAAATGCGACTTTTATGACAGATACAATAAGTGTGTGTAGACAGAAATGTATTTCTGTTTAATATTTCCATGAAATGAAAATGAATCGCGACCGAGGATGTTATTTCTAAATAGTGTTGCCTACTGTGAAAAATCAAAAATAAACTCTGTATCTATCACGTGAACGCGTCATGATTTGGCAATGCGACATACAAATTCTCAAGTGGCCACAATAATAGAACACTCATGCACACACAAACATATTGATAATAATAATAATTTCAGAGATTCATTCATAACTCTTCGGATAAGTAACAAAAATAATTAAATAATTTACTATACAAAGTTTATTATAGCATTAATCAAGAATCTACTATGAATAAATCATATGTGCTTAAGAACGTAAGCGAATATGAAGCTTCGTCTTTAGGCATTGGCGACTTACATTACAAACTACAATTCATAAAACATGATCCTCTGTTTCGGTAGAGGGTACGATTCCCAAATGTAAGTGCATATATATTGTATTGTTTACCTCGAAGACAGTCGATTAATATTGCTTTCAACGGTAACTTGACTTAAGATTTAGCGTTAAAGACTCTTCTAGTGTTAAAGAAGGTTTTAAAGATGTTTCGAGCTCAAACTCCAGTACGGACAGTTTCATAAATTGATTTTTCAATTTCTGCTCGTAGGCATGGATGTTTGTGGTGTCTAGAATTCCCTTAAACTCATTCGATCCTAAAAATAGGGGCGTAACGAGAGTGATTAAATAACCATTAGTTCTGCCATAGCAGGATCCTATATATCGATTGTAAAAAGGCAAATGGAAGTAACCTACACCAAAAATATTGTGTATAACTCACACAAATCGTGTTAATAAACTATATTTTACGTATAGCTATATTTTTTGTGTGTGGGTTTGTCCTGGTTTGTCCTGGTTTGTGGGTACGTCCTTTTGACTCTGGAAAAAGTCGATATGTATGTCGTGTCCATAGTGCAGTAGTCAACGTCATTGAATTATATGTAGATACATATGTATGTAGTACTTACATAATGTAATGTTTCTTTTTAATTAATTAGTTAACGGATAATCAATTGTTTATTTCTAAAATTAACTAAGTTATTCGATTCCCTTCAATATTCAGAGCATATTATGTACTTGGTTGAATATTGTTTGTGTAAGAAAAATTTGAAAAAAGTTTCAAAGGCTATAACTCTATTTCGATTTTCAAATGAAAAGAAAAGCGACTCTTTCTTACGTCGTGTTTTGTCCGAGATATTTCCGAACACTTATATTATATTATACTATCTATTTATTGTTTTGTTTTCAACGTGTTTCAAATAATACGTAACTAAGCAGGAATTCACGCATTTAAATTATCACGTAATACCGGGATAAAATAACAAGCCTGAATTGAAAACCCTATTTAAAACCCACAATATCATGTATACAGATGATTTTCTGTTTTAAATGTCAAAATGTATCCATTTTAACCCTTTACGCAAGGGTAAAACGCATGAAGTTATAGGATATAACGGATTTGAAAAAAAACAGTATTAATTCATATTGCTATTATTTTATTCTGGCAAAAGCATGATATAACTATAACTCATCGATACCAAATCTTATGATTGTATGCCAAAAAGATTATTCTTCATAATGTACAAAAAACTTTTTTAAAAAATAAACTATTGTACTTATGAGAGTACTTTGAAAATTAAAAATGCTTTAAATGCGATTATATCAGATCTTATTTCTTGACTTAATAATCTTCAGTCAGTATACCCTCGAATAACTTGGTTTTCAATACTGAAATGTGTATTAGGTGAATAAAGCTAAATAATTTATTGACAGGTGTTCTTCGGTAGTTTGGTGAATGGAATGCATTTTTAATTGTACAGGAATGTAAATGTCAGATGGTAAGCGCGTGCCCCTTAAGAATACATGTAAGTTTAGTGGCCCAATTATGTTTCTTAAGCAATAAATCTCTCCACACTTCACAAGCTAATATTCCGCATATCTGCTTACAAACACGTAGCCATCTCGGCTTGCTAAACACGTGGAAATGAAACATTCAACCTCCAATCGACTTCTATTGTTCAACCTTACATGCAGGGCTGTCAAAAAGAGTTACAAAATCTAAAGCATGTAATGTATTTTTATTCTGCAGACATGGTAATAAAATCTTTGAAGTTACGTATCGAAGCAAGGGTGTCAGAGCTCCCGCCCGTATTGGCAACGTCAATACATCGATGGCTTAGTGCAAAGATATTGTCTGACTCTAAATTGAGTTGACACTCACAAAACGTTCGTCTGCATCATATCTTTATGGTGTAAAAATATAGTACGTCCAGATAAGGAATTTGAGGAGATATTGTATTGTTCAAATGCATAATAATATGTCCATTTCGCCAATACTTTTCAAGCATCTCAAATGTTTAAATTCGATTTTCTCAAAACTGGAACGTACAATTTCTTTACACTAAACTAACGACATTATGTTGACAATAAAGCCGCAAAGATAAAAAATAAATAATTTATTATTATAATTGATTATTTCATTGTTTTTTAACGTGCGATTGTTTAAATGCAAGTATCTATTGCAGCTTAATTTTATTGATGAATGCACGTTTTCTGTATAAACACGAAATATAATGAAAGACATTTATAAAATCGTGTGAAGTGTCGTCGCGGTCTTGAATGCACAGCGTCCCGGGTGACGTCTCTCAATGCCGCGGTATTTCAGCTCTTTGATAATTATTTTATTATTAGATTAACATTATGTTCTGCAGTTATAATTCTGTGAGGTGTCTCAATTACAATGGCTCAGGTTTCGTCTTCAACCTCTGAGACATTTCATATCAGCCATTGGCAATAAACACAGGTTTGGATTATTGAGATTTTGTACACTTCCATGTATTTTGTCACTAACGACCCGGGTTTCGTCCTTCGGCATCTTCAGGCATTCGAGCATTCCATCAAGCACCCTCAGTCGATGTTTTAAATTAAATAAACACAGGGTAGAGTGAGTGAACCGACGAATGTATACACCTAACAAATATCTCCGTTATTATACCTATCTAAAACCTTAAAGTGTGATATGATAACCGATATGATACGCGATACAATTATTTTGCTGCCTTATTTTGCACGTGGAATGCCTAAATAATACTGGGTATTGAATGTCTATACATATCGACTTTGGAAAGGGAAAAGGACGTAACCCACACCAAAAATATTGTTTATAACTCACACAACACGTGCTAATACACCATATTTATATATAAATATAATATATCGACTTTAAAAAGGCAAAAGGACTTATCCCTCCGTCTTTTCAAAAAATTTTTTTTCATAATCACAATTTATACTTAATACACGTTTTGTTTGGTCTATACACAACGTTCTTTTTACTTTCCACGGTCGATATCTAAAAAGCCTGAACTCTTTCTGTGCGACTGAATTTGTTATTTTGTAAGCTTATTTTATATGCCCCACATGCATGTTTATAATTATGTCCATATCTATATATCAAAAGAGTGATATGAATAATTGCTGTAATGCTATAAATATAAGTAAATGATCGCGTTATGTTTTAAAAATTGGGTAAATATCTTAAATACCATCTATGACCACCTCTGAATTGTTTATGACCACGACTATAAAATTCAAAACATATATTTTTCTTTAATTACCTAGTTCTAAATAAATTGCGCAGCCCTGATTGTTATGAATTG
This sequence comes from Himalopsyche phryganea, assembly GCA_022494535.1. NCBI lineage: Eukaryota > Metazoa > Arthropoda > Insecta > Trichoptera > Rhyacophilidae > Himalopsyche > Himalopsyche phryganea. Next base: position 535,754 of record JAGVSL010000061.1, on the reverse strand, counting down.
CGCGTATCCTTTTTGCCAACCAATAAAAAGCGAGCTTTCCACGTGATACAGACGGAAAATCTCGACGTAACCCGAACAAAAGCGAAAACTACACGGCTTTGCCAATACAAGTCACATTATTTACTACATTATAATATATTATATTATGCATCTTAGTATTTGAATTTAGAAGATGAATCGCAAAATAATTATTTACATAGACAACTATTAATCAAATACGTTTGAAGTCTATGGTAGAATCAATAGAGAAATGTCATTGTACTGAGAATGTAAACAATGGCGTCTGAAATAGAAATGTCAAATGTGAAACTCTCTCTAAAAATAGATATTTCCAGAAGAGATGCGAAACTTTGTGATGAGACGGCATAATATGAAACGCTTTCATACGGATTTCCGTTTCTACTAAAAACTGCGACACGGAATAATTCTAAATTAGACTTACACGAGTAAAAGTATTTTGTCGTTTTAAACACACTCCGATTAGAATCGAGGATGAGGAATTCTTTCCAGAATTTATTATAATATACTGCCATTGAGTGCTTAAAACAGTTTTTGTAGATTTTGGTGAAATTTTAAGATAATCTTAGAAATGTATTTTGCATAATTATTTTTTTTCTAATATTAATCAAATGAGTTTCAGAGGTTTTCACGGAATTTTCGCAGTTACAGTTTAGATCTAATATAAGTAATCATAACTACTGTCATTCTAAAATAGCCATAGAATACCACTTGTTACATTTTGGGAACTGGTAGATATCGGTATTGTAAGCATTTCCTCATACTTAAATTAAAGCTGCATAATGTTGACTTGTTATACTTTGAAACTGAAGTATCGATATAATATATAATTATTTCAGGAGCCAATGTCACTATATAATATTTCTTTGCTCTATATCATTTAATTTAATAGAAGCACAGCTTAATATATGACTGCTAGTTATTTTTAAGCATAGGAAATAATATATAAATAACAAAATTGAATTATTGAGATTTTGTACATTTCCATGTATTTTATCACTAACGATCCGGGTTTCGCCTTTTGGCATCTTCAGGTATTCGAGCACACGAGGAAACTCAAACTCTGCTTCGTGTGCTCGAATACCTGAAGATGTCTAAAGACGAAACCCGGTTGTTAGTGACAAAATACATGGAAATGTACAAAATCTCAACAATTCAAATTTTATATTGAAATTCCATCAAGCACTCTCAGTCGATGTCTTAAATTATATATAAATATAAAATTTTAATTTAATGATATATTATATCACGTGAATTATTTAGCAATATGGAGAGTATCAAATGTGTTATCAATACAAAAACGATATTCTTACCTTCAAATATTTTTGACGAAAACTACTATGAGATCGGTGGATGGCATTTTCACGGTGAATCACATTTCTTGATTGCTCCCCAACAAAGATTAATGGCACCCTGCAATAAAAGATATAAAATCATTTTTCAGTATACGCATGAATTAGAAGATTATACAGTTTATAATTATTTTTAATAAAACTTCGATAGAACAATTAATTTCAAGGAAGATTGATAAAGTCAAAACATTGAGACGATTCTCGAGGATAACATACATCACTAAGTATTGAATCGTAATGATTCTATGGTTGAGATAGTGTAAGTTATAAATAAACATTACAACTGTGTCCATCATTGCTCTAAATTATCTATAGAATTTATTTTAACTATGATGCATTTTTTACATTATCCCAGATAAAAGGTCTCCGGTTTCAAAATACGGTTTATGAATTTAACTTTCAAATAGAGTTGTTAGTAGAATTAAGAAGCCACTGGGCGATGGCTTCACCAGCACTATGTCGGAAACGACTTCAGTGCTGTTGGGTGCACCAACCCGTCTAGTGACACTGAGCATATCAAGTGGATTCGCAGCATGGCAGTGCTTCTTTATGAAACTACATCATCACCACTACCTATTGAGAAAGAGATCTGTAGTATCATACCTGCATTGATGCTCACATCATCAAACGCGTATGGGTCCTCGTTGCACCTGACATCATACATATCTTCTGCAACTTTTTCGTCAGTCGCACCTTCCACGACTGCTGGAAGACAGGATCGCTCAGAAAACCAGCAGTCGACCATCTACAGACAACAAAGACTATCGACTCTAAGCGCTCTTGCCAATTCTTGGCAAAGTGCTTGAAGTAACTCATGTGCCCTAGGATTGGGACCCACCTAGCTGAGGTCGCACCGATATGCCATCATCAATGTTTTGAAACTATGATTTTCATTCGTTTTCAAAAAAGCATTGCCAAGCATTTTCCTTCGTCCACTGAAACAGCTCGTGCATATAAAATTCCTATATCATACATATTACTTGTGTAGCAGCGTTGGGTGGTCAGTGTGGTTAGTGGTACGATCACAACAGTGGTATTCAAGGGGTCATCACGAAAGGAACGATGCGTCGTAATGTCAGGTTGTATCTTCAAGCCATGCACAGACTACGTCTTTCGCCTTTTCACTATAGAGGTGGTCAATTGTGGCAGCTGAGACTATTCTCAGATTGTGAGTAACTATCATACCAATGCACTCCTAGCTCTCTACCTATGCATCAGTATTGAAAGCTTATAAGCTGAGATTCTGAGTACGGTTAGAACTCGAATATAGAAAAGCAATTAACGAAGTTAACAATATTTAAGCATTATGAAAACTCTGAGAACTTATCTCCAATGAAAGTTCGTAGGTTTATACGCTGTTTAGAGACACGAAGCTTTAAATATATGCTGTACCAAAAAGTGTATACACACATACTTAACGTCTGAAAACTCACAGTATTTTCTCTCTTTACCAGATTAAATCGATTTTAAATAATTTGAAAACTTATTTCTTATTAGAAATGGATGCTCGATTGTTACTGGATGTTAACAAACGCAGATTGATTCCAAATTTTAAAGATATAGTTTCAAATAGATCAAATTTTGTGACTTACTGTCATTTAAATTAAAGATCAATTTGAAGCAGATAACTAGAGATCATTTTATGGGGATACGTAAACGATATTAGCCTGAGACACAAAACTGACAACAATCGACAGATTGAAGAATGCTTACAAGGAATGGACGAAGTAACACTTGCCTGTATCATTGGCAGTATCAAAGTTCCCTATAATTACAAACCATGCTGTACGGCCCGTCAAACAGTATTTTTACAGACGAGTGGTTCGTTACATTTACTGCGGAGTCATGAAATCGATATTTTGGACTAATTACGATGAAATCTAGCATATTTTAATAATGTGAAATAGTGGGTAATTAAATGCAGTATCTTTAATGTTAATAGGAATAAAGATAATTTGGATGGATTCGGTGGGAACTTTGATGTCTTAATATTAAATTAAGGTTGATAACTTAGTTATTCCACTGGCTGTGTTAGTAAATGTAACGCGTTTCGTTTCTTTAAGAAGCATCTTAATTAAAAATGAAGAGTAGAGTCGGTTTGTTTCCTCCTACTGGACGTGGGGAGAGGGTAAGACCTAAACAATGATAGTACTAATTATAAAATTAACTACTAGTGTTTGAAGGTGATATAGTCGGTTATGGTTCGATACAGTTAGTCTGAAGATGCTTCTTAAAGAATCGAAACGCGTTATATCTAGAGTTACACAGCCAGTGGAATAATTAAGTTATCAATTTGAATTTCATATTAGGAATAAAGTTGTTTACTTACTTTGAAAGAGTATAATTATATAGTCTAGTCGTAATCAATGATTGTTATTAATCGACTTTTCAAAGTGTGTATTTTGTGATAAATTACGATTCAAATAAATCTGCCCTGCCACACATCGCATTTCGTGCCATTCACTACATATATTATGAAGACTGTACGATATAATTTATTGGGACGATTTAATTATTAATTAACATGAATATGTGTTGGTTTTCGATGAATCGTAAATTATATAATGATTATAGTAAAGAAAGACTGACTAAACTCACAAGAAATCTTTTCAAATATATGTTATATTCGATGAAAAACGGAGTTGAGAGACGATCTTCGTACAACCACCATACAATTTGTTCGTAGAGACTGGGACTCCTAGGACTACTCGTAAATTGCAAATTGTCTTATAGCATTGCTTATAACTTAAGGTTGCTTTGGCAGTATACATTCATCATACCTAATAGATATTTTTCTCTCATCAAGCAAGCTTAGACAGATGTCAGGGCAACGTGAGAAAGGATCCTGCGAATCAAGCAAAGGTGCAACTCGCCAAGTGCATCGGAGATAGGGCGACCTGTTTCGCGGTGCATCCAATTCCGGTCAGCAACCCGCTCTGCCGCCTCTTCTATTCCGAGCCATCTCATCTGCATACACGCTCCGCTGCAACGCGACAAAATGGCGTGGCAGTTTACTATCTCGAATCTAGACACCGCCGTAAGCCGCTGACTAGCCATTTAATGTCTATCTTGGGCATTGTTTAATCGTGCGGCATTGCAGGTTAACGGATTCTTTGAAATACTTTGATTACAGATTGATTGCTCTGAAAAAAATAGCTACTCACTGATAAAAAGAACACATCGTGTTCTAGTTTGTTGTATATTTACTTAATTGGCGGTCGCAATTATTCCCATCAGTGAGCTTTGTATTAATCAATCCAAATTGTCACAATTAATTAACTCTGTATTTACGTTTCGGATCATAAACATGTTCATATAATGTTGCGTACTGTTTGTCTAAATCAGTGGTTCCAACGTACCACCAGGGGTTCTTGTGACCTCTGAGGGGGTCTGTGGCAAATTAAAAATAATTTGAGGGTGTGTGGACAACGTCGGGGGGGGGGGGCGCTAAAGGTTTAATATGAAAAAAATATTTGAGACACATTTTCATTATTATGATAGTCGAAATGAATAAATTGATAGCGATTCGTTGGAAGTTGGACCCTTTTTCAAGCAGGCCCACAAACTCAAATGAATCCATGCTAATATAGGCGCAATTTATTGAATTATCCACAAATGAGAAACCGTAACCAGAATTTGAACAAGGATACTACAAATTCTGGTTACAAAAACAGATACCAATTTTATATTTGCAATATGGGTCACTGTACCTAGGATGTTCATTGCTTTCCCGTCTTACATCGTCCTTTAAATATCAAAATGTTTTATTTATATTTTATTTTTACATCAAGATGTCAAAATTAAATTTATATTTTTTCTGTTATGCAGTTATGTAGAGTTATTTTACTTGGGGGTTCATGGTCAGGTTTTTGCTTTAAGAAGGGGTTCATGAGCATAAGAAGTTTGGGAACCACTGGTCCAAATACATTTTGTTGTATATTAAAAAACTAAAAAGTAAACCTGTATGTTACAGTAAACACAAATTCGGTCGCAGGATTACCAACTTGAATCCACGAGCGGAAGTTCTGATACATTGGATTTGTGTCCAAAGAGGATGAATTTATGTAATGATAACATTCATTACCACTCACCTTCTAATCGATCACAAAAACGCAGCGTGTAAAGCTAACTACTATGCCTTCCCTAGCCTTATCACAATGTCTGACGAGACAAGTTGATTGATTGACTTACTTACAAACTGTTCTCGAAACCCATTATGTTATATGTCTCCTGTTGGAATCCATATGGTCCCTTTCTCCACAAGCTATCAAGGGTAAGCTATGCTGGTAAATAGTATTCACACCAATTATAGGTCATAATCGATAACTATGTAATACTTTTAAGGTGTTAACTGTCAATTCTTGGTGAAAAGGCATTATATATTCAAAAAAATAATATAAAATTTGTGTTGGACTACCTTCGAAGTTTTATAATGATCTTAACAAGGCCATTTGTATAAAATTGAAATAATTACAAGGTATATTAAACAATTAGTTCGGGAACTATGACAAGAATTTACAAATTATATATGAACGGAATTAAATAGTCTTCAATTAAAATGTTAAGAACTTGTTACAAATCAACAGCAACTAATCTGAAATAAAAAATTAAGCCACACTTAAAGACAATTATGTGTCCTGGCCAGGGTTGCCAGACTTCCCTATTTGAACGGGACTGTTTCGAGTTCAACAGACAAATTCTGAGTCCCGCATTGCCTCTGAAAATCCTGACTTGTCATAAATGAAAAATGTCTAGAAAGGTATATAGTTAAAGATGCTCGCTTAATTTTTATCGAGCAAAGGTGGCGAAGATATTTTGAAACAAGCTTATAATACTACAAACGCGATAAAAATACTTTTAGTAAAGCTGTTATGATTGTATAATTTTTTCATTTAAATCAAAATGTAATTCCTGGAATTGTATATAATCAACATATTTTAATAATTGCGATTCTTGCGGATTATTATGTGACTGTTTTTTATATATTCTCTTCTGTATACATATGTATTTATTTACATAAATTACAATTTAATTAATATTACATAGTTTTCTTAGCTTCTTATTTAATTCTTTAACTTATTTTTTTTTGATGTCCTAGGCATTTTAAAAATGTGGAAACAGTACAAAACAACTTATGTTTTATTTTGGAAAAAAAAACTGTGCTGGCGTTATTCTTTACGAAAAATTTCAACTGAATATGCATTTCAAAGAAGCGTAACCTCGTGATTCACTTAGTTACGCTACTAATAGAATAATTAAGGCATTACATTAAATTTTATATTTAAAAAGTAATTACCAAGCCCATCGTAAAAACGCTATTTATATCCAATGAATCATGTTACAATAACTAAATCAATTCTCAAGTGCAACAAACTTACAACTGACTGTCACCAGGGACTTGCAATGACGGTTTTACCGAAACTTGGATCCCGAAGAAGTACCGGTATTGAAAACTAAACAAAATCACGCGATGAATTAACATATTTATAATCTGAAAACATACCTGGAAAATATTTGCAAGTGTACGATTATTTAATGACGGTTAATCCAACAAACATTTTATACATCCAGACTTATTTGCACGAATATCCGATCGAGATTGGCAGATTCCAGCATTGATTAACTAGCCTTTTTAAGGAAATATAAGAACAACAAATTAAAGCCTTTTATCAAAATCAGCCTTATATGTTTATGGTAGATAGAGATATTTTTAAAACACTTTCAAAACTTAACAATTTTACAGCAAAGAAAAAGGCTTAAAATCTTCTCATTGTGAACTATTCTTTTTCATATGTGATACTACAATAATGTCGGCCTATTTTTCAATGAAAAACAATTAAAATAAGAACTTTTGAATCTTGTGTTTTGTTGTTTTGTGTGTGTTTTGCAATCCACTCTTCAATTAGTCCCTCTCTTTATGAGATACCGCTATTTAATATGAAATACCGGTAAAGATATATTCTTCCGACATTGCAACCCCTAACTGCCACAAGGCGAAAATGATTAAGCGCCAATAATTCAATGTAAGTGTTTGATTAAACTCGTCTCTAAATTGGAGAGTAGACGGGCAGTTGAAGTTCAGTTACCGATTCATCCAAGCAGGCCTGCGTTCATGCTTCACGGAACAAATAAAATGATACATGCGGGTTGAAACTTTTCAGAGGCGTCCAAATATCTTCTGAGCATTATTTTTTTTAAGCCATGTTCGCTCCCGATTTGGAGTATATGGCTTTCTAATTGAGATGTGTCAACGGATTTTTTTCTACGAGAACCGCTTGTTACTCAGTTGCTCAACCTCTCTCTTTTTTGAAGAGAGTAGGGATAGAATGATATGTCTATGCCAGGACTAGTGGTTAGCTATTCGCTCTCGCTTTTATCCCATTTTTAGGATCGGTTGATTGAGAGAGAATTTTATCACAAACATCCATGCCTGTAGTTATAAGTTGTATTGCCGAATGGCTGACTCATGAGCTAAAATTCGAATACAGTCTGAAATATTGTTGTGGAATATAAGATGAGCCCGAATTTCAATTGATATTACCAGCTCGAACCCGGTTCACGTGCCTGTGCAGGCCTCTACTATATATGCATCATGGGCTCACTGTGAATGTATGTCTATTTCTATCACACAACCTCATTTGTATATATATATATATATATATATATATATATATATATATATATATATATATAGGCAAGTAGAATATAAGAGTATGCGCCTGCATGCCCTTTCATCTCGCTCGCACCCTTCACTTTAAACGTGATTGAGCGAGAAAGAGAGAAATCCACAACATGCGTCTACTATGTATGTATTTAATAAATTCGGTGCGACGTCGCGCAGCACATGGTTCTCCATCATTTCTCAATTAACTTTGTCAATTGATACGACCGAATTTCACAATGCACCCACCAATTCCGTCTGCTGACCCTGACTAGATTTAATAAAAATATATCTAATTCAGCCGAGGTACATAATAGAATAGGTGTTTATTGACAGGAAAACATTCAGTAGGTACACGCACACCTCCAAATATCACCCTTTTATTTAGCGACCAGCAAAGTGTGTTTTATTGTATTACTAGTATTTATTAACTCGGCTTCTTCCGGAACAAATTTTATTTTAGAACCGAGCGTTATTTCGCTGCTGTACAAGTTAGTACTGAAAGTAAAAAATATCACGGCGGACGGTACCTCATAAAATCAAACCCACCAAATATTGTTCATCAATTAATATTAATCTTAAAAGTTGAAAAAAGCGCAGTTGACATATATGTAAATTTCACGTCACTACTGTTCACAGTGTGGGAGGAGTTATTATGACACACAGACAGGCACATGTATTTTCTGTTTTATAGTATACGTTGTCCATAAAAATCCTGAAATGCTGATATTTCCAATGGATTCTGATCTAAATTCAAAGGTTGGACAAAATACAAAAAATAAGAATCTATTTTGTTCCACAGGAATTACACTATAGTTGATAGCTATTTCAGATTCAGGTCATTTTTAGAATTATTGTAAGTTCTAGATTAATATCAATCTTTTTAAATGGCAAAAAGCAAAATGTTTTGAAAAAATTTCTGCTCTGTAGGATTCAATTGATTTATATATTGATCTTTCTATTCACAAATATGTATTCGGAAACAAATTGTGAGTGTACCTGCCCTTGGAAGAAGCGTCTAATTTATCAATTCCGCATTGCAAAGTTTTCAACACTAATTAACTTCACATTATCGCATTGATTTCCTGTTTAAAGTGAGAGCAGTGTTTTGCACATAATAAACTATCCCCCAATGAAATGTTGCCACCTTATGTAAAAACGATTTGCAACTGTATGTGTATTAATCCTTCAAATTTTTAGTGATTTTCCTGGCACGTTTTGAAGAACGAAAAAATCGTGGGCTGTGGTATTTCTTTCGTGGCAACTGAACTTGGCAAGATCAACAATCAGAAGTTCTATTGCAACTATTTATCATTCAAAGATACAGGGCTTTCCAATATACAGCTCACTTAACAAGCTTATGAAAACATGTTAATATTATCATTTTAGATTTCCTGGGATAATGAATGTTGGATCCACCAAACGCAGAAAAACTGCACAGTTCGGTAAAGTTTTCCGTGATAAGAAAGAATTTCGTTCGATTGTTTCATCGTTTAATTGGTATAGCTGCTTATTTGGATCAGGCAGATCATTCCTAATGGCACCCTCTATAATTTTGGTACCAAGAGTACACTCATTCCCATCCACTTCCTGCTTCTAACATAGTCCGCTGATGGTTCTTTCGTCAAACTTAACAAACATTAAGACTTAGATAATTTAACTCAGTGCTCGGCAACCGGTGTACCGCGGCAGACCGGTGCGCCACGAGGCGATCCAAGGTGTGTTGCGGAAAAAAATAAAGCCATTCGTTTGCTAAGATCTCCCTTATAAATCATTCGCGTTGAAACAAATATTGTATTGCTTTGGTATTTAATAGAATAATTGTATAAGTGTTTTCACAGATAGTGGAACTGCAATGATGGGGAATAAAATGAAGGCTTTCTCATGTGTATAACAAACATCCTACGGTAGAAATTACAATATATGCATATTTGAAAGCATTGATGGCGAAAAATTTTCTGGTGAAATTGTAACAAAACAATGAATAAATATATCAAAATAATACACATTATCAAACCAAGAGCCTTAAATAACCAATTGCTTCACACAGAAATATTTTGGCTGTAACAAGGAAAGTTTTGGTAAGATTATTTGAACTTCGCTGTGAAACTATTTATTTTTTACTTAACTATGTCTAATGAATTAAACAAAAAATCAAAGATCGAATTATTGACACGCTCTGACTAATAAAATGGTTTCAAGCAGAAACTCAAACATTTGCGAAGCGAGTTACGACGGGGATCGTTGGAAATGTTACAAAGAATCAATGAGACTATTATTAAAATCAGAAAGATTATTTTGGATTTTGCTGAACAAAAATTAACTTATATAGCTTAATTTACTTTTAAGTTTTTTTTATACAATTTGCAATATTCACAAACAAATTTTCTTTTGTTGATTTGTTGATCACTTTGAAAAGTTAAAGCAGTTTAATAGGATTTTATTAAAAAATATGTAAGTCACTATTTCAAATTCATCAAATAAAAACAAATTAATAAATTGTAAGTTTTGTTTATGAAACTTATTTATCTTGTGGTGTGCCGCGAAGTATTAGCGAAGTGTTTAGGTGTGTCTTGGATGAGAAAAGGTTTCGGAGCACTGATGTAACTAATAGAACAACAGTGCGCTACCATCGCATCGAGTATGATTTCATCTTGTCATGAAAGTTTTTGGTCGACATGTTTTACTATTCTTCTCAGTCATCCTCCATCACGCATTTTATCCTAGTCTTCTTTACATATTGCGCAATATTAATATATTCCCAAATTATTGTCTACCCACACAACGCAGTCAAGTCAAAGTTATTTATTTAAAGAGATCTTAAAATAATTTAATATTTTTGTTCTGTTCAAATAAACCTCAATAAAAAATAATATTATATTATTTCGCTGTGGAAACACGCATGCATAAACCGACATTTGAAAAAATTGGCATCGACTTTCCTGCGAAGCTCAGGTCAAATAAAATCACGAATGTAAACATCCGTTCTAATATAAATTACATAATTACATTTAGAAGATTTTTAAAATCATTTCCGCTCCCAGTGTTGAGCATATCGCTGGCTTAAAACACAAATGTGGTATGCCCAAATAACGAGTTTTTAAGTCTACATGAGAGACAAAATAAAACAAACCTAGTTTGACGATGTTCGATTTTTTTATATTATAAATTGTTTATTCAAAAGAATCATCAAGATATCTGTGCACATGAAAGCTTAGTCAAAATAAACTGAAATGCTTTTTTTAAGCCATGTTCGCTCTCAATATAGCCTCCTAATAGAGGTATTTCAACTGAAGTTTTTCTACGAGAACTGTTCGTTACTTTTAAAGAAATTAAGAATAGAAGAATATGACTAGGACAGGACTGGTGGTCAGCTAATTACCTTGCTATACCCCGTTTTTGAAATCAAATGGGTGGGGGGAGGTTTAAGTTAGACATCACAAACATCCATGCCTTTGAACAGAAATCCCAAATCAGAACACCCGGAATGAAATAACTAGCTCAATATTGGATAAATGGACGTCATAGATAGGTAGAAGGATGGGAATAAGAAAATATACTATTAATGGTCAGCACTCTCTACGCCTCGTTTTCAGGTTTGGATTGGAAGTGGACGAAAAGACATGAAAAGAATACATTGGATGTACACAAATCCATAAACAGATTTAAAAATAAACGAATGAAACTACTCAATAGGTGATTTGAGCCCTCGTAGGACGTAGACACACGAACGTTTACCACTCGACCACGGGTCCAATGGGGGAAAAAATCAAATAACCATCACGTCATCTTCAATATCACAAAATAATATATTTTTTACTAATTCCACTGTTCGTTCATCGCGAGCATAGTTAACTGATGAGAAATAAGAAAGAATAGATTTTTTATTATATTATGAATGAATAATGAGATATTTGGAGCAAGGTTTTGAAAATAATTAACAGATTGTAATATATTTTACTTCTACTGTTTTTTTCAATGTGTAATATATTGGAATATTCACACTAATGCCGGGTTAAGTATCCATATTATGATGCTCAAAAATATCACGGATGACTCTAAATGCTAACTTATAAAATACTTCAGTATCAGCTATACTTTCAGGACATACTGTATTAACTAAATGTTAAAAAGATAAATATTATGTTTCAATATCTGAAATTAACATAATGCCAAACATGTGTATCAAATTATTGACGTTTCATCTTCTCCGATTACAAAGGCGCAGTTTTTTTACGCAAGACTAGGATCTGATTTGCAATATAAATTTACTTTTTTCCAAAAAAATACAATATATACTATCACATTACAAACGGACCGAGATTGCATCAAAAACGTATTCTTAACTATCAAAGTTTCCGGTCTACGAGTCAGCAAAAAATTTGTATTTGGTTTTGATAATTTTTGTCACTTCTGACGCTTACAAAGGACCTCACATTTTCGACGAAGCCTTGGAAGACCGCAACAGAGACCCGTCAATGGACGGAATGTCACAGGACTCACGAATTGGTATATTTTTGTCTATAACATTTTTAATCGACTGTTTATCTGAAACAATAATTAATAATTTTTCTAATGCAAATCTCTGATAGAAATTTGAACTATTTAAACGGTACCTTACACTAAAACATAATATACACGCGATTCTCTTTTTGCTCGGTTTTTTACGCTGTTTTCTTTTGCACGGTCTAAGAAAACGGACCAATTATTTCTTTTACACTGATTTTTATGCTTTCACAAAACACAACATCTCACGTTATATTATATACAGTATATGTATATTTTAAAAATAAAACACAATTCTTTTGTACTGCTTCCACATGTTTATAGTGATCAGGACCGGTTTCATTTTTATTATAAACATGTGGAAGTAGTACAAACAAATTGTGTTTTATTTTTAAAATAAATATAATGTCTTTCCACCAAGAATTGACAGTTAACACCTTAAAAGTGATTATTTAAAAACAGTTTGTGAATATTGGAATCGACGTTTTTGCTATTTGGATTTTTTTTAAATATATGTGTTCATGACTTCTTATAGTTTTGACACATGTATGTTGCTCTTTAATATTTCAATTTTATTCCCTCTCTGGTTTTTATTTTTTAATGTATGTTTACCGAATTAAATAAATGAATTTCTCTCCAATATTTTTTCTTGACATGTTATGAATTGTTGAACGCTTTTATTACGTATTATGTAAGTATCTTATGAAACTATTTTTATTTACAAATAAAAAAAAATCGAATTATTAAGTTCTAGAATTTTATACTATGGCGGTATTAGTAATGGAACCTATCTCCCATTTTTATATGTGCGACATATTTATTTTCACGGTAGTCTCTGGAACGTATCCCCCGTGCAAAAAAAGAATCGGGTGTACATAGATCAGCGATTGGTGTAGGCAGACAGAAGACAAGTGGAGTATTGAAGATTAATTGAGACGGCCAAAGTTCAACCTGTAGGGCCAGGAACGAAGAAGAAATCTAGTGTATTTTTATCAATTCTCTGAGCTTCTCAGGAGACCGATGGAATTGATATTAAGTCGGTAAAGTTTTATTGTTCTAGGGTCAAAATACCAAAGTTTTTAATTCTTCAATATTCTTTTTTAAAATAATTATAATTAATGACTTAATGTTTCGGCTTGTCCATATTTTTTTTTAATACTAAATATAAGTTCGAAGAATACAAATTATTTCATAAACACTGACAAACTTTATTAAAATATGTATTATCATTACAATAATGAATATATGAAAACCAAATTTTATATACTTTCTTAACATTTGTCAATAACGAACCGAGGTTCGCTTTTCGGCACCTTCAATCATTCAAGTGCACGGATGAACTCGGACTGACCGATGTTCACTATCTATTATGCATATTTAACAAGTTTTACTTAATATTAAATTAATGTTAATAATTTAAGACATCGACTGAGGGTGCTTGATGGAATTTCAATATTAAATTTGGATTATTGAGATTTTGTACACTTCCATGTATTTTGTCACTAACGACCCGGGTTTCGCCTTTCGGCATCTTCAGGCATTCGAGCACACGAATGGACTCGAACTGAGAGACAGTAAACAGTGTCTAACGTTTATATAGAAGATACAAATGCGACAAATATTATTTACGAGGTAAGATATTATACGTCTGAGAGCCACACTGATACCTGAGTTAAAATTTCGGGAATCTCCCTAATCCTTATTTTGTAATACCATATTAACAGAGTGGCGAATTGCCGCTTTTCAACTTCTTTTAGAAATACCAGTGATTTTACAATTATAATAGTATTGTGGGTTTTGACGGGATGTAATTCGACGAATGGGTAAATATATACAATCATTCCACATTTAGTGACATCTGTTAGGTGTTTCAACGTATCGGATATAATAGCGGAGAATTAGGAAGGTTCAGCTGCTCATTCAATATCGGCAAGGAATTTAACTGGGCTCTATTAATTTCCAAAATTTCTTGATAAAATAATTTATGATCCCCCATGTTTTTATGCAACAGTTTAACCCCATCATCCGCATTAAACGTATGGTTCTCCATTAGCAAGTGATTTGCGAATGTCGAAGTTTCTTTTTTTAATCTAAAGGCAGCTAAATGTTCTGATACCCTTATATCTAATGTACGTGTGGTTTTACCCACATAAAAATGTTGGCAATCATTGCATTGTAATTTATAAATACCAGATTTGTTCTTAAAGTTTACTCTATCTTTATTGTTAATAAGTAATTTTCCTAGAGAGTTTTTGCAATAGAACGACGGTCTAACACTATCAGCGAGTTGTTTTTTTAATTTTAAAGCTTGTGCAACCTAAATAACTAATTCTATGCCAGATTCTAGGGTGGTCTATGTCTTTAGAAAAGTTCCCGAAATATAGCATCTTTTCTGCTAATTTACGTTGTTTTTTTGATACAAGACTATCTATAAGAGACGCCTCATAGCCATTATTAATGGCAATTTGTTTAATAATGTTTAGTTCGTTTTCAAAATTAAATTTATTTAGAGGAGATTATTATTTTGACTAATCTGTGAACCTGAGAATGGAAAGCAGCCAATTTATATGAGAAAGGATGGTCTGAGTTAAAATCGATGACAGCATCTGAAAACGTCTGTTTTCGATTAATTTTAAATTCATGAATGGAGTTTTTAATATCAATATTAAGGTCAAGGAAATTTATATTCTTTCCCCCTACTTCTAAAGTGAATTTAATTTTATCATCTAGTGAGTTAAGAAAATTATGAAGGCTAGAAACTTGTATCTCAGTTCCATTGAATAGACAAAGGATGTCATCTACGTAACGGAACCAATAAACTACGTTTCTAACTTCTGTTTTATTGCTAAAAATAAGGTTTTCTAAATGGTTCATGTAAAATTCTGCTAAAAGTGGTGACAAACAACTTCCCATTGCAAGACCTTCGGTTTGTTCATAGAATCTATTATCAAATTGAAAATAGTTCTGGTCAACGCAAACGTCTAATATATTAAGTAATTCCGTAGTAATGACGGGATTAACTCTACGCGTATTAAGGGTATCTTTGATGATTTGTTTACATTTGTTTACAGGTATATTAGTGAATCAGCTAACAACGTCAAAAGAAATTAATTTGGCGTTTAACGGAATGTTATAATTTTTAATTTTATCTACTAACTCTAATGAATTTTTAATACTATACAATGGCTTGAATTTACTGTGATTGCGGATGAGAGAGTTAGCTCTTTTGGAAAGTTTATACGCTGGAGCATTCATATATGAAACTACCGGGCGGATTGGTATTGAATCCTTGTGAATTTTCGGTAGCCCATAAAATTTGGGGGCTTGTGGATTTCTAGTAGATAAAAAGGACAAATCCTTAGGGTTGATTGTAATGCTACAACTATTTATAACCTCGTTAATATTTTTATTAAATTTTAATGTAGGATCTTTTTTCAATTCGACTATATCGTTATTATCGAGAAAGTTATTAAACTTATCAACATAGTCTTTTCGCGTTAACAGGACCGTGGTATTTCCTTTCCCCTTCTTTGTGACAATGATATCATTATGTTTAATTTTAGTTTTAATATTTTTAAGAGTAGCCAACTCCTCATTAAACTTATTGTAATTTTTGTTGCTGTTTAAGTAATCTTTCTTAAGGATGCGAGAACAAATATGTTTGCTGGTTAAATCTTTATTGACGAAATTGACGAAAGGCGAAACCCTGGTCGTTAGTGACAAAATACATGGAAGTGTACAAAATCTCAATAATCCAAATTTAAAGTTAATAAGTTTGTTATTCCACTGGTTGTTTTACATGTCTATTTGCGGCAGCTTCAATAATAATTTAAAAAACACATATTTGGGTGGATTCATTCCACTCAAAAGATAAAATTGTTGTTTACCGATTAGAGAGTCCCTCATTAAAATTCCTAGTTTAAGTTTGCTAATTTTTCTTATTTAAAAAATAAAAAGATGAAATTTATCACACTTCTTTTATGTCTATTGATAATCTTCATTTAAAATAGTTATACATACGTCAAATGACTTCAATTTGATAATTGATTTCTGGCATTATGGTTGACATTAACAGATTTATTATTGTTTCAATGTACATCAAACCATAGACTAAATTTATGTCTATTATGTTCGGCATTTCAAAGTTGACGCGACGGAAAACAACCTTGTCATTCAAAATATACAATGCATACGTTACCCTGATGAACGAATCTGTTATCAAAATTTAGATATGGAGACATCTAAGTATTTATTAACGAACTTTTTTCGCTTCTAAATCAACTTCATTGTTTTTTTTACTAACCCAATGGAGTCTTTCCATGGTGTACTTGGCTAAAAAGTAAATTTTCCTTCATTATTCTTTATATGATGGTAAAGAAAGCAAAGAATTTGATTCCACAAGAATTATATAATGTATTTTTTATTAGGTATCCCTTTAAAAACAATATAAAACTATTATATTACATAGTTCAACTCGAAGTAAATACTTTAAGTGTACTTTTCGGCGTCCGTGGCGCAGTTGGTAGCGTCGCTGGCTACGGTTACGGATGTCTCGGGTTCAATTCCCGATGCGGACGGTTTTCATACATTGACCTTTCAATCGATTTATGGATTCCTGTTCGTAGTATGAGTCCTCCCTTCCACCCATCCCATCCTCACGGGGGGTAGCGAGAGCGATTAGCTAACTACTAGTCCTGTCCTAGCCCTATCCTTCAATCCCTACTCTCTTCGAAAAAAGAGAAGTTGAGCAACTGAGTAACAAGCAGTCCTCGTAGAAAAATTCTGTTAAGATACCTCCATTAGGAGACCATATGCTCCACTTTGGGAGCGGACATGAAAAAAAATATATTTTTACGTAAACGTCACTTTTAAGGTGATGACTGTCAATTCTTGGTGGAAAGACATTATACTTTAAAAAATAAAATACAATTCATTTGTACTACTTCCACATATATTTATAAGATCAGGACCGGTTTCGCTCATCACGAGCATTATCAACTGATAAAAATACGAACATAACAGGCCTATTTATATAAAATTGAGTGTAAATACCTATATTTTTATGCTCGTGATGAGCGAAACCGGTCCTGATCATTACAAATATGTGAAAGTAGTACAAATGAATTGTGTTTTATTTAATAAAAAAAATGTAGTTCTACAAAGTAATGTTGTTAGCTCAATCAATAGTCCTTTTGCTCTCGTACCCATAATGAAAAAGTGACTAAATGTAGTAGTTTTATTTAATTATTCTACATTTTAAGAGAAATAATTCCTCACAATATAATCATCAAAAACATAAAGGTTGACTCTATCAAAAATCACAGAATTCTCATTTCGACATCGTAAAAATGGAAGAAATTGGTGAAGAAGCTTTCTCGTCGGACGTTTAAACTGTTAAATGTGAGCATGCCCAAATTAGTGTGCATGTCTTGTAGACAAAATATATATTAATTACAGCAACATTAAAATCATCATCAAAGTCTCCAGGAGTATTTGGACGGGTGCCAGTGAAGAAAGACAAGCGTTGAACTCAATTCATTTGAAGGTTATAATTTAATCAACGTAACATCACTGGGTCCAAGTGTAATATTATGTGAATATTAAATAATATTTTCAGGCAAATAACAAAATATTTAAACGCCTACTCATTTACGACAATTACTCTTTTAAATATGCATAGCATATATCATTCTATAATAATTCTAAAAATAGGTTTTTCAAACGAGCTATTTAGTCTTCATTCTCTCCCATCCATCCATCTGAATAAATCAAAAATTGACCATTAAATATATCGATGGCCCAGTTCCATAGTGATACAACTAGGAATTGGTAGTTTTGAGATATGGCCGAGGAAAGTTTTGACTCGTCTAAACTGACTCGTAAAAAGTGATGGCTTATTATTTGGATTACTTTTTTATTCAAATAGGTTGTCAATAGTTTATAGCTTGTTTCTTTGTGGAACGCCGCGATTCACAAAAATATATTTCCGCAATGCGATATTTCGGTATGTATGTATATAGAACTGAGAAATTATTTAATTTTGCTGATTTCCGTATGCAAATATCCGCCTCTTGAGAGAAAACTTGTACATTTTACAAGCTGTACTTTTGTGGAACTGTAGAAAAGCGGTGTTCGAATATAATGGCTAACTTAACTCAAAACATCAAACTTTTGACTTATCGTCCTATGTTACTGGGCGATCGATATAATACCATGTAATAGGTGTTACAAGTTGCCAACAAAATCGTTGATTAAAACAAATTCACATCATTATATGAGTGCTCATTTGCGGAAAAACAGATTCAGCATCGAATGATAAATTTACGCTGTCGCTTACGCGGTATTGCGTGCCGAACGTCAATATATTCCACATTGGTTAAAAAAAATTATACTGAATTAAAATTACTCTTGTATTAATTTAACATCACAGATTAACCTATATGCCGTATTTTTGTAGCCAATGATATTATAGTACGATAACATTAGGCATGTAAGAGGAGAAGTAATAATGTAGAGCAGTGCTACTCAAACTTTTCAGAGTGGCGTTCAGTGTGTATTGTTCAGTGTTACACGGGGACCGATTTCATTTTGTAAATATACATATTTTTGAAGCCATGTTCACCCCCAATGCGAAGCATATGACCCCCCTAATGGAGGTATCTCAACAGAACTTTTCATATGAGAATCGCTTGTTACTCAGTTGCTCAACCACTTTTTTTCAAAGACAATAGGGATAGAGCTAAGACTAGTGGTTAGTTAATCACTCTCGCTACAACCCGTATTTAAAATCGGATGTTTGGGAGGTAATTTTGGACATCAGAAACATCCATGCCTTCGAACAGAAATCCATAAATCGATTGAAAAACGAATTTATGAAACTATCCGTACTGGGATTCAAACCCGTGAGATCCGTAACCGAAGGCAACGACGTCGATCACTACGCTACGGATCAGACATCGAAAACAATATATAAGCAGGTGAATAGAATACTTATATTTACATATTTGTAACCTGTACAACCATTGAGTACTATACTACCCATAGGATGTCCTGTGAAAAAAAAAAAAAAAAATATGCTTCACATATTTACTTAGTGAGACAGGGTATGGCTGGCCCACGGTCCAACATTTAAGTAGCGCTGATGTAGAGGATGTCAAGTTGAGACGACGTCGCACTCCTGGGAGCGTGACAACACGTCACGGTACGCTCGCTTCTTTAACAGACCAACTCGACTCGACTCACTTTTCTTCGCCTGCATCTAATTCACGCATACACATCCATCAGACTTTGCGTTAATTATTTGTTTACAGACATTTTTTCACATATTCACATTTTTCGTCGTCTTTGTTGCGTAGGGTCCTTAATAAGGCCACTGGCGATCCGTGCTTGAGTGGTCGAATGCGGTTCGAGCCTCAGTACCGACAGTTTCATACATTTATTTTTTTCAAACGAATTTTGGATTTCTGTTCGAAGGCATGGATGTATGTGATGTCTTGAATTACCCCCCACCTATCCGATCCTAAAAACGGACCCTAGTGGAAGCGATTATCTAACCACTAGTCATGTCCTAGGCCTATCTTTTCATCCTTACTCTCTTCGAAAAAAATCCGTTTCATAGATTGATTTATAGATTTCTGTTCATAGGCATGTAAGTTTAGGAATTTAATTTCAATCGTTTTATGTTTGTCACGATTTAACAGTATACTGGAATGATGATTATGCATGCAGTTCAGGAGAGATGTGTCCAGGCCACGACAGAATGATGGTAATTTTCTTTATTCTTCACTCGTGTCCTCTTCGTTATTCGTATTGCACCTTAGTTGTCATATTGTGTTTTCCAAATATCCAATTTGATAAATCTCATGTATGCAGAAACTTTTCTTTGACACATTTATTTATTTTTGCAATTAGGAATATCACGTTTCGTAACTCCACCGTGTCAAGTTGATGACTTGACGGAAGTGTCATTGTATCGAATCTTTTTTTCTTTTACAATTATTATCGATTTTTCTTATAATAATACAGATTAATAAATACTTACTATTTTTCAATTTTGTCTGGTCTCTATTACTTTGACACAAAAAAACTTTTCCTCGAGTACTACGTTTCGTAAATCTGCAAAGTCATGTTTATGTGATTCTCTATTCGAAATGCCCCATCTTTCAATACTTACTCTTTCTTTCTCAACTGAGTAACAAGCAGCTATCGTAGAAAATTTCTATTGATATAAAATCCATTGAACAGAAAGATTTATTATTTTTATTATACTTAAGACGATAAGACGGTTTAAGTGATGCTGTTTTTTACTAAATCAACATTCTTGTACCGGATTACTCTATACTGACAAAGTGATTTCGAGTATTTTAATTAGTAAAATAGTAAAAATAATATATTTTTATTTAGAATAAAACAACGGAACTTTTCTACAATGATTATACTACAATATCGACAAGTTTGGATCCAGGTCAACGAGCCACTCTTTTCTCTTATCACGACCCAGCAACAGAAACCTGTTGAGATTCGCGACAAAATATATAATACATTTATCTCTTGTTCCAACAAATGAAATCAGTAATGTGCCGGCTTATCAAAAATAGTAAACAAGTTCAAAAACGTCATGGTCGTGTTATGTGCATAGAAATACACACGTGTCGTTTCGTCCAACATCATTATTTAATATATTGAGAGTATACTGACAGATTGCATTAATTCAGTTCTTGGTGGTGTTCTCTCTACGCACTGTTATAACGCATGAATTAATAGGACAGTATTTAGTCATATTGTAATTTTTTTATTCTGGCAGAATTTTTTTATATAGCAAATCTCAAAAGGATTATTATTTATAATGTACAAAAAGTCTTCTTAAATAACAAACAATAATAATTGCACTTGTGAGAGAATACTATGAAAAACATTATGCTATAAATGCGATTATCTCAGAACTTGACTTAGTGCCTTCTGTCAGTATAACCTTGATATATTACGTTTTGTTAAAAAAAAATCCAGTACTATAAACAATGACTTTGTTTTAGGCATGATCATGCTTAATAGTTTGGACTACCGAAAAGAAAATGGTTTCCCGGCATGCGGTGGATGTATCTTTATATCTACCACACAACTTCAATTATAAGAAGGATAAATGAGCAAACGCCAACATGCCCTTATATCTCGTTTGCACTCTTCGCTTTACATGTGACTGAGCGAGAAAGATATTAACTCACTGCACGCACTGCTTGGCTAATATTTCTTAGAAGCGAAAATAAAAATTCCGGTATTCTTGATAATGTTAAAAGTAAACCAACATTTGTTTTGTACTAATTCCACATTTTTATAATGATCAGGACTACTTTCGCTGATCGCGAGCATTTAAACTGATCAGTGGAACCGGACCTAATTATTGTAAAAATGTGGAAGAAGCCAAAAAACAAATTGTGTTTTATTTAAAATAAATCGTCGACATATAAGGCGTTATGTCGAAAATCGGCTGTTTAAAGCTATGAATGCAGTGCGATATATTTTAGGACGGTATGTCGTCTGAAAAAACGAGCCCAGCCACAGTCCGTGTATTTTTAACGTAATTTGAAGAAATCAGTATGAATCAAGTCAATTTCGTTCACAGTTATTAGTAGTAAAAAACTATAACTAACATTACTGTACAAAAAGATTTACTAATAATTAAATCGAATTCGTAAATGATTACCGGATTTTTTATAATAAACCTTGATTTTCCAACATTTTATCATTATGAAAATTATCGCCCTTGTTTGCAGAACTCTCATTTCCTCATCCATTTATCCTTGCCCTATTCAATAGGGGACGTTAATCATTTTATTAACAACCTAACCTAACTTAATAACTACTTCTGAAGCTTCTATGTAGATGCCTTCATTACAACCATATTGTAAGCGTACTTAAATGATAAATGGAACTCGATAATTTCCTCTTTGTGTTTATTGAACGTATAATTGCAAAATCATCAAGGAGGAGGGTCCGCGAAATTTTTTTTTGCAGTTTCTCCCGCACGTGTCTAAAATGTAGATGCGATAACTTTACACGTCACTGCAGACGTGCGTGTGTCCTTTAGTTGAAAGATAACACACGATTTGTATTAAATGTAATTAGACGAAAATAGATACATTAACAAAATTATCGCAATTCCAATATTTTTATCTTTGATATTTGTATTATTTCTGAGACTGATAACGATATCTGTGATAGAGTATTTTGACAACAAAAGTAATTTTAAATAAAAATGGCATAGTTACGCGAAGGAGTATAGGTATTCGGTTTATAAGCCCGAAATACGATGAACTCGAAAAGTATTCAGTGATACATATAAAAAAGAAATTGGAAAATAATTTCAATGGATTCGGTGATAATTTTGGAGAAGTTTATTGTGAAAATAAAATTAAAATTGATAACATTGTTTACCACTAATTGTGTTACTAGGTGTGACGAGTGTTTTAATGAGATCTTCAGACTGAGTCTAAAGATACGCAAACCTGAAGATGCGTTTTAGTGCCACGCCTTATACCACATTCGGTAGACTTATTAATAAAAAAGTTATCAATTTTGATTGTATTATATCGACACTCCCTACGTATTTATATCACGTAAGTGTCAATATGTGATAATTATGCCTTTTGTACTTCGTTATATACGCACTCAGTTCTAAAGGTAGGCATCAAACAACAAGAAAAATTAGATTAAAAATAGTAGCGCTGTCCCAATTTTGAATAATATACTTGCAGTCGTTACTTTGCAAATTGCGTTATGAATCATGTTTGCAGGTACGGGATTTTACGTAGGGAGTGTCGACAAGTTAGATCATATAATGTTTAACTATGATTATATATTCAAATCTATACCAAAAATACACTATTCAACTATAGTTCGAGAAACATGTGGATGGAAAATTCATTAAACTTTGCGGATGAATGGAATTAGCAAGGACGTACAAATGATTTAGGTGCGTTTTGGTATTCTAAACGTCATTAAGCATCATAAAAATCAAGTGAGCCAAGTAAATACAGGTTGCAAAACTATGTAATTGTGTAATAATTAAATTAAATAACGTGTAAATTAATGTAGGAAGAACGTTTAACTAAATCATTTAATAAACAAGTTTAACCATTTCGTCTTTTTTCTCACTTCACTTCTCGAGGGCTCAAATTATCTATAAGATGGGGTTACACAAATACACGTATTTGGAGAAAGCTGCTGGATAAGGTAAACAATCGCGCAACCCATCGTCAAAATCAATTCTGACGATAGCATGAATCCGACATATCGTCTACATTTTAAAAGGTGATTAGCTAAATACTTACCTTGTCCTCACCCCATCCTACTACATCCTACTAGAGTATATTCTCACTAGAAATAATTATCACCAGGTGGTAGTGCCACCCAATACGCTAGATTAGAGAAAATAATTCAATTAAAACTTTCGCTCTATCACACACACACACACACACTCTCTTTCTCTCTACTCATGCTCTAACAGTGTGCTTGCAGCATTACCTATAGACAAATAGAAAGATAAATCAAGAGTAACATATCGTCGTCTTAACTAGCATACTGTATATCTACATTTCAGCAAAACGTTCAGGAGAGTTTTAATACTCACTAAATTTAGTTTTGCTAATGTTATTCTATGAATTTTACATTTGTTATATGAATAATGTTAAACTATTATTCATATGCCATATGTGAAATATGACTCATCAAAAATAACACAGAAAATAAGATTAAATTTGAATTTGGATTATTGAGATTTGCATACATGGAAGTGTACAAAATCTCAATAATCCAAATTTGATATTGAAATTCCATCAAGCACCCTCAGTCGATGTCTTAAATTATAGAAAATAACATTGTTTAGAACTCTCGGGAACTTTTGTCGAAATGCACTCGCAGTCTGCTAGTTAAGCCGACGATATACGATAACTCTCTCTGAAAAAAAAGGGGTTGATTGACTGGATAACCAGCAGTTCTTATAGAACAACTTGTGTTGAGATGCCCATACTTAGGAGTATATATGATCAAAATTGGAAGTGCATATGATAAAAACTATTTTATAACCCTTGTGTGACTTTTTCTAATCCTTAAATTTGTAATAATGAGTCCTACCAAATAAGCGTTTTTTTTTTCATTGAAGTGTAAAATAGGTATGTTTTTGGTAAATTATAGTGCAGCAATTTATAATCAGTATTTATTATCCAAACCGTTCAATAACACTAATTATTCATAGTAATTTATTAATAAATTCGGATATAATGTAAATGTTTAGATTCATTTATTCAAAGAGTTCACGCATTGATTATTAGCATTCGTGTTTTTATGGCATAAAGAACAAATAAAACAAAGATAATGATATATATCGACAATGTTTGGGCAAAGGGAAGTAGGCCTCGGTTTTTTCAGGTGCCTTGATTTGATAATTAAAATTTACACAACTAAATACACGTTCTGCCAAAAATAATTAAGCCACAAAAGCCAAATTATTATCGAAATTAAGCTTTTAAATTAAAAAAAAACAGTTAAAACAGTTTTGACAAGGAAAAAGATTTAATGATTTGTCTTTAATAGCTTGTTTAATCATCATCAGATCTAAAAAACATAGCAGACTAATTTACTGGTCATC
Organism: Himalopsyche phryganea; assembly: GCA_022494535.1. Classification (NCBI taxonomy): domain Eukaryota; kingdom Metazoa; phylum Arthropoda; class Insecta; order Trichoptera; family Rhyacophilidae; genus Himalopsyche; species Himalopsyche phryganea. The sequence continues at coordinate 510,574 of JAGVSL010000061.1, read as the reverse complement.
ATGCACTTCAAGTTTGTGTAAAGTTGTTTTGTATTTGACTCAAAATTATTGAAGAAACGTTTTTCGTGGATTTGCTGGTAAAAGACACTTTAAATCCGAAATAAAATTGTAAGTAAATCGATGCCATGCTCGAGTGGTGTACGTCGTTGGCTTCGTTTGCGATGCCCACAGGTTCGAATCCCACTACGGACAGTTTCATAAATTGGTTTTTCAATCGATGTATGGATTTCTAGACAAAACAAATTGCGTTTTTTTTTTCAAATATAATTCCTTTCCAGCAAGAACTGGCATCTTAGCACACCAATTGCAAGTTGTAAAATGATATGAGCAGTTATACAATGTGATATCATCAATAAGTATGTATCACATTCAATAACTGATGAATATTCTTTATTTTATAATTCGAGGGTGTTTTGAAAAATTGATGTAACCCTCAGAAGATCGAAAAATGAGTTAATGATTGGACCTAGTTTTAAAGACGACAGAGCAGGTCTCAGCCAAATGATGTAAATTAGAAAAATAAATTTACCACTTTTGGGAAGGGAAACATCATTATACGTTTTTTTAGCAATTCTGGCCCCCCACTTGATGTAATCCACTGCAAGCATGAGAAATTACAGGTGTGCATTTCAAAGGTTCATAACGCAACTCGCCATATAATGTTTTCGATAAAAACAGTTTTTACTCTCCTAAACAATTTCAACTTTGAGACCAAAACATCGTCGATATAAATCTTTATTACAGGGCTGGAGAGTAATGAGTCACCAGTAATGATTTACTATCTATGAAAAGTTCCTTCCCACCCATCCGATTCTAAAAACGCGGCGTAGCAAGTGTGATTAGCTAACCACTTGTAACGTCCTAACTCTATCATTCTGTTCCATACTCTCATCGAAAAAGAGAAGTTGAGCAACTGAGTAACGAGCAGTTTTATAGAAACGTTTTATGCTACACAACGGAGCGGACATGGTCTAAAAAAGCGATGCTGAATATTGATGTGTCACATGATATTTTATAAATGCATTGTTGGAAAACACTAACTGTGTATCGATAAAAAAACATGTGAATCTATTTACAGAATGCGTAATTGAATAGAATTTTAATTCCAATAAATTTGTTTATGTAGACAGACGATAGAACGTTTATCATTTTACTATAAATAAAACAAAACACGATTTTACCGAAATAAAGTTTTTTGTCAAACAGTGACACAATATTATGTTCTTCTGGTGGAGTTTTTTGATAATCGGTATTAAACTAACAAACCTTCTTCTGCTTGAATCGTTTGACGCCTTTTTTAGAGAGAAAAAATTGATCTACAGTATATAGTACATAAGGAAAGTATTTTTTTTAAATCGTATTTAAAATAGTTGAAGATTCGAACCCCGGGCAGCAGTACAGGAGCACTATCATATTATTTTGATGTATAACCATGTTCGCTCCAAATGGAGTTTATCTCAACAGAAGTTGTTCTACGAGAACTACTCGTTGTCAAACTGTCTTTTTGTAAGGATTTAAGGATTTGGCTAGAACAGCTAATCTAGGTTTTGATACAGCCCATTTTGGAAAATCGAATAGGTGGGAGGGAATTAAGACATCCATACCCTCGAACATGAATTCAAATCGAATGGAAATTAATTTATAAAACTGAATCGAACCTGTAAACACTGCAAACGAAGACAACAATGTTTACCACCCGTCTACGGATCCTATCAAACTACGAGAAAATCTATGATCGGAATACTTTGAATCGTGTCAAAACTACCACATAATATTTCGAAATATGAAGAAAAAACGTTATTTTAAACAATTGAATTATTAAATTTGAATTGTAGAGATTTTGTACACTTCCGCTGTATTTTTTCACTAACGACCTAGGTTTCGCCTTTCGGCATCTTCAGGCATTCGAGTTATAATGGAGTTCTACCAAGTAAACGCCAACTCATTCAATTTTCCAACCAATCCTGTCAATTCGAGTCCATTCGTGCGCTCGAATACCTGAAGATGCCGAAAGGCGAAACTCGGGTCGTTAGTGACAAAATACAGCGGAAGTGTACAAAATCTCAATAATTAAAATTTGATATTGAAATTCCATCAAGCACCCGCAGTCGACGTCTTAAATTACTTGAATTATTGTTTACTGTCAATTCTTGCTGCAAAGACGTCTTAATAATAAAAATATTCAAAAAATTAAGTAAGTGTCTTATTTCTGTAGAAAAAAAATGTATTTTTAACAATTTGTAAAAATATAAACGTTTTCTAGTGTGTCGGAAAAAAACCATTTATCACTTTTAAAAAACAGTGGATTCCCTGATTCTAGAGCGCCAGCATGACCTCAAGTAATGTCATGTCAGGTTAAATTCATCTCAGATTTAAAAAAAAATACTCTGATCATGTTGTTGTCAAGTGTTTTATTATTTTTGCCTTTTCTTTAATTGAAGTGCAAATAATCATCACTTGTTTTGACACTTGCAATTTAAATTGATTGAAATAAACAAATGGAAAGTTAACTGTTCTATTTGTTTGTTTCACGTTAAATAGAATCCTATTTTTACTTCTTCTTTACTATGGAATATAATAAAATAAGTAGTATTTTCAATTATAGAAATCTTCACAGCTGCTGTTTTAGGCAAACAGTTTATTCTAATAACATGAATTTTAAATGTCAACAAAATTAAAATATCTTACTGTAAAAATTTTGTAATGAATCGAAATGCGATAAATGAAAAAGAATTATTATTTAAAGATCTTCGGAGGTGCCATTGTAAAATAAACTATATTTAACAATATTAATTAATTATAAATACAACTATTTGTTAAGAGAGATATTTCACGTGGTTAGTAGTAAAAATACAAAATTTAAACCTTCAAACAAAAAAAAAGTTTTACCAGAGATGTGATACCTACATTAAAATATCACAGAACACCTGTAACTGTCTCACGCAAGTCAACCATGTGTATCAAGATCGAGGGGTATCATTGCGAAGTATCATACTAAAATAAAGTACGAGAAAACTTCCATTTCTGAAAAATTTATTATTATGTTTTAAAAGATCGATCGCTATTTCATTCTTAACTTTGGTTGTACTGTTCAAGTCTTGATTTTTTCCTTCTCTTACGGTGTAAAAATACATGAAAGTGCATTTAGAATTTGTTTTAAAAGACCGATCGCTATTTCATTCTGAACTTTGGTTGTACAATTCGAGTCTTGATTTTTTCCTTCTCTAACGGTGTAAAAATACATGAAAGTGCATTTCGAATTTGTCGAAGAAAAAACATCGTCTGCCGCGCATGTTTCTTTCAACTGTATACTCAATTGATATTTTGAATTAGATTTGTAAGCAACGCAAGAAGGCGACAGAAAATGTTTAAAATGTGGACGTTTGTTCAAATATCTATAATTCATAAAAATATATTAATAGGGTACACACAGAAAAAAAAGGAATGGCAAACTTAGTACAACAGTGTTTCAAACTTAAGAAATATCACCTCCTTAATTCATTTTTATTATATGTAAGAGTTTTGTGCTAAGTCTGACTACTTTTTTATTATAAGACACATGATCACCATAATATATTATTACAATAAAATCACTAAAATAATTAATCAAAATTAACATTAAAGAAACAAAAACCCAATTTATTGGGGAATTATACAAAAAACACTATATTTTTTTGTTATGAAATATAGTCTACGATAAATATATTTAAAATTTTATTATACTTATAATAGTTAAATGAAGTGCATAATTGTGCAGCTCCACTGTATTTCTTTTTTAACTACGTCAATCAGTGCATACAATGTAACAATAATATAATGTAGCTTTTAAGCTGTCATTTTTTCAATAAAATGACAGTTAAATTAGTGGTTATTTCTTTCAAACATAGCATCATAAAACTAGTAAAAAGTTATGTTATAGGTAAGGCAAACTACCAAACTTCTAATGGTCGAATTTATAGTTTAGGAAAACTGTTTATGAAAAACAAAAGTTTAAAACAATAGATGTTTGAATATAGAACGTTGATTATTTTAATTGTGTATCTTCTATATATTATGTAGAATTGTTGTCTTGACATACATGATGGTAGAATAATAATTATAGTATTTAAAGGACAGCCATAAATAAGAACTAACCTCACTTTCTCGGTCGGCGGCCTCACGAAGAAACTCGTTCAAATCCAAATATAATAATGATAAAATGAATACACAAATTTACCTCACAATAAGTTTAAAAAATCGAAATCCGTGCGCGCGTTTGTTATTGTTTATTTATTATTAAATTGGTCGCGAAACGAACGTGAAATTGCGATGTTAGCGCCGCGACCTGAGCCCACGACCGTCCTGATCAACGGACACAATCCTACTGGGGTGGCAAGGACAGAACAAGGTCGACCGAGGCCGGATCGCGCGAGAGAGAGACGACGGACTGCGGGCGTCGGGCCCGTTCGGACGCTGACGTCGGTTCCCAAACCCGAACCCGCGGCGCATCGCGCGCTGCAACCATCCCACCGGGGCCCAAAATAAACGCGCCACGGGATTTGAGTTGGTGTATTTTTAGTTTGACGTTTTTAACGTGACTAATATAACGTATGGTTTGATTGACGTAACGATTACTGTCAAGGAGAAGTAATGATTACCTAGAACAACTATAATGTAACTAGTTTGACTGAGCGCATGACTGACAACCAGTCCGCATCACACTTCTACCCAGTCCTCTCAATTCACCGTTAAAGAATTTTTAGCAGCAATAAATTGGCACTCAAACATAAAATTAAAATCAACTTTGTCATATTACTAATTATTGTGACAACTGTTTCTCCTTTTTAGGAACCATCTTCACACAAAATCTATCATAAAGCCATATTATATTAGTAACTTATACATCTCTTTATTTTTATTCTTAATTCATAAATTACAAAAATGAAGTGTGGGATTTTTTTTCTACTGAACGTGGGGTGGGGACTAAACACAAACAATATTAGTCCAAATTACCATAACTTTAGTACTTGTCATTCTCCACCCACCACTGCTTTCCCATCCGTTAATTTTATACGGCAGTATCCAGTGATGTCACAAACATTAAGCATATCTACAGTTTTTTTTTGTTAATTGGGAGTGTTTTAGGAGCAACTGCCCAAGACTTAGTGAGGTGCACTTAAGTGTGCAGAAAATCAATCCCTCCAGATAAACGAAAAGCTTCCGTGATTTGAGGCCTACTCGCTCTCTACACGATCGTGGTGCGTCGTGGGACGATCCCAGATGTGCCGCAGCACAGTGCGTCCAGAATGAGAAAAAATTGAGTATTTTTGTATCAGAAAAAAATAAAATTTTATCACGGCTATTAAGATCTCCGTTTAAATTGTTCTCAATGAAAAAATATTGTATTATTTTGATATTAATAGAATGATTGCATAAGTGTTTTTAGTGATAATGTAACTGTCGGCGTCCATGGCGCAGTTGGTTTCGTCGCTGGCTACGGTTACGGATGTCTCGGGTTCAATTCCCGGTTCGGACGGTCTTCATAGATTGATCTTTCAATCGATTTATGGATTTCTGTTCGTAGTCTGAGTTCTCCCTCCCATCCTCACGGGGCGTAACGAGAGCGATTAGCTAACCACTAGTCCTGTCATATCCTTCTATCCCTACTCTCTTCGAAAAAGAAAAGAGAGGTTGAGCAACTGAGTGACAAGCAGTTCTCGTAGAAAAAATCTGTCAAGATACCTCCATTAGGAGACCATATGCTCCACATTGGGAGCGGACATGGAAAAAAAATGTAACGGCAATGATGGGGAATAAAATACGGATTTTCTCGTCTGTAAAACAAAAAATCTTACCGAAAAAATTATGCATTGCTGCTTATATTGGGACGCATTGATGGCGAAAAATTTCCCATTGGAATTATTGATTGACGAATATTTAAAAATAATACACATTATCAAATCAAAGGTCTAAAATGTGAAATGTTTTTGAAAAAATATCAATCACTACTATACTATTTTTAATTCACCAACTAAAAACAAATTAACAGATTGTAAACTTCGTTTATGAAATTTACATATTTTGACTTGTAGTGTGCCGCGAAATATTAATCAGTACTTAGGTGTGCCGTGGATGAGAAAAGGTTTCGGAGCACTGCAAAGGAGGGTCGGACCGACATGCGCAGCTCTTCTCTTTCTTCATGCATTAAATAACACTCCTGTTGCTTTATAGCTTCATTTGCATTTGCACAGTAAGACTACTAATAACACAATAAGTAACACAACAAAGTTACCGTAAAATGCATCGAAAATATAAGCAGTCAAATATTTAAAAGGAAGCAGATATCGTAACACATAATTAAATATCTGTTCCACGCGGTAAGCGTTCAAATTAGAAGATGAAAAATAATTAATTTGACTGTACAATATTTGGACCAAGAAGCCCTCAGCTATAGGACACCCTTATTTTGAATTAAAAACATCACATATACAAAAAAGGTACAACCATAATGAAAATACAAAGCATTTAAAATAACTGTATTATACACGTACTTTTTTTGCAATCAGCCTGAATCTTTTATGAATTCAACGATTGATCTTTCTAAATAAATATTTTTCGACACTTCATAGATAATATCGATTGGTCAGTTCCAAAGTGTGACAACTCAAAAATCATGGTTCTGTGATAATTAGTAAACAAGATTTTGGGCAGGCTTAATGTTCTACTGTGTTTACATCAAATTTTTGTAAATTTTAATGAAATTCTGGAATTATCTTAAAAATATATTTATATTTATAATATTATAAACATAATTAATTTTTTTATTTTATTATTAATATGAGTTTTCAGATGTTAGCACAAAATAAAGCCATGATTCTAAATTAGTCACAGATTACCATTTGTTACATTTTGTACTGGTAGATATCGGTATTCACTTTTAAGTTGTTAACTGTCAATTCTTTGTGGAAAGACATTATATTTTAAAAAATAAAACACAATTCATTTGTACTACTTCCACATATTTATAATGATCAGGACCGGTTTCGCTCCTCACGAGCATTATCAACTGATAAAAATACAAACATAACAGATTTATTTATATAAAATTGAGTGTAAAAATGAAGTTATATAAATTTTAATAAAGTTATTCCGTTATTAAGGTGATTCTGTATCTGTAATTTTTGTTTTTCAGATATTAAAAATTTAATGGATACTCATAGCTGCTCTGCTTTCTCCACTTAAGATGGCTGTTTATTGTTAATATTAATTACATACTTAATATTTGATTATTTTTAAATGGTTCACTATTTTTTTCTTATAATTTTTCTGATTCATTATTGCTTATTATATTAGTAATGTCATTAAAAAAAATTTGCTCAGCTAAATGAACTTTTAATGTAGCTACATTTGTGATTTCAGATTAGTATTGATTGATTTGAAAGAGGTCCATAACATTTTATTTGTAGACACTTTTATTTGATTTATGTATAATAAATGTATATAATCAGTATTTTCTTGTCTTAGTTCATGAACCATCAGTTTTATATACCTTCATTTTTACACTCAATTTTATATAAATAAGCCTGTTATGTTTGTATTTTTATCAGTTGATAATGCTTGTGAGGAGCGAAACTGGTCCTGATCATTATAAATATGTGGAAGTAGTACAAATGAATTGTGCTTTATTTTTTAAAAAGATATCTGTATTCTCAACATTTCCTGCAAACTTTATGCAAATTAACTGCAAATTTTCGACTTGCTACACTTTGAAACTGAGTTATCAATATCTTTTTTTGTATTTTTGACAGCGATTGTAAGACGTCATCGATTACAAAACGCAATCCGAATTCAGAGATAACAGCATAGATAAAATCATACGTCATAGTCTTATAGTCGACAATATACGATGGCAATTATAATTTGTTTAACCATGTCAGCTACCAATGTGGAGTATATAGCCTCCTAATTCAGGTATCTCAACATAAGCTTTTCTACAAGAACTGCTTGTTATTCAGTTTCTCAACCTCTATTTTTCGAAGAGAGTAGAGATAGAAGAATAAGGCTAGAACAGGACTAGTGGTTAACTAATCTTTCTCGCTGTACCTCGCTTTTGGGAACAGAAAAGAATTTTAGCCATCACAAATATTCGTGCCTTCGAATGGAAATGCATAAATCGATAAAAAATCAATTTGTTAACTGTTGATACGAACAGTTTATTTATTATTAAGGATATAATACGTAAAGATATGTTTTCGAAAACTCTTTATTCTCGTTTGCCAACAGTTAATAAATTATTTTTTTTATGAAAAGTCACTACATTTATGAAATGAAACAAACATACAATATATAAATGAATTTATTTATACAAACACTTTTTGGAAAACAGCTAACCTTGCAAAACTAATATAAGAAATAGATTGGAATAACTTAAATATGTACGATTGCTCCAGCCGCCCTAAAACTGCATTCTTCAGACTTAGTTAAGATAGTTTTTTTATTGGTTAGAGGTTAGACCCTTTCTCGCAAGTCACGACCCTTAGAACATAATAGGATCAAAAGCGGTTCTTGTCCTAGACAGTGGCGGATTAGCCCATAAGCGCATGATGCGCGTGCTTGGGGCCTCCAAATCTTAGGGGCCTAAAAAATAGCTCAGTTTTCGATACAAAAAAATTACATGGAGTTCTAAAAATATCGCAACGATTGTTGTTGTCGAATAAATGATGAATGCAATTTTTCCAATTTATGCTTTCATTGGAACATTTTTGACTCAAGATCAGTGGTTCTCATGTGCGACCACCAGAGGATTTTTGTGTGGCCACCAACGGTTCTATAATAATAAATATTGATATTAACAAAACAGTAATATAAAATAAATACGACATTTGTTTATTCGTATTGCGTAAGTATGTGGGTCGAAAACGTATTTGTAATGAATAGATATTTTTAGTAAAACATGGATCTTTTTTTAGATATAAATTTATCGGGATCATTAGAGTAACCTTCATACGGTTTTTTGCTGCAGCGGCGTAGTAAGTAATTCGGTCTGTCGTACGATAACCAACACTTTTCTCCTTCAGTCGTGTAATTATCATTAACGAATACGTGTGTATCAGTGAATGTCTTCTGATTTTTTTATAAATATGGAATCATTTGTATATTCTATATCTTTAAATGACAGGATTGTATCAGAAATTATATTTAAACGCAATTTTCTACGTCGTAATGGGTAATGGTTTAAAAAATACATGTTAGTAACTTTAAAAATACCCACTACGTTATTGATAATATAAAATAATCATTTTTGGAGAAAAAGTGGGGGGACGGCAAACTCAAGGACCGCTCAGGGCGGAAAAAACCCTAACCAATTAACCTTTTAGTAAATGCATCGGCCTAGTATTTAAAATCACCATTCAAAAATGTGGTGCAGCCACGAGACATTTCCATAAGATCACTGATGTTTATAATGCGGCCAAGGAGAAATTTTCGGTGAGAACCACTGCTCTAGATAATAATGAAATATTTATGACTAGAGGTGATTTCATACGTGACATGAAAATGCCGAATAAATTTTGCGATGCTTTTTTGCTATCCGAAAAACAGAGCCCCCAAACTATAGTATATGGCGAATGGGGCATCCCAAGTGCTTAATACGTCACTGGTCACTGGTCCTAGGGCAAGCATAACTTCTCACGGTGATGCTTTCATTGCTAGATAAAAACGTCAGATTTTAAAGATCGATGGAAGATGAGTTCATTTTATTGTTAAGAAGATGTTTAGATGAAGATGAGTATTTAAATACATATAAATTAACCTATAAATGCAAGATTGTTCATATTTTCGTTTTATCTGCATGATAAATCAGTTAAAGAACCATTTAATATATTTAGAATGATGCAAAATTTCATTCCAATTTTTATACAACTTGCTCAGCATCACTTCAAAAACAAATGAACATTTCTACTTGACAGCCAATCAGAACCCACGATTCAATCAAATAATGATGAATCTTCTGGCATGCAAGCTATTTGTACCTCTACATTATGTTTTGTTCCTCTTTTATCATTGATGGAATCATTTTAAGCGGTGATGTTTTCAAATTTAAAAGATGATTTGATTTCATTGTTATTTGAAATGTTATACGTAATTATTTATTACAATATTTTGTCGTAAGTAACTATTTTAGTAATATGCATGTCAAAAACACGTCTATAGACGTATACTTATATTTATACACATTTATTCAAAATTAATGTCTCTTTTAATTAATCATAGCGTAATAGCTTACAATGTTCATGAATCAGAGAAATTAATTATAATTAGAATAATGTTTATACATTTATAGCAATTCAACTTTATTTCATTTCTAAAGAATATATACTTTTAGTTTATTACTATTGCAACGTGACATGGCAAACAGTTTTAAGTAAAATATCAGTGGCACAAATTGTTCAAAAAATATATGACTTGGCAACGAAGTCGATCATTTCATAAAATTGTGGAATTTGCACAAAAATGTGTATTTTTTTTCATAAATAAAATTATTTGTCTGAACATACTTAAGTGCCCACGAAATCTTCAGTACAATATAGTATTCCAAAATGTCGTCCCAGTGGCATCATCTTTGACAGGCTGACATTATAGATTCTACAGACAGTTGTGAGAAATATTTTCAAAATTATTATTTTTTTCCATCTTCGCTCCCAATGTGGAACATATGGCCTCCTAATGAAGGTATCTAAACAGAAGTTTTCTACGAGAACTGTTTGTTAGTTCGTCGCTAAATCTCTCTTTTTCAAAAAGAGTAGGAATAGAAGGATATGGCTAGGGCAGGACCAGTGGTTAGCCAATCGCTCTCGCTACTCCTTGTTTTTAGAATCGGATGGGTGGGAGGGAATGTTAGATATCACAAACATCCGTCCCTACGAACAGATATCCATAAATCGATTGAAACTGTCCGTACCAGGAATTAAGCCCGAGTAGTTCGTCGTAGCTAACGACGTTGACCACTGCCCCACGGAACGGACTTTTTTAGGATCGGATGGGTGCGAGGGAATTTTATACATTACAAAAACCCATGCCTAATAACAGAAATCCATAAATCAATTGAAAAATCAATTTATGAAAACAATAATATCAAATATCTGATAAAAGTCTTATAATTATCATCAGTACCTATCATATAATAGGTATTTAATAATTACGAATTGCGCTTTTGAAATAACTAAGCAATGCTCGAGATTCGAGATTAATCTAACATCATACAGTAATTATTATTTACGCGCATCTTTCTGAATCCCGTGACGCCATTCCATTTTTTATGATCTGTTCGTAAAAGATATTGAATGCATTAAATCTATTTGTTGTTTATGGTCTCGCCGCAGATGTGAACATCCGTAAGAACATTTATTATTCTGCGTAATATGTTCCTTTTTTAAATAAAATTTTCGAATGATCGCATCAATAGCGTCACTGTCAGTTACATTTTTATAACATTTAGTTTTTACTTCTTCTTAGTTAACATGGCATCCATTAATAATGGTTTGACTAATTTTTATCATTTGAATATTAACACACTTTCGTAAACAGTAACGCTCTAGGGATTCTGTTATACACAGTGCTTTCACGGTCGAGGGCTTCAATCCCCGAATTTATTCTTCTATAAATTATGTTCTGAAACAATTTACTTTACACTGCTGCCATTTCTTATCTGTTTTTTAATAAAAGTCGTAGAGAGTGTGATTGGTTTACTAGTCTTTTTATAATGGTCTTTGGCTCTCATAGACTAAAAAGACAGTCTTAGCGAATAACTTACTTACTACAAAATCCCATTAAACATGTGCTTTTGAAATACTCCACATTGTGATACAACATGGGTAAACAAAAATCCTATCTAAATTCAAGCATCATCAGTCGATAATGCTCGTGACAAAACCCGAGCCCGGCCATGATCATTATAAAAACTTGGAAGAAGTACAAAACAAATTGTATTTTATTTTTAAAATTTAATACTTTCGGTTGAGTGAGCTCAACGGAACATCAATTTTTTTTTTCTTTTTCGACCCGGTTTTCATCTTTCCCATCTTCATGCCTCCATGAACACGGATCAACTCAAACCCAAAATTGAAGGTCAACGTCATGATACATATTTACATTTATATCTAGAGCTTTCCAGTGAACTAAAAAAATATTTTTGAAACTGATGTTAGCTTGATTTCCAATTTTTGATTCGTTTACAGCCACACCCTATGACCATAGTGCAAGAAGTATAGATTAGCTGGATCCATGGTTTAAGAAATATAGGTGAGCTGTACAAAAAGTGTCAGTCGCTATTTTTTCATTTATTGATGTCATTCTGTTCTTACTGAATTACAATGTATTATGTTTTTAACAGTGTTCTGTTGACAGTAAACATTTAATTCGTCTAAGCCAGTGGTTCCTACGGACCCCCAGAGGTCCTAGTGACCGCTGAGGGGGTCTGTGATAAATTAAAAATAATTTGTGGGTGCGTGGACAATGTCGGGGGCTCCGCGAAAGTTTTGATATAAAAATATATTTGTGACACGTTTTCATTATTCTGACAGTCGAAATAAATAAATTGGTAGCGAGTTGTTGGGTGTTGGACCCTTTTGCAAGCAGACCCACAAACTCAGATGAATCCATACTAATATAGAAGCAATTTATTGATTTATCCACATATAAGGAGCGGAAACCAATGTTTGAACAAGGATACCACAAATTCTGGTTACAAAAACAGACACCAATTTTATATTTGCATTATGGGTCACTGTACAGAAGCTGTTGATTGCTTTCCCGTCTTCCATCATACTTTAAATATCAAAATGTTTTATTTATATTTTATTTTTACATTACCATTTATCATTCAATTCATCAAAATTAAATTTATATTTTCTCTATCATGCAGTTATGTAGAATTATTTTACTAGGGGGTTTATGATCAGGTTTTTGCTTTAAAAATGGGTCCAGGGGCATAATAAGTTAACCACTGGTCTAAGGTGTAAGTGACTTTTATATATCGCATATTTTACAAAAAATAACGATCCAGCTCAACTATAGTTTTTACTTTATGGCCGTAGAGTGTGGCTGTTTTGTATCAGATGTGACGTCACTTTGAGGGACCGCATTAATTAGTATTGTCACCTAAACACTGTTGTAAACATAGTAAATTGTAATTCAGAATACACTTGATGACGCCAACAAATACAATTTGGTGACTGTCATTTCTTTTCCAGCTCACCTATACTTCTTGCACCATGCCCTATGCCTAAGGTTAAACGATATCTTAAATTCGATAATACTATTCTTGAATGATAAATGAATCATTTCATAATACTACTGAATAATCCATAATAAGATAAGCTAATCGAATAGAGGTAGACATAATTAATTGAGTTCGATTGTGATTTAATCACGAACAGTACCGCTACGCATAGGCGCAGCAGGCAATTTAAAAAAGGGCCTCGCTGCGCCGATGTAGTGAATCCAAAAAAAAAAATATTTTTGTAGTTACGGTGGTATAATACGAATCTTGCCTTGACCAACAAAATATCTACCGCCATCCCTGTCGATGGATATTTCAATACAAACCTAATATTAATTTCTTACAGAACTAGCTCATTTTCGCAAGAAATGGATAGAATGCAAATATAGATAAAATCCTAAATATCACATACCGTCGCTTCCACGGCAAAACCACTTATCAGAAAAAAATGTGAAATTAATTGATGAATGCCATTGTATGAAAATCAATATTCTATATCACCTGGCAAAAAGTATGGAAAGGCTCTAATTTGAATACTTCAAAACACTTTATATTCCAGGAATTTTAGAATTTTTAAAGTGATGGTATAATAAGAAATGACTTCTCTTCCCTTGTTTCATGGAAACTGGCCATAAAAATATTTCTTATTTACAAAGATATTACATCTTGCTTCTTTAAGCGAAATGATTTATTTTGCTTCTCCTGAAAAATGGCAAATATTCTGATGTGGTTTTGCCGTGGAAACGACGATACACCTCTCTTCAAAGTTCATTACAATATAGACACATACAATGTAAAATTTAATTTGGAAAGTTTCTGTGGCTAAAAAAGAAATAGAATATCAGTGCGTTCAAAAATTTTCATTATTTGAAACCATTTTTTTTTCAAGGTGAAGTGAATTTCTGTTATGAAACTGGGTATCTGCTCTAATGAAGTTTTCCAACGCCAAAATTTCTCTGGAAAATATAATAGGGTCATTTCGCCAGTGGTCGGGCCAGTTAAGCGACAGGTGTACTTTCACAACGTATTTTGAGTAAATGAAGAATAAATACGTATTTTTTTGATGCTATTCCATTTAACAGGGATTAAATAATATAAATAACTAAAAATAAAATAGTTAATATTGGACCAAGCATAACATAATAGAAGTTTACAAAAAAATTCAAATTCTCCCAGTGGTCGGCCCCCAAAATCTAATGGTCGGCCTTTTGCTGCCCAGTGTTCGGCCGTCATTATGAAACTTCATAAATATGAACGAATTTACTGAGAGTAGACAGAATGATGCAAAGCATGAGAATATAAAGTATATTTTGTTAGCGATCCCCATACAACATGAATTTCTCGAAACTTGCGAAGTAAAAATTTAAAAAGATATCAAAACGCAAATGAAAAATTAATGTAAGAATAATATATTTTAGAGTGGCTAGTTTCAAACAAAGGGTTAAGCGGTATAATCCTCATTTTTTTCTCTTGACTCGTATTTGTAAACCGTCAAAATATTCTGATTCACATAAGAAAAATGACTAGGATCATCAAGATTTGTTTTACCCATCGCCGTATTCAAGTGAACATGCCCTTTTACAGTTATTTAATGATACCTGTGGTGTCTTCATAACAACACAAACTATGTTAAAGTCACATTGTTGTTGGTCGGTGGCATAGCAACCCAAATTAAACAATAATAATATATAAATGTGCCACAAATAAAAAATGTAAATTTAAATTGTCCTCGACTACAAACAATATACAGCGGAAAATAGTCAAACATTTAATTTATGATTAACAAAAAAATCTTACATCACGGTCACGAACATAAATACATACATAACACGAAATATTCTTTATTTGTATATTAGGCCTGGGAAAACTAAGGCCCGCAGGCGGCATGTGGCCCATTTGTCACATTAATTTGTTGCTTATTAGAGAAACACCTTTCTTTATTCATTATTTTTTTAATGTTGAAATTCCTTTTGCATGATAATAAATACATAATATCTAATTAATGGTATCTTATTTGCGACCTACCGTTCATTTTGAATTACTAATATGGCTTTTCAGCCAAAAAGACAGGCCGTATATGTGCATCTCAACTGATCACAAATGAAAGATAAAGTTCCTTTTTATAAACGAAGGTTGTGTTAAATAAACTTCAACGAAACTTTGTGAATAGTTTAAATATCGTAAAAATACGGATGAAAATACACTATAGAGTTTCAACAATATTCCAGTAGCTTCCATATCAACAGCTGATCGAATATTCCTTCTGTCTCGCTCTCTCTAATGAAACGGTAGGTATGATAGCACCGTTGACCTACATATTTCAAGTTCAACCCAGAAAAAAGTACGCGACAAGAACGCAACCTGATTTTGTAATAATACAAACAACAATGAAAGAAGAAAACGTTTATTGAAGAATGCAGTATATTATATTTGATAACCTGTTATGGTTTATTTTACTTTGTTATTGTCGGTGATATTTGAAAAACGCCATTTAAATTGACATCAGCTATTTTCAGTTTGTTTACAAAATTATTGACATGCGTAGAATCTTTAGTTTTGATACTAGCGCATGCGTACGACGCGCAATATCTGTCAGCTGTTTTCCAGCCGCCATGTTACAGACGTGAGCGCGCTGTCAAATTGCAAGGGTAGAAAATTCTTTGCCCTTTCAAAATGTACTTTTCCGGAACGTAATTAAAGTTCGATAACATTTCATAACACAACAAACCATGACGCTTAATACTTTACTATTTATTTCGCGTGTTATCCGCGACACAGATTATAGAGATGCAATAAATAATACCACGCCGAAACAGTTGTAAAATAAACCGCATTGCGGCAGTTTTGCATTACATACCTACCGGTAGATTGCTTTTTGAAACAATTATGTAATTTGGAGTTTTTAAATAGTAAATATACGGCTAATATGCAAACGAAAAATCTCGATTGTGTTCATTACTTGGAATTATTCAATGGAAACGAAAGGGTGAGTACATATTACTTTGTATTAATCGAAATAAGAGATTATTGTTGTTAGATATATTTTGAATTAAAAATAAACATGTTGACAAAATATGTTAAAATAATAATGTGTAATCTATAAATGCATGTTATACGATATACTTAATTAAAAAATAACATAAAAATTGCTTTGCCAGTCTTTCCACGGAGAATATTAGAAAAGTACATAAAATAAAGTGTTGATACCTACTTACAATGAAAACCCCGACCTATCGTTCTCGCATTCATTGTTTTCCCGCATCTAACTTTATTTTGTATATGCCATTAAAAATGACAAATCGGGGTTAAAGTGTTTAATCATTCCGTCAGTTCAGGAAAATAATTTTCCTTTTAGCTATTTAGCCACCTTTGGTTTCCAATCTTCGCGTAAATGGGCTACTTAGAAAAGAAATCTCAGTGCCCCTTAATTGAAACATAATACACACGTTTTTAAGTGGTAAAAATAGTTTCAGTATATCGCAAAATAATATAATAAGCAACAAAGAATCAAAATGTTTGCGCCACCCTTTGAATTAGTACCCGCCTCCTAGTTTAGAAACCTTTGCTTCTGAACTTAGTATTTTTTACGTGGAAAGATTAATCTTGGTTGAATAATCATTTACTTGATAGCATAGTATATGGTCTTTCAATTTAGCTTATTTCATTGAGCTGAGTTCAAAAGAAGTTGTTCTTCTGAAACTGCTTGTTACTCAGTCGCTCTATCACTCTTTTTCGGAGAGTGTAATGATACAATAATACACCTAAGACAGTACTAACGGTTAGATAATTGTTCTCGTTGTTTCCCGATTTAATGATCGGGTGGGAGGTAGGGAATTTAGACATCACAGCCAACTATCGAACCTCCAGGCCATGTCAACTTGGTAGCTAATAGGGCAAAATATACTACCGTCAGAAAATTTGCGGCGTCATACAGCGAACGAACGCATCATTACAGATAACGCTACGCCATTTTTTAAGCTAGGGATAATCAGCACACTGAAGAGTAAGCCGCTGAGTCTTGCGCAGCTGCTCCCGAGACAATCCCAGCACGAAAACTGAAATAATACACTTCACGTGGTTTGCCCCACGGGAAACGCCTGCTAATACCAGAACGTACTGCCGTGGCGGGTGGTGGTGTGGATGACAAAGCCATACATGCTTTCAAACTCAAATCTATAAATCAATTTATGAAGCTGTCCGTACTGGGATTTGTACCCGTGAACAATGAAACTATGGCACATGCCCTGCCCGACTCGAATAAAGTTATTTCGAATAACTATTTGACTGAATTACATAGAAATCCTTAGAATTATTTCAATTGAATAATCGCTTACACACTCATTTTGAGTTGGCGCGCACTCCAACACAAACTATTAAAATAAAAAATTTGAACTAATATACTTACATATTCAAAATCAATGTAGCTAGTTACATAGCATCGGCGTGCGGTGGACTTATCACTATCTCTATCGCACAATCTAATTTGGGTACGAGCAAAAAGGATACAAGAGCATGCGCCGCACCTCCACTTTTCATCCGAGCGAGAAAGAGATAAAGCCACCGCACGCGCCTGGTACCTAGTTTAAATAAATAGTAAATTAAACAAAAAAATAATAATTTTAAAATTGGAATAATAATTGTAGACAAATTAATCCTCTCGGCTTGTAGAAACATTTAATGAGATAAATAACCATTTTTTATAAAAAAAATATGATATTGATATTTGCAAAAAGAATTAAATAATGCCGCATATTTTTTGGCTTGGCCTGCTTAGTCTTTGGATTTTCCTCGCAGAAAAACCTTCGTTTTAGGGGAACATTTCTTGTGAAAATCGTATTTTTAAGTATCGGTGAATTATTTAAATTTCGGCATGTATTGATTTATTTGTACAGTATTGCAATCCTAACTACTATTATTTTTTGTCAGTTTTTATTTATTTTTGCAATATCCGTATAATATGAGTAATGATATAATACAAGGGTGCGCAACCTGCTGATCGCGAAACAAATTTTTGATACAATATGACACAGGTGTACGCAACCTTTTTGAGGTTGGGAGCTACTTTTTATCTTAATTTTCATGGCGATCGACTTTTAACAAGAATCGCATAAAAAATTTTGTTGATGATGAAGTTCTTTACTAGTGTAATTGCCGCATTGTAACAAGATCACAAAAACGGTACCTAGTTACTTGACTTTTAATCTGCTTCATCAACAGATTATCATAAATCAATTTGTTCTTAAGCCCAAGATATTATCTTTTCCAACCATGGTCCCCAATTTAAAATTTAAAATCATACTTCCAAAACTCCCAATCGTAATTGGGATCGAATTTTGTTTCGCGATCGACTGATTGCGCGCACACCCTTGACAATAACATAATATATACTCATACGTTGTTGCAATCTCTATATACGACAATTACTACATACATAACAACACGAATTTATAAAAAATAAAACGTTGTAATAAATTACCCTTTATCGAGGATGTCCGACAGCAAAAATAAAATTGATTATCTTATCATTATTATAACAGATGGCGTCATATATCTATGTTTTACACTCATGTGTTGCACTTTCGATTTTATGTCTCACTGATTGCGTATACAAGTTATTATGATAATATTAAAGGATTAACAGTATTTCATAATCTGAATTTCTCGCATACCAATTTCAGTGCTAATATTACTTATTTAATATCTCCTGCCCACGCGATACAGCTAGGGTTAGCGACATCGTAGAAAATTGAACGCGGTCAATTATTGTGGGAAAGTTTGTGATGCAGACATTAAATTGAAAGTGCACAATTTGTTGTCAAATTATTTATATTCTTTTTTTATTCTATATATTGTAAGTAACAGTTACAATGTTTGGCGTCGCTGGTATTTACTTGGTTAATGTATATTAGGTTTTTTGTAAGAAATAATCAATAAAAGACTTGTAGTTGAATTTTTGACTTACATTTTTACGGGTAAAGTTTACAAATATCGTTTTTTAATACGACTCTTCGGAATGGAAGCAGAATAAACACTGGCAAGCTGCGTCACCTAGGAATGTAAATCAGCGCGTGACTCGCCTGTAACAATTAAAATAACAATAATACTATTTTCAGCGGAGGGAAGCGAAATGAAGCGTTCTAAGGTGACAGCGCATATTCTGAAATTGTATGGCGTGTCAATATTTATATATTTCTTCGCTATTATTAACAAGGTTTCGTGTCAATTAAATAAATTTTAATACTATAATATTTATACTTCAATAAAATATCGCTACCCATCACTGTTAATTAATGAAGTCTTAAACACGTAATATGGAACATTAACGTATAAAACAGTCACGGTGAGGTTTCTTCATGCAAAAATAATTATTCTGTCACATAGATAAAATTTTGAAACGATAGCTTTACTTTGTATGACGGTCTCCAATGCATTTATCTTTATTTTTCGGGAATTCATTAATGCATAATTCCACCGCTTTTGTGTCGTTTCGTTTGTAATTGCGTGGTTTGTTTTTTTTTTCCAGAGGGTAGAGGTGTGGCAAGATGAGATTGGGTCGGGCGTGGAGGCGGATGGTGGCGGTCGGCGGAGCGCTCTCAGCTGCTGTCACGGCAGCCGCTCTTCTTCTTCATTGGGGCGTGCTCTGTACCAACTTACAGATATGGAGACACGTCAATCGAGTGGTTAGTTCAACCCGAAAGCCGCTATTTTTAACCTTGTCCGCTTTTAGTGTGAAGCATATGCCCTCGTAATGGAGGTATCTCAGCAGACGTTTTTCTACGAAAACTGCTTGTTACTCAGTTCCTCAACCTCTCTTTTTTTCGAAAAGAGTAGGGATAGAAGGATATGGATAGGAAAGCTGTAGTCACTCTAGTGGTTAGCTAATCGCTTTCGCCCCATTTTTAGGATCTTATAAGTGGGAGGGAATTTCAGGCATCGTAAAAATCCATGCCTGCAACAGAAATCCGTAAATCGATTGAAGAATCGATTTGTAAAAGTGTCCGAACTTGGGCTTCTTCGCCACTGCACCACGGACACATGATTAATTTAGTAAATCTTTACACCAAAAATATTAATTGAACATCGTCAAATAAAAATAACAAAACATCCATTTTCAATAGCAAACCTTCCATCATACACACGATCGCTATATTTACCTCTCCCTGCTATTGTCACATTTCGCCACAAAATATTTTAATCCGCATAAATTAAACCACAAGTTTAGTTTCCCTCCATGTCATAATTTGTAGTATATTCTAGTAATATTTCATTATTTCATTTGCTATGCATATCTGAACGGTTTTATTTAACCCTTTTAAGCGCGCGTCATGAATCATCACACTGTTTTAGACCTCCTCACCAACTTTTACGACGTGACGATATATTAAATGGTCAGTCTTTTAGGGCAACTATCTTAATATTTCTCATTATTATAGAATAGATATTTCCTAAAACACGATGATCATTGAAAATAGTTACTAGACTCTTCTTAGACAAGATATGTACATGTATGCGCTAATACAGAGATAAGAACCAACAATTTTTTTTGCAGCATTAATACGTTTTAAAAAAAAAAAATTATTAATGCCTAGTTAAGTAGATAAGATATCGTTAACACCTTAATTTACCACATTCTTTTTTCTTTATCAGTGCATAGAACACATGTCAGGTGAGGCACTCGGCAACCTGTGTGAACCCCTCTGTGTGGTAGAAGCGATGGAAGCCCTGGCTTGCCACTCTTCGACGGGACGCCGTGATGCCGTCTTCGGAGCTACGTACAACGGGAAACGGCTACTCTTCAAATCACCAGAAAGGACATCACTGCAAGAACCAGAGTTATTATACTGGATCGACGAAAAAAAGAACAGACACTATCCAACACATGAGCAGTTCAAGAATATGATAAAAGAACTGGTCACGGCGAAAATGAATATCACAATAACTGACGAAAAAGCTGATGAACTTAGCAGACTTCCGGAGAGTGAAGAATCTGATTCATCGCGAATAAGAGACGCCTCGAGAAGGGACACAGAAATGGACAACGTATGGGCGCTTCTCCAAGACTATGATTATTTACTAACCGTTCTGTTTTCAAGAGGTGGATTATTCCCTGAACGAGCTGGAACTTGTGGATCACTGTACGCGGTGGAGTACGCAGATCCGATTCGAGGTTCTTCTCCACTCTTTTCACTCGAAGATACCGAAGAAGAATGGGAGAGGCGTGCCCGACTAGCTATTTTAATATTAGATTTATTGGAGCGGCTAGATAGGGCACGATTACGTCTATGCGGAGTCGAGCTGGCTCATTTCGGATCAACAGGCGGTAAATTGAGATACTTGCAGCCGGGCGATGTCCGATCGAGAAGCTCTTCGTGTCCGGGCGGCGGTGTTGATAGCTTGCAGACGGTGTGCGAGCGGGTGTACCTGGGCTGGGCTGCGCAGGGCCGCGTGCTTTTGCCGGGATTGCTAGTGTCAAGGCGCGCGCCCGCTGCGCTCGCCGCTCTGTTGAGACGCTGTGCGGACCCGCTTGCCGCGCCGCTACCCCACACTCTCAGAAGAGCGCTCTATAACACGCTTCTCAAAAGACACTAAGTTTAACAACGTTTGTATTATCCTATTTCATAAATCGATTTAAATTCTTCCACAGTCAGTTGAGTACATTTTTATTATTCAGATCAAACACTGTATTTTTCGTTGCACATTTTTAAAAAACATAACTTTTTATTCAGCACTGTTTCTTGGCTTCCATTGTGCAATACTTCATTTAAGTACTATGATAATAGTGACATTTTAGCATACTTATTTTAAAAATACGTTTTTAATGATCTCAATTTGTAGAAAGAATTAGCTATCATTTTTAATGTTACCAATATAGCAACCCGATAATTTTACCAACATACTGTACACCATTCGCCAACCGTCAATATGATTTACTGTTACTTCCGATCCCACTGTTCATAAGTTACTAAAGGATTATAAAACTGTATTTAAATCGTTTTATCAGGTTACTTTTTAATTGTAAATACGTCACAACAAAAATAATACTCTACTTTGCACCTATGGGATATTGTTTTGTACTTTATCGATTCATTAATACTAGTAAGGACATTTTGAATTTTATCAGGGATTATTATTCTGGTAAAATATACGCTTCATAACTTAGCACTTTTTACTACACTGATATGCTTTGTGTATAATACACAGACAGTGTATTAGTAAGCATAGATCCCGTGATCCTAGATCCTAGAGCCGGAGTGCAAAGTTATAAAGTGACAACCCTACCTATATCAAAAATACGAAATAAAAGAATTTCGTAGATTGAAAATCCCACGTAATTATAAAATATGATGCAACGGAAAATAATTTCTTGTTGCTTGATTGAAAATTAATTATTGAAAGGCTTCGCACACCAAACATTTGAAGAGGGTATTAGAGATTTTTTCAGTGTCATTTTGTTTCAATTAAAACCTCTAAGTTTAAGTACACATATTGTAGTTTAAAGTAATCTCCAGATATTGTATAATATTTTACCCACTGTTGTATTGTTATTTTATTCAATCATTCAATAAGTAAAAAAAAATATCTAATGATTTAACTTGTAATCTCCCAATATAGCGAAATCAAAAAAAGATACCGGAATTGCAATCAGTTCTCTTGATATTATTTACTTTTTTTATTTTTTAAATTGATTGGAGGTCTCACATTTAGTACTTTTCACATCTAATAAGTGATGCGAGACCAGGAAATAACCCGGAAATAAACTCGCATGGGAAAATTGAAAAAGAATTGGAAAAAACAATTATAATATTAACGATAACTGTATCAAATTTTTAGCATTTGGTAACACTTTTTTTAAAAGCGTGGCATTTTTTACGGATGCCAATATTGTGTCCACAAATTTGAGGTTACGGTGAGTTATTAGCTCGATGATATAGATGGAAGTAAGGAACTTCATTCAATATCGGATCACCTATGACATCTATGCACACCTATGAAGCCAACACAAAATATTTACGGAAACGTTTCTGTTTTTATGTATAAAGTTAATCTCGGTGAGACATACATATTTATATGTGCATCTATATATATATATGTTGTTACAACATATATATTTATATATATATGTTGAAAAAAAGCATTTAATTCCAAATTCACCGAGTTTTTTCCAGCCATTTCAAAATTCCTCGGCTTTTTGTAACACTACATCTAACGTACAACAAAAAAACGTTATATTAGCGGTCATTAGTAATAAGTAATTCCTCTAACTAACGGTTTTTAGCCATTTAAATTAAAAATATATTCGTAATATAATATTGGTCACAAACTTAATTTTCCCAATTCAGTAATTCAGGAAGTTGCACTGACTCATTGACGAATCTCCGACTATTGCGACATTGCCTACAGTTTATAATTATTGTGTTTGATTTTGACGATTTTTTAATTATATAAATGTACCTAACTTAACCTAACATAAAACTGTCAATATTTAATTTATATTGTGTTAGGTCATGGTGTAATACTTCTTGCACTATGATTTTAGGTTAGGTTGCATCACATTACTACGCATTACCAAGATAAATTTTGCGAACATGTTCATAAAATCAATTTAAAATTCGAATATACGACAGCCTAAATTTAATACAGTACAGCCAGTATGTAATACATAATAATTATAGAAGATCATTCACAGTTGCCAATAACAGTGATTGTAAATTTGGAATATATAGAATAGAAGGTTATTTAGGTATATTAACAATAATTATAGATAAATATCGTTTAATTTATTATACTGTATTATAATAATATGACACTTAATACAAATAAAACGTTATGCCCAAAGAAAGAATGTGATAGTTTGCCTACTGCGCTAGAAAGCAGATAACATATTTACGAATTTCTAACATTTAAAGTTTAAATTAGGCAATAGGGTCGTCCATAAGTTAATTAGATCACATGATTTAGAGCATGTTTCAAACTCATTTTTCATTTTTGAAATATGAAATATTCTATTCTTCAGACAAAATGAGTTTAATATTTTGTTTGATATGTGATACAGATTCACCCCCTTCCCCCCCCCCCATATTTATAAGAGCCCTCTAGAGCAGTGTCTGCCAAAATGTGTGCCGCGAAAGAAGAATACAAATTATAACTGTGGACCAGACAAGTTGAAAATTCAAACCGTGTCATATGTGGATGAAGTCAGTGCTCGGCGATGTTGGTGCGATTTGAAACGATATATCACGAAAAGAGGCGAAGCGGTAACGCTGTTCTACGTGCAACCGCTCCGCTCAAAATTTCTAATGCAAAACACATGTTCTTCCTACACCACCTCGCTAGCTTCGCGTAAAAATATCAAACCAACTGATCGCGTTGTTGAAAAGGCGCGCTGCATCTTTTCGTCATCTCACATGTACGACACTCCCATTGGCGGAGAATGATTGATATTTTCGAGCTACGCCAGACTTTGTCCACGTAAGACGGTTTGTTACTGCTTCCCAGGTGTAGAAGTTTCCAACAAAATTATTTTTTTTTTCAGAAGTGCAGAGAGCATTAGAAATTATTTCCACAGCACGCTGTATTTTTCATCACTTGATTATAAAATGTAACAGTTGTTCATCAATCCTTTCACAAGATTCTACGGCACACACCTGATGTTAACATAGTAGGAAATTTCAATAGTTATAAAAGAATGACCCAGTGCACCAAGCTTTATTTTTTTTCATTTGATGTTAGCATTTTGGAATTCAATTTGGAGTCAATATTCTCGATTGCTTAATACAGCAATTAAATCTCTGCTGCCGTTTGGATCGTCATAACTTTGCGAATTTGGTTTTTCATAGCTCATGGAAATGACAAAAAAAACTACAGCGGTTACAGATAGGAGATGAGGAGCTATGTGATTGCTTAATCTGATTTAGAGCCACATTATGACACATTTTTTTCTAAAAATCAATTGCATCTTTCTCAATAATATATTTTTTACCACCATTGTTATTTAGTGCGCTCCACCTCAAGTCTACCTTCCCCAGTGTGCCATTAAGAAAAAAGTTTAGCAGACACTGCTCTAAGGATATTGCATTGTACATATAATCAGTCCAGTATGGCAATTTAATAATTCTTCCTTACAAACATAATTCAGAGATTAATAAATTTGTTGAAAAAATAGAGCTTAATACTAGATCTCTTTTAGTCAATTATGGTGCATATTAGTAGGTTTAGATTATTATATTGGTACATAAATTAGTTATTTAGTAATATTCCATAAAAATATGTATATTTCAATCAATTTTTATATTATTATCTTCCCAATTAAGCATGCTACTTATAACCAAAGTAGATATAACATAGATATTTTCGTCGCCAGAAGCAAGCAAAAAACAAAAATAATTTATTTGAATTGAAAGATTTTTTAAATTTAAATCATACTTGAACTCACATCTTCAATTTTCCTATAAAAATTATACCTTATTATTTATATACCATACAATTTCACTCTTATAAAAGAGCCTGTAGCTCAGTTCGTAGGACGGCCATTTATTTATTAATATCACAAGTCTTCCTATTTTCTGTACTTATACCACCAACACGAATTTTCAGCTAACTGTGTTGATTTGTAAACACCATCCACATTGTAAATATTTAAGCTTTCACGGTAGACTATTATTTTTTTAAGAAATTTATTTATCTTAAATAATGCACACTATTTAATTTTGAAAAATAGAATAAGCATCAACAGAAATAGATAGATTAATATCATCGAATCTGTTACTTAATTTTTGTGTTTAAATATTTTACATATTTTTTCATTAACAGATGTCGCCGTCTTTAATTCTGAGCCTATACAACCATTCTTAATTACACAGAGCATTTATTGTCTATTTACATAATATATTTTATAGCAATAGTATTCTTTTGAACCTTTACAGCCAATCCAGGTATTTTTAAAAATCCTCATATATGCAATATACAATTATTACTTAGTAAATTAAATCGGAGTGCACGACACATACAAATTCAAAAATAAATTGGAGATTTGGTATATCTCATCACAAAAAAATAACAAGAATTAAATAATTCCTTTATTAAATATCTGTTTT
Source organism: Himalopsyche phryganea (assembly GCA_022494535.1). Lineage (NCBI taxonomy): Eukaryota > Metazoa > Arthropoda > Insecta > Trichoptera > Rhyacophilidae > Himalopsyche > Himalopsyche phryganea. Next base: position 484,222 of record JAGVSL010000061.1, on the reverse strand, counting down.
CTCACACATTCAGCTATAAAAAGAAAAATATAGTAAATGTCAGTATATTGTTTAAAACTGCAAATTTTAAAAAGCAAACCAAAAATACATTTAATTGTAAATGTGTGATACTATTGTGAAAAAATCACTGACCAAATTTGGTTGTTAATTTCTAGTGGCTTAAATTAAAAATTGAAATGGATTCAAATAATTTAATCATGTAACAATAAAGGTTGTTTATAATATAGACTGATTTGTGGTTGGAATAGAACCCATTAAACGATACTCTAGAAATCTTTTTCATACCGTAGTACAATTATTTATAATATATCATTTTGTCGAGAATAAGTTTAGGAAAATCTTTGAAAAATTAATATTTAGTACTTAGCTAATTTAAACATCTGCGATAACAGACACACAGTATATTATTGTTAAATTTAATACTCTTCCAACTAGTTGATAGTTTTATTCATTCATATTAATAAAATAAATTTTGTGATAATTAAACGCTGTTTTCTTAATAAATATCTCAACAACGAACTCAAAGGAATATGTAAGGTAAGTAATTACGCATTGAAAATAAGATTAAGTCAACTATTTGTTTTCATCAGCACTGTGGAAATGCTTAAAAGGTGATTACTGTAAAATTGTCTAAACCAATATATAATTGTTGTTGCCCACTATCTTTCATACTTTCTCAGTGCAACTCTCATGTCAAGGCTGCTGGATAGCGTGACTTATAATAATACATATTTTATCACTAAATTATCGATTAATTGTGCAGTGACATCTACAAAAATACAGCGGAAATAACGAAATTGCAGATTCCTATTTCGTTTCAATTGATAAAATTTTCCTATGTGTAATTTTCAACTGCGGTTTGTTTTCATTGTTTTCGTTAGAAAAAAAATAATTCGATAAAGGCCTCAAAAACTTAGCACATTAAGTAAGCTTGGTAACGGTTTTCCTCGTCGATTAGGGATCTTCAACCAATAAAAATACGAACTTTATAAATTTAGTTTAATTATCTTGATTGTTTATAATATTCAAATTTTTGTTATTATTATATTAGCAAAATATTTTAGTAAAGTTAGTACCTGCCTTTTGCAAACTTATCATGACAAACAACTCCAAAAACTGATCGTATTTTGGTAATTTCTTAAAGAAATCTCACTTTCCAATAATTTTAAGCTAGCATATAAAGCAGTCATTCAATGGAACCCGAGGGACATTAAGCAGCCTTAGGGTGTCCCAAAACTCGCTGGATTGACGAACTTGTCAGGTTCGGTGGAAGGACTTGGCGGCGCAAAGCTAGGGACCTGGGTGGAGATTGGAGAGAGCTGGGGGAGGCCTTCATCCAGAAGTGGATCGACCCCGGCTGAAAATGATGAAGATAATGCTGTTTTAAAACTTTTTCAGTCGTTCATTTAATATTATGTCAGAAAGCCGAAAATTAAAAAAAAAACTATTTTTTACCATAATTAACTTTTGTAACTATTTTAAATAAATAAAAAAAACGATTTAAAACTACTAACGCGCTTTTTTCACGGTATTTATTGGAATTTATACCTATCACATACAAAAAGAGACTTGGGTGTATGTACTTTCAATTCGGCACCCGATTTATCTTGATATATTTCCGAATCGGCTAGGGCTGGGGTTCTTAACTCTGTGCCCGCGGTCACATGTGCACCCCCGAAACTAGTTTCATGCACCCGAATGATTGTTGAAAATAATGTTGGCCTAAAATTATTTATTACGCATTTTATGCAGTAATTTCAAAGTAGATTCCAGCAATTTATTATTATCGATCCAGTGGCTACATTTTTTGTTAACCCTTTTAGTACACACATTATAGTATTATTACTGAAATGACTAAATCCATAGCGAAAATTCTTTTCAAGAAATATCAAAATTTGAAGAGATTTTAAAATGAGTCATATTAAAATATCACGGTCCGAATACAAACTTGTGGAAGTACCCTCTTTGAAAAAAGTAGCTTACAAAATTAAATCCTGTTATGGTTTCACATATGCGAATCTTTATTTTTCACCATGAATCAAAATGAAATCAAAAACCAAATCTCGACTTACCAACACCAACCTTGATGATTTTTTACGATTGAGGTTATCATCTTACTCTCCCAACTTTGAGAAATTAGTAAGTGAAATGCAACATCAAAGCTCGCACTCATTATTGTGCTTTGTTATTTTGAATAGGCATATTTTTTTACTCTTCATTTTATTGTATATTTATTTTTTATATGAAACTGTATGGGTTTTTATACTTCTTTTATAAATGCCCTCACATGCAAATAAATGTAAATAAACGTAAAATTAACTGATTTATAATAATTTAGTTTTTTTTATAATTTATAAGTACTTAAATCTTGTTTTTTTTTATACATTCAATGTGCGCCCGCCTCTATTATCTTAAATCTCAAATGCGCCCGCTACCGCAATAAGGTTAAGAGCCCCTGGGCTAGGGCTAGGAATATCAATATTTCGCTAATTTAAATCTCCCGTCACATAACTTAATATGTCTTGCACTATAACTCGTCCTCACGTTTTTTTTTATGATTGTATTATTTATTATTGGGTGTGTTCAAAATGACACACTAATAAATTATGGAATATATTTCAAAGATAGTTACAATAATTGTGGATTATAAAGATAGTTATGTAGGATAATTTGAAAATTTATAAAGTAATGGGTACTCAGCCACCAGTGTCACCACCATCAAGAAACCTCACCTTCACCATTATCATTCATCGTCATCATCAGCATATTTTTTTCTTTCATTGCTGGTTTGTATTATTTGTTTTATTTTTAAAAACTAAACCTGAAGTTGCTTTATTTTTGTACCACATTAGACAACAGCACACAATTTTAAAAACCTAGGGTTCGCAACTTTTTTTGCTCTATTCCCCCTTTCACCAATTGTCAAAAAAATAATCCCAAATATAGTATTGCGTAAATATAGTATTGAAAATCTTTCATAAACGGCAGCAGTTGCCTCGCTGGAACTCTAAAATTCACCCCTACGAGGGAATTTCTCAAATGAGAACGCCTTAGATGAAAAGGATAAGTGGAGCTGCTACACGTTCTCGCTCAATAAAGAAACCAAGCAAGAAGGGAGCGATCATTTATTTTCGTCAGTGTATCCTTGTTCTTCTGCATTACATGAAATTACAGTTGGGAAGGGGGTATAGAATAACTTTGTTACGTTAATGGGACGTTAGCTTAAATATGACTAAGAAAAATTAGTTTACACCGTTTACAGCATTAAGACATATTATACATAGTAAGATGACTCTATTATTATAGCTCTGAGTTTATATGCTTCTTCTATAATACATAACAGAGTAGTTTAGCCGTGTACATAATCAAACACCTCATAAAAAATCTTTTAATATGCTCTAACTTTAACAAACTATACAGAACGACAACAATACAATAATCTGCGTTAATAGCTACGTTATCTGTAATCGATAGCTATTTACTTTAATGTAAATAGACAATAAAATAATGCAAATGTATGTTCATAAAAGGGCTGATCAAACGATGCCGATATTGCAGGTAAATAAAAGCATTACACTATTAAATAAAAATATATTTCCTATATAAAAACTTGTTATTATATGAACGAACTACGACACATTTATGACACAAGGATATTCAAATGAAATAAGATTTTTTGTTAAAAGCAGGTCTACAATACACTTTTCTTGTAGAAAAATGTAAAGTTTTTGCGAAAATTTTAAGCCATAGTGCATATCGACGGTGTTTTGACCAATTGATGTCACCTTCAAAAAATACGAAAATTAGTTAATGAGTTGATCTCATTTTTAAGACAACAGAGCAGGTCTAGGCCAAATGATGTAAATTAGAAAAATAAACTGACCACTTTTTGGAAGGGAAAATCATTTTACATTAGTTTTAGATTTAAAAATTCTGACCCCCCACTTGATGTAAGCCACTATTATGTCGACACTCCCTAAGTATAATCCCGTATAGGCAAACATGAGAATTTACAGGAGTGCATCTCAAAGATTCATAACACAACTCACCATATAATGTTTTCGATAAAACAGTTTTTACTCTCTCCTGAACGATTTCAATTTTGAGTGTTACATCAATTGACCAAAACACCGTCGAATTATTATCCTAAGAGATAGATATTAGAGATCTGCACGGGTCTAAATTTTATAGAATTACTCGATCCGAGCACGACGTCTTTAGCCTAGCCTGGACCGCGCCCGAGTCTCAATACCTCACTTGTTACCAAAACCCGACCCGAAGTCCAGATTTCTTTTTCTCAACCCGAAAAAGGCCCGTTTTTTTTCAATGTTGAACTTCATTTTTTACGAATCAATTTTATTTATTAATAATGAATTATCTGGCACAACAAGCTGTCAACCATCTAAACCTATTGGAAAGCAGATACTGACTAATCACACTGATTTATAAAAAATACAAGAACTAGTAACATATAAATTTGTCATTAATAAATAAAGCAAGCATTGTTTTAGATTCATCAGTTTCCCGAAGAAAATTTGATGACGCCATACTTTTCAAACAATAGGTGCTATTGTTTCCTTCTTTTCGTCGATATTAAAAACAAAATAATGTTAAATAAATAATTTAAGCATAAAAGTTTTGTTAAGCGATTAAGCATTAAAGTCCGAAATATTTTTCTGAAAATTAAATTCTTTACCGGGTCTGTCCCGATCTCGAATCCGAATGGTCTTCACCCAGCCGAACCCAGACCAGGTAGGAGCACGCGGGCTCTAATAAATATAGACAACAATCAAATTAATTGTATGTGTTATTATTCGCTCTATCTGTAACGGTACATTTACGTTGCGTTACATGCAATTATTTTTTATATTTTATTGTTTCTTGTATTTCAGGAGACATTTCTATAGATGTTAATCAGTGATAAAAAGATAGTCGGGTTCGTGGTGCAGTGATCAACGTTGTTTACTCCGATTACAGATCTCATGGGCTCGAATCCTAGTTCATACAGCTCTCATAAATTGATTAATCAATTTTTGTTTGAAGACATGGATATTTGTGATGTCTAAAATTCTCTCCCACCTATCCGATCCTAAAAACGGTACGTAACGAGCAACCACTTGGCCTGTCCTAGCCCTATACTTCTATCACTACTCTCTTCGAAAAAAGAGAGGTTGTAACAACTGTAATATTTTCTATGGATTCGACGGGAACTTTGTGGAAGTTCATTTTTAATATAAAATTAAAATTGATAACTTAGTTATTCCACTCGTTTTTTCACTTAAGTGACGCATTTTGCCTCTTTAAGAAACATCTTCAGACAAAATGTATCGCAAGGTTATTTATGTCAAAGGTAAATAATGAAATCGTTCTTTACCTTTGAAAAAAATTACCTTGCGATATGGTTAGTCTGAAGATCGTTCTTAAAGAAACGAAACGCGTCACGTCAGTGATTAAAACCGGTGGAATAACTAAGTTATCAATTTTAATTTTATATGAGTAGCAACCAATTCGTAGAACAACTTCTGTTGAGATACCTTCATTATGAGGCTATATTTGTGAGACGGTAGGAATTTTGTCAAAAAACCGTGTCCCGCGTGATTCAAAATTGTGGGTTTAGTGGTCCGTGAAATATGAACGGTCGTCGACCACTAACCGTTGGGCTAAATAAAGGATTCTATCGAAACTTCATTATTACATTATGACGTACATCTGGCAATGTGGCAATATATATTTGAAATAAAATAGTTAGGAATACAAGTCAGTGTGACTAAGCAAAATTGAAGACGCTTTTCATATTAAGCGTGATTCTGCATGACTTTCTGAAAAGTCATCCTATTTAATCGTATATTATAACAAACATCATTGCGTGAGTTGTAGGGGTGGATTCATAAGGGTAGCTTACCCCCCAGGTGTCGGGAATACATTATCTTTTAATCACCTAAAAGGTGTTAACTCCCATTTCTTAATGTAAAGAAATTACGCGTTTAAAAATGTATAGTATTTATTCCATATTTATATATTACTAGTGAGTACCCGGCATGCGTTGCAATGCCACTCAAAGAAAGAAAGGGTTTGTGTTTTAATTCTGTTTATTGAACTGCTTTTGGATTAGAGGTCTGCACAGGCCGAAATATCATAGACTTACCCGGTTCGAGCCCATCATCTTCAGGTCTGGCCCGACCCGAACCCGAGTGTCAATATCACACATATTTTTGTTTTTCGTCTGGTGCGTACACGAATAAATCAGAAGGTTTTTCCTAGATGTCGCTGTGTGTACGTATTTGATTCTTTTTTTCAATGTTAGATTTTCATTTTTTTCAGAACCCTTCACGCCCACAACCCTGCACAACAACTCACCAAAGTTTCATCGAAATCGTATGAATGGTAAAGGAACGCGTAAAGGACAAACAAACATTTATTTTATATAATATTTCCCGGCATGATCACAATAAGTCCTTCCTGAAAGTTTCGTCGCGATCGGTTGAGTAGTTTAGGAGCCTATAAGATCCGGACAAACCAACAAACCAACAAACAGACATTCATTTTTTATATATATAGATGATGAAGATCGGTTTCGCTCGACGAAAAAGAATGTTTGATTTGTTGAATAAAAGTTTCATATTTTTAGACACCAATATCTTTAATGAGAAGAAATATAAAATATTTTTATAATACACGAGTACCCGACATGCGTTGCAATGCCACTCAAAGAAATTATTTGTGCCTTAATTCTGTTTATTAAAGTGCTTTTGGATACACAATATTTTTTGTTTTCCGTCTGTTTGTACAAAGATTCATCGAAATTACGATTTGAATGATATAGGAATGTATAAGGGACAAACAAACAAACATTCATTGATATATATATATATATATATATATATAGATACATGTTCGTGTAATATAGCTAAATAGATTCTCGAAAACGTCTCAGTGGATTAAGGCATTCATTTAAATATTATTCAATAACCATTCACTGCAAGTCGGATCGTGGTACAGTGGTCAACGTCGTTGGCTACGGTTACGGATGTCTCAAGTGCCGGTACGGACAGTTTTATAAAAATTCCCTCCCACCCATCCGATCATACAAAATGGGGTGTAGCGGGAGCGATAAGCTAGCCACAAGTCTTGTCCTCGCCCTATCCTTCTGTCCCTACTCTTTTCGAAAAAGGGAGGTTGAGCAAATAAGCTGAGTAACAAGCAGATCTCGTAGAAAACTTCTGTTGAGATACCTCCATTAGGAGGCCATATTGGGAGCGGACATAATAAAAAAAATACTACATGTTTGAGCAACATTTTTGAGGTTGTAAGCTACTTTTAATCCTAATTTTCAAGGTGACTTACGTCTAATAAGAATCGTGTAAGAAATCTTCATGATGCTTTTTTTTAGATCTTAAACTTTACTAGTGAACTTGCCTGAAATCCTTTGTCAAACAAGATCACAAATATCAAGAGTATCTCGTTACTTTGACCATCAATCCGCTTCATTAACCAAATGAAAGAATATACAAAGATATACAACAAATCTTTTTTCTAAATTTAGCGTTCCATTTAAAACTTGCTAATAGTTATGCATGTATGATAAAAACTTAAAAAAACATTTTACAGTTGCTCTTCTCACTGTCTCGAAACCTTTTCACTTACCCCTAAACGTATAACAGAAATTTTAAAAGATAAAACACAATTTGTTTGTACTACTTCCACATGTTTACGAGTTTCGCTGATCACGAGCATTATCAACTGATTCATAAGTAGAACAAAAAAATTGTGTTTTATTTTTTAAAATATGATGCCTTTCCACCAAGAATTGACAGTTGACACCTTAAAAGTGATTGGTATAACAGAAAATATTATTATGATGATTCTAATTTTATTCACTATAAATCTAATTCCATTTATTATAAAGATAAAGTTATTTATAAGCCACACCTACACAACAACGAAACATATACAGTAGTCAATATGCTGCCAATTAATTCAAAATAATTATTTACTCAGAGATTCAGCTTAAGATATAAAAAAAATAATCAAAATCCGTCCAAACCAAAATGACTCTTGGCACAAAGATGACAAATATTATTTTATACATTATTTAGCCGAAAAAACTTGACGAAATAAAATATTTGATTCGTTTTTTCGATGCAATTTCCTGTAGTTTATTTATCAGTGCTGATATTTAATGATAATTAAATGCACAATAATCGCAAGATCAAATTTAGATATAGGCTATAATTAGTAGAGAATTATCAGTAAATATTAAAGATATTTTCGCAGTCAAATTAATGTCGACAGAGGTGCATCTATTTACTATTTTATACAACATAATAATTGAAAAATACAATCAATCAAAAACAAATGAAATAGCAAAAATTACATCGGAAATAATTTCCATATAGGGTGGTTGTTCCTAAAGTCAGCCGTCGCCACTATACGGCCTTTTGAGCTTAAAACTTAAATAATAGTGGATACATTTAAAAAAACAGATTTTTTTAAATTCGTGTATGTAGTATTGCCACTTGCCAATGTATATCTGCACTATACTGACCTATAAGCACATTAAATTTTTACTTCGCAAGTTTCGAAAAATTCATGTTGCATGGGGATCGCAAACAAAATATACTTTTTATTGTCGTGTGTCATATGTTTTTTATTGGATTTTGGGGGCCGACCACTGGGACAATTGGCATTTTTTTGTAAACTTCTATTATTTATACTTGGTACAATATTAACTGTTTTATTTTAAGTTGGTTACATTGCTTAATTCCTGATTAACGGAATAACAGCGAAAAAAATATGTATTTATCATTCATTGACTCAAAATCCCTTTTGAAAGTACACCTGTCGCTTAATTGGCTGAGCACCGGCAAAACGGCCCTATATATGTTCAGTTGAAATATTGAGATCTGAAAATTGTGCTTGCGATTCGGGCTTTCAATTTCGGGATCCCGTTCAATTAATCAATCTCGTAATTGTCTAAAAATCGTTCCCGGGTTTTCGATATTTACTGTTAATGTCAAAAAATAATTCATATTTTAAATTAAATACTTCTTGATTTACTACGGCTATACCTCGATTTATTTGTGTACATACTTTTTTATAATACCAATATGATTAATATATCGAAGGTGTTTTGGCCAATTGATGTAACCCTCAAAAAATACGAATATGCGTTAATGATTGGATCTAATTTTAAAGACGACAGAGTAGGTCTCGACCAAATGATGTAAATTAGAAAAATAAATTGACCACTTTTTGGAAGGGAATCATCATTTTACATTGGTTTTAGGTTTAAAAATTCTGACCCTGCCTACGTATAATCAATAACCTATCCGCAAACATGAGAATTTACAGGAGTGCATGTTAAAAATTCGTAACGCAACTCACCATATACTGTTTTCGATAAAAACAGTTTTTACTCTCTCCTGAACAATTTCAATTTTGAGGGTTGATGTATCAATTGGCCAAATCACCATCGATATGCATTTTGATCTTCCAACAGTAAACAGGAGCGGAAAATTTTGACAAAAAAATCAATTGCAATTATTATATACATATGAAATATTTTCAAGAAATAAAAAAAACATTCCCATGCCAAAGAGAAATATAAAATAATATATTCATTAAAATTGAAGCAATAATGAACACAAATTTACTTTTAAATATAGTAATATTTTCGATGGATTCTGGGGTAACTTTCTGAAAAATATAAAATTAAAATTGGTTACTCAGGATTTTCACCTAAAAACACTAGTAATTAATTTGTAATTAGTACTTTTCTTGCTTATCTCTTACCACCTCCCCACGTTAAGTAGAATGAAACAAACCCACTTACCCTTAATTTTTAATTTAAGGATTAGAATCATTGTGTACCTTGGAAATAAAATATAACCTTGCGAAATAGTCAGTTGGAAGATGCTTCTTAAAGAAGCGAAACGCGTTACACTAATAACAAAGCCAGTGGAATAACTATGTTATCAATTATAATTTTATGCACAAAATTCTCTTTTTACACGGATTTTTTTGGACGGATTCGAAATTACACGGTCCACGAAAAGAAAAAAAGCACATATTGCACTGCACCCGTGAAATTATTACACGTTATGAAGAATCATATAAAGAACTTAAAAAAATGAATCACAGCATCTGATAACCAAATTTTTATTTAAAATCAATGAAACAGAAACGGAAATTTTTTTTATCAAAATTTCTAGTGGTGAGAGTGATTTTTCGCCACAAAAAAGAGACAGAAAACGACACGTTTATTATCTAGTAATGGTGCTGAATGACTAAATAATTATGTTGTATAATATACAATGTTACATATAATTTTTAAATAATACATAATACCAAATTTGAGTTATTGAGATTTTGTACACTTCCATGCATTTTGTCACCAACGACCCGGGTTTCGCCTTTCGGCATTTTCAGGCATTCGAGCGCACGAATGAACTCGAACTGACAGACAGTAAACAGTGTCTAACGTTTATATAGAAGATACAAATACGATAAATATTATTTACGAGATAAAATATTATAAGTCTAGGATCCACACTGATGCCTGAGTTAAAATTTCGAGAATCACCTTAATCCTTATTTTGTAAACAACGCATTAACAGGGTAGCGAATTGCCGCTTTCCAACTAATATTAGAATTACCAGTGATTTTACAATTGCTCGAATGCCTGAAGATGCCAAAAGGCGAAACCCGGGTCGTTAGTGACAAAATACATGGAAGTTTACAAAATCTCAATAACTCAAATTTGATATTGAAATTCCATCAAGCACCCTCAGTCGATCTCTTAAATTAATACATAATATGAAAAATTAACGTTTTTTTATTTCGTATTATTAGTTGGAACCTATCTACCATTTTTATATGAACACCTTATCTTTTTTTGCACGGTAGTCTTTGGAACGTATCCCCCGTGCAAAAAGAGAATTTGGTGTATTAAAATATATTATTTAAACATGAAATTACGCTTAATAACCGATGCCAGGATTGAAGAATTATGAATCCCTGGATCATAAAAAGGGTTCGGGATTGAGCGCCCTACTTGTGATGTCTTCTCTGAACTATTTGATACCAGCTGACATAATATTGGAAATTAGTTGTAAGTAATATCATTTTTATTATTTAATTTACGAGAAAATTATTGCGTTGAGTCACAGAACTATCTGAAATCGCAATAAACCTCAATAGGTAGATATTTATTTACTTCACTTCAAGGTTCTGATTTGACCGAATTACCGCGTCATTGATTTTTATTAAACCATATCGTCTAAAATAATAATACAGAAATAAAATCCAAATAAATTTAAAAACGTCGTCTACATTCTACAAAAATGGAATGATATTAAAAAATTTTATTCAACCGATTCTTTCCCTAGACTTCATACTGAAGATCCTTCTCCGAAAGAGGGAACATGTGACACATCAAGAAACACAACCAGAGGAAAAGAACAAAGATATCAATTATAATATTTTATAATACAAAAGAATTATGTTAAGAAGAGTAAGCTGTTGTTATTTTTAAATCCAACGTGAATCTATTAAGGTAATGTCAATCATGAATAAGTATATTCAGGCCATTTGTTTAACAAAAAGGTGCTGGAACTCACTTCTTGACCAACTTTTTACCAGGGACTCGAACCGGAACCGAACCGAAAACCGGAAAAAACTGTTATTTTTGCCGAAACGAAAACCGAAACCGAAACGATATTTATTTCGGTTTTTTTTCGATTTACGACAAAAGTTTTCACTGATAACCAGATTAAATTAATAAATTATATCCAAAAAAAAATTAATTCATAAGTTGCATCAAATCCAAAGTAATTAATAAATTGCCAGTGGTAAGTTAAAATTTAACATTTAATGATAAGATAAATTTTAGATTTAATGATTAGATACATTATTATCTATCACAAAAAAGGTTGATTTAATATGATGAAAATGTCATAGATTGGCTATCAAAAGTTCCCGATTCAAACACTTGTGAACGGAAAAGCAAAAATAAATACACCCATACCTATAAAAATAACTTCTAGAATAAAACAAACTACTAGATTCATTCTATTATGTTGTCGTACTTTTGTTCCTATAATCAGGGCCCGGTGAAAAGTTGGCAAGCGTAGAGAAAGTCAATTAAGCATCAATTGAAAAATGTATTTTGTCTGCTTTTTAGCTACATCAGAATCCGCCCTCTATTCCGCAGTGCACCAGTGGCAAGCTGCACACGCTAAGACATACTCTTCTTTGACATTTTGATTATGTATGTATGAACAGAGGTATAGACGGTGTGGATGTATTTACATTAACTTGCTAATATTTAAATACGAGCTGAGCCGATATTATTTTTTACCGAAATGGAACGGAAAAAATAACGGTTCGGGTACCTGCTTTTTACTTAAGAAAATAATATGTTCTTTATTATAGTTAAATTTATTTTCTTCTTATTCTTAATCGTATTCCTCGCGTGTGAGGGTCGTGACCTCCGCCTACCGAAACAAATCAATTTCCTTTGAATTATTAAAAATACCGAGAAAAGGGTGCCGGAACGCCATTCCACCGAGTTACATGACAAAAAAACCCTGAATATATCTATATTATATTCTGTTTGTTCCACGATAACATACCTAGGATTGTTATGGTTTTATTTATAAATCTTTTTATCTATTTCCGATCAGTGTGTGATCGATCGCTTCAAATATGGTTGGATTATCGTGATTGTACATATTCTAGAATAATATAAGGCGACTCTATGTTTCATGTCATCGCCACTAGATACCAGCGGCACCGTCAAATTTTGACATTACAATCTGAAGTCGATCAGTCGCTGAAAACATTTCAACTTGGGTGGTAAAGTAATCGAAAGCGAAAATGAGTGTGCAACATTTGGCTAAAGGTAGGATAGCAAATAATTATAACATAGGTATAAAGTTATTTGATTTAACTGCTCTCTGGTTTCATTTATGATACACAGACAAGTTTTAAAAAAACATTCTAAATTTGAATACTTCCCGCTGTATTCGACGTTTATAAATTGTGATTTATCCAGTATCGATTCAATAAATTGAATCTCTTTCGGAAATTATTTTTAGCTTTTATTGTTTTGTTATTCAGAAATAACATATTTTCTTCATAATTATTGACTCGTTCATAACAGGTTTTTGTGACTTTCAATCCACTGACGTTTACCGGCAGTTTTTTATACACACACATCGCCGAACAATTAATTGTATTGAGACCTGGACATTCTAATATTCTCAATAAATCGATACCATAATATTGTCGATATCTAATATCTTCTTCGTTCTCAGATATATCAGTCAATATTCTTGTTTAATGTAACATGTCGGTGTTTGCTATTTCTTTATTATGATGTATTATAATATCTACTAAGACAAATTATATGATTTGTCCTTGAGATTTGGGCATAGAAAAAATAACTAATGATTGTAAGTTTAGTATCGATTTTATTCAAACTACTAGCTGTTAGTCATAATAAAAATACTTTTATAATCATTCCTATTGATGAATATTTGATTGTTTCCTTACTGTAGTGAAATAAAATAATAATTTTCACAACTCAAGGGTCTCGCGAATATCAAAGAATGAAATATTTTTTTTATATTTCGTTGTTACAACGCTTATTTCGATGAAATAAATCCGAAAAACCGCCGAAAACTACACGCCATTTCTATTCTATTTGCGTACCTATTCAATGTTCGTGAATTTTACAAAATATTAAGTAAAAAGCAGAGAAAATTATTATTATATTACCCTTTAATTATACCTGCGGACCAAATCGTTCTAAAATAAAACTTTAATATTCACCACTCAATTCATATAATGACTTTATTTTTAAATATTTACCTCTTAATTTCAGACTAGGCAAAAAATATACTCACCTATCTTTCATATCTACCTATTATCAGGAATTAGTAATAATTGATATATATTTAAATCATTGCTGGAATTTTTTTATCATTTCAATCAACTATTTACCTGCAAAAACTTGTAAGTATAATATCACTCGTTAAATCAGTTGATAAACATTGAACAAACCATGTTATTCTAATCATAAGTAATAAACAACTTAATTATAACATCAAATCAAGTCGAGATACCAGTAATGAATGAGTCATTATTTATTAGTACATATAAAAATCAATTTTGAATTGTCATTAGAGAAAAAATATTTACATGACTGAAGTTGTAACCTGGATACTAACTAAATCTTGAAATAGACTTCATTGTATTTGTTCTGGAAATACCAGTAATTTTATTAAAACAATGCAAAATACAGATGATTAAAAAATGCATTGCTTATGAATAAAAACTTGAAAAAGTGAATCTATTTAAATAATTACAATTTAAACTCACTTTTGTATTTCACCATTTTATTTTTGTATTCGACTTTGCTGTTTATGTTATAATAAATAATGTATGTTGAGCAATAAATACACATGAATCTAGTTATAAAATACAAATTTAAAATGTTTTTTTGATAGATTTTTTCAACAATTCATTGAATATTTGTGTAGCCAGATAAGTGCTTACATTAAAGAAAATTTGTTTAAATAACCCAGAACTTTTTTGACTTTTATGTCTGGAAATCTATTTACTCCAAATAAATTCTTTAGTTAATTTTGTCAACTTCCTACAACATACATTGCACATATTTTCATTTCAGTTTAGTTGAGAATAGAATTAATTTGGAGCATACTACCACAGCAAAAATTTCACGAATTGAGCTGTTTTTTTATTTCTTACTTCTAAGTGAATAAATTGCTATTTAATTTCATTATCTTTCAGGTTCACAGCTTCCTCCATTCACCGGAAAACTGAGAGTGTACAGTATGAGATTTTGCCCATACGCCCAACGGACATCTATCATTCTGAGCGCAAAAAAGATCCCCTACGAAGTTGTCAACATAAATCTCACCGATAAGCCAGAATGGCTCACCTCTAAGAGCCCTCTTGGTAAGACAATTCAATTTTTTATGAGTACTAGTAAAATAATTCATGCCAGATTGATTTGATAACCACACCAGAATATATCCAAAAAGTTAGCTACAGTAAGTGGCCCATTTAGCAATTGCAAGGTTTCAGATTCAAACCCTTACAAGCACAATATTAAACGTTGAATTTGTCCATTTGATATCTGCGACATTGGTGTTTGAGATTCATTTTTTCTATGAGATGATCCGAGGACTGATAAAAATTTCACTAAGTTTAACTTTTGTGATTTAAAAAAAAATATCTAGTATATTGGCAGTTAGTTAAAATGCTAGATATTAATAATAGAACGCCGTCTATGGCACCCTCTTTTTAATCAAAGATTTTATTTAAATTTCCTCTAGCAAACAATTATTGTACTGTCCATGCGATTTAAAAATTAAAACTCAAAAAAAAAAAGAATATGTAACCAGACAATGTACCAGTAGACTAAACACATAGTAATATTGTGTTTTAACTGTATCTAAAATGTCAAACATTTTAAATACCTGCGGTACGTAATATATGTAATTAAATTGTCATATAAGGTATCGATGATAGATAATAATATATATTGATTGATCCATCAACCAGTCAACATGCAAATTTATCTCCAAGAATCTAGGAGTCTGAATACACCTCTGTATGAAATCAACCACTAAATATCCACCAAATTGGCATTCCCTTAAAGAAATTATTGAGTAGAACACATTTAAATTCCCCTTATGTTATTTATTTTACAGGCAAAGTCCCAGCTCTAGAAGTTGTAAATGATGTCATTATATACGAGAGTTTGGTAACAGCTGAATATATTGATGATAAATATCCTCAACCTCCTCTAGTATCAAAAGACCCTCTACGAAAAGCCCTCGATAAACTAATCGTTGAAAACTTTAACAAGGTTTGAATTAGTTTATATTATCATACTTTTTCGAACAGTAACAGTCTTAATTTGAATTATTGAAATTTTGTACACTTCCATGTTTTTTGTCACTAACGGCATCTTCAGACATTCGAGTGCACGAATGCCTGGAGATGCCGAAAGGCGAAGCCGGGTCATTAGTGACAAAATACATGGAAGTGTACAAAATCTCAATAATTCAAATTTGATATTGAAGTTCCATCAAGCACCCTCAGTCGATGTCTTAAATTGTAAAATAACAGTCCTGTTTTCTTTTTCCAAATAACATGTAAAAAATTTAGACAATTTGGTGTATTTCATAATCACAAAAAAGTAGATATCTGCTTAGGTTCAGTGCTGAAAACTCCCTTTTCTACTCTAAACGTTGAGTGCACATATCACCTTAGGTGCGCGTTATCTTCACAATTACTGTTTCACAAATTAATTGAGTATATTTTTCCATCAATTACAAGCATATTAGTACAAAAAAAAATTAATTTGACATTTTTAAAATCAGTGTAAAGTCGAATTTACTTGATTTCATGATATTATTAGTCTACTTTATTGTCACACAAATAGCGGTCCGATTTTTCTCATTCGGCAATTTTGGTTTCCAGACCATCACCAGTTTCTACAAAGCCCTTATGCACAAAGATGACAGTGAAGCCAATATCGAAGCTTTCCAAGCTGGTCTAGAGGAAGTACAAAATGAAATCACAAAACGTTCCACAAAGTTCTTGGCGGGAAATACTCCGGGAATGGTCGACTACATGATTTGGCCATGGTTCGAAAGATTCGGTCTGCTGCCGAAATACAGTGGTAATGCCAAGTTTGCCATCAATGCCAGTAAATTCGGAACTTTGGTAATAACTTCTTTCATACTGCGCAATTATATTCCATAGCATGTTTCTATATATCCAGTTTAACTTAATATTGTATATTATTGATTTGAATCAAAATTAAATGGTTTCTTCATTCTTCATTACCTACGATATTGATTGAATTGGCATTTACAGTAAACCCTCAATATAATAGTTATGACAGATGCGGACAAGGTGTCCGGTAAAACCAAGAGTCCATTATATAACAATAAAGTGGGTTCTCTTCCTCCCCAACCTTATCTCTAGCAAGCCTGTTAATTGTTTTTTCTTATTTTAGAATGCATGGATTGAATCGATGAAGTCAGACTCAGCAGTGAAGGCCAGCTACTTGGATTTGGAAACTCACGACAAATATATGTCGGCTAGAATCAACGGAGTACCTGATTACGATTTTCTTTTATAAATATTTTTACTTCACACATTTATAGTCATCAGAAAATCTATGAAATATTTTACTGATATAATTATGATTTTTTTACTTATTTGTTAGAATATACACATTTTTAATATAATTATTTTTATTATCACCTAGTAAATGTTATTATTTTTAATACTCGATGATCCAAATGTGTAACAGAGTGAACCAATCTTTGACTTGTTTACTTTTTAGACCCATTGACATAATATAATATGACAAGATCTCTCCAGTTCATTAATTTAAAAAATATTTTACTTACGATCCCTCTGACATTTTGCACTAAAAATTATGTAATCCTTTCGTATCATTATTATACATGTGAAGCTTTTGCCCCATTCGGTTTTTCAATCAACGGTTCAAATCCCCAAAAGGATATTTTTATTCTTTCCCATGCACCTATCCAATCCTGAAATGGGGTGCAGGGAGATATTATCCAACTTATATCCTTTTCTCAACCCATTGAGCCCAATTATATAATAAACATTACAAATCAATGTTTTTCCAATGATAAATCAACGTTTTCAAAGTAATAGATCAGCTATGATGCTTTTTAGCAGTTTCATCAAACAGATATAGTTCACAATTAAGTTTATTCACCATCGTCATCAGGAGAGCAAAAACTCAGGTTTAATCTTAGTTGTCGTCAACAACTCTATCCATCTCTCACTGTCCAGCCAGCAAAGCATAGATAAGGTGTGCTGGACTTACGTGTACATTAGTATCATGATAATAAAACTTATCTTTCTAGTCAAGTTTCTGCAGTACATTTAATCAAGAAATAAACAAAATAAGAGCCAAAATAAATGTATTCAAAAAAAGGTAAACAAAAATTGAAAAAAATTTCACGAAATCTTAAAAATAATGAAAAATCAGTTCATTAGCAGAAATGCTAATATTTCGAGAAAAGTCACGATCTTTCATACTATATTATAAATTATAATAATGCAACTTAAGAGAAATAAATAATAAATTCGAAAAGTAATTCTGTGTAATAACACATTAATTAAGAATGCCTTTTTGCCAGGTCTTCTAACTTACTCATGATTTTATTCATGTCGGCATCTTTGATAATTTTTACATGTTCCACTTTCCCGAAT
The DNA here is from genome assembly GCA_022494535.1 of Himalopsyche phryganea. Classification (NCBI taxonomy): domain Eukaryota; kingdom Metazoa; phylum Arthropoda; class Insecta; order Trichoptera; family Rhyacophilidae; genus Himalopsyche; species Himalopsyche phryganea. The sequence goes on along the minus strand of JAGVSL010000061.1, from coordinate 465,928 downwards.
TCGTAAAACGTCATCCAGCCAGGTGTCTCTTGGCTCAGCAAACGGAGATGTGCAATAAGATCCGAATTGGACATCTTACTTCTCAAACTATTGTCTAGTTTGGACAGAACCATTTCCATTGGAAGAACGCTTTTTTTCTCTGTAACAAACACAAGCCTCAAAAGTCGGGCCAAATCAGGAAGACGATGGTAGACCAATGAATTTTTTTCCTGAGAAGCGGTTCTGGTCATAGACTCCAAAGCTTTAGCGGCTTGCTTTGCTCTGACCTTATCCAAAAGGGCCTTGGGTAGTCCTTTAAGGGCCGGATTCAATAACGGTGTCTCGTGAGGTGCTGCACTGGATTCTCCGTTCACTCTACTGTCCGTCTGTTGGGAAGCATTGTTAGTTTTCACAGTTGAAAGGGTGCTCGAATTGTCAGATTTTAAGCCTATAGCGATTTGTTCTGCGCTTGTCAGTCCTCTCGCTTTGGCCTCGGCCAACTTCTGCAGGGCTTTCTCCATTCGTGTATTGCAATTGAACTTCTCCTTCAAATGAGAGAGAACGTCTTGAGCAGTAGAATATCTCTGCACATCAGGAGGCTGCGGTAAGGAATCGGTTTCGACCTCAGGAATATTTTCAATGTCGAACTCAGGATGCCAGCGTTTCAGTTTGTCTTTGGGTATATCCATAGGCGGGTCGAGTGATGTCAAAAATGTGGAATGGTGATCTTTAACTTTCTCCAGAAGGAGGTTGTAAAATGCGCGTCTGCGATCAAGGATAAGGCCAGGACTCATGCAGTCGTTGGGGGAACCGGTTATCTGACTGACCAGTTGCGGAATCAACACCAAATCGTATTCTTCTTTCCTGGCTGTCGCTCCGAAGTTCTTCACTTTCTCGCGTGCAAATATGTACATCTGCGGGGATATATGCTTGATTTGAGCCAAATGGCTCTCCGAGATGTTTCTCCGTAGCATTTCTTGAACTGCAGGCTTAATTTTTGAGAATAAGATGGTTTCCTTACGGTTGTGCAGCATAGCGGCAACAGTCTCGACGCCTCTGAACACTTCTCCGAGCCAACGGTAATGATGCGGTAATGTCAAAGTGGGTTTTGGTGAAGCTAGTGATTCCAAGCGTAGGTATGCTGGGACCTGCAAATAAAAATTATTGAGTTATTGACAAAATCTTTTTTTTTTGGAGGTTTTTTCTTTTTGGCTTGATCCATGAGGCTACATTTGTATTTAAAAATAAGAAACCTAAAAAGAATGAAAAGTTTGATAATAGTCACCTTTTTGGGGCTCTTCACAGGTGTTGCTTCTTTCCTTGGGGACATAAGCGGCTCTTTGACAGGGGAGGCATATGTTGGGCAGACTTTTAATGGAGACTGTTTGACAGGACTGGAACGGAGAAAATCACATATAAATATTCTACTATTCAGACTCATAATAGAGAAATCAGTTTTTATAATCTATCATTTTTTTTTTTGCAACTTCTTTATTATTTTTGAAACCATGCTGGCTCTTAATTTGGAATGAATGGCATCACATTGCAGCATTTACACAGGAGGTTTTTAAGGAGAGCTAATTGTAGAGAAGTCACTAGATAAGCTAATCACTCTCTGCGACCCGATTTCAGGGACAAATACTAGATAGGTAGCAGAGGATCAAACCATTATAGACCATCCATAAATTCGTAATATAAAATTGATATCTTAGTTGTTCCACCGGCTGCGTTCAGCATCTTCAGACCAACTAATGATTGATTCGTCATTCAAAATATGTATGAAAATGTCCAGTTGGGGATTCTAACGCTTGCAACCGAGTATGACGAAAGCAAAGAGGCAGTTCCACTGTAGTACTTTGATATTTAAATTTTTATTCAAGGGTAGGTTTTAAACATTTGTACTCAAAAATGTGGCACAGAATTCATGGCTAGTAAACAATCCTCAAAACCTCGTATTATCGTTACTCTATCTGACACACTAGAAACCCACTAGCAAACTAGCATTTTGCAGATAAAAAGAGATATGTGTGAAACTGGTGCAATTAACATCAATTTTTTAAGCTTCAACGTAGATTTAAATACAATAGTCAAAACAAAAGAGAGTTTTCAAACAAACAAAAGGGTTGGGTAAATGTTTATTTTATCGCACGTGGCTTGATAATTCTATTTTTACAACGAAAAATACTCAAAATGATATCTTTTAAAGTAGAACAATCTTTTATGAAACGCTTGAATAATGGTTTAACAATGCCATGACGGCCTGACATGACAGCTTGCGATAAAATAAATATTGACCAAGGGTTGCTAACTGGGTCCCTGTTCAGAACATATATGTTCTGCATTGTAAAAAAATATGGTATTAAGGGCAATGGAACCTACATATACAAAAAATGACCAATATAAATTACCTTAGTGGTACAATAACATCAATAGTTTTGAACTCTTTCAGGGCTGACACCTGCGGAACTGCAGGACTCTTTTTGGATTCGAGCTGCTTTAACTTATCAGAACTTTTGTTAAATCGGGCCAAGGAAGCTCTGAGTTCACTGATACGGCCACTGCGAGATATAACATTTTTAATATCACCAAGTGACAGTTCTTTCCGGGCATCAGCAACTTTGTCAGCCTTCTTTGACTCGGCAGTAGTTTGATTAGTAACCACTTCGACTTTTCCAGGCTTCGAACTTTTCTGCGTTAGGTAGGCGGTGATATCATTGTGTTTAACGATGTTTTTCTTCTTGGGCGATAACGCACCCGCTTTCTTAAACTGGACATTCTTTCCAGAGTTTGTCCCGTCCGGATTTTTGCTTTCAATTTGAGGGGTGACGGCTTTTCTCAATCCGTTGACATGGCCAAGTTTCACATTATCAAATGACAATTTTATTACGGCTCTTCCGCGAGGTTTCCCACATTTAAGATCTGCATACTTGGCATCGAGATTCAGCGCATCCTTCTTGCTGGATATCAGTTTAACGGTGTTAATTGCCGAAGAAGCGGTCGGCGTATGGGCATCATCTGGGTACTCATCATTCGATCTGGAATCCAAACCATTATCTTCTAATATGATAACTTTACTGCTAACGGTAGACGTTTCATCTATTCCAGCTTTTCTTTTCCGTTGACCAAAATAGCAATCTATCGATTGCTGAGACATTTTTTAAGCACTTTTCGACGTTGGGCAAACACTTCAGAAAGACCTCGACACACGATACTCTCGCGAGTAATGCAATACAATAACCCCTTATAGTTTGACAGCGCAGTACAAGCCGAAATAGATTTCCCTCCAATTCTATAGGAGCTGGTACCAACATTAGCAACGTATTTATGAAGCCGTAAGTAAAAACAACATTCCACTTAATTATTATCACTTAGTACCCTTAAGTAGTGGTAATAATAATAAATTCATAATAATATTGTTCCGTAACATAGCAATTATTATTAGAAAGTATTTGTTGCTAATTAGTTATTGTTGCCAATTCGAACTTCGGTCATTTCACTTTTGGAATAAAATGATAATAATAATTAAGATACTCAACATTTAGAGATCAGATTCATTTATTTTTGCATAAAGCTTATATTCGGTATATCGAATAATCTGCTTTCTGTTAAATAAATAACAGAAGTGATTATTTGTTTACTCAGTAACAGAGTAACGAAATAATTTTGAAACCTATTGGTTCCATATTAATACTTGCTTAGATAAGTATTAAATTAATATCATAATTATTATTACTTAGTGTTGAGGATTATTATTATTTTTAATATGAATTATGTCATGGAACTTTGTTTTAATTTTGAAATATGAAGCATCTTAATTTTTTTTCCTAAATCAATCACTCTTGATTTTTAAACATTTACATACCTATTTTGAAGTAAGGTGTATTACGTTTAAAAAATATTTTACTAGGATGTACCAGCGATTATTGACAGATATCAGGATAAAACGACATTAAATTTTTTATTCCAAATAATTTCAAGTGCATACTTTATTTTTATATATTTTCATCAGCACTACTCTTTTTCAATAATTTAAGTAACACTGATCGTACTATTGGGTCGAAAAAACAATTTGCCCTATCGTGAGTCTATATCTTTTAATAACCATGTCCACATTTAATATAGGGAACATGGACTCCTAATGGAATGTGTCTCAAGAGATGTTGTTTCGTTGGACCTTTCTTTTTTGGAGAGAGTAAGGATAGAAGGATGGGGTTAGAACAGTATGAGCAGGGTTATCACTTTCACTACGCCCCTTTTTTATAATTGGATGGGTAAGAGAGAATTGATTCATCATAAACATCCTGTCTTAGAACAGAAATTCATAAATCGATTGAAAATTCATTTATGAAACTGTCTCAAACCCGTGAAAACCGTAAACGTCTGTGACCACTTGACTACGGGCCTGGATAAGAATGTGGAATGTAGACAAACAACTCATCTTAAATATCTTATCAAAAAAGAGATAATAGTAACCAGGGTGCAATAATTATGTAATTTTTAATTTATGGTTTTTGATCAATTTTGTCTTAAAACCTCTTAAACATCAAAAGTTTAAACATGATAAAAAAGTATTTGAATCTTTGAGTCACTTGTGATCTTATTTTCATTTCAAAATACTACGAAATAACCTCTACACGATTTTTTTACCCTAAAAACAATTAAAATCATTTTTCTCAAAATGCAAATCAAAATTTTTACACAAGTTCCATTTTGCTTTTGGGGTGACAATAATTTAATATGGATTTGTCAATTTTAAAGGTAGGTATATCATTCAATAAATTTTCTCGAATAAAACAGAATTCATTGTATCTAGAATTTTTTCCGTTAACATTTTCATTGAACTATTTACGGTAGATACTGCCAGTATGCCGAAAAATCGTACTTTTTTAATCTGATCGATATTGGAATTTCGTTGGATGGAAAGGAATAAAATTATTGTGATAATGGAAATCCGTTAATTATTACATGGCAATACTGCAATATCAGTCTCTCGCGCTGATTATTCGCAGTGTGTTTTAAGCGCGGGCGCTCGATTCAACTCGTTGAATTTCAGTCATGAATGAAAATTATTGGTCGATTGTTAGAGTGAATTCTCCTAATGTGGAGAGATATAATCTTTTCCACGGTGTATCCACATTCGGTCGAGATATAAAATGCTCTGTGGTAATAAATGCAAGTATTATATCGCGCCACCATTGCTCGATAAAAGTGTTCCAAAGCGGGCATATCTGCATAAAGGATATTGTAAGTTTGCTCAAAATATTACTTTAATATACTCACGGATAAGAGTGACACCAAATAAATAAAAACAACCTTTTTATGAAGATTCTAATATTGATATAGACTAAGGGCTCCCAAACTTTTTGACTTGCTTACCCCATGGCAGCCCATTTCGCTAAATTGTACCCCTAATATAACAAAAAAAAATGTATTTTCTGTAGTTGTTGTTATTTCAAATTTAGTAGTCGCAGTGAATAAATAGCATTGGTGTGACAAGAAGCGTGAATATTTATAGAAAATGTTTGATTTATATAAAGAGAAATTAAATTTTCTTTTTTGTATGATTTTTACTACATTTAGCAAGGTTAGCTAGCTTCAACCGCATTTTCAAAGTCTTAATTAGCTGGCATGGTGTACGATGTCAAAATCGGCATATTCTTATTTTGCGCTGCGAAACGTTTAAAAAGTCACTTTCCTTGTTTTTATAATTTGAAGTGTTTGTAGGGTAGATTTTATACTACCATTTGACAGCATTTCCCCACACGCTACACAATTGGGTTTAAGCAGGGCTTTTTTCCATTTAACGCGGTGGAGCGGCGTTCCGGCACCTTTTTTCACAGGATTTTTAATTTTTTTTCTAAATATAATATAACAAAATTAGATATAACATGTCTAAAAGCGTCCGTGGCGAAGTTTGTAGCGTTGTGGGCTACGGCTACGGATGTCTTGGGTTCAATTCCCGGTGAGGACAGCTGTCATAAATTGATATATCAGTCGATTTATTGATTTATGTTCGTAGTCTGAGTGTTTGTGTTGTCTAAAATTCTCCCCTCACCCACCCATCCAATCCTCATGGGGCGTAGCGAGAGCGATTAGCTAGACACTAGTCCTGTCCCAGCCCTATCCTTCTATCCTTCCTTTCTTCGACAAAGAGAGGTTGGGCAACTGATTAACAAACAGTTCTCATAGAAAAATTCTGTTGAGATACCTCCATTCGGAAGCCATATGTTCCACGTTGGGAGCGGATATGGCAAAAAAAAATCTAAAAAATATATTTTTTTAGAGCGCTTCGTGGCATAGGAAAAGCTGATTTAAATTTCATTTAAGTGATATTTGAAAATAGTTTTATTTGGTAAAAAAGCTTGACATGAAGTGAGTTCCGACACCCTTTTTTAAAAAAAAAAAGCCCTGGGTTTAGGACAGTTTTCATCTCCTGTGTCAAAGCCCCCTATAATTACAAGCCATGCTGTACGGCCCGTCACCCGGTATTTTTGCAGACGAGTGGTCCGTTATATTTACTGCTGAATCATGATATTTTGGACTAATTACGATGAATTCTAGCATATTTTAATAATATGAAATAGTGGGTAATTAAATTTATTATCTTTAATGTTAATAGGAATAAAGATAATTTGGATGGATTCGGTGGAAACTTTGGTGTTTAAATATTAAATTAAGGTTGATAACTTAGTAATTCCACTGGCTGTGTTACTAAATGTAACGCGCTTCGTTTCTTTAAGAAGCATCTTAATTAAAAATGAAGAGTAGAGTGGGTTTGTTTCCTTCTACTGAACGTGGGGAGGGGGTAAGACCCAAACAATGATAGTGATAATTATAAAATTAACTACTAGTGTTTGGAGGTGATATAGTTAGTTATGGTTCAATATAGTTAGTCTGAAGATGCTTCTTAAAGAAGCGAAACGCGTTACATCTAGTTACACAGCCAGTGGAATAACTAAGTTATCAATTTTAATTTCATATTAGGAATAAAGTTGTTTACTTACTTTGAAAGAGTATAATTATAAAGCCTAGTCTTAATCAATTATTGTTATTAATTGACGACTCAAAGTCTGTGTTTTGCGATAAATTACGATTCTAATAAATCTACCCTGCCACACATCGCATTTCGTGCCATTCACTACATATATTATGACGACTGTACGATATAATTTATAGGGACGATTTAATTATTACGTAACATGCATTTATGTTGGTTTTCGATGGATCGTAAATTATATAATAAATATAGTAAAGAAACACTGAATAAACTCACAAGAAAAACAGAAGACTGTGCCTTTTCAGCGCGTCGACATCATTTTTGTATCTTTCGCGTATCCCTAGCCACCAAGCGCGAACCTCTTTGGGGTACGCGTACCCCGAGTTGGGAATCGCTGATATAGACAATCATATATGTACATTTTATATCCCCCAGATATAAACAATGAGTTTCAAAATCCACTGTATTTTAGTTAAATACAATTTCAAACCCCACCCCATTATCAATGAACAAATAATGAAATTTATATTTGTGTAAGACGCGAATATATTACTTTTATAGTGCTACATATTTATACAAATTAACCACATTATTGCGCAATTCTACATTTATCTGAAATGGTCAGGAATGGTTTCAGTCATCGCAACCGTTTTTAACTATAAATTGAAATGTAGGTCACATTTTAACTTCGGCATGGTTTTTAAGATTTCATAATAAATGAAAAACATTAAAAAATATGAAATATGAAATAGCAATAGACAGTGGCGGACCGGCTCTAAAAATATTGGTTGCCAGGAGTCAATGGGGGCCATCCAGAAATGAGAGGGACCCCTACTCTGTATACTAATTCCTATGTACTGTACTAAATTCATAACTACAAAAATTCGCATGTTAAAAAAAGCTAAAACATGCATAGAGAATTAGTTTGTAATCATGTTAATTGAAAATATCATAAGAAAACATATTTATTTGTATTTTGAATATACCTACACTGCTTTATCCTGTATATTTTTAAACACGTAAAATGAAATGGTCAAAAAGTTATTTTATTTTACTGAGAGGCCCTAACACACAGCGGGGTCCACTTTGCCATCGGGCAACCTGGCTTGTATGGTCAGTCCGCGACTGGCAAATAGGCGTGTGAAATCAAATGTTCACTGGCTGTACATAGATTTGTCATTATGCCTTTTATCTCGACGGGTTCACGGTTAATTGTGAAATTTATTATTTTTGATATTCCAAATACATTTACGGCAGATGTATTTGTAACTGATGTTCTTACGTTAAATTATTATCTTAACATAAATAATAACTGATTAAATGATGACTGTCAATTTCAAAATCAAATACTTACAATTATTGTGTATTTAAAGTTTTTTAATCTAAATCATTTCGAAAACTCCATTTATATTATTGGTAGGGCCCGGCCCCTGAGGCCCATAAAAATGCATTGATTTATAAACTCTCTATTCACGAATCGCATTAAACGTACTGATAGTTACTTGGTAGTACTCCTTTATAACTTTATAATAAGTTGAAAAATAAAAATGCGTTTAGTTCAAATTACATAATATTGTTATTAGTTATTTCAGCACCACGACATTGTCAGACGTTTTCATAGTAACCATTCATAAGATTTTTTTTTATATTCAGTTTTTCCACGAGAACTGTTTGTTACTCAATCGCTCAAACTCTCTTTTTTGAAGGGAGTAGAGATAGAAGGGTAGGTCCAGGACAGCAGTTGTTGTTAACGAATCGCTCCATTTTTAGGATAATGTGGATGGTAGGAAATTCTAGACATCCATGCTTTCGAACTGAAACCCATAAATTGATTGATTAGTCAATTTATGAAACTGCCCAACTGGAATTCTAATCTGTGAGAACTGCAACTGACGAAAACGACGTTAACCACTCGACCACAGATCCGGCGAACATTTTTATATCGATCAAATTTATACCATTGAAATGGTGAATTGATATTTCAAACAATAGTATTTTGTCAATTTAAAAAATGAAACAGAACGATAAATCGAAATTCGAATATTTTTCTGAATCGATGTAATTTAAAAACTACGAAATTGATTATCAATCAATATATAATTGCTTCAATAATTTGATTCAACTGCAATATTAAGAGAGATATGTTAAACGGTTTTCTTAATTGATAACTTCATCATTATTATTATTAAATACATAGTATATTATGTAAGTATAGTATATATAGTTTTGGAAGTAGTACAAATATGGAACATGTGGAAGTAGTACAAACGAATTGTGTTTTTTTTAAAATATAATGTCTTTTCACCACAATTATTAGATAACACCTTAAAAGTGATAATTAGATACATTAAGAAAAGTGAATGTTTTTTTAGTAATCACAAATTAATGTTTTGCGTTATTAAATGTATATAATATATATAGGGGTTTTTCTCATGTTAATGTTCATGAACGTGTTCTGAGCGCAATATAGCTATATTTTGAGCGAAATTTCGTACCCATCTTTTCTCCAAAAACAATAAAAATACACTTAGATTTTTTGTCAACGCTAATTACATGTACCTACACTCATCTTCCGCTTAACACGGAAGATAGCAGATAGATTACACGCTAGATCACCGTGTAAAACTAAGCTGTGCAAAGTGAGACTTACTGATATTTAAAAAATAAGGGGATTAGCTCTTTTTTTAATTTTATAAATACGTACACCCAGTCCTCTTTTTACAGGATATTTATTTGCGGATTACAGGATCTTTTTGCATGGCATGCTTTCGTTTTTTTCGTGATATATTCAGTTTTACGCGATTATTTATTTTAAAAGCGTTTCATGAAACGGGTCACAATAAAATTCAAACTCAAGCGAAATTTAACAAGCCCGTTCAAAAAATCGCAAAATGCAATATGAAAGTTTATATAATTATATCTGATTTAAATTGAATGTTTATACTAACACGATCACAGCTTATAAATTATCTCATGTAATACAGAGTACCTGAAAATTCGCAGTATTTAGCGAATTTTTGAATCTCTATAACTTTGTTAAAAATCAAAAATTATCAACGACTTAATCACCCTAGACCATTTTATTGCCTCACTTCCCCAAAACACGTGTCACTGGCGACGTATCCTAACCAGATGACATAACTTGAGTAGTTACCCCTGGAACGAATTTAACGCGCGTTCAAACTACAATATCATTTTGTATTTCGTTGCCTTACTTTGAAAAGGTTCTAACTGCACTTGACCATGTTTTGAGATACGAGCGTTTGAAGTTTTGACTGATCATATTTTGTATTTTGAATGAAAAAATGTATTTTTAAGTAGTGAGTTAGCATATATTTATATCCATAAATATTTTACTTGTTTTCCATATAATTTATTTTAACTAAAGCCTTTACATTAGAAAATAATGAGTATGCAAAGCTCTCATTAGACCTGACAACAAGAGTTTCTTTAAAATGGTTTTATCGGATATTTCAATTTTATCAAACAAAATGTCCTGATTTTTGAGATATTTATAAATATAATATATTATCATGACTTTGCTGAACCATATAAGCTAACAATAATATTATAATAAAACAGAATAATAATACAGAATAATAATACATATATACTTTGAATGTTTGAACGACTCGGCTAACTTTCGTCAATGTTCACATCGGTAGAACAATAGTACTAAAGGGTAAAACACACACCAAACGTCGAGTGACGAATGTTCCACATGACGTTAAAACCTTTTCAAAAAAACTGTGATGTGTATGTTTTTTCTGTGAAATGATAATAATTAGTTATATCGATTCATAGAACCGTATAAAACAATGTATAACAAAAAAAGTGTTGATAGAATTCTAAAATACTGCTAACTCCCTCATTAAACCATATATGACCCAAGGTATATGGTAGAATGTGGCTAATACAACATTTTCCAATCAAAAGGTCATTTTAGGCTGAAATGTCAGTTAGAAACTTTTCAAAGTAAGGTAACGATTTGTCTATATGTACATATTTTCGACAAAAATCGTACATGAAGATTTATATGTAAATAGAAGACTTTTCACTCGAATTTAAAGAAGCAATTTTAGTTTTCCTTACATTCTTGATACTTTTTGATGTAATTTTGTTTTTTGAACCAATACCTATATCAAATTATTAGGAGTTTTTTTACGCGTCAATTTCTGAGATAAATGTATTGAGTAAAAAATGAATTTTGTGTAGGTACTTAATAATTTAAAATTTATTTAACGTATTAAAAAAAACTTGGATATAAAAGTATTATGCAATATCGTTCTCATTAGAAAATATGAAAACTGTATTATTCTTTTTTTATTATTGGCTGAATGTCATCATCACTATTTACTGCTTTCAATATCATTTTCGTTATATTCCGTCAGCCCCACCAAGAAATTAGTAATCTGTGTCTTGTCTTTCTTTTTTAAAATTCTTATTAATCTCTTCGTACTTACTCTGTTACATATTATTTAATCTCCATTTGAAATTGCAAGCCAACATTTCATAACTCGCGATTATTTGATTGTCTGTACTCTGTACACTAGAGGTCTGCACGGGCCGAAATTTGATGAAATTACCCGGCCTGAGCCCGAGTCTTAATACCGCACTTGTTAACCGAACCCGACCCGAAGCCTTTTATAATTTATATTTTTCGGCCCGAAAAAAGCCTATTTAAAAAAAAACAGTAGCATTAAATTGATTAACATTTAACACACTAAACGTACCTATCCAACTTTTTCACATGAAGAAAATTCTACTATTTCACAAAATGATTTCCACACAACACCACAGTTACCACCTTTCAACTTTTTCTTCATATCGTTAAAACTCATTTTTAACGAATATGTTGTATTTTTTTATGATGAATTTTTTGGCATACGAAACTGTCAACTATCTAAAACCAGTAGAAAGCAGATACTGAATGATATCACACTTTATTTATGTACGAACTTTTTAAACTTACTATCGGCGATTCTTAAATAAACAAAGCATTGTTTCAGACTTCGCATCAATAACACACAAGTTTGTAAGCTCGGTTTCAGATTACCAAAATGTACCGCCGTACGTCGGCATCATTTTATCAAACAAAAGATTTGATCGTTTCCAATGATATTCAAAACGTAATAAATTATTTTAGTTATTGCCGTTTTGTTATCAACAGTATTCAGTTATCAATATATATTCATGATCCAAACATAGTCCGAAATATCTCTTTCCCGGGTCCGGCCCGAACCTGAATGTCAATTGTCTGTACCCGCCCGAACCCGGCCCACGGGCCAAGCCCGGGACCGTGCAGACCTCTACTGTACAGATAAACAAATTGTATATATATTTTGTTAGTTTGCGTCTAGTTTTTTTGTCACCCGCAATGCACAAGAAAGGTAGTGAATTAAAAATAATTAGACGCTTTTATGTATGGTCAATTTATTTATGAAGACTGAAACCTCATAGCAACAAAAGAGTTAAAGTATAATTTTTATTCTTATCCTGCGTTTAATATTTTTTCTGGACATACAAAATACGTTATTATTTTTGAGTCTTGTCTATATATTTATTTTTTCAATGTCTATCTTATTGAAAACTTATTATGTTTTGATCATATCACTATAATTATGTATAATATAATACAGAATATCGAGGCTTTACAGACAAAACGCATTAAACGCGTTTTTGATGGTTTTCTGTTTTAAATGTCAAAATGCATAAAATATAACGCTCCACGTACTGGAGAACGCATGTCGCCGTAGGATACAACGGTTTTGGAAAAAAAACCAGTATTAAGTCACTTTGTTTCTTTTATTCTGTCAGAAAGTATGTTTTGATTATAACAACTCGTCGATACCAAATCTTATGATTTGTATGCCAAAAAGATTATTCTTTATAATGTACAAAAGATCTTTTTAAAAAACAAACACTTGTACTTGAGAGAGAATACTTTGAAAGAAAAATAATGCTTTCAATGCGAAAGTACCTCAGAACTAGGTTTTATGACTTAATGCCTTCTGTCAGTATACCCTCGATATTATCTTTAGTTTGTAAAAAAATGTTAGTCTCTAACGGACAATGTGAAATAAAGGCAATTAATTATTTGGTCTGCAACGAATTCGATAAATGGTCAGTTAATAATTATGTTTAGTCAATAAATAATTGCCAAATAAATAAAGGCTAAATTGAAAAAATGACCGTATAATTTTATAACTAACCATTTTATATAAATTACTGACCGTTTATTTTATTAACTAACCATATATCGAAGTAGTTACTGACCATTGATTATTTGAGTCGCTGAGTCGCTAAACATGCTCCCGAAGATTTTTAGAGTTTTGAGTAAATCAAAAACTATTATAGGCAGTATGATGGGTTTAATTATAATTTAAGTTATTTTGTGTCTTCCGGTGTTTAATGGAAAGTACAATATTCTTTTTAACTGTCACTTTCTCGCAATGCGTCGACCATGTAAAACGAGAATCGAGATACTGTAAAACAGACATTTTTAATTTTGGAAAAATTTTGAATTCCAAACAGGGGATGAAATAGGAAAAGGTTTTAGACTTGCAACTGGAGAAATTGATAGATCTATCGATAGAGCACATACCTACATTAAAAACTCATTTATTTAAAAATCGCCAGGAGCGTGTTTACCGACTCAGTGACTCATTTCTTATTCAACAAAAATTGAAATAGTTGCTGACCCAATAAATGCTGGCTTAAAATTATCAGTAACTTCACTTCTGGTATTAATTTTTTCTAGAGCTCAAATGGAACTTTCGTTAACGGAAGAAAGATCAAATTTGATCGTAATAGACGACTAAAGATCAACGATGTAATCACTTTGGGAAGACCGAGATCGGAAGGGGAGCATGAGGGTATTTTTTCGGACTTCGCCTACAGAGTGATACGGAACGGACCGTTGCCGCCTGGCATTCAACAGTGTGAAATATGCGACCACGAAGCACCCTACGTATCGGACGACGACGACGTGATCATCGACGAGACTTCGATATACTTAAAAGATGGCAAATTTACTCACTTCCCGATATACGAGGGGTGGGAAGCCATGGTCATCAAGAAGGAAATGACCGATGATATCGTGGTGCCAGTCGTTGTTGAAAGCGCCAGTGACGTTGAAGACGACGCTACTACCGAAGACGATCCGGACTGGCTTCCCGATCGTCTTCCCCTTTCGTCAAAAAAAAAATCAAAGGAAGATGACCAGCGTGCGGTTACACCTGCACAAAATCTTCCGTTGGAACAATATGAATCTGACGAAGATAGTAATATAACAGGTATTTTTAATATATCATTCGGTTTAATATTAAGCTATGGCATGGGTCGTCAAAATTTCAGCCCAAAACGGCCAAATACGAAGAGCATAAAGATTTAACTGTTATAATAAATTACAGTTGTTATTGATTGAATTCTTTACCCGCTATTCGAAAAGGTTTCGTTAATAAAACGAATGTGAATACGGTCGAATTCCTGTCTATCGTTCTCGCATTCATCGTTTTCCCGTATTTACCTTTGGTTATTTTTTTATAGTCCCGGTTTTTATAGATCACCTCCTTTAAGGGCTGTAATTCATACGGTGTCCATATAAATGTCAACCTTCATACCTAAAAACGATATCGATAAAGTTCTTTGGTATATTTATCGACCATCTAACTTGAAATATGCAACAAACACCAGCAAACAATTATTATACGTAAGTGGTTGATAAATCGACCATTGCGCATTCGGGGCCACAGCTGGAACAGAATTTGTCTGTAAATTTGATTTTGCAAATCATGTTTTTGACGGTTATATTGTTTGTTGAGGAAAAAACTATTTACATATAATTATTCAATATGCATTTATTTATCGATTTGCAGTATTTTTCAATAAATAAACCACCAAAAATTACAGTTTTTCCAGATTTTTTTATTTTATTACAAAATTATTGTTCAATACACAATGTATAATTCGAAATAACATAGATCGCAGTTGATTTCGAAAAAAAAACTGACCCCATGAAGGATTAAATAGTAAAATTAAATAATTCATCGTTTTTTTCACAAGCCTTTAAAAACGATTAGTCGGGGATTGAATTAAAAAAAAAACTTTTTCATACTATTTTAGATGTTTGTACTTATATAAGAAAAAATAATATCATACAATAAACGAACATTCCTTAAACCAATATGAACGATTATCTTATATTTTCTTGGACAGTTTCGGTTTATTTGGGATGTAACTTGAACATTTTAATTTTAGGAGTGACTCGAGGTTCTCATCGGCTACTTGGCTTCTCAATATGCTCTGTATATGATACACATTTGCAAAAATATGACAGAAGAAATTTAGAAGTTTTATTTTATCAGTTATTGTGGTTGTAGTAAACGGCTCACGTGCCAACGATGTAATGATTTAGAGGCTATCGTCTTATCGTTTTATTGTATCTTGAAGGATCCTCGTGTGAAGCTCTTCAAACCGCCATTTTAAAATAATTTAGCTGTAATAACACTTGAAAATTATTCTCTTTATGTTATACATTGGTTTAATAAGTTGTTAGATAACTTAAGATATAATTTAAGACATCGACTGAGGGTGCTTGATGGAATTTCAATATCAAATTTGGATTATTGAGATTTTGTACACTTCCATGTATTTTGTCACTAACGACCCGGGTTTCGCCTTTCGGCATCTTCAGGCATTCGAGCACACGAATGGACTCGAACTGAGAGACAGTAAACAGTGTCTAACGTTTATATAGAAGATACAAATGCGACAAATATTATTTACGAGGTAAGATATTATACGTCTGAGAGCCACACTGATACGTATACTCAGACGTATAATATCTTACCTCGTAAATAATATTTGTCGCATTTGTATCTTCTATATAAACGTTAGACACTGTTTACTGTCTCTCAGTTCGAGTCCATTCGTGTGCTCGAATGCCTGAAGATGCCGAAAGGCGAAACCCGGGTCGTTAGTGACAAAATACATGGAAGTGTACAAAATCTCAATAATCCAAATTTGAAGTTGTTAGATGTTCGATTTAGGTTTTTTAACGCCAAGTTTTGAGTTGAGTGCAAGTACCTATTTAAATAAGGTATCTGAACTGCAAAATTTAAAAAATAATATAAAATGCAATATTTAAAAAATACATGATTGGTTTTAAACTCAATGAGAAATCAATATGCAATGGATGAAGAGCTCAAAGTGACAAATTTAGAAATTCTAAATTCCTGTACCTCACTTTCGGAGATCCCGCAACTACTGAGTGTACTTTTATACATATTTTTAATGCTTAATCATTATTAATTTTGAATATCCCAATGATTGTTTGATTTTAAAAATCCTACGTAGCAAACGCCTAAGAATTTCATAATTATTATTTGAAAATAAATACAGTGCAACCCCGATCTATCGTTCTCGCATTCAACTTTTTCCCACCTTCATTTTTTTTCTATGGATCTTTAAAAAACGATGAATCGGAGTTCAATTATATCAAACTTGTGCGTAATCCCAACAAAACTATCTTGAGTACTTTAGTAAGTACTTTCATCGCAGGCTAGATGGCCAAATTGGCCAGGATCCAAATTCAGTTTATGCTTTTATTTCTCATTGTAACCTCCATCTTTTATTACGTGTGCAAACTTTATTTAACAGTATTTAAATGATTTTTTCACTACTATAATCACAGAAGATGACGATTTAGAAGATGAGCAGACTGATGAAGAGCCAGAATCACTTACACAGGTAAATTTTGTTACATCGAATGGAAAAAAATCAAAACCCGACAAGAAATCAAGCACAGTACCTAAGTTAGTATTGTCTAAGGTGATTGTGACAAAAGAAGTATCGCCACCGAGAACTACACCACCCAAGAAATCCAGCCACAAGTCACATGACAAATCTCCGTCTAAAGATGAAACTGTTGGGCAATCTCGAAAGAAACGTAGCACAAGAAGTCCATCCAAGCGTACTCCTCCAGTGTCACCGAAGACTAGCCGTCGTAAAGATGGTAAGTATTAACCCTTCTATTGTTAGATTATTGCTTCTTTTGCATTCTGGTGCACACAGATTCGAGGAATCCTCATTGCTCGTCAGTCTTCATGCTAGAACAGCGATGTCCAACTGAAATCGTTTTGTGGGCCTAATAAAATATTGCTATTCTTTGGTGGGTCGCTTATATAAAAACACTCACACAATCAAAATACTTTTTACTTCCTAATGAATTAATGTAAGACGTTTCTCTTGTATCGACTGGTAATTTGGTCGAAGGGCGTCGAAATTGTTGTTCATATCTTTATCGGCCAACCTGTTGCCTTACATTGTTTTTACTATTTTTAATTTCGAAAAGAACGATTCGTAGCGGTCTGAAGTCCCAAATGCAATTTTAGTGCACACTGCGAATGTTTAAATTTTTGTAAATTTTATTTCGAGGGTACATATTATTTCTGACAGAACGCACCTTTCATTCCTTTTAAACATACATTAATTTTAACTTCATGATTGATGACAGGTTTATTACACTCGATTCTTTTTTTGCACGTGGAATACGTTCTAGGTAGGTACTACCGTGTAAAGTGATAAATTGCACATATCAAAATAGCAGATAGGTTCCATTACTTCCAAAAATACAAAATTCTCGAACTCAAAAATAGTTTGAATTAATTTTTTATTTACATATAAAAATAGTTTCATAAGATACACATTAACTAATAAATTGACACGACTTTCGAGTTAAATTACACAGTGGACATTACAAAATAAAAACCTGAGAAGGAATAAAAATTATAGAAGATCAGCACAGCTGTGTCAAAACAATAACATATCGTGTATGAGTCATGAATCTTGCATCTTTAAATTCGCCAACTGGCAAAAATGAAGATTCCAATATTCACAAAGAAGGGCCGAAGTGTTTTTTAAATACAAAATATCGTTGTTGTTCTGGAAGAAGACACTAACTGAAAAATACTAGTTTTGAATAATTGGACTTTGAAGTTTGTCAAATGTTTGAATTGCTATACCTTTTTCATTTTGTTTGTTTGTAAAAAACTGTTTTTAAGTAAAAGTATAATTTATAAAAATAAGTTTGTTGATTGAATTGGCATTGACTTGGTAGAATTCCATTATAATATGATAAAATAACAAAGCATTTAGTTCTACAAAATTTTTATCAGGTAGTTGATAGCTATTTTGGCTTTACGCCATCGTCAGAACTATAATAGGATAAAATATAATAATGGGATAAAATAGCAAAGTATTTAGTTCTACAACATTTTTATCAGGTAGTTGATAGCTATTTCGGCTTTACGCCATCGTCAGAATAAAGTAAAATGAGTTTATTCTTCCATTCGGTTTGTTTGAGTTTGAAATAAGGAACATTTTGGTATAACTATTTAACTCAATATATCATTTTTTCAATTTAATGCTTTCTTCCAGAACAGCGACGATATAGTATATACATATAATTATGTAAAGTATTTAATAATATTTTTGGTTTTTGTAACCATGTAAAACCAAAAAAACAGTTTAAAAAGAATAATTGGTTCGTTTTCCTATACCGTGTAAAAAATCCGTGCAAAAAGAGAATCGGGTGTACTTCATTCATAAATTTGGAAGCCCTGATTGCATCTTCACGTTAAATGGAGTTAATAATATAATATTACATACCGAACATTTTCCCTTATTTTTGCATGAACTAGAATCTGTCGTCAAATCTTTAGTTACAATATTTTTAATTAGCATATTTAAAAAAAATTACGTTCACTGTTAAAATCATTAAGTTGTCCAAAATTATTGACATTATTGATTTTCATAAAGCTTGAGTTTGAGCTTTCATATCTTGGACCGAGTACTGTAATCACTGGGCTAGTATGTAATTAGGATACACCAGGTTCAAAAGGTTAAGTAATAGTTAAAACCAGGTTAGGAATAGAGCAACTGTGAATTTGAAGTTTTTTTGTGTAGTTTTCATAGAACAATAAAATATGTTGTTTGTTGGAAATGCAAATATCTAAATGAGTCAGAGCTTGCTCATTTCAAAGAATACAGTTAAGCAGTAATTTGAGATTTTAAAACAAAACCTTTGAGTATCAAATTCAAAGAAAACTTGAAATAGAATGGCATGACTATTCGCAAATTTATAATAAATAACTGACACAGTTCAATTAATAGATTGAATTGTTTTTACACTAATCTAAATATCTAAAGCATAAGAAATAATAAAAAAAATCAAAACACATTTTAACCCCTTTAGGATGGATACACTTTTTATTTTTACATGGTAAACCGTACTTCCAGTTGCAAATGACGTTTTTTTTTTAAAATAAGGGATGATGACGTCACATTTTTGACACCTTCCTCCACTAAACGTTAACAGACAGGTTTATCTCCGATCGAAACAAGTAATACCAAAAATAGCAATGATATTTTAGATACCAGTTTAAATACCAATTTACTTTGGGACCTCACAAATCATTACATTCTATCAGACACCCCCCCCCCCTCCAATCTAGAGCGTGGCGTTATATATGGACATACCCTAAACTGTAAATAATGATAAAATAGTATTATTAGTACATGACCAATTGAGCTGCTCCAGATTTCTGAAAATTTTGATTTCATTAATTAGTCGTAACTTTAAAATATAATGATTGCCGTATTTAAATTCTTGAATGGAGTTTTATTATTTAATAAATGATTAACAGTTATGCTATATCTATCGCGTTTAAATACTGATTAAAAATGCCGCATCCTCACAGGCGAAATGATTGATAAAATAATTTTATTTCTCAAAATACGATAATTTAAAATTAGTCGACACACTTTTAAAACTATTAAAAGTTTATATGGTTGAGAAATACCAAATCGATACAACGTTATTATCAATATTGAAAATTAATTATTCCGTAGCATGTCTTGTAGGTATGTAATATTATATTATTATAATTGTAGACTATTAGAATCGGAAAATTGTTCACGTACACATGGAGGAAACGTAACAATTGTTCGACGAGCACGTCATCCAGACTTAGTGGGCTAAACTATTCCACTGTAACTTAATAAATTGAATGGTGTTTATTTTATCTCCAGACGAGGGGAAAGCAAAGGAATCTTCAAAGAAATCTGCATTGACGAAGAGTTCACCGGATAAACTTAAGTCAATTTTAAAATCAACTGAAGCAAGTTCGTGCACATCCAAGACGGTCTTGTGGAAGATAGCATCTCCCATAGAAAATGAAGAACCAAAAGATAAAAGTTCTAAAACTGGCAAAGAAAAAGATATATCGCCGAAAGACTTGAAGACCAAGGATGTAACTTATGCAATTGACAAAAAATCGCTGAGGAAATACACGAAAACGGCATTGACCAAATACACTCCTGCACATCCAATGAAAAGTAGACTTCGGGGGAAAAAAGGTAGGTGTTGAAGCAATTCATATATAATTCACATATTTACATGTTTTTTTAGATTGTATAAAAGCTAAACCATAGTATATTCAGGCATTTATAAAGTTTTGCTTTATCCATCTTTAGTGGACAGTTGATTTCATATTTAACGAGTGTATAAATTCAGTTTTAATTGCACCCAATGCCTGTGTTTGGCCGGCAATTTATTTACTGCTTGGCTAATTGCAGCTACCGTATTATTTGTTGTAAAAAGAAATAAATTACTTATAAGCATACTATTTCTGTCTTTGTGGATGTCTCATTCGTAACGGACAAACGTTGAAATCTACCAACATTTTTAATGCAAGATTTTTCCCCCAGAAAAACCTGCACCGAAGATAATACCTTCAATTGATGTTACTAATGAGCGTAAGAAAAAATTGCAAGAGATAGCCGCTCGACAGGCGGCCAATGCGAAAGTTAAAATCTCTCGGCGAAACTCTATCGCTCAGCCGGTTGCCATGAAAGTTTCCGAAGGGCGAGGATGCTTCTTGACTGAGCCCATTCCTCAACCGAAAAATATTGTTGAAAATAGAAAGTTTCCGGAGATTAGTAAAACTTCATTGGCTCCTGCATCAGAAAATCCAAAGTATAAGCATACTCCTGTCTATAAAGTTCCATCACACGAGAATGAGTTTATTCAACATATTCTTCGGTGGTCAGTGGCAGCGTTTAGAAAGGAAATGAGACCAACAGAAATGACAGACATCCTATTCAACAAGAAATTTCCTGACCCAATGGTTAGAACGTATACCAATGAAGACCATTACATACGGTAGGCAACATTTTAACACTTTTAAAGAGATGTCTTAACCCTGCCTGATCCCAAAAACAAAGAGTAATGAAGCGATTGGGTAACTACTAGTCGTTAGTCCACATTGGGAACTTATTATTTTGACAATATTTAACACTTTTTATTTATATTGAAATCATATTAATAATACAAGTTAGTAATACATTACTACAAACATACAAACATTTTTCTAGTTTAAATTTAAAAAATAAATAAATATCTATATATTTTTTTAAAACATAAACTTGTCGCCCAGAGTGAAAAAATTTCCTCCACCCTCCTGGATACCTCGAGCGTACCCATAGCGACTGTTTGAACACAAAAATTTTTAATTGTATTTTTTTTCATGTCCTCACCCAATGTAGAGCATATGGTCTCCTAATAGAGGTATCTCAACAGATTTTTTATATGAGAACTTTTTGTTACTCAATTGCTCAACCTCTCTTTATCAAAGAGAGTAAGAATAGAAGGATAGGGTTAGGACGGGATAGTGGTTAGTTAATCGCCCTCGCTACGCCCCGTGAGGATGGGGTGGGTGGGTGAGGAGGGAGATTTAGACAACACAAACACTGAGACTACAAACAGAAATCCATAAATCGATTGATATATCAATTTATGAAAACTGTCCGCACCGGGAATTGAACCCGAGACATCCGTAGCCGTAGCCCACGACGCTACCAACTGCACCACGGACACCCATACTAAAATCAGGGTTGTAGTTAGGGTAATTAGCCAACTTCTAGTCATGTCCTTACTCCATCAAAATAATATCCTCATTCTCTCCGAAATAAGAGAGGTTGAATAGAAAAATTTCTGTTGACTGTTCTCCATAATAGGCTCCACATTGGGAGCGGACATGGCAAAAAACCAAAACCAATGTAAAGCAAATATTATTTTGACAATATTAGAAAAATATATTAATAATTGTGCATGATCGACACAGAAATGAGGCGTCTAAAATTAAAAAACGACAAGTTGACATTTTGTTAAAATCTTTCAAAAAACACCAATATACTGTAAGTCATTTTATATGAAAAAACTAACAAACCGATAAATTCAATGTCAATGTGTTCAATTTTAATTCAAAATAGGCATATTGTTCTTAATTGGAAATACAATATGATGGAAAAAATAAACTAATAATTTAAGCGTGAAACACAGATACATTGTTTACTGCTAATATTGCAAAGTGGACACAATGCCTCAAATATTTGATATGAATTCAATCAAATCTAGTATTTTAGCACAACATATTTTCTTGTGCAATATATTTTCATTCGCATGGGAGTCATTTACGGTTAATAAAAGTGTAACATGTTTTTCAGGACTGTTCGAGACTTGTTGCTGATAGAGATTTGGAATGCATTGGCCATGCGTCACAACGCCAGTGATGTGTTTGTTGAGAATAGAACGGAGATGAAGGTTTTGCGAGAACCCATAAAACTTGGTCAATACATATGTGTTATACGGGTAGAAAGTAAGTATTGTTCAATGGGGTCCTCCGTTGGCATTTCTTAAGTTTTTTTTAGACGCTGCCTCCTGTTTGTAATATGGTTCCATGACAGGTTTATATAACAGAACGTAAAGAAACGGAATAGTGATAGAACTGAACAGCCAAAAATAGAATTATTTTTCCCCTGTTCTGAATTTTCGTTCTGTTCTGTCTAGTCCAGTTACCATTTAATATGTACCTATATGCATTGAGTTAAATGTGGCTGCATCTATTCCTAAGCAAATAGCAAGCTCTCTTGTGCTACAGTCTTCCGGGACCTTGACACAGAGGTATCTGAAGCTGTCGCTTGTGTAACAGTGCAAAATAACTAAAGCTGTATATTTAGCAACTGAGCGGGAAGAGGTTGTGAGTTACCGACTATCGTGATTAGTAACGCAGAATAAAAAGCTATCTCTGAAAAAAAAGGTGGGATACCAACAAAAGCCTCAGTCAGGCATACAGCTACATCTCAAGAAAATATATCTTTCGAAAATATAATTTAATCACAGTTTTAATATGTAAATTACATTTTAAAAAAAATGTCCCCTGTCAGCCTGAAAACCGTTCACAGCCCCCAATTAATATCACTGAGCAATATAACAGCAGTATTATAAAGGAAAATAATATTTTCTCAATTTATATAGACATAGAATGTCACAAAATACAAAAAATATTGATATGGGTGTTTGTGATGCGTTTTCTCCCGGAATTGATCTCGAGTGAGTTTTATCTTAAGCGATATAAAAGCTTCTGGTGATGTCAAATATGTGCTGCGTTATATTTTACGCTGATATTGGTTATTTCAAATTCAAAAAAAAAACCAATGTATCAACTTTTTTAACTGTGCAACATTTTCTGATTTTATTATTTATTGCCCATCTCGCATTTGCTGAGTCAATTTATAAAAACAAACCTAGACGTATCAGCTTACGAAATAATGAAGAATTTCAACGTAACTTGAATTCTCATACTCTTTGTTGAAAAATCAGCAATAACCTCATAGAGAGAATTAATAATTAAATATTTATTTGCTTATCTCATGACATTCAACACCTCAAGTGTCAAATAACAAACTCTTTCAGAATTTCATTTTACTCACATTGTTCATTTTTTTCCACGCAATATGAGCTGACAATACTAAATCAGATATGTCAAACCAGCGGGCCACGTTTGTTTAGTGGTATCTGTATCTTGCATTTACAGGAGAGAAGCTTAAAAAAGTGTCAAAAATCAGTAGTCCAAGGAAATTATTTTGATTAACTTTAAATACAACTTCCTAAATTACAGAATTGATTATATCAAACTTCCTGCAAATATCGATTTGTGGCACTTCTATAAACTTAAAAAAGCCTCCCTTTTAAAATGAGAAAAAATTACTGATATCTGCGTGTGAAATTAAAAGGTAGCTAAGTCTTCCGTGGCGCAGTTGGTAGCGTCGTGAGCTACGGCTTCGAATGTCTCGGGTTCAATTCGTGATTTATAGATTTCTGTTCGTAGTCTGAGTGTTTGTGTTGACTAAAAAACTCCCTCCTCACCCAGCCATCCCATCCTCACGGGGCGTAGCGAGAGCAATTAGCTAACCACTAGCCCTGTCCTAGTCCTATCATTCTATCACTACTCTCTTCGATAAAGAGAGGTTGAGCAACCGAGTAACAAACTGGTGTCATAGAAAAAATCTGTTGAGATACCTCCGTTAGGAGATCATATGCTCCACATTGGGAGCGGACATGGAAAAAAAAGTCTTAAAAATTTAAAAATGAGTTGAATATGCCAAAATAACTGCAATGCATATACGCATAACGGAGAAAAGGGACAACAACAACAATGCAAACAATGCTGCTGAATTAGTAAATTTCACATTTTTCATCAAAGATCATACAAATGCAAATTTTGTTTTGGCACTCCTGGAAAGTATTGATTTTGGATTTAACGCCCTTTTCCTTCACAGACAGATATATACTTTTGACAAATAGGTACAGAATTACACTTTCATCATTGTCAAATTTGAATTGTAAAAATTTCCTTGTACTTTGTCACAAACAACCCGGGTTTTGCCTTCGTTCAATTTTGTTTGGCTTATATTTATTGCAAATAGCAGTTGACGGGCCAATAAAAATTGGCATACTTGTTGTTAATTGGAAATATATACAATATGATGGAAAAATTAACTTTGTGTTCTATTTTTAATAGATATGAATTATTGTGCACTCGGTTATTATTTAAACCAATGTAATTTTTGTGACTCACAGCAATAACAAGCTTCAAAAGTTGGCAAGATGAAATAAATGTGGGGCACATCTTAGAAGTAATTCTCCCCATAAGCCCGATGAGCGTGCTGGGGTACATCGATAGGATGATGTGTACCTCCAATCCAATACCAGGAAAACGTAAGTTTCATGATAAACTTTTCACTAATTATTGATTAACCATTAAAATCAAATTCTCATATATCTTCATAAGTGAGAGAGAAAAGGTTGCGGAGCTCTGCTCTATGCAATGCATTGATCAGCGGAATGGCACATGCAAATTGGTGACGGATATGACTCATATGACCGACGCGAAGAACAATGCTTAAAAATAAAAATTGCTTGCTCATGGTTTCGGTCACGTAGATAAAAATTGGGAGCGTGTAAGGAGTCTTGAGAATTTCAGGATTATAAACTCGTTCCCGAAGAAGAAGAGAAAAATGCTTTAGAATTGAAAACAATATCCAAGCTTCAAGAGAGTGAAACAATGCTGAGTGCAAATGACATAATTTAGAAATATTAGGGCTTAAAGTTTTCATTTTGTTGGGATCTTTTAAAACCAACTTATTTGTGTTCTTTTAATGAAAATTATCGAGTTCAGAGTTGTTGCATATTTAAATCTCAAAAATGAAAACTTTGCACTTACCATGGCTTTAATTCCACTCAGCCAATCATCATTGATTTATTCACCTGCGGTGTCTGCAGGTTTGAACTCCTATACGGACCCCTCAAACTGATTTTTCAATCGATTTATGGATATGTGTTCGAAGGCATGAATGTCTGTGACGTCTAAATTTCTTTTCCATCCACACGATCCTAAGCACAGGGAAAAGCGAGAGCGATAAGCTCACCACTGCTTACTGGACAACAATTCTCGTAGAACAACTTCTGTTAAGATAGGCTCCATTAGGAATCCATAAACTCTACATTGGCAGCGGACATTGTTTTAAAACGTGATCCATTTGGAGAGGGCACTAGTGTCACGGGATTAAATGTTCTGACGATGGCTTATCAACAATATCTGATGGAGCTAATAACTTGATTTCAACCGTTGATTTATTTTCTCAGTGTATGATCACATCCTTTCAGAATGAAACCTGGGTTTCGTAAAAACTCATATTTTTTAGACATAAATTACAGTTAGCACTATTGAATTGTAATAATTTTTGTTTTGTTTTTCAGCCCCCATATACACTATGGACGTGCTATTTTTTGATAACTGGATAATGGAAAATGTTGATAAAATTTCGATCAACACAAAAATGTCTTACACAGTTTTGCACTCCATTGCAAGCGAAGTGATGTCTATGCGTGCTGTGAAATGTATAAAAGGCTCGCCGATAAGCAGTCTCGTCATCCGTCCAACAAAGGAACAATTCAAACAACATTACAGCCCGTATCCATTAAAGGTTTAATTTACTAATTATTTTCTATTTATATATGAAACTGTTACTTCCAAACACGACTCATTGAAAAAACATATTATATGTGCTGTATTTTGTTGTGTTGCTATCGTCGCTTCCATGGCAAAACCACTAATCAGAATATTGGCCTTAAAGAAACAAGATGTTATATTTTTTTACAAAAAATATTTTTATTGCGAGTTTCCATGAAACAAGGTCATTTCCATGAAATAAGTCATTTTTTATATTACCATCACTATAAAAATTCTAGAATTCCTGGAATAGCACATAATGGAAAGAGAAAAACTAATAAGTAATTTTTTGAAATATTCAAATTAGAGCCTTCCTATTGGTCCCCCATTCACATGTTTTTGCCAGGTACATACAATGGCATTCAAAACATAATTTCACACTTTTTTTTTGAGAACGGGTTTTGCTGTCGAAACATTGTTATATAATATACAGTGTAACCTCTATTCGTAGTTAAGTCGTTCTTGGCGGGCTATAGAATACAATAACAATCAATCGGTTCTCAGACAAACACATTATCTTTAGTTGTACTGACTATGAGATGACGGTAGAAGCAGTTATTGATTAGAAGTAGAGTCAACATCAATTAAAGCATCAGGTAACTCCGATTCTGGTGATGGAGTTCGTTCAGAACACTCGATTTAGCGAAGACTGACCAACACGGCTAGCTGATTGGCGAGAGACTGCAGTGCAGTATTTTATTGAAACATTTATTGTCATCATTTGTCAAAATTTGATGAATATGGGGACTGACGAATACAGAGGTTTCACTATAAATGAAGATTGGGACGATTGGATTGTTCTAGTATATCATTTTGTATAGGCGTTATTTTGAAAAGAAAACATCTGAACAGATATTATTGTTGGCAACATTAAATTTTCATATTTATTTTTTTCAGTGGAAGCAACCTGTCAGCTCAGCCCAGAAGAATGCAATCAATCAATGTTTGGCAGCGATCACAACCGATCAGGCTTCCATCCAGCTCATACGTGGCCCTCCAGGGACAGGTTAATGTCTAATTATGTTGGAATTCTATAGCCGGAGTAAGCAACCACATAAGCCAAAAAACGAGATTTTTCAATAGCGGCAAACAATGATATGGATGTTAAAATATAAAATAAAATTCCATTAATTTCCAAAAACATGGCATTGTGAGAGTGACGTCTTGGCCCTATCCTCGCATCCATACTCTATTCAAAGAAGACAGGTTGAGCAACTGAGTAATGAGTAGTTCTCATAGAAAAATTTCTGTTTAGATACCTCCACTAGGAGTTCATATGCTCCGCATTAGGAGCGGATATGGTTAAATAATAAACAAATATATATTTAAATTCATTTAATTAATTAAAATTGTATCGTTTCAGGAAAGTCCCATTTCATTTGTTCTTTTGCGATGGATTTCTTCTGCGATCCGAAGCGGCTTGCCAACAAAGGGAAGAAGATCCTCATCTGCGCTCACAGCAACACTATCGTCGACGATATAGTGCTGCGCCTACTCAACATGAAATGTTTTCTGCCAAAGGGTATGATTGTAATTTTATCAATTTATTATTCTCTTAATTAATTACCATTTTTATAAGATTTTCAATGAGTATGAGAGGGTCGGGATTTCGTTCAATCGGGGTGTTCCGCCAGAGTGAAAACTTTCATACAATGATGTATATCCAAAGGCATGGATTATTGTTGTTTTTTTTTATAATACCCCACCAGTGCCCTACCTCATTCTGCAAACTTGGCGTTGAGATAAAAGCTAGCTGACTACTGGCCTTCCATGCCCAGGACAGACGTTAAGCAACTAATTAACAACCTGTTGTAAAATCAATGTCTGTTGAGCATAATAATATAATACAAATACTTTTGAGAATAAAATCGCCTATTTTCTTAATTTCGAAAGTAATGGGTAAAACTGATGTAGCGTTGGAAAGTAAAGTGTAAAATCGTCACGTCAGTATTCAAAAATAGATGCAACAAGATATTGTAGTGCTTGAATCAATTATCAAGTCGAATTTTTTTATTAGGGGTTTCAAAATTGTGCCATCATTTAAAGGTGACGATGAGAGAGGGGGTCAAAAATTGGCTAGAATAGTGTGACAGTTTTTATGGACGGCTCACTGATTTTTGATTGCAGCTAATGAAAAAATTAGCATCATCAGAGTTGGTCACGATCATGTCATGAAAGAATGGTGCCAGAGCGTCAGCTTGAAACGTCTCGCTACCCAGAACGTAGGCAGCACTGCAGCCTTCAATCAACAACCAGCCAAGAATTCAAACATGGTTCGTTTTTCACCATCCAGCCATCTAGTGATGATCGATAATTTTTCAATATAATGCCATGATTGGCTAGAGTCGATTAATATTTTTGTGCCTATCGTACCGTAGTCAACTATGGTCGATTAGTGATAAACTATTTAATGCCTGCCTGCATTGTTTCATGTCGCACACTCTGTGCGAGTCATAAAATTCTCCGGCTCTACTAACATAGCCTATACCTAAATTCACCCATTTCTATAAAACTAATATTTTTAATCATTGCATTTTTAGCCTTGTTACATCTTTGCAGCGAGCCACATGAACCTATAAAAATCATCACCTTAATTATATCGACTGTGTTTTGGTCAATTGACCCTCAAAAAATACGAAAATGAGTTATGATTGGATTTCATTTTAAAGACGACATAGCAGGTCTCGGTCTAATGAAAAATAAATTGTTCACTTTTTGGAAGGGAAACATAATTTTATGTTGGTTTTAGGATTAAAAATTCTAACCCATCTTGATGTAAGCCACTATTATATCGACACTCCATACGTATAATCCCGTATCTGCAAACATGATAATTTCTGTAAATGCATTTGTGAGTGCATTTCAAAGATTCATAACGCAACTCACCATATACTGCTTTCGATAAAAACATTTTCTACTCTCTCCTGAACAATGTCAATTTTGAGGGTTACATCAATTGACCAAAACACAGTCAAATTACGAATTCGTTGATAGCTATTTCGGTTTCACGAATGTAGTTTATCCATATAATATATACTGGGTATAGAAGAGACAATATGAAATCATTTTACTTACTCAATTTAAAACGCTAAATTTTATTTAAAAATAAATTTCATTTTGAGTTGTTCCAGAAAAAGTAACATACACAGTATTATTAATTAATTGTAAAAGTAAATATACTGAAATCTTTATGATAAGGGGTAATTACGTGAGCTACTTATAATGGTCTAAGTAATGGTGATACATTAATGTTATTTTGGTCATTAAGGAGTTTATTACCTTGATTATATCTATCAATCTCTAATTGTTCCAGCGCGGTGAGTCTAGTCATACTAGGACTGAATTAGAAGCTACATTATGTGATTCATTTAAGAGATGGTTGACGAATTAAGAGTCTGTCAACCGACTCCTATATTTCTTGTGGAACTAAATACTTTGATATTTTTACATTATTATAATGGAGTTCAATCTGGAATCAGTACCGCATTTAAAGTGTTGATGCAATGAAAACACACCAAACTTGATTTTTATATTTTATATTCATTCTTTCTAATAAATATTTTATGTGTGGCCCAAAACAATTTTTCTTCGATTCATGTGACCCAAGAGAGTCAAAACGTCGGACAACCATTGACACGGTGGATACAATTACTTTAGAAATGGTAGACCTAGAGTAGATAGCATCTCTCATTTAAAAGTCATGAAATGAATCTTAACAAAGCTACCGCCGAATCCGTCTGAATTATAATTAATCTCGTTTTATAAAACAGGTGCTGATCAACGAGATGCTTATGTATCATACAAAAGCCATGGTCAAAATGGGGCCTCAACATCTGTACTTCAAACAGCAACGAGAGTACTTCGAAAAGAAGCTTAGAGTGCTGCAATCGCTGGGAAACTCTAGCCGATCCATGCAAGCTATAATAGAGGAGGAGGAACAAAAAATACTGAAGGACGCCAACATTATCATCACCACTCTATCTAGCCTCGGATTGTATAAACTAGAAATGTAAATTTATGTAATGAATATTGTCAAGTCAGCCATTCTATATATATTATAGTATATAGCAGAACATATTGTATTTTCATAGATAGATTTGATTCCATCCGGTAATCAAACAATTTACCCTGTAATCTGTAATTGAGTTGGACGAAAGCCCGAGAGACCATTCAGCTATAAAAAAAGCAGCCACTGGCAATGATGTTTGTGATGTATTCATATCTTCCCACCCACCCCCATGCCAATCCTGAAAACGTCGAAAGGAGAGAGGGATTAGCTAAATACTGGTCCATTGGAACTTTAGTGGCTGAATAACAATCGATTCCCATAAAAATACATTCTACTTAGGCGCTCCATTAGAAAGACTAATGTGCATTTTTTTTAATAATTCAATAAATATTTTTTTTTTCATTTGTTTTTTTTTAACCATGTCCAGATCGGACATGTGGAACACATGGCCTCCTAATGGAGATATCTCAGCAGAAGTCTTTCTACGAGAACTGCTTGTGACTCAACCTCTCATTATCGAAGAGAGTAGGGATAGAAGGACAGGACTAGCCGTTAGCTAACCACTCTCCTTATGCCCTATTTTTAGGATCAGATGGGTGGGAGGGGAATTATTTTAAGAATTTTTTTATATAATTATATGTAACACACATCACACACACAGAGACTGTCATCACATCGTGCACATCAAACGCATTGAAAAAAGGTTGACAGGTGAAATTGTCACCTGGTTATTTAATGGTAAAGTTCAGATTCTAGATTTCCGCGCCACACCACTTCAAGTAAAATATAAATGTACAAGGGTTTACACAGAAATGAGATTAAATTATGTCTGTCAATCGCCTATACATTATTAAAGAGTTTCATTCATTGGCAGATTATGGGATATTAGGGACTAGTTTATAATATTGTACTTTCTTCGGTCATATCTGCTTTAATGATTGCAAGCTACAAATGATAGTGTTTATCTAATTGCAGAATTACTGGACAATTTGCGGCGTGCATAATTGATGAAGCTGGTAAGGCAACTGAAGCGGAAACTCTTGCACCTCTTCTGCTGAATATTCCTCACATTATACTCGTTGGAGATGAAACACAAATTGCATCGCACATCTGTTCGAAGGTTTGGGCTCAATCGTTAGTTATCCACAGTTGAGATTGTCGTAGGATTATTCTAGAGGCATGGCTACGATAGCCCTCTGGACATCTCTTCTGTGATTGTCGGCGATATCTGCCATATTGTATTTTCATCTCTTAATACTGTACAGAATCCTGAAAATAGTTTCTGGATAGAGCGATTTGTTAACAAGTGTTTCGACGATTCGTCAACAACAATTTAGACCTGGACATGGTCACTTTGCTGCCAAGCTCTGTTTTGGGAATTGTTAGAAAAATTACTCAAGACAATACGACCAGTCGAATCTGTCGGCTTAATTTCTGATATTTAATATCTAAGTAATATATAATATAAGTGATATCTATTCTTTTAATTTCTAATAAAATGTGAATGATTCAAGCGGAATTATAAAAATGTAGTTTATTCTGTAGGCGTATCTGCATTAAATTTAATAAAAAATATCATACACATCCATAAATATCGTCACAGTGCGATTTGGATACGAGCTCCCTCGTGGCATTCGACAGGTTAAGTGATTTAAGCCTCGTGGAGTATTATAAAATGCTTTTTATGTATATTTGTGCAGGCCAAAGACAAGGGTTTCACCATTAGCCTGTTTACCCGACTTCACGAGACCGTTAAAATGTGGAGAGGAAATCCAATTTGCAAGCTGAACGAGCAGTATAGAATACATCCGGAGATTCTTCACTGGCCCAACAAGACGTTTTACCAAAACCAGGTCAAGGCTGACGAGAGAAACTTCCGCGATATTGGCTGGCTGCCGCCGTACCGTGTGGTATTTATCAAAGATGAAGAAATTTCGAAGGGCAGATGTGAATCTCTTTTGGTGGCGACCTTCGCTAAGGCGATCAAGAATACGGTACTCAAGTCTCTCCCGTCGTTGTCGATGGTTATTCTGACAGCTTTCACTGACCAGAAGTCGAGGATTCAGATGCGTACTGTTGAGTGAGTATACTTTCCACTGCTGCTTCAAACATTGATTCTTTGAAAAACCGTGTACATTTTGCTTTTCATTCCGTATTTCTGATAAATCAAAAATTATACAAATCAATACCCACAAAGTATAAAGCATTTAATTTTGGCCATTTTGCAGGAGAGCAATATTAAAGTGTGTAAAATTTTTCATTGAAAAACAGCTTATAATTCTTAGAAATTAAGTTGTCTCTGAATACATAAATAAATGTGTCCTTAAAACCATAAATTTAGGAGGAAATCAGAAAGTATTGTCCATTGACAAAAAAATTGTTTAAATTACAGTACAGGACTCGAGGTGGAAGTGATAGATGGATTTCAAGGACAGGAGAGAGATATAGTGATAGTGTCTCTGGCCTCTTCGACCGGAGTGCTGTGCGGTGATCCCGGAAAGATAACCTCCATTTTAACTCGCGCCAAGTGCTGTCTCATCGTATGCTGCAACCGAGAATCTATTTGTGTGAGCTTTTTCAATAAAATATTTATATACATAACTTTCAAATAAATCCGAGGCCGTATTGATGATTTGGATTACTCCAACAATAAAATTAAGGGAAAGAAAATTTAAAATATGAATGTTTGCTGAGAAGTTTTCAATATTAAATCTATACAATTATTATTTAAGACATCGACTGAGGGTGCTTGATGGAATTTCAATAATTCTATTCAATTATATTTTGTAAATAAACTTTTCGCACTTCAGCACTAGAAAATTCATCTGTGTTTTTTTAGAACAATCTGATTCACTAGCTATTGTGAATCTACAGCGTGTAGCTGTTAAATGTAAGCTCACGAGTGGCATGAAGGTTGTATTTTTTAATAATAGTGTAGGCGTATTACGACAGGTGTTTCGAAAACAATTAGTGGGAATGTGTGGCAGCTTTAAAAATATGACAGTTATATGGTAAATCTTAAAAAAGAATGGCCTGTATTTATTGGGTCAGTAATTAATCAAAATGGTCAGTAATTAATTTGATAAATGGTCAGCATACACTTGGTCAGTTAATAAAATAAACAGTCAGTAATTTATATAAAATGGTCAGTTATTAAATTAAACCTAACCATTTACTTGGCAATTTGTGCATGTTTATTGAAATCATAAATAAAATAAACACTTCTTAATGTACAATTTTAAAACAGTTTAATTGTTTACCCCTCAAAACTGTTTAATTGTTAACCACTTAAAATTGTTTAATGAAATTCACACATATATAACCTAAATCAGATTTATTATTTTATCTTTTTTTACTTAATTGACCTAACCTAACCTTCCTTTAATATTTACTTACCATTTTTATTCTGCCGTTTCTTTAATATTTACTGACCGTTAATCGAATTAGATACTGACAAACTAATTAGTTGCCAAAAAGAATTGACAATCAATCAATAATACTGCGGTCATAACAGATAAAGTATGAATGCCTATGACAGCATTACTCCTGTGACACTAGCGCCCTCTCTAAACAGGTAAATTATAATTATCAATCTATAGTTGCATTGTCATAAAAGAGTTGGCTTGTAATAATTTGAATTTATTTGCTTTCAGCAATCGCGTTTTTGGAAAGAGTTCATCGAAGACGCAGAACAAAGAATGATGACTAGAACTATCCCTGCGTACTGTAAAGCAAACTTCCTGAAAGACAGTGGTTTTCAAAATACGTGCTTAGATTTTCTCAAATAAATTATACTTGCAGAATTCTTGTATTCCAACCGTACGATCATTTAAATCTCATTTCATTTCAATACACTCATTATCAATTTATTTCAGCCATATTCTTAATGTAAATAATATTATGTAGAAATTAATGTCATCTATTGATCAATTTACATAATTTACCCTTATATTATAAATATATTATATTGGACTGCAAGATTTTATATACATACAAAAAATGTTTTTATTTTCTTCTGTTATTGGTACCTTGAAAAATGTTAGTTCAGGGCTTATTTTAATATGTAAGTTTAATTATAATTAAATTTAAATTTAGTTTAATTTGATAAGTTCTATTACAGTTCTCATTTCATTAAATAGAAAGAAATATTCAAAGAACAATATTTTTTTTTGATAGTGACATTTGATAATATCAGTATAGTTTAAGTGATGCATCTCCAATGCTCTTTAAGATATTCCACTCTTGTTGACAACATTGATGTCGTTCCAGCCATTTGCAGAGCATCCAGCCTCCTAGCTATTTATTCCCGGGAACAAAGCCCACCATAATAATCTTTTGTTATATTAAATATCTGAGTTTTGTGTGGGCCAATAATATGATATAAACTAACTGAGGAAATAATTTAAGACATCGACTGAGGGTGCTTGATGGAATTTCAATATCAAATTTGGATTATTGAGATTTTGTACACTTCCATGTATTTTGTCACTAACAACCCGGGTTTCGCCTTTCGGCATCTTCAGGCATTCGAGCACACGAATGCCTGAAGATGCCGAAAGGCGAAACCCGGGTCGTTAGTGACAAAATACATGGAAGTGTACAAAATCTCAATAATCCAAATTTAACTGAGGAAATCTAATGTACAACAATTGATAGCGCCCACTGTGGTTGAAGCAAAATTAATGTTTGTACATTGTGCTGTTAACACAATCCGCAGTCTTTACCTACTATAGTCGTTTTTGTAACATATTGTAGCAAAGATTTTATGTCAATGTTTCTGCTGTATGCACGAAAATTGTGATGATCATAGAATATTTGGGGGTAAAGAAAATGTTTCCCATCATTGATCTTTACCTGCACTGGCAGCTTCTTCATTGAAATTAATATCATCTAAAGCAGTGACTTCCAAAGTGGTTCCTACGGACCCCCAGGGGTCCGTGTGACCGCTGAGGGGGTCTGTGGCAAATTAAAAATAATTTGAGGGTGCGTTGACAATTTTGGGGGGTCCGCGAGAGGTTTAATATAAAAAATATCTGCGACACATTTTCTTTATTATGAAAGTTGAAATAAATAGCAATAAATAAGTTGGTGGCGATTTATTGGGTGTTGGACCCTTTTGCAAGCATACCCACAAACTAAGATGTATCCATACTAAAGCGGGAGCAATTTGTTGAATAATCCAAAAATGAGGAGCGGAATTCAATATCTGAACAAGATACCACAAATTTTGGTTACAAAAACAGATAACAATTTTATATCCTGCATTATGGGTCACTGTGCATAGGTTGTTGTTGCTTTCCCGTCTTCCTATTTAGTAGAACGTGGACTTAATGCAAGTATGAACCTTATCATACTTTAAATATCAAAATGTTTTTTTTTGTATTTCATTTTTACCATTCATTTACCATTCAAGACATCAAATTTAAATTTACTTTTTTTTACTATACAATTACGTAGAGTTAATATACTTAGGGGGTTCATGGTTTGGTTTTTTCTTTAAGAAGGGGTCCATGGGCATATGCAAACCACTGATCTCATTATCGGCAAAAATCTCAATTTTGATAAATGTAAAAAATAGCGAATTGTCGAGGATTGCTGTATACTCTTTCTTGTACCACTTCACAAACTCAATCTGTGATTGATTGGATTGGCATTTAATTGGCAGAATTCCATTATAATAGGATAGAATAACAAAGTATTTAGTTCTACAAAATTTTATTAGGTAGTTGATCTAGGTAGGATCTGACGTATCTGAGGTATCTGACGTCAAACCGAAATAGCTATCAACTACCTAATAAAATTTTGTAGAACTAAATACTTTGTTATTTTATCCTATTATTCAAGCTGTGATGTTGGTATTAACGTATATGCATGATACACAACAAATATATTCATTTTGCGCCATCAACAGTGAGGTGTATTTTTATTAGGGAAAAATGTTAAATTATGAAAGTATATATGTTGAAGAATATGGACTCTTAATGGATCTTAATTGAGGTTTTTCTAATTGAATTGCTCATTATTCAGTTCCTCAAAGGATAGGGATGGAAGGATAATGCTAGGACAGGACCAGTGTTTAGTTAATTGCTCTTGCTATGCCTCGTTTTACGATAGGATGGGTGGTGCAAGCATCACAAGCATGCATGCCTTCAACAGAAATCCATAAATCGATTGAAAAATCAATTCATAAAACTGTCACTCTGGGACTCGAACCCGTGAGTTGCAAAACCGAAGATAATGAGTTTGACGATGCACCACAGACCCGACTATACGGTCCTGAATTTATTGTAATATCCTTGAAAGTTCTTTTATAATGATTGTTACACTGTGACTGAGCTGTCAAATAGTTAATAAATTTTTAATTAGTAATTAAGCTAGAGAATAATATTAATAATAATTAAATAAATATCAGAAGAATAATTATTCCAACCTACAGAGTCTTCATATGCTAATTCAGATAACTAGTTTTCAGTCAATTTATTTTTAATATTCGAGTGCTTAACAATTATTAAACGATGTACTGTCCAAACTTTGTAAAAATAATGACATTGTATTTGAATAGTTACAAGATAAAAAATTTATTTGTTTTTTTATTTCACTGATATAATATATATATATCGACGGTGTTTTGGCCAATCGATGTAACCCTCAATATTGAAATTGTTCATATCAATTGTTTTTATCGAAAACATTATATTGTGAGTTGCGTTATGAATCTTTGAAATGCACTTCTGTCAATTCTCATGTTTGCAGATAGGGGATTATACGTAGGGAGTGTCGATATAATAGTGGCTTACATCAAGTGGACGGGTCAGAATTTTTGATCCTAAAACCAATGTAAAATGATGTTTCCCTTCCAAAAAGTTCTCAATTTATTTTTCTTATTTACGTCATTTGGCCGAGACCTGCTGTGTCGTCTTGAAATGAGATCCAATCAGTAACACTTTTTCGAATTTTTTAAGAGTTGGCCAAAACACCATCGATATTATCTTTACATTTCTGCATGTCTTCATAAGCAGTTTTTAAAGACAGTATTTATTTCAATGAATTTGTATGTTTTTCCGGGATAGAACTTAAAAAATGAATATTTTTTTATTGAGATGATTCGACTTTTTTATATGCATATTATCTTGAATTTTTAATATGTTTTTGGTAATATGGTAATTAAGATTACAACATTTTTTATACTTATTAAATGAATATTCATAAATAAATTTTAAATATTAAGAAATGTAAAAACAAATGTATTCAAAAGCTGCTGAATTTTATATAATGTTTAAAGAATGTGACCTGAGATTGCGTTGATGAAGAATCATTAACTGTCCAACATAATTACCATTTCTGTAAATAAAAAAAATATCATTTTCCAGACATTATTAAACAAATACGTTAATCATCACATGCATTAGTTCAATAATATTTTTAACTTATTATTTACATAAATGTGTGTGTGTGTGTGTGTGTGTTTCTTTCGAGGTAGTTGTGGGTAGATATCTATTTTATGAGACAACATTTTATAAAATATTTATTCATAAAAACTACCTATATGTAGTGGTGCTTATTTTTAAAATAAAACAATTAAAATGAATTATGTATGTATTTGTTTATATTTATAGTTTTGAGTATTATTTTAGATGGAACTGTTAAATGTGACGGTCATGTTTAAAAAGTTTTTTGGATTCGGTAGCAGTTTTTTGAAATTAATTTTTAACCCTTTACAGGGCAAAGCGCGAAAACGGTCGATATATCGACCACCTTCTTTAAAAGTTATAATTCGTACGGTGTCGATAGAAATGTCAGCCTTAATACCTAAAGACGATATGGATAAAGTTCTTTAGTGTATTTAACGACCATCTATGAAGTGTGCACCAATCACTCGCAAACAATTAATATACGTAAGTGGTTGATAAATCAACCATTACGCATTTCCAGCCACAGCTGGAACAGGATTTGTGGATAAAATTTGATTTTTCAAATCATATTTTTGATGGTTATATTGTGTGTTACGGGAAAAGCTACTTATATAATTATTCAGTATGCATTTATTTACCGATTTTCAATAAATTAATCACCACAAATTAGTTTTTCCAAAATTTTACTAAATACTTCTTATTTTTATGGCAAAATCAATACTCAATATATAATTCGAAATAATATAGTTCGCAGTTGATTTCGGAAAAAAAATAATTTGTCCTATAAAGGGTATGTACAATTGAAATTGAAAACTTTGTTGTTCTGCTAGTCGTGTTACTACGGTGATATATGTTTTGCATTGCTATTGACCATAAATATTATAAAAAAGGCTTTATTCTTCCAAGAGATGTTGAAAATCTAAATCTTTAAACAACTCTTTTGCACAATAATTATTCAAATGTGAATTATCTTAATTCTGCATTCAGTTGACGATTTGTAATATGAGTTTTAATCAAAGTAACAATTTTTGAAACCGTCTATTTTTACAAGTTTCTAGAATCCAACTCTTGGAAAGTGAAGGAAGAAAATAAATTCTAGAGTAATATCTCAAGGAAATGATGCTGGCGGAATGGAGATATTGGCGAAAAAATATTGAATATAGTGATTGAAATAGCATTTACATCGTAGAGCTCCATTATAATAAGTTAACAATAGTTCAACTGAATACTTTGTTATTTTTACCCTATTACGTAATGAATAGTTACCCTATTACATACTGGTACATAATCACCAGTCACCAAGTATTTTCAAAGACTCAAGTAATCACGTCCACGCGGAATATGTTGACCGATATCCGAAGTTCTTTTCAGTGACATCAGCATTGGTAGGCTGGTTCTTCACCTATCCATCCATACCTAAGACAGTCAATTGGATAAACCATAGGTAATACCGTAACATAGAGAAGTCTAAAATAATTTTTAATTTCTTCAATATAAGGATTATAATATTTGGTAATCTGATACATACTTATTATTTCTTGTGATGAGTCACACATGTTCTGCAGCATCATTCTAGCAGTTATTATTATTTTGTCCCCCTTCGCTCCAAGATTGAAAAAAGAGGAATAACATAAATATGTGCATCCATCAAACAATTTATTTAGGTGATACATTTTTTGTTTTTATTGCTTTGTAGCATTTTGCCGCTGTAATCATATAAGATCATCTCAGCACGCATGCGCAGTGACTTCCAGCTATGTGCAACTTATTAGTACATTATCTATGGTGCAACTCTCGCGCCTAATTTAAATAATTTGGGGTACTGGTTTCATACTACGACACATTTTGATTTTTTTAATAATTGAGACTGAATCTGAAATCCTTCTAAGTAAAATTTAAAGCAATTACGCCGCTATGCAGTTCTTGTGAAATTGCAATATAAAATGGCAGGGATATAACAACAAGAAACAATTGTTTAGTTGTGAACATCTTGTAGATGTTAAAAATTATCTTTTATAACGAAAATCTACATTATGTATACCATAATATAAGTATTCGTTATTAATAAATATATGTGTATAGAAAAAAAAGTTTTCCTTTCATTTTCAATAACCTGCTATTTAGATTAACTAGAAAATTATTAGTATCTCTTTTAAAATATGTAATTATTTACGCTCGCGAATGTACATTATTTTCAGACGTTTATTGCTTAGTGCACATGCGCAGATTGAGTTTATGTATAGTTGTTTTGTCTATTATAATTACAGCTGTGTAAAATGTGACAGCTTAGAATAAGAGCCACAATTTTCGAGCTGAATTTATATTCACTAGATACCTACTCGTAAAGCTCGAGATTGACAATGACAATAAAGGGCCCAAGGCTGAAAGTGGTCTCGAGCTTTTCAAAATAAATTTAAAAACTATGAAACCTTGATAGAGCGGAAGCAGCTACCTTCACGCCAAGCGCGTCAAAATTAACTAACTACTTACCTAGGTAATTTCATGAAAATGTAATATTGAAATCAATATCTTTATTGCAATACTAAAATACGCCATCGGGTAGGAAAGTTTAATAAATTGGACGAATCAAATATATTCGACGTCACCCCTTTTTACAACTGCAATTTTATTATGATTTAGATATCGGCGCATTAAATGAGTTTCTACAAACTTGCAAATTAATTAAAAATTACATCTAAAAGTTCAAATGATCACAGTGTACGAACTTTAAAAGGGTAGGGCTCGTGTCCTAAGTATATTTCCAAACGTTTTTAGCCCTTAATACCTGCAGCTAATTTTCAATCTGAAATTTCTTTTTCCATATGGAGGGAGTATCAGTAGGTACTTACACAAATTAAATAGGTACTAAAACTCGCAACACCAATAGCCAAAATTTATAAAGTTCGCCACTTGTTTTAATAGAAGCGGAAATTTAAAAAATAATAGATTTCGATGAAATTAATCGAATAAAAAACTATGGATATTAAAATGGAAAAAAAAAGTTTTGTTTTTCGGCCCAATGCATCCTAGGATTTTTTATGTTTAAATTTGGCCCTACATTTATATAACGTATTCGATGATTGTGGTTCACATTAGACACCTATATATATATGGCTTAAAAGCAATAATCAAATAGTATGTATAGAATAAAGTAATTAGATTGAAATATTATTTACAATCAATTATTAATACCTTACCATCAAATTGAGATATGCTTTGAATACAACAGTTTTGTTAAAATGTGCATATATATTTACTGCGTATATTATTATTTACTAATTAAATCAGGTTTACCAGAATGCTGATTAAAGAAAAATATCCTTATTTAATAAAGTTTTCGGTATATTCAATTGAGACTTGATAGCTGATTTTTATTTATATCTTGCTAAGTCAAATAAATTGATTATTATTTGAGGCATATGTTCATTTTTGGTTTTTTTTTGTTTTGATTTACTTGATGGGCTTTTGCTAAAATGTAAAATTTATGTCAAGATCAAGTATAAAGTATCAATGCATTTTCATTAATTTAATCTTTATGTATATTTAAACAATAATCAAATTATTCATCCTTTTAATATGATCATCTATCTTTTATTGAGGTGAATAAAATATTTGATATATTTATTTTTGTAGTTTCTCGTTTCAAATTTGCATCAATTCACATGGCTACCTTCCTGGCTGGCAAGGAAATGTCCAGAACGAAGTTACTCACGTTGACATTTTGTAATTATGTGGGCAGGCAACACCGAACGTCTATATAGCGCTTTTTGTTCCT
Source organism: Himalopsyche phryganea (assembly GCA_022494535.1). Lineage (NCBI taxonomy): Eukaryota > Metazoa > Arthropoda > Insecta > Trichoptera > Rhyacophilidae > Himalopsyche > Himalopsyche phryganea. The sequence goes on along the minus strand of JAGVSL010000061.1, from coordinate 424,341 downwards.
ACGACCGGCCGCCATACTCAAACAAAAGCACTGAAATGAAAAGATAAATTTAAGTTACCTCGTAAAATAGTTAAAAGTCTTTTATTCTTACCTAAATGAGTTCCAAATCAGATGTAAATAGAAGAGTGCTCGCCATTCAGGCGAAAAAGAAGCGCCACAAGCTAGGAAAGAAGAAAACCAAAAGTGAACAGCACGGTGGCGGCGCCCAGGGAAACGGAGTGCGCGACAATCGCAACCAAACTCGCCTGGAACCCTGCCACAGTTCTTCCAATGAAACGATCGAGGATGAGGACGAGCCTTCGGCTAGCGAGGACGAAGAGCAGGAGGACAGCACCGACTATTGCAAGGGCGGGTACCACCCTGTCAAAATAGGCGACCTCTTTCTGTCGCGCTATCACGTCACCCGAAAACTGGGCTGGGGCCACTTTTCCACCGTCTGGCTGTGCTGGGACCTTGTCGACAAGCGTTTCGTCGCCTTGAAAGTGGTCAAGTCGGCCCCGCACTTTTCGGAAACCGCTCTGGACGAGATAAAGATTTTGAAGTCGGTCCGCGAGAGTGATCCCTCGGACTTGAAGAGAAACAAGACCGTGCAGATGCTCAACGACTTTAAAATAAGCGGAGTTAACGGGACTCACGTGTGTATGGTCTTCGAAGTTCTCGGACACCATTTGCTGAAATTGATTTTGAAGTCCAACTATCGCGGAATACCGAGGCAAAACGTCAAAATTATTATCAGGCAAGTTCTGGAAGGCCTGGATTATCTCCACACCAAGTGCAAGATCATCCACACCGATATCAAGCCTGAAAACGTTCTCGTGTGCGTCGACGAGTCATACATCAGGAAGTTGGCTTCGGAGGCTGCGCAGCTGCATGCCCTCGGCTTGAGGCTTCCGGTCTCGCTCGTCAGCGCCGCCCCTAAGGAGTACCAGGAGCAATCCCTCGGCTCCAAGATGAGCAAGAACAAAAAGAAAAAGCTGAAGAAGAAGGCGAAGAGGCATTCCCAGCTGCTCAAGAAACAGATGGAGCAGATCGAGGAGATGGAAGAGCAGCGCACTGCCAAGTCTGAGAACGGTGAATCCGCTCCCATGTCCCAAGACAACGACGACTCCCCCCTCTCCCCGGAAGACGCCAGTGCTGCCGACGCACCCCGCGCTGACGGTGACGCTCGACTCAACGGCTGCGCCGAATCTCCTGACGGGGAAGGCTCACCGCCCGAGAGCCCTGCCGGCGCCGACGCGGACGCCGACGGTCCTGCCGATTCCCCCGAAGGAGAGACGGAGAAGCCCGACGATGGGGGAGACACTGGCGAGGGAGGCGACGGCGTAGGCGCCCCTATGTCAGAGGAAGGTACACCAGAAGGCGCGTCGCCTTCCCTCGGTGTTTTCCCGGAGACACCCGGTGGGAAAGTGTCAGACCCGGCTTTCGATGTATGCGAGGTGGAAGTGAAGATAGCGGACCTGGGCAACGCCTGCTGGGTGAACAAGCATTTCACAGAAGATATTCAGACACGTCAGTATCGTTCACTGGAGGTTCTTTTGGGGGCGGGATACGGTACTTCCGCCGATATCTGGAGCACGGCTTGCATGGCTTTTGAGCTTGCCACCGGTGACTATCTTTTCGAACCCCACTCCGGCGAGGACTACTCACGAGACGAGGATCACCTGGCTCACATCATCGAGCTCCTGGGAGATATCCCCAAGCGAATCGCGGCCTCCGGGAAGCACTCCAAGATATTTTTCAATAAAAAGGGGGAGCTGCGCAACATCACTGGTCTCAAACCGTGGGGCCTGGAGGCAGTGCTCACCGAGAAGTATGAGTGGAGCGCCGAGGAGGCGGCGGCCTTTGCCGATTTTCTGAAGCCCATGCTCGATTTCGATCCCAACCGCCGGGCGTCGGCGGCCGAGTGCCTCTACCACCCCTGGCTTTCCTCCTAACGGGGGCGCCGTGCGCCCTCGGTTCGTTCGAAGCTTCGGAATCTCAGAGATCGCCTCTGTTTTGTTCTGGTTTTGTTTCTGTCCGTTCACGCATCGCTTGGACCCGCTCGGGCACCCGGGCGGGATGTACATATTTTTATTATTTATAGGCCCCCGGCCCGTTAGAATTCTCACTCGCCGGGCGACACCCGGTTGTACAGTTAGAGTTAGACAAATTTGTGATGTGTAATGACAAAATAGACAATATAGATCGGTGTCCAATTTATATGAATCGATTCGAATGTCGCGGCGTTCGCCGGCAGTCGGACGCCTGCGCGCCCTCGCCTTCCATCCGGGGGCGCGAGCATCCGCGGCCGCGATTCAGTATTCGTACGGTGAACCTCTCTCGGAGACTGCCTTTTGTACATGACGTGATATTACATCTAGCATTGAGGGACAAGCGGGCAGCCCGCTTCGGACTGCGACCTCCAGCGCCACAGATTAGACGCCCCGGCACGCTGCTACAATTACAACAAATGGAAAACGGCTAATTGCTAACGTCGCGATAAAGTTGTCGCAATTCCTACTGGACCAATATATATCTGCTGCCGGCCGCCGCATCACCGATCCGATCTGCTCGTCTAATTTGTGGCGAGGGCGCCTGCAGCCTAAGAGCTCAGTCAGATCGTTGCGATAAGGCAGTCGCCTGCGTTTGCCCTCAATGATTATAATATTATATATATATATTAGGATCCACTACAGCAACTTGACAAGTTTGTATTTAAATTATACCCAAATGCGAATTTACAACAATAATAAAAGTTTTAAAATGATTTAATCTTTGATTTTCCTCATCCTACAAATTTGCATTCAAATACTTCGAAGAATTTTAATACCTTCATATAAATTGATTTCATCAGATCTGTTGCTTAAATATGGGATATTTTTCCTCATCAGTTAAACCACAGTGGAGAAATTGAGTAATTTTCGGTTACGATACATTTTCATATTTTCGAAGATATTTCTAAAACAAGCATGGCTACACACATTCAATATACTGTCACTATAAAAACTCACACGTAGAATAAGCAGATATACATGTATTATCTCTGTGGTGTACACTTATCTGTCAAGTGATATTCTGAGTTCAGCTGCAAATGTCAGATTATAATTTTGGTCACAAGAGTGCAGATAAATATAAGAAACAATATTGAAGTGTCTATAAAATATTACATTGTAACACAATTTATACAATAAAATTGCATCTGTCATAAAATTAATAATCAAAAATGAATGACAGTCCGAGAATTGGTATTGTTGGAGCGGGTGTTGTCGGCTTGACAGCTGCTCTCTCGCTGTGTGATCAAATAAAAGGTCTGTCTGTTACCATAATAGCTGATAAGTATGAAACTGAGACTACCAGCAATGTGGCTGCAGGATTTTTTCGGCCCGGAACGAGCTTCGGGGCTTCTGATGATCAAATAACCAAGTATGTATTTGGTTAGGTCTAGTTTTTCTCTACAAATCTGATTTGAACAGGTATAGTGCATGGCTATCGTTAAAAGAAAATAATCTGTTGTAAAACCCTTTAAAACCAGTGACCGTACATCTAAATTTATTAAAAATAGTTCTTTATTTCAGGGTGCTGTCTTTTCTTTTTTCTCCTGTTACATATATATTTCACGTTGTTATGTAATGCACAGAAAATCAATCTATTGCATGTTAAAATTTACATTACCTGCTACAAAAAGTTTTTGATAAAATAACAAATTATTCTTCAATATTTTTAGATTGAATGAATATTAACAACAACAAATATCTTCTGTTAGTAAATTAAGGAATAAATTTTTTTTATTTAACAATTTTTTTAATCAATTAACTAAAATTTGAGTTTTTAAATACTTCAGTAATAACTTTTAAGGTGTTATGGAAGTCATACAAATGGATTGTTTTATTTAAAAAAAAAAACTTGTAATACATCAGTTGGCTGAGTAAGTTCACGTTCAAGTCTTATAATTTCACAATAATTGAACATTTGTTTTTCAATGGTCAGTATTAGTAAAAAGTTTTAATGAATCCTACTGCATATTCTGCTGAAAGTCTTGGATGTTATTTTTCTATGTAGTTAGACTACATGATGAAAAGGAAAGTAATGACTAGTTTTTTGTACACACCCTAGAAATAAAATTATTCAAGAAACTTAACTCTGCATAATAAGGAAGTAGGAGAAGGAAACAAAAATTCATTCTACAGCCTATGTACTAATATTTTTATAAACATAAATAAATTCTGCTATACTTAATTTGGGTCTGTTGTGCAGTGGTCAATGTCGTTGACTTCAGTTACAGATCTCACTGGTCAAAACCCAGTACGGACAGTTTCATAAAATTGTTTATGGATTTCTGTTTGTAGGCATGGATGTTGGTGATGTCTAGAAATCCCTTCCACCACCCGTCCAATCCTAAAAAATAGGCCGTAGCCAACCTCTGTCCTAGCCCTATATTTATTCTCTTCGAAGAAAGAAGGTTGAGCAATTGAGTAACAAGTAGTTCTCGTAGAAAACTTCTGTTGAGATACCTCCATTAAGAGTCCATATATGCTCCACGTAGGGAGCAAAAAAACTTTATTGACACCTTTCATGATTCATAGTGTTCATTTGTTTTATTATATTCATTTCAGCTTCCAAAAACGGTTCATAGTAATGTAAATGAATAAATTACTTCTTTTTTTTATACCTAGACCAAATATGTATCCATGATTCATAGCATAATAATTTATAAATATTATGCTAATCAAAATGAACTGTTATTTCTGCTAAAATAAATACGCACTGAGACAATTCATTTTTATTGTTTGTATGATGACCAATATAGCCAGCAAAATTGAAAAATTGTTAAGGTATAAGAGATCTGAGAGTTTCTTTATAGACTAGAAATTGCTTATCCTTTCATATTTTAATGATTATATAAAAATCATAGATACCGTTGTGGATTTAATAAAATCGACCGTGGATCATTTTTGCCATTGTGAAAAAAAGTGTTGTGTTTTTTTTGTATATTCGACTAGATCAATGAGATTGTAATTGAACATACACACTGCTTCCTGCATATACTTTATTGCTTCATTATTTTTTTAGTAAATATTTCACAGTACAGCAATTGACAAAGCGTATAATATATTAATGTTGATTAAAATCAACTCTAGGACAAAAATATCACATATTCTGCATTTTTTCTACTTGGGAACCAAGCCCAAAACGTGAACGAACAGATTATGAATATTTGGTATTTTTATTAGATCACGATTATTTCAGGGAAACAATGATTTTTATCATCTAAGATATAATATTTTATCTATTATAGATAAAACGGTTCTTGAAATGTTAGTGATTTTTCAAAATTTAGCCAGAAATAACAGTACTCATAAAAGTATTCTCATTAGCGCCTGATCAGCGGTCGTAGACAAAATACAGAAAAATGTTAGTCCTACTGGCAGGAAGAGCTGTGAAGGTCAGGGGCACCATAGTGTCTTCGAGCCTGGACTCCACAGGGCGGGTCGCCACATTTTACACAAGACAATATATCATGTGAAATAGTTGTATCCTATGTATGAACGGATTCATTTATTAGACGAGGACACTAGAAGAAAAATGTTTTATCTCCTTAAACATTCCTTTATTTGAATTTAGAATAATTCATTTTTGTTAGTAAAGTTCTCCGATTCAACTTACTAACCTGGTTTTCTTACTCAACCTGAGTAAATTGAGCGTAACAGACAAGTTTAGCTGCAGACAATTAATAGTTAATTTTAATAGAGAAATATTGTGTGTTCAAATTAGGCAATGGGTCAGCGATTCTTGGAATCATTGGAGTGATCTCTTAAAGACTTCAGAAGCACCTCTCGCTGGTGTCACTGCACTATCAGGATACATATTTTCCAAAAACAATCCAGGCAATGTCAGAGTAAGTGACTATAATGTTTGATGATGATCGTTGCTTGATTTTGAATGCTCATATTATTTCAGCCAGAACAAATTAATGTATTTTTGCAACAGAATATTTTTTTGTGCAGTCATCAATTATAATACATAAAATTATTACCACGAACTCTGCTGCATTCAGCAATGTCACCATATTTGGACTGGCCTCATTATATATTTTAAGATTCTGCTTTTATATACTTAGATATTACTTTTCACATAAAAAGCAAATTTTCAAACAAAATTTAAGCTTTATCCATTGGGGACCAGATAAAACAAAGTAATTATTACATCTTTAATACGGGTTGTTTTTTACTCCTTTAGTAAAATTCTGCCGGTTAAAAACCAATTTTATAGAGAAATATAAAAGATAAGGTTAATTGCTGGTTGAGCAGTCAAGGTTTTAAATCCTTAAACTTTGCCACAATCAATTTATGGATATTTTTATGCCTTTTCTGTTTTATCTGATTTTGATAACTGAGCGTAAAGACAACGATTAGCATTACATATTTCCTTTCCCGTGGATGCTTCATAATACCAATGGACAACTCCATGAAATTGTATTTCGAGATAAATGGATTTAATGTTAACCTCATAAATATCAGCTCTCATATCTAGCCTAACCACATAACCTATCCAAGTATCATATTTCATTAGTCGACATACGGCCATTATTGAACTATATTTAAATTGGTTTCATCAGGCAAGCGAACGGTATTCGTAGATGTCTTAACTTCCTAGAAAAATTTGAGTTCTTTATTACAGAATCATCTTATCGAAGATATACTTCCTTTGTACCGAAGAGCGACAGAAGATGAACTGCAATTGTGCGGAGGTGGATGGAAATATGGCTCATACTATACGACCCTTCTTGTAGAAAGCAAATTATATCTTCCGTGGGCTAAGAAAAGGTATTGAGATGTAGGGGGAGCAGACAGTACATGCGTTACTACGCTACAGAATTTTTTTTTCAGTAGACCTGTCATCGTTTTCCCGCATTTATCGTTGGTTTTAAGTCTTTCCCACATTCATTGTACTTTTGAGTAACCCTTAAAAGACAATGTATTGGAGTCCCACCGTACACAATCTTTCTTAAAGAAAAGCTTGGAAAAGTGTAAGATTCAATTTAAATTGACCACGCTTGCAGATATGATATTAATTAGAATATTATTATAATTTTGAAGAAGTATCTATAACTAATCAATGTGCTTGTTATCTATAATATATCATATGCGATGGAAAAATACATTTTATTGATCAAAGTGGCTGTTATCTATATATCATAGGCAATGGTTCTTACGATAGCTTTAAGCCCAAATAGCTCTCAACTACCTAAATAAAATTTTGCAGAACAAAATACTTTGATATTTTATCCAATTAAGAAAAATATATTTCCTTATTAATCAATTCAAATTTTTTTTTGTAGATTTATATCGCAAGATGGAATAATTCAAAAGCGTGAAATCAACAGTTTCTCTGAAATCAGTGATGATTACGATATCATATTGAACTGCACCGGATTAGGAGCAAGGGAACTGTGCAATGATGTGAAACTCGTTCCCATCAGGGGTCAAATCATTAAGGTAAAATTAAAATCACCATAAAAACAATTAGCAAGCATACAATATTCCTAAACGTTCGTTGTATTTGGTTGGGTCACTTTTAGTAATGAGGTCTACCGAGAAAATTCTAATTAATAAAAAAGACCATTGAGAGTATAACAGCATCCAAACGCAGAGAAGTTGCATACCTCAGTCACATTATCCACAATGAAAAATATTAAATGCTTAAAATTATACTGGAAGGAAAAATAAATGGGAGCAGATGTGCGGGTAGGAGAGTAGTGTAGTGTAATTTGGTAACCAACCTTCGATAGAGACAGCCTCATGAGAAGAAGAAGAAGACTGCGATAGAATTGTCTCAATGTTACGATATATTTGAAATTGATATAGGTAAAGGCGCCATGGATTAAAACAGCTTTCCACTTTGATTTTGACACATACGTCATTCCTGGATTCGAAGGAGTGACATTGGGAGGAACGAGACAGTACGACAGTTTTAACTTGGACGTTTGCAAATACGACGCGGCCTCTATTATGGAAAGATGCTCTGAACCGTTGCAATGTAAGTAAAATCACCTACGATAAAATCATTCTTAAATTTGTTAAAATTAATTTGTAGTTTTTACAAGTTTTACGCAGGTAAAAAGAACGAGTTTTGCATTCTTGAATGAGGATAGAATATCAGCTGCTTTGTGTTTAATTTAAGTAATGCGTATCTCAACATATTAGATATAACATGTTTTTCAGTGCTAAACTCGTGTTGGATATTTATCTAGTTGAAGACAGAAGGCAAAAATCAAAGCTCGTCCGAAGCCTGAATAATTCTTACCCGGTGCATTTGCGAATAACATTGAAATAATTATTACAGCTTTGAAGAATGCCGAAGTGATAAGACACGCCGTGGGTCTCAGACCGCACAGGTCTCCGGTGCGAGTGGAAGGAGAGATGATGCAGTTCGGCGGGAAGAGAGCGAAGGTGGTCCACTGCTACGGGCACGGAGGTTACGGGGTGACCTGCGCGCCCGGCACTGCGATGCACGCCGTCGACATCGTAAAACGATTCATGAAGTCGAGCGTCGGCAGTAAATTGTAAAAAATAATTTGTAATATTATGATACATTTATTAATGTAAACAGAAAGAATTATATTCATTACAAATTAATAGATGTAAATAAAACTGAATAGGTACAAAGTTGTAATGTTTAACCTATTCAAAGGCACAGTGTCAAAGGGTTGTATCTGCAATGTAACGGTTACGGTATTATATATAATTATTTTAAAGGGCAGTAAAAGAATAATACTGCATAATAAAAGCATCTCAAATTTATTTTGCAGATGCATCCTTCTGACACTTTATTTCTGTGTTGTGACAATTCGTAAATAAATTATTTATTTTTATTAAGTAGACTGTAGAATATTTAAAAAAGGACATTAACACAAAAATACATCACATATAATTATTAAATTCATATGTATTAAACTGTTTCCATTACAAAATGGAGAGGAATGATAAAAAAATATAATTAATAAATAAATGTCTGCCGTTTTATTGCAGTAATAATTTTACATTAACAATTATTCATTACATCCAAAGAAGGATGTTTTCTTTCGCTTGAGACTTTAGTCAGACAACTGAATGATGAAAAGGTAGATCTAAGATCATAGGCTGGTAAGAGAACAATAATTGAGAAGTGATTTTTCGAAATGGCTTATTTCCATCACTTGTAAGGTGTTAACTGCCATATGCGTTTCAACGTTATAAAGTCGATCTCATCAAAATAAGCTTAAAAAAATCACTCATCAATTGTATGCCTATTGAAATAGTCACGTTTTGGATTTACTAAATGCATGTTACTTGAAAAAATCAGCAAACAAAATATGCCTTTCAAATGCAGTAGAATTTTTCACAAAGATTCTCACAAGACATGGTTAACAGAAGATAAACCATCATTTTATTGTAACATATGGAAGTTTATGCATTAAAGATTTGATTTTAATTCTAAGACACAATTCAATCAAGCATTTTGAGTAAAGCATAAGTCTTTTTTTTCAGTTGATAATGCTCGTGATGAGCGAAACCGGTCCTGATCATTATAAATATGTGGAAGTAGTACAAATGAATTTTGTTTTATTTTTTTAAATATAATGTCTTTCTACCAAGAATTGACAGTTAAAACCTTAAAAGTGATAAAGCATTTTAAGTATAAAGTATTTTTTGTAAGTCGGTTCGGCATATACAGATAATATATTGTAATTGCTAATTTTCTATAGAAAACGGTAATAGGAGAAGTTGATAAGTAGCAAAATGTGAGTTTATCATAATGACCTTAAAACTCTTCTGAGCGAAATTACTAAAGCTAATTAAAAAATAAATTTCAAAAATAATGACAAAACATAATTTAAATACATGCAGCAGATCTATAAAAGAGAGCATTGTAATTTTTATTGTAATTATTTTGTATAAGGACGGATAAATTAACATATATTATGCACGTAAATACAATTCATTATGTTAATCTTTTGCATGGAAATATCCTGCCACGGAACAGCAAAAAAAGTATATTATATTTAAAGTAAATACATACAGTGAAACCTCCCATGTTACGTTTTTGAGAGGACTAACAAAATAATATATAAATATAGGAAAAACGTAGATTGGGGAGTACTGAAAAATAATAATTACGCAAATTGGTTTAGAACATACTTTTGAGTTGTTTATGTAAAACTATTTCAATACTATAAATTGATTTGAAGGTTTCGTCTTATCATATCTTATGATAGTAAAATGGTTTTTTAGGTACCTCATGCATCTTCTTTTTTTGGAATTGTATGGATTTAGTTACATATTTGCATTTGGAGTATTTCATAAATAAACGTACTAAAATGAAACAGAACTGCAGAAATAGCGGGGAAAATGTGAATTCCGGGTATGCAAAATTAGGCTTTTGGTGTTTTATAAAGTTTAACTAAAAAATGAAGCAAGAATTTCTTGAATGCGAAGAGTTAACTTATTTAAATTGGATAAAAATAACAAATTAATTATTTTAATACTCAGAATCCATAAAAATATTTCTGATATACATTTTATAATATTATATACAAAAAGTAATTGTAATGTTTGCGTGAAATGAGATTAGGGGGAATTCCAAAAATAGATTAATAATTTTTAAAATCAGGTCAAAATATGGATAAGAGATTTGTTTGATCAATGTATTGATTAAACACAATGAAAATAGTCATTGCTCAAATTTGATGGGATACTAGGTCAGAACACATATCGACACATGTAATGACATAACAATATTAATGTACTATACATCTAATGTTTTCGAAGTAAAATATTTCATATTATCCATATTTGCTTGGGGGGTGTAAGAAATCCAATTCTAGGAATAGAAGACAGCTAAATTTCCATGACCGTTTATAATCTAGTGATTTTATAACCATAAACTAGGCATTTTATTTTGGTAATTACGAAAATACTATAGGGTACGTACATCATCTATTGTAGCAAATTAAACTCACAGAAAAAAATGTTTAACAATAACTTATGTTTGACTTATCACAGTCATTCCTCCTATAGGGAGTTACGATTATGCCTCACTTGCAGCATGAGTAATGAATACCTCTGAACAAAATGATATTCAATTCATCCACACACTCATATTCATTCAATCAAATTGTAAATACCTAAAATAAAAGTAAGAAAAGTGTCAAAATAGTATGTCATTAATGGACATTAATTGAGAGTGCTATGCGAGACATGATCAAATAAGCACAGATGCTTAACCAACCTTGCCAGAGCCGATTGAAGAAAATATATATAGATTTGATAAACTCAAATTTTAAAATATTTTTTTATAAAATCGTGTTATTTTTATAAAATAAAATATTATTCGATTCACACAAATAGGCCACGTGGATTCGAATGTTAGGAATGACCTGTATTTTGACAATATGTAAAGTGAGTTTGTAAAATATTTTTCTCTCAAAAAGAGATATCTACAATAACAAGCTAACGTTTTACAACAAAAATTGTCAATTGGCCCCGACCATACTAGCCGTAGGCATTTACAGATGGTTCATTTTTCCACAAAGATGGAATGTTAATTTGATGTTCATAGAATACCTATTCCAATCGAACTAATATTTTTTATGGAAATTCCCTCCCAACCCACAGCAGGATGTATGCTTGTAATGGATGAGTTTTAAAAATGATTGCTTCTCAATGAAAATTAAATTCTGAGAAATATAAATTTACATTAACGAGTGTGTCAGTTGAAGCTTCTACAGTAGTAATAATAATGATCTTAAGGTTAAGAGACGGGACTACAAAATCAATGGATAGTACACGGTCCACCAGTAACAGAATAAAATATCATAGGTAATAAAATATACTTACAATGATAAAATACAATCTTTCCTCACGTGGAAGTTATACATAATTAATAACAATAAATTCTTTTATACACGTTTCTGAAGAAAACGTCGAGGTGCAAAAAAATAGATAGGTTACATATCAACACTATTTAAATGCTGCCGCATTACGTTTTCTTTTTGAAAATATTTTGTAAGTTCATCGCCGGTTTGGAATGTTGAAACATTTGCGTGACTCTTCTCCCCACAGACTCCGGAGTGCCCAAGATGCCCGGCGACGAGGTCGCCGGAGACGAAGCGTTGCTGTAAGAGCTCGATGAAGTGTTGTGCTCCTTGTTCAACGTCACCTTGTGGATGATCGCCTCGATGGCGGATTTGTGTTCGGTCGTGAAGAGATTGTCGAAGTGTTCCAAGTTTCTGGAATAAACAATGAGGAAACGTATTCGGAGTATATCTTTTTATTGAAATCGAAAGCTAATCGACGCATGTTAATAGACATCTATTATATCAGAATGTAATCTACATAGATTACATTCTGTATTAATATGTATGTGTACACAGTTTATGCAATTTTGCGACTGTCTTTTGGTTTTAGTAAAGTTTTAATGATAAAAGCTAAAGTTGAACCATGAAATTGTTGTAATTGTAGCATACTTTTCATCTACGAATTAGCATATTTTTTTAACATGTTTAATATTTGTGTAATCCATGCCTAAGCTATGCATAAATGTTTGAAACCAGATAGCCAAGAATTTGTAAAAAAAAGAGCTGCAAGATTGAGTTATAAGCACAACGATGTTTATGAGCGATATTGAATTAACATCTCCGCTTACCTGAGAGCAGGGAACAGAACATTCTGAACGAAATGCTCTGATAAGTCTCCCTGAGTGCTCAATTGCAACGCTGGAAGAAGTTGGGTGAGCAGTTCGCTGACGGCGGACGCACTCTCTGATGCAAACACTGGAGAGTAGCACAGCATCGCCAAATAAGGAAGCACTGAATGAAAATTGTATTTTAGTATATAGTTCAAAATCAGAACCGTGCAAAGCCATAGCAAACGGTGGTGGTATAGTAGCTTAGAACAAGAGGTAATATAAGCATTGACAGGTGCAAATAAGTCACAATCTGGCATCCGGATCATGTCATTGCGTGCTATATTATCTCATGGAAAAACACACTAATTCAAAATAGAGTATTATCAGATTTTTGAGCTTTAGTTTCAGAGAAAAAAATAAATGAGTAGCCAATATTTTTTTCAAAACACTTGAGAATAATAGATGATAATGCTACGCAATTTTTGTTTACATGTCCGAAACCTTAATGAAACAATTTCCTTTCTGAAAACTTGTTCTTCGCTTCTGTCATATGAGTCGCCAGTTGCGAAAGCTGTTCGGCTGATCAATACATTGCCTAAAGAGGCGGACATTTTCAGCAAGGAACTCGGTGTATTGTGATAAGATTTTTTTTATATGAATTTATACGTCAATATTTTTTGTTTTTTATTCAATTTTCTGAATTATAAAAAATGTTTTTATTATAATTTTTTGTTACATGTACTGTCTTCATTATATTTGTCAAATGCATGGCGCATCGGTGTCAGCTGTAATGCCATGTATTGTTATTTTCATTTTACAAGTAAATAAATCATCAATCGAACAGATTATTTCTAGGAATTTAAACATTGAATGCTGAAATCTTGTGTGAGTGCAATAAAGCAAAGAGCAGCACGAAAACTCACATGCTTCGTCCAATGATTTTTCAGAGAGGCCTTCAAGGAGCACAGGAAGAAAGTTTCTGTGAGTAAAAATGTGTTACCTTTGCCATTAATAGAGGCGTCCCCGTACTTCAGCAAGATTAGCAGAGTGCGAGTGAGTCGTGAAGCAGCTCGAACTCCCAACGTCCCGTTCTGTTCTTCCCTCGCCAAACCTTCCAGTGAGAGCCAACATTTGTCCCTGGCGGACGCAGACAACTCATTCCGACCGGCTACTGCGCCTAGAGCTCCCATCGCTTCACACTTGACCAAACTAAAAAATAGAAGACCGGAATTCATTGATTCGATGGAGACTACAGAAGCATTTTTAAAATTGAGTTTTCTTATTATACAAAACCTAACGGTGCTGCATTGCGGTTGAGAGTAGTGGCAATGTATGAAAGTTCAGGGTTACTGTATTTTTAGCTTTGAGAAAAGATTCCTGTGGTGATTTGATTTCAACAGAAATTTGAAGATAAGAGCAGGTTAAGAAACGTCAAATTATAATCAATAGAAAAACTGTCACAATTGGTACTCGGTGATAAGAACCGATGATGATTTGAATATAGCCAAAGACGAGAAAAAGAAATCAAAATAAACCAATAAGAAATTTTAAAGGGCATTATTGAAATAATAACGAAATAACTTAAAACTTCGGTTAAAACTTAATTATACCTTAAAAGCTCTCGATTAATAAACTTACACAGTGGAATCACTGACTAAAGTGACAATTGCAGGAATGACCCTCGTATTCAGCACCTGATCAGTCAAAGTTGCATTCTCTATGAGGTAACTGAACAGACCGGCGACAAACGCCCGCACTTGTTCGCCAGTGTGAACGACACCTAAAAAAAATAGAACCTCATATATGATATCTGAAATGAACCCGTTCACAAGAGGTATACCAGTTTCTCCGATGAGTAATTTGGTATCACTTTTAGTTTGTTTGATAGATTAACACATACTTTCCCATAAAGCTGAAAGTGCTACATCTAACAGATCGTTATCCATTTTTGAATACTGCACAATCGGAATGCCGAGTACTGAACAGGGAACTGAGCACATCCCGCTGCATATTGACCACCTGAAACAAATTGCATCTATTGTCAACAAATAATATTGCATAATGACTGAGATAAATCTCACACACGTATATCAATATTTCATATTTACCAGACAGAAATGAGAGAAGAAATATGAAAAGTTTCCTGAAATAAACAATTTTTATTTTGACAACATCGTACATCTCTTCTAAAAATAGAATGGAAAACTATGAAATATCATCCACAAGATATATTTTAAGTAATTCTTGTATAACCTGACTTGCAGTAAAGCGATTGGTATGTGACAAGAAATCTTAAATAGTAGTGCTTCAGAAATATGGAACTTCATACAGATAATTTGACTTGATAAAAGTTGTATTAAAGGAGACCAACATACGCAGAATATTTAAGCCTACCTGAGAAAGATTAATTACCTTTTAATAGTAGTTGCTATATTCTTGTGTTGGTCATCGATTGATGTCAATATTGCTCCCAAATATACACTCACTATCGCTGCATCGGTACCCTTCTGAGATTCCAATTTGGCCATCCTCTGTTCTACTTTGGAGATCTCCGCGTCCATCAAAGCTTTCACGACGCGTTCACTAAAGCTGGCACCGAATATCATACATATTGACTCGAATAGATTTATGTAAGCTTTTATAATTGCTGAGTCCGTTGGCCTCACTTTGTTTATTAAAAAATCCAACAATGTTTTTAAGCTGAAACACAAAATAACACTCATTAAAAAACTGATATATAACCTAAACTATTCATTGTTAGAATTTTCTTTACTACATTATTTTACACTAATGTGCCTTTTCTGAATAAGTTTTTTGGGAAAAAATTATCTTTAATGATGATAAAAATAATCACATAATAAGATGGCATATCTCACCAATTATTTATAAACCATTCTCTCTCATTCCATGTAAATTCAGCCTCCTCGAGCGACAGAGAATAAAATATATCAACGAGTTGGCAGGGATTCGAAATGCAGTCGTCCACCAAAAACTTTGGATCGCAGAACGGAATCCTGTGCAAGATGTCCACTGCGTGTTTATCACAGATGTCGCCGCACGACAGGTCATCCATCGGCATCTTCTCTTTGAGAGATGACGAATTCACAACATACATCAGAGCAACGGAGATCATCGAGTTTATCAGTCGTATGTAAATTTCGGGATCATAATTTTGACCGCCGGTCGCGGATGAACTATTAATTCTTTTAAATATGTTTGCGCATAAATCCGTATGGAAAACACCTGAAAAAACATTTACGAAATAAGTTACAACAATGCTGAGTTCGCAAATAGTTTATGATCATTTAGATTTTAAAAATATTACCATTCAACAGCGCGCTGCGAGCCAATATCGGCGCTAATGTTTGTATGCACATTTCCCTAATCGATTCGTCACTATCTTGCACCAATCTAAACATGAGCGCTTCCAATTGTGAGTATTTTACTGTAGCGGCGCTCGGACAAACTAACATAAGTCCGTACAGGCCTTGTCGTCTAATTAAACTATCATTTGAATCGCACATCGACACCACTATGCTGAGAAGCAGCGAATTGACTAAGTCCAGCTGAAAAATTTCAAATAATAAAAATTAAAAACAGAATTTGTAAGTCAACATTCATCAGCGGCTTGATTTCTATGAATTTGAGCTCAGTATAATAGGGTCATGCAAGATAAGTAAAATAAATTTAATGCAATACTGACAGAAATGTATGGAGCTAATGCTATCGAAGCTTCGGCACCGAGCAGTCGTTTCTCTATTGATTTGCTGTTCAGCATTTCCCAGCACATTCCGAGAAGATCACTGTCTAGCCCGCAGTTTACTTCTATGTTCCATTGTAATAGCAGAACCAATCCTAGAAGGAAGATTAAACGATTCGTTACAACTGAATAGTGATTTAATATAGATCACAATAATAGCCCATTAACACAGATCATGTGGATAAAAAAAGTAGCTATTATTTGAGTGCATATAATTTTCTACATACCTGAGATGATAACGGCTCTGTCATTTTTTTCCATCTTTTTCTTGAGGTTCAACAACAGCTGTAGCAATTTATCTCTCTGGGATTGCTCGGGGTGTAGGAATATTGTGCAAATAAGTAGGCTTATCACTTCATCTCTTTTTACTAATAACAGGTTAGGTACAATCTAGAATAAAAAAAAAATATTTACAAATTAGTAATAAATCAATGCGTTTTATTAACCATCGCTTGAAAATGGGACTCATTGGTATTTGACATTTTTACAAGGCGGCAAGGTTTTTTTTGTCTTTAAAAAAGTATCAATGACTAATTCTGTTATCATGAGAATGAAATAAAGCAAAAGATCACTGTTTACATTGAGTATGACCCGGCAGGCATTTGACGCATGTTTTAAATTGAATGGTCACTTTGAACCTTATTTATGTCTATTTATCTATTATCTAAAATGACTGTTGACGTTGGAAACATTTTTTTTTTATGTTTTGTATGAATATTTGACAACAGCTGGGGTAATATTTAGGTAGCGTGTATTATATTTATAGTTATTACATATATATTTTATAGAAAACTAGTAATATAAAAAAAATAATGAATCGTATACATTATATAATCTATTTGATAAATATAAAAATAGAAACAATTGTGAGAAAATAAATTTTAAGTACCGACTGTATCAAAATCGGATGTACTATTGGGAAACCGTAAACCACAGTTTGGAAAACGTTAAAACGATAATAAATAAATTGATTTATATAATTATTGATACATTTTTGACGATTCCTGAAAATTTTATGTCAATATGTCGACGCATTTAAGAGATATAGCGATTTTAATAAAAATCGCGATATTTTTCACGATTGCAAAAAAATAGCTGGTACTAAGCCATTGTTTTATGTAATTACACCCGGTAGCTAAAGTCTTAGTTCATTGTCATTAACATTATTACATTGAATTCCAATTTTGGATGTCTTTTGTCAGATCAATCTTGCAAAAAAAGAGCAAAGTAAGTTTAAGAAGCTTGTGCATTAAAAAAATGTAGTCAGTAATGGCACAATAATCATTAATGCTGAATCAATGATGCGAAGGCTGTATCATATCTACAACAGTGACATGTTCTCACTAGTACTTAGATCTGATTAGAATTGTTCTGAAAAGTGACACCAGTAATTTTGTAGTATAATTTATTAGTCTATTTGTCACGGGAAACGAATTATAGAGTACTGTTAATTTGTATTACTCAACATTGTTATAGTGCATCACGAACATTTATCTTGATGCAACTGAGTTGGCATCACTGTACGATGGAGAGTTTGAGTTGCTTACGTTACTTACTTTTGGTAGCGTTGCCGAAACAACATAGACGAGGCGGTGCAGGGTGATCGCTTGACTTGTTCCAGCTATATCATTCAATAATTCATTTTCGTTGCTGAACGGCAGATTGCAATACTTCATGAGGGCCGCTTTGTATTCGTTGGGAAGATTACTATGAACAAAAGGTATGTATAATATCAAGTATTATAATTATAATAATAATGAATAAATAAAAGTACTATAATTGCAAGAGACTGAAAAAGAATCTAGATTATTATTATGTATTGATTGTGAAGGGAAAGTGCCTTTTCAATTATGGTAGCGTTTTGTTTGTGCTTATGTAACAGTTGTATGCTATGCTCATAACTTTATTACATGTAAGCGGATGAGAAACATCGTACAGGCTTCCTCTATTCATTATGACAATTCCTGGCATGTGTCAAGTGGCAAATCCAAGAAAGTGCAGGGATTTTTTTTATCAAAAATCGATCGCAATATAACGAACCCGCACTCACCGGAGTCATGATGAACGAGGATTACCTATACTGCTATACATACTAACTTTTCAGACACATCTGCATATTAATAAAGTACAGCATGCACTTATCAAGTTGCCATTCTCTCTATTAGAGATGTCATCAAAGCAATATTAATAAAATAGACACGTTTCTATAAGTACCTATTAATCCATGCTTCATTCTTTCCGCCTGCGACCACGCTATCCTCGTGGGACGGTTTTATGTTCTCCATGAACTGTCCCCGACCCCAATCGCTCTCGGGGTTTTCATTCAAACTGAAGGTGTCTTCTATTGTTGTGATGCTGTCTTTCCTCTTAGATATGTGTTCCGCTATTAACTTAGGAGAGTGCTGCAGCTGGTCGTCAGGCATTGAGGTCGGTTCAAAGGAGCTGGTGTTGGAGCCGTCTTTCTGTGAACTATTTTTCAAAGAGTTTTTATGTGTTATCTACATTAGTAACAAATTTTTGCATTGAGAGACATGAAAAAAAATGTAGATATCGAACTGCTAATTGCTATGTACATACCTTTTATTGTATGTTGTAATAAGTCAAACCTTTGAGGTTGAAATTATTATATTTTTATAAATAAATTTTTAATGTATAACAGCAGTCGCCGACCGGTGGTTCGTGAAGAAATTTTGGTGGTCCACGGAGTCGTTTTCAAACTTATTTGAAACATGCAGCAACAAATATCACACATACTAATAATTGCATAACATTAGTGTCAAAGACTCTTCTAGACTTCCCGTAAAGAAGTTCAAAATAGTTAAGCTTGTGCAGTTGAGTGAAATTATTACCTTCCACCGTTTTTGTCGCTGTCGATCATCTCAAATTGGTCGGGGGTAAGACTGTTTGTAGATATGCTGCTTCCGTAATAGTTATGAGTGGCAGTCTGCGGAAGCGGCACCAGATCATTTTCCAAAATGTTATCGTTGACCGACACCTGCTGAACGGTTTGAGCCGAGGCGCTCTCTTCTTTGCGGTGAGGCTGGAGAGTGTACAAGGTCGTTTCCGAACTGGGCATGTCTGACGTGGGACTGGACAGAGAGTTTAAGCTGGCGAGCGCTGCGTCGTAAAGCTTTTGAAAATTTATTTTCTCCAACTCTAAAGCGAGGATTTGCTCTTTGAGAAATGATACTTCGTCATCCTGTAACGAATTGTTAAGATAATAGAACAAGTTGTTTCATATAAAAAAGTAAATTGGCAAATTTGCATTTTCATGATGATATAACAATATGCTACTTTTTTTAGACTTAGCGGTGAATCTATCACCATGGCCGAGTAGCAAAGCATTGTGCTATAGATGTGCAGTCTACGATAACAACTACTAGATGATCACATGTGTATATAAAAATATTAATTTTATAATTATTATGTAAATTTTTTCTCTTAGTGTAGGTTATATTTTAAGCTCTTCCCTCCATTTTCTACATCTACTTTTGCCATTTTGGCCTCTCTAAGAGGTCTATATGCAAATCAACATGGATATAAAAGACAGCAAGGGTTTTAATAGAAGAATTTCACTTACTTTGTTTGAACTTTTCTCAATATTTTCATTTATTTCTTTTGTGAGGTCTATACTACTGCAGGCACTCTGTAACTCGTCGGTCTGCGTTTCCGCATTGCACATCTTTTTTGAGTCGCTGGCGTTGGTTTCGCCTCTGTACAGGGACACCAGTCCGGCAGGTCGACAAATATTCAGGCCGATGTCATCCCAGTCTTCGAAATCCTGCTTGAAACGATTTAATTCAATATGTTATTTATCATATTTCCACAATCAATCAATTAACAGTATGATAAACAGGAATGGTCATCTTTGATATTCTTATTGAGCTCATAATTTGATGGGTTAGTAACACAAAAATGCGGTTTGTAAAGTTTAGTTAAGAAGTTTCTCTGCAAAAACTATCGGTAGAGAAATAATCAAAAATGTATATCGTCATTTAAATGTAAAAAATAAACACACAATGTATCGTAGGCTGATATATTTTTTAATTGAGTGCCACTAGTAATTTCAGTGCAAGGGGTTGAATAAGTATTTTGGATGGATACGGTGGTATCTATGTGGAAATTCATTTTTAATATGAAACTAAAATTCATGACATTGTTATTCCAGTAGTTGTGGCAAGTGTTTCGCCTCTTTGATAATTGCCATTTTTAGACTAACTCTATCGTTATATTTTTTATTATAAGGTACAAATTGATCCTAATACTTTAAGGGAAGGATACAAACAATAACAATATAAATTACTTGTGTTTGGAAGGGGAAATCGGAATCAATTTAATAGAGGGGAGCCACCACGAATTATTGAATAAAATTTTGACAATTCAGTCAGTTCAGAAGTGAAAATGCTTCCCAAACAAGTAAAGTACGCATCACCCATCGTAACTCAAAAAGTGGTGTTGAAAGCACCTAAAATATAATAGAAAAAAGATTATAAGTTATAAAACTATAATAACCTGTTCAGGATTTTCATCAGAAAAAGTAATGGAGGTCAATTTGTAATCCTGCTGCATCATATATTCATTTATTAAAAAGTTCAGCGCTCTTTTTTCGTGAGGTTTGATGGGATCCTCTCGGATGAGCCTTTCAGAGCCAATGTCCACTGAACTCGATTCAAATTCTGAAACAATTATGTAATTACCTATCAATAGGTTTCATTATAGCATCTGAATGATTTTATATATTGTCATTGAATATGCAACTCGAGTTATACAAGTGAAGCATTAACATTTTCAGTCTTTCAAGGAAATCGGTGTAATCAAACTGACGAGTATAATGCTAAAATATGACTAAAGTTTGCAAATATTTTCTTTAATAATGGGATGGGTGGAGTAAACTGTTTGAATGAATAGATACTTGTTGCTGCCATTAACGTCATCACAAATTTTGCACCAGGAATACAATTTCAATATTATATATATTGGCAGTGATATGAGTAACTTAGTTAAATATACATAAAAATAGCTTGGATATATAAATAATTATAAGCCCTTATTTTGTTAAGCAAAGTAGTAAATTATAGCTCATTTACGCCACTAATAATACGCGCGATCATCCATGCATAATGTGTTAGGACAATCCAAGACAGATTGTTGGGATTGCAGAAAATATGCAGCCGAGACAAACTATGGACTGAGGGAAGAGGTGCGAAAATGTCAAAGCATAATAATCACGCGATGATTACTCGTAACCAATTTTTAAAATATTGGTCTTTATCGTCGGTACCATCTGGTGTTTTTCAGAAGTGGTCTAGTGGTAAGATCTTTATCCTAGCAAAATAACGTGGGCCTGAGTTTGTCTACTGGAAAGGTCAATATCAAATTAAGATTGATTCAATTCAAATTTGAGATCTTGGATAAGGGTGTCTGTGATATCTTTTCTCCTCGAGTTGATGTTGAATGAGTTTAAAAATATTTTTTTTAGAATGTTACTAGAATAGAATACGTTACTGAAATAATTCAATAAACATCCATCTCCATTGTTTATTATATTTCAAATTCAATAAATTCAAACTTTATCATCATAATAATTTAGAAATCTAATTCAAGATGGCAGAATCTTTATAGTCAGTTTTCATAAAACTGGGACACAAGGCAATTATTTTAATTTGATTAGATTCAGAGGCAGACCACTTCTGTAATCAATTGATACATTGAACAAATGTAAGATACCAACTAGGTATGTTTTTCATAGAAAGTGATTCATTTCTTAGTTTACCTGCGGCTTGGGTTAAATTCGCCCTCAGGGAGTTAATAGTTTCTCTAGCTTTTCTCAATTCAAATTCCAATACGGCGACATCGCTACCTCTTTCTCCATCTTCAGATAGCCTTGCTAAATCCAACGAATCTAATGTGGCTTGACTGGGTGACCGTGCTATAACAAAAATAAAAAACAATTTTTATCTTATAATCCACAAATCTCGCGGTCATCTTGACCGAACTATCAAAACAATAGCAACAATATTCATTTCAAATTTGAAAATAGAATATAAAATACGCGTCATAATATGGGTCAGTAAAATGGTCGACAAAATAATTCATTTAAAAATAAGTTGTAAGTATTAGAATGTACCAATAGGTATCGACACGTCAATCGACGGGCGCTCAAAGTTTCCAGGATTTGAGAAAAACTCTTTCAACTGAGGAACCTCCCTTCCGGATTCTACCAACTCCGTGTGTAACTCCAGCGCAGTTAGTAAGAAATTATCCTGAAGTAACCTTGCCGCTACATCGCTATAAGTTAAGCGTGAGACATTGTATTTAGATTCTTCACTGCCATCCTCTCTGTAATCTGCCATTTTCAATGAGATTTATATAAATGTTTAAGGGTAAAAACGTCACGTAAAGTCGTCATGACACTGACATTTGTATACTTTATACTTTTATTTTGACTTTACCATAGTGTTCTTAAATGTGTTTATGGCTGTTCACCCCATTATCACACAGTTCACAGAAGCAGCTAGGTAATGAATAACAAATAAATATAACAACTTACGTAAATATTTAAAGAGGAGAATTTTTTATTATAAATTTTGCCGGTTATTGTTTAGTTTAGATTGGGTACATCACAGTCATTACACATTATTTACTTACATTACAGCATTACATTGACAATGTTGAGCATAAGCAATATAATTTAAAACATCGACTGAGGCTGCTTGATGGAATTTCAAAATAAAAATTGAGATTTTGTACATTTCCATGTATTTTGTCACTAACGACCCAAGTTTCTCACTTCGGCATCTTCAGGTATGCAAGCACACGAGTGGGCTCAAAGTAAATCAAACAGACAGTTTATAACGATTATATACACAATAAAATAGGACAAATCAGTCACTAGTCCAGATGTTAATTTCTTAGACACAGCGATAAGATTTGTCCTATTTTATTTTGTATATAATTGTTATAAATTGTCTGTTTGATTTAGATTGAGCATGGTTTGAGCCCACTCGTGTGCTCGAATACCTGAAGATGCCGAAAAGCAAAACCCGGGTCGTTAGTGACAAAATACATGGAAATGTACAAAATCTCAATAACTCAAATTTGATAGACAATATAGTATTTTAGTAAATTTAGTGTTGGCACCGCTGACTATTACTTTTGAATCTTTTGACAGTTTGACAACTCAAACATTCCGTTAAATAATATTGTAGTTTGATTTCTTGACATCATTTCTTTAAAAGTTTATTCATGGTTCATCTATGTTTTAGTGAAAATAGGTAGTTAAAACGTCAAACACTCTACTTTTTGAAGATTACATGGATTACATAATGCCTACTGCATCCATGTACACAATTATATTGATTTTAGTTAGTACAATGAATCATAAAACACTCGAAAGATAAGAACAGGGAACTTGATATAAGCTGTGCAGTTTCCCAACTGCAACATGGACGAAGGCTACGCGATTCTTCGGAATCAATTAGACGATTTAGGCTACACGCAGTCGTTTTCAATAGACTCCAAGTCACTTGTGGAGAATTTAACTGCTGACCTACTTCAAACGACCCAGAGCCTTCAATATTATATGAATTTATCAAAAGATGCCCTTCGGCAAAGGGATTCTCTAAAATGCGCTGCAGAACCTTACAAGTGTGACAATGCGAAGTTAATAAGAGAAAACAATAAACTTCATCTTGAAATATTGCATACCAAAGAAGATTACGCGCTTAAATTAAAAGAAACTAAAGTTGAAATTCGAAAAGTTGAAAGTGAGCTGAGACATTTGCATCAAGAAAATTCACATTTAAAAAATAGACTACGCGAATATGAGCTTAAAAATATATGCGCCGATACCGTTAGTTCTAGAAGTAGATCTTTAGCCGCCCAGACCGGCCGTTCTCATCTTTGTCAGAAGCAGAAACCTTTAAATAACTACGGAAGTTCATGCACTTGCACTAACAAACAATGCTCGTCTTGCGCAGATATCGAAGACATCCTCGATAATATATCTCTGGACTTGAAGAAACATAAAGACAAAAACGTAAATCTATCCCAAGATGTGATATTTTTAAAGTCACAGTTGGTTGAAAGAGATAAAGAAATCGATCGCTTGAACAGCTTAATGGAAGGAGGTAGACCCTTTTCAACATTGAATAAAGAATGTTGCTTTGAAGAAAATAGACAGAAGTTTTCTGTGCTCTCTGAAGAGATCCGGGAATTGGAATCGAATAATAATAATTTAAATTCGCAGCTTAAAGAGTCTTTGGATAAACAGCACGAAGCGATGGCTCGTGCGGTCCAGTTGGCAGACAAAAATTCCATACTAGAAAAAGAGCTAAATAAAATTGACCGGATCGCTCTGAAGATGGAATCGGAATGCAACGAACAGCTTAAGGAAAAAACTAATTTTATATCTAGTCTTAAAAATCAGTCCGAATCGAAATGCGTCAAAATACAACGGCTCGAATCGCAACTGCAATCCGTGATGCAAACGCATCAAAGGTGCGCAGCAAATTTAGAAATGAATTCAAATGAAATAAAAGCCTTAAAGTCAGCTCTCGAATCTGCATCGCACGTTAAACAGAATCTTCTAAAAGAAAATAAAGATTTGATAGACGCCAACAGACACTTAGAAATGATTGCTAAAAAATTGCATAAATCTGAAACTGACCTAAAACAACATGTGCAGGAAATGAATCTGCATTCATCAGATATACGTTCCAGAAAGAGTACTTTTGTTGATAACAATCAGACGTTTTCGAATCCAAATCCGATCACCGGTGAAGCATTATCAAAAGAAGAATTGATGTCGCTCCTTGAAAAAGAACGTCAGTTTTATGCAAAACAAATTAACGACATAAAAAGACAGTTAGATGAAAAATGTAAAACTGGATGTAAATACGTCAAGGAAGATGGCGCTGATATGTTTTCGTATCAAAAATTAAGAGAGGAGCGAGATTTTTATATTAAAGAGAATACGAAACTTAAAATGTCACTACCGAGTGAAGAATTTGCTACGGAGCTACAAAATAAAATATGTGAAATGGAACATCATATTAATTTATTAAAGAAACAGAACGAAACGCTAGTCGACAGTAATCACGAACTCAGTTTGAGAATAGAGAAAGGGAAACTCAATCAAAAGCAGGCTCTCAGTATCTCTCAGGAATCAGAAAATTACGTAGAGATGGCTTTGAATAAATTGGATAGTGAACTACAACGAGCCCGCGGCGATATAAAAAATCTGGAAGAAGAGCGCGCGCTGTTGAGAGACAGATTGAAGTCTGCCACTGAAATGCATCTCGGCAGACAGAGCGATTTCACCCAGAGGGACTCCAGATATGAGCAACTGTTGCAGGAGACTCTCAACACCGCGAGAGATAAATCTTCCTCGTTCGATAACATGCAACGAGAGTGCAACAATCTTCGTGAAAAATTAAAAACAGCCGAAACAGAGTTGATGCATACGAAAACGTTACACAGTCAACTGAAAACTTTACAGATGGAGACAGATAAAAATATTACTGACGCTCAAGCGCAAATCTACGAGAATAAAAGAGAGGTGAGAGAGTTGCGAGATTCTATCACCGCGTTGGAGAGAAATAAGCTAGACTGCGAGCAGGAAATTAAATCTCTAAGATCGGAGAGAAATTCTTTGAAAGAAAACTTTGGTCGCATCGATCAGGACCGTGATAAATTGATAATGGATATTGATGAAAAAACAGAACGAATATCGTCTTTGCAACACCAACTTAGAGGAAAAGATACCGCCCTTGAAATGTTAGAAAATAAGGCTACGGAACTCAACAGAAAGTTAGAACTTTCGACGAAGGAAAATTCATCTCTGGAACATAAAATCCGTGACTCCCAGACTCGCAGCGATGTCTTGTCTTTGGAATTGGACAGCCTGAAAAAACAGCGAGACAGCGCCTTGATCGAGAACAGGAGATTGCAGAGTGATCTCGCGACTATGAGTAATGATTTACGAACCGTCAACAGAGAATATGAAAGTTCGCGTAGAGAAGTCGAAGAAATGAAACAGCAACTGCAGCATTACGTTGACGAAGTGAGAAGAATCGAAGACATACTGTCGAGGAAAGAAGCGGAAAGAACTGAAATGCTAGATCATTTCGCGAGTCTATCTCATGAAGCGACTGTTTTGGAAAGTAACAATCACACCCTTGAGAGCGAAGCCGCCAGTAAGAGCGCACAGCTTCAAGCGACAGCGAGCAAAATGGGTGACCTCGAAATGAAACTGCAGTCGCGCGAGTCCATCGTTCAAATGCAAGAAGAAAAGATCTCCAATTTGATTTATAATATTTCAAAGCTCGAAAGCGAGCTGGGACAGCAGAAAGACATTGTCACTGTCACCGAACAGAATTTATCATTCGCTCGAGAAATGTGTGCAACTCTTGAAAATCAAAAGAAGAGCATCCTTATCGGAGTGGGTGAAACGGAGACCGAAAAAAAAAACGCCGAGTTTAATTTGAGAAGATTGTCTGACGAAAAGAATAAACTTGAAGAAATCACGGCTAAAGACAAAGTAACAATCGAATCTCTGGAATCGCTGCTGAGCGAAAGTAGGCGAGAGGTTGTCGAATTGAAAATACTCTTGCAAGAAGCGATCGAGGAGTCTAGAGCGCTGAAAGATAAAATTGAAATCCTTCGTAAACGATTAGAAATAGCTGAAGGGGAAGGTCAAAGTACCAGACAACGTTCAGAGGTTGCTGTGAAGCAACTTCAAGAGCTGCAGTGGCAAATTAACGACGAAAGGTTTCAACGGGCTAGAACAAATGAAGGTCAAATGGTATCGCATAAATTATATCCGTCTGGAACCCTGTAATAAGCAAATATAGTAATCTTTTATTTTAACTGTGATAAATGTGCAAATCAAGCGTACAAAATTTCTTAAATCCGTTATGTTAAGTCATAATATGATTCTTTGGGATGGGTTTTGAAGATCCTCATAATAATCTATAACACAACAAAGCATGAATGGCAAGCCTTCGTTCAATTCACCCAAAAATGTATTCCTATTTGTAGTTTTATGTTTATATATATAATATTTATTTAGGACACTTAAATGGACTGAACTGTTTTGTAAATAATTTATTTTAATGTAATTATTGTTGTATCAATTAAATGATTGAAAAATAAACCATTTTTTACATTCTTCATTCAAACATACTGAATGTGTCATTTTTTATAGGTGGTAATGTTAAGCTGATTGTAAACAGACATCAAAAATTGCACATGGCTGGCAAGATTTCAGGGTCTATGATGTGGCAAAGTTTCCGGCAATATTGTTGCGATAATGTCACGGCAATTTGTATCTGGCAACTGATATTTTATAGTAACATGAAGTGAGTTAAAACTACAATGGCCGACATTAGCTGTCACTTTTTCCGCATTGTATGAATACACATAATACCGGCACATACGCTTTTATTTCCCGCAATTCGGGTCTGAAATATACAAAATTCAATTAAAATTACGTCAATTTTATAATGAATTATCATACATGCACATGATTTTTAAGAGGTTGCGATTACAATGAAATATTGACATTATAAAACTGCTGAGCGCCAATCTTATGTTTTATGTTGTATAAAATATTTGTTTTAACAGTTTTCATTAGTTTACAATATAACTGAATATTATATTTTGCGATAACTACTCATAAAGGAGTGTTATGTTCATAAGGCATACATTCATCGTAAAGTGATTGAAAATATGATAATAATGAGAATATATTTGACGTCTGTCGACAGACCTACATAATCTGGCAGATCTAGAACAGAGATGCTCCTCATATCGAGCAGAGCGAGAAAGGAATAGGTTTATCCTGCCAATGTTGCTGTAATATCGATTGCGTTCGATTTTCAAAATATCATCCTGTCACAGGCCGTCTTATGTGGTGAGGCGGCGTGGCGTAGCTCGAAAATATCAATCGTGCTCCGCCAATGAGAGTGTCCTCCGTGAGAGATGACGAAGAGATGCGGATTCACGCGAAGTGAGTGCGGCGGTGTGTTTCGCATTAGCTAACGCGGTAGCGCGCTTAGGTGTAGGACAACCTTTACCGCTTCGCCTCTTGTCATAGTAGATCCATTCAAATCGCACTGACTTCGTCCACGCAAGAAACGGTGTCAAGCTCCCGGTAAGTATGTGTAATACGGTAATGTTGCGGCATTAGTACCTTATTTTGATGTTTTATACATGGCCGTAAAAAG
The DNA here is from genome assembly GCA_022494535.1 of Himalopsyche phryganea. NCBI lineage: Eukaryota > Metazoa > Arthropoda > Insecta > Trichoptera > Rhyacophilidae > Himalopsyche > Himalopsyche phryganea. The sequence goes on along the minus strand of JAGVSL010000061.1, from coordinate 395,709 downwards.
GTTGGTCGTTTACAAGCCGCATAAAGTTCGCGAAAGGTTATGTGAAGTTGAATGAAATTGGAGAAAATAGATTTGTTTTAAATATTTTTATTTTCAGTGATTAACAATAAAAGCGCCAAGACTTTTAAAGTAAAATTACCACAATTCTATACTAGCTACAAATACCTTATCAAATAATAACAATATTGCTACAGTAATCATTATTTCAATGTTTATTTTTTTAAATTTTACTGTAAAAACGGCATATAAGTATATCACAATTATTAATATTTATACACGTGATAATTTTTTGACAAGAATTGCATATATCCATAATAATTAATTTACAAGATTTAAGAAAACTCTTAACAATAATTATATGTACATTTCAAACAAAGTATTTATCTTGACCTGGAATATCGGCGCTCGATTGAATGAATTGATGTTTTAGGCATTTGATATTCATTATCACTATATACAGATACATCTGAAATAAATTTCAGATCAATAATAACAATTCTGTTTTTGATGTAACATAATTAATTATGTAGTGGTCGGCAACCCGGAGCTAAGGTGACACTAATGAATAGTTGGCTTGTGATCTGCATGGGAAGGGTCACATTGTTTATTTTCAGAGCTCAAGTTTGAACAACTCTCACCCTCATTTAGAAAAAATAACATATAATCACCTTTGTTATAAGCAAGCCATTGGTGGTGTGTCATAGGTAAAATGATGCCGACCACTGCACTAGAGATTTGATAACATTCTTTAGATCCGGCAGGAAACATACATGCAATAAATATATTCAAATTTATTTATGATTTCAAAAAATATCAGGAAATAATGAAAAAAACTATATATTCCACAATTTTTATTTCAAAACAGTTCTGGTTTCGCTCAGTTAGGTGAAAACTGTCCTGTTTTTTAAATAAAAATGGTGATATATGCGAAATACATATTTTTTTCATTATTTCCTATAATATTCTTTGAATCGATGAATTTCCATTAAATGTTTACAACCTAATTTAGCTGTTAACTTGATCAAAATCTAGTACAAACTAATTTTCAAATACGTTTTCATAAAATCTATTTTAATTATCCAATATTTCAAATTAATTATTTATATCTGCTCGAAGAATCCTGTCTTGATAATACCGTGGGATTAGTTTCTGTTGAACTTAAAGAAAAACGAGATGATACTTAGAATGCAAGTCGGAGATAGCATTATTATTCGTGGTTTCATTATCTCACAGCGTAGTATGTGAATGGAAAGAGTTTGTCGTTTATGGCCAACTAAAATCTGAAAAAAAACAATGCAATATTAACTAAACAGTATTTTTCTTTGTAGGTTTTAAATATTGACATTATTGGCATTCAATTTTTAAAAGGTCAGATTCAATTTTACAGTTTTGCGTAGCAGCGTATCATTTTGAATAATTAAAATATTGTCACTTGTGATTTGAGTTTCGTCTTTTAATCTTCAAATAATGTATGAACCTGAATGACAGTCCTAGTTTCAAGGCCTGAAGATGAAAGGGGAAAATCAGGGCATTTAATAACAAATAAAATATTATTTTGAAGTTCCATTAATAAGAATCTTTACTGGGTTTTCTATAAATGGAATATTATGGAATATGTTTGATCTTTATGGTCAGTGTTGCTATATTACAATAATTATTGTAAATCCTGATAACCGTACGTTACCATATTATTATAAAACACCATAAGTTTAAAAACCTACACCTCCACAAATCATAACCATTAAGATACACTGCGAAACGATTAACTTAATGTTCTAATTTTCTTTGGAAATATTAAATAATTACTAATTATATTAACGAAGTGTTACAACGAGAAGTACTATTCTGAATTTTAAACCTAATTAATTAAATATTTTAAGTGGTTAAAACTTATATTAAATAATCATATTTGTTTTCGTAATTTACCTGATTATATTTTGCTCTAAATAATATTCTATTTGTATAACTGAATGATGGCAGACTGGAAAGGTAATGTTATATTAATATATAATGAAGGAGCGAAAATCATAGAGTGACGAATAAAATTTTGGTCACAAATTTTATATATTCAAGCGAGTATTGTCAACAATTGAAACTGTGTATTGATTTTGAACTAAATAAACAATCAGACATCATAGTGTCAAATCATTCCCTTTCTGGCAAAAAATATGATGTCAAAATAGTTTTTTTTCTAAGTTATCTGTATCAAAATGTTTGTTTGGCAAAACAAAAAACAAAACACTTCATTTGTACTACTTCCACATGTTTATAATGATCAGGACCGGTTTCGCTCATCACGAGCATTATCAACTGATCTCTGATCTGACTCAACATCAGTTAATAATGCTCGTGCTGAGCAAAACCGGTTCTGATCATTATAAAAAAACATGATAAAATTTATTAAATTATTTACAGTTGCTGTTTTTGAAATATTTGAAGATAATACTATTTAATGGTATATGATTGAGCGCACAAACATTCTTTTAAAGTTGTTTTTAAAAGAACTGCTCTTAATTCAGAAGCTAAACCTCTCTTTTCTGAAGGGTAAATGATAGAAAAATGGCGCTAGAAAAGGATTAAACGTTAGCTAATCACTCTCACTATATCCTGTTTTTAGGATCAGATAGGTAAGACAGGATAAACTTTACGGACCTTTCAGCACAAATCCATAAATTAATTATATCGACTGGAAAGGAAAAAGGATGTAACCCACACCAAAAACTATTGTGTATAACTCACACGAAACGTGCTAATACACTATACTTATATATAAGTATATATAGAAAGGCAAAAGAACTTATCCCTCCGTCTTTTCAAAATATTTTTTTTTCGATAATCACAATGTATACAATTTAAAACACGTTTTGTTTGGGATATATACAGTATTTTTTGTGTGTGGGTTACATCCTTTTTCTTTTCCACAGTTGATATGCAAATATCTACAGTGGGATTTGAACGCATAAGAGCATTGACCACACTACAGGATTGAAATTTAACATTGATTCATTTGAAACTATGTAGTATTATCGATTTGATATTATTTTGCTAGAATCACAAAGATATCATAGCAAGCAAAATTTTTGAACACTGAATTCTATTATATCTATTCATAATTCGTTTAGTTTTGCAAATTTTTACTTGTTTCTCTATGATTTTTACCGTAAAGAATTCATAACTGAATATTGAACTTGTGATTCATTTACACTATGTTACACGACAGTTATAAAATACAATATGCATTCCAAAGTGTATCCATAAATTTGTTAGTTTCATAGAAAAGTGGATCAATCGGAAAAAAAAAACTAATGATACGGATACATTTGATATGACAATATTGATTCTTCCCTGATCACACAACAGCTGTAACATTATTCTCAAACGCTGTATTAAATATAACATAAATTAGAAATCAATAAATAAAAATATGAAATTTTTAAATTGACATCGCAACTCTATGAATAATAATTCATTATTATTATAAATTCAGTCATTTAATTTCACTAGACAATCAATGTCGTAGAATTTTCTCAAACTAACTAGCATTTTCGTGACTTTTAAGTATTTAATATTAATAATGTATAAATTGAAATTTGGCAAAGGTGAATTAATTTATTTACAAAATTATTTAGTTTTATTATTATGTAAAAGACATAGTATTTATAGGCAGTGGATATCGATTAAGATCATACCTATTTGGGATACTTGTTGCACACAAAATAATTGTAGAAGTCTGTCAAATAGTCGTCACTTTAGAATGGCATAGGTTCATTATTACATTTTACAATTAATTTAACCAGTATTCGCGAAATGTTAGATGAATCTTGTGTATACGACTAAACGAATATTACGTCTTAAATTGAGCCAATGAGATGTGAAGTGAGCCAACTGAAATTCGAAAAAAATGAGTTAGGTCCGTTTTGGTCTTATACATGTCATAAAGTATCTATGTATTGAGGTAAATGAATACAGACTCCAAAAATATTTTATTCTGTAAGAAGTTGAATTAGATAATTGTAAATTAATGTAAGAAGATCATTAAATTTAACCAAAACTTTCAATAAACAAGTTTTACTATTTTATCACTTGACTCACTTCATTTCATTGATGGTTAATCTGTACGTAATTTTTATGGGCAAAGACTGCCATAATAGACATTTATTATATTTCAAAGCAGATATAATATATCTCTGACGGGTGGACTTATGAGTATGATTTCATTTTTGGCCATTTTACGATAAGTACGAAAAAACCATCCAAATGTAAGAAAGCTTCAGAAGCTTTCAGCTTGGGACTAACAGAATAAGTTGCAGATGCTCAACAAAAATTATAATAAATTAATGCATCTATTAGATTAACTTATATATGAAAAAAATGTGATGTAATCATCATTTTATGGTCTCAATACTATAAGTTTGCTCATTAAATAAACATTTTTGTGGTACTAGAAGTACAGGTTCATTAATTCTTGATTTAGTGATATTTTGACAGGAAAAAATGATAATATTATGGAGGTAGCGCAAGCGATTAGTTAACAAACAGTCCTGTCCTAGCCCCATCTTTCTATCCTTAATCTCATCCGAAATTGAGCGACTGAATAACAAGTAGATCTCACGGAACAACTTCTGTTGAGATACCTCCATTAATATGCTCCATATTGGGAGCTGACAATCTAATTAAAGATTTATGTTGTAAATAAAGTGAGAATTATTTAAGAGGCGGTCTAATCAATAATCCACAACTGCCATATTGTTTCATTTGACCTAACATAACGCTGATCAATAGAATTAGAAAGACAACAATAGATATTAGCTACTTATTGATAATAATTAATCAAAATTCATTGAAGCGACACGAACTTTACCATAGTCAATCTATAGATCGGTACTGATTTGACAAACTTCTAACCAAAAAAATACACAACTGGATTTAAAAAAAATAAGGGGAATGCTGTAAATTTTATACTATGCAGGGTAACCAACCTAACATTATAATAAATAAATAATATTAATGAGCCCAATTTGTTTCTTATCAATAATAGCCAAAGGACATGACAACATGAAGTTTTTTTGGTCAGATTTCTAATCATTGCTCGCTACTTAGATCAACATATTCTACTGCCATAATTACATATGTACATTTTTTTTTAAATTTGACAGTGATTGTGATATTGTCTATGAAAGCTGCCATTTTTTACAAGCCTTAAGTAAATATTGTAGTGATATTAAATGCATATTTAAAATATCTTAGTAATACTCATGTATAAAATTAACAATATAAATATTTCAATGAAACTTTTTTCGAACACAACGGTAAAAGTTACAAAATCTTATGTTACAATTTGTTCAATTGAAAATACTGTCAATTCTCATTTTGGCGAACATCTCCTCCATTGTTTTACACAGCTAAATCAAATAAGGTATCATACTATCAATTGTGCATAGATGTAACATGGTAATCAAAGATCGAAGTAGTAAAATATCAACCATAGATCATAAAAGTATAGACCGGTAAAGTTAGTGTGGCTATCTGACATATAGATAGTGTTTTTCGTTTTTGTTTAGAGAGAATATTATGAATTATTTGTAGTATTAAATATTTGATTTATGTATGAACTTAACATAAAAATAACTTTGTTGCAAACAATTATATATTAGTATAGTGTGGATAGAACAACACTATTTATCAAAACATTACAAGGGATGACTAGTTTCTTTAGAATCCTTTGAGCTTCCAGCACTTTCTGAGAAATCCAATTTTCAGTCTGGGAATAATTGATGACGATATTAAGAAGTCTTCAGCCATTTAAGTGCACGGTTGAACTCAAACTGATGAAACCCTGGTCATTATTGATAAAAAATGTGGATATCTTCTTATTGTTTAATCCTCTAGTTGCCAGGTGGTTTGAGTTTACTATACAAGACATGCCACAATTCTAACATAACAAATTAACAAGTAAAATGTGTTCTATAATTTTAAGTAAACTGTGCATACTGTACCCCTGAAACAATACCCCACAGACTGTTTAAAATGTATCGGATAATTTTTCAATGATGAAGTCTGATCTGACGGAGTGGGAAAAGCTGATATATCAGATTTTGGCAACCAAAGGGGTAAATTATAAAGCGTTGAGAATGAAACATCTGGTGACTATTATTACCCATAGCACGCGATTTTTGAACACAAACCGTAAAGTCTGAAAATGGCAACATTAAATGAACAATTGCTTTTCAATAGTTTGAATGTTGCTCTATTTGGTTCTACTGCCTTGAACCATCATTATCATTTTTGATAAGCAATCATAAGAAAACATATCAAATTTTTAAAAATATTTGAAATATACAAATACCATGGCTCTACTTAATATGAATATTTAATTTTTTAGTGTCAAAAATATTGTATACCAAAGTAAGAATTGACAGTAAAGTTGTCTATTGTGTGATCCCATGCTTATGTGATTTAAAAAAAAATACAACTAGACCAATGTGTTATGTTTAGGGATTCCAAATATTAGAAATTCGAATATTAAAACCTTACACCAGCGGTCACCAAACGTTTTGAGAAATGGTCCGGATGACCAGAAAACTCCAATAGGAATCTGATTAGAATATCAATTTATATTAATTCATTGATTCTGTTACATATAAATTGTGTGAGTAACTACTGTTACATACCTCAAATAGAGAAATCACTACTAATCCACTTCGAGGTATCACAAAAATCAAGCGATGTTTACTCTGCAATCTTTGAAATACAACTGAGTATTTTCGATTGGGGTATTATTTGGAAATTTGTCCTGCACTACAAATCTTAGAATTTCAATAAATTTTCGAGTAAACGAACGTCTGGTCGCCTCCAATAATAAATAAACAATTGTCGTGAATACACAACCAAATAATATTTCATACATGAATAATTTATATATAAAAATCGGTAACGTTTGGAGGGCCGGATGAAAATCTTTGGCAGGTCGGATTCGGCCCGCTGAATGTAGTTTGGTGACCGCTGCCTTACACAATAGTATTTGAATAATTAAATGTATGAATTTCACCATGCATTTTCATATTTATCTTGAAACATATTAATTGTTAACATATCGACTGTTTTGGCCAATCGATGTAACCCTCAAAAAATACGAAAATGAGTTAATGATTGGATCTCATTTTAAAGACAACAGAGCAGATCTCGGCCAAATGATGTACAATAAATTAGAAAAATAAATTTACCACTTTTTGGAAGGGAAACATCATTTTACATTTATTTAAGGTTTAAGAATTTTGACCCGGCCACTTGATGTAAGCCACTATTGTATCGACAGTCCCTATGTATGATCCTGTATCTTCAAACACGAAAATGTACAGGAGTGGATTTCAAAGATTCATAATGCAACTCATCATATAATGTTTTCGATGAAAACAGTTTTTACTCTCTCCTGAACAATTTCAATTTTGAAGGTTACATCAATTGGCCATAACAACGCCGATATATATTAGTCGCTGGCACGGAGTATTATGTTGTTTAAAAAACAAAATGGATCAATATATAGTGTGAAATAGTATATATCAATGTATAGTGCGACGCCCGATGACATTTATCGTTAGACTAGTGGTTTAATATATATTTATACATTGGAATCCCTAATTATGTTAAAGTAATTTAAAACAGCAATTTTAATTGTACTCTAATGTTTCTAACATTAGCAGACTGAAATAACGACAAGTCTCGAGGAAAAAGGGTACTAGCTTATTTGTAGAAATCGTCTGACGGAATGAATAAATATCTTTTTTATCTATGGCTCAATAACTGCCAAAAATCTCAATCGTTTTTACTTCCGTTACGCATATGTCCTTATAACTCTTTCCTAGCTTAATCAATTAGCAATTTAATCAAAGTTATGGTTTCGAAAAATCTAAATGGACGTCACATTTTACAGCTGTGTTACAGATTCTTACATATGAAATGGAAATCGTTCAATGTGAAAACGTGGAATATAATGACCGTATTTACACTATATGCATCACTAAACAGAAGGCATTTTTAAAAGAGATTTATCAACACTTACGTGTTTATTTATTAACGTGTTACCTGGATTTATCAGATAAGAAATACATACACCAAAGCAGTATCCTTGTATCTGCTGTGTTCATTTCATACACAATTCATATTACTTATTCCATATTATTTTAATTAGACTAGAACCTTTTTCAATCAGCCGTCTCTGATCACAATACAAATAATGAATTAAACACTACTATAAATGATTTTATTTTTATAAATATAATATCTTTCTATCAAGAAATGACAGTTACCATCTTTCAAGTGATATTTATTGTTTATTAACCCTTTGCAATCAAATAAATATAATTTATAATGCCAATTCTTATATTACAGCTTTCAATTTTTCATCAAATGCATTCCATTTATTGATTCTTCGAGTGAATTGTACACTTAAGTAGAGGTATTAAGTGCAAAGAGTTAAATCAGTATTTCTTAACTTCATCAAAGCCATCGCTAAGTAAAAACGAAATTTAAAATGTTTTTAATGTAGAAGAACTGAGATACACTAATGCAAATTAATAAAATTGGTCAATTTAAAAGGATCGAGAGAGAGAGATGGATGACTCAGATTTCAGCAGTCCCCCAAATGTTAAAGATGTACAAACGTCTGCAATGGAGCGGCCTTTACGGCAATGTTAAGAAATACAAGGTTTAATGAAAGTAGTAAACAGTAAACGATTGTGTAATTAAATCGCGTTTGGTATATTTGTTTGCTTATTAAAAATCTATTCGTGTTTACTGAAAATAATGTCGGATTATGTTAGAGTTTGGATATTTTTCCACGCTGAACGGTTTCCACTGCATTTACAAACGGCGATCAGTAACACAGCTCTGAAAGATATTAACACAGCACACAAAAAATATTTGACAATAACAAAGAACCAAGAAATTTCAATTCTAAGAAAGTACAAAAAATATTTCTTATATTATTATTTATAGAAAAATCTACGAGATTTTCAAAACTATACACTCATCCGTTGTGAGAAGATTTTGAATTGACAAATGGCCTATTTGTAGATTGAGGACATGATACATTTTAGGGACACTATTTACCTAAATTATTATTCAATTATTTATATTTATTTTTTTTTGTTTTATGTATAAATGTTATAGTTTGAATATATATTATTAAAAATTCATACAACCAAGTTTAAGCTAGGTAATTTTGTGCTATATAAATAACACACAAGGCAAGCTTAAACATATTTCATTCATACAAAAATACATATTTGAATTATTCATTTATGCACACAAAAAAGGAATACTCCATTATACCTCATCGAGTTCAAGATTTATAATAAATATTGTATCTTGAAATCAAGGAGTCCAAATGAAATTCTCGGTTTCAATCCAAACAGTTGATAGGTCTTGCAATATGTATTCAGGAAGATTAGAGATATGTTTGTATTCATTTGAGTATTATTTATAATACATCATCATATTATGATTCCAAAAGAACAAAATAACGAAAAGGTCAATGAACTGAACAGCTGTTATTAATTTTATATTGTTTTCTCAGAGAGATTACTTTCGACAGGTAGTAATAGAAATGCATTGTTGGAGAACGACCTAATCTTTGTAGAAAACGAGTGTTCGCCTCTATGGAATTATTAGAATTATTGCCAATCGCTTACTTTTCCACTCTAAAACCTCTCTGTCAATATCAACCAGAGCGAAAAGACAAATGAATTACAGACAATCCAGTAAGGATTAAGCTCTGAGTTGTCTGTTATCCCACTCAAAACACTGCTTAATTAATTAATAGCTGTCAGGTTGAAAAACAAATGACTCGGGGAGAATCCAATTAAAATTAAATTGTGTAATTAGTTTCAGAGATGGCCATTGTCTCGAACCATTTGATTTGCGCGACAGTGACTAATTTCCCATGTCTAATAGGTGTATTTACTCTATACCAACCGGCATAAAGGATAAAACAGCTAACAGTTGAATAACTCATATTCCAAGAATTGAAACTTTGTCTGTGAATTTAAGTATTTTGTGTCAAATGAAGTAAATAAATCTTCAAAAAAATACCATAGATGAAAAAATCATAGTTTACGATTTTCTTGATGATAGCTGTTTTTTCTTAATTTTACGTTGACTTTGTAATCCAGACACAAAAATGATGTTTCTTTGTATTGTCGCTACTATAGAAATGTATCTCAAATGAATACAGACTATCTCGGCTAATAAATTTTTATTTATATTAATATTATTTTGAGGAAGTAATTTTGAAAATACTTTAATAGCTTTACAATCTAAAAATTAATATTTATTATTAATTAAATGACACTTTTTCAAAACCGTATATTATGCATAATAATTTATAAAACTAAACCGGTATTTTTCCAAGTGAGTTCGCTTTTTGCTCATATTATCAACAGAGATAATCCATTCGCAGATCGCTTCACAAAAGAAGTTTTTTTTTCATTATTAACAAATGATTTGATAATTTATAAAATAATTGTATAACCCTTTTCCTGCCCAGCCACACAAACGCGATTTATCCTCTCACACAAGAATTAATTAGGCAGTGATAGTAAAATAAAACTTTTATAGTGATAACATGAAAATAGAATACAATATTATCAAATATTCATTTATATGCCAAATATCGGGTGATGTATATATACGGAGTGGGTGTGTAGGGTCCAATTCTTCGTCGCGTTTATATACAAGATGGGCAGCGAACAGGTTAATACAAAAACTTTGTGAAAATAGTTTTTTTTTGTGATGAATTTAAAAATATGCACATGTATAAAGAAACAATAAATATTAATCGATATAACTAATCCAAGTGAATATACTTAATTGAGAGTAATATTATAGTATAGCACATACTAAAATAGGGAAATTTGTTCTAATATTTCTTTATAATAGATAACCAAAGATTTCTTTGAATTTTTAAATTAAATCATGTTTTTGAGATCAAGATTTCCACCCTGTTAAAATAATATATTCAATATTATAAATAATGATCGGATCCTAACTATTGCAGTGTCCGACGATAAGTAATGCACAGTTATTATTTAAAAATATTACAATAATAAAAACTACAATTTTTTGAACTTTTAAGTTTAGAATGCATTTCTTTTTGATGTCACAAATTGACCATGTGAAATAAATATGGCAGTAAGATTTTACATAACTCAATTGTCATATCATTGTCGAATATTTTATGTTTTTTACTAAATAGTCATTGTAAATTTGAGAACCCAATGTGAGATAAATTTCCTTGTATTATTAATTTACTAAAATATAAAAATATACATGAAGAATGAGCAAAATATAACTATACGAAAACTGTTAATTTATTATTGTCGGTTCTTAGACAATTTACTAAGTAAAAAATTAGTGCCTATCTGTTTTATAATATACAATAGTGCAAATTATCTAGTAATTAATGAGCATTGAATATTATACACCTTCACGATTCTCATCTAGCAGTAAGTAAGGTTAGGTTAGTTTGAGGAAAAATAAACTTTGATAGTTTCACCACGTTGTTGAACAAGGCTAAGTTTAGGTGAAACGGAGTTTAAATTGTGAGAAATTGATACATTTAACCAGGCCTTTAACAGGTTGCTCAACGCCGTTGGCATCCCTTAAGGTGCTCATGGGTTTGAATACCAGTACCGGTAGTTTCATAAATTGATTTTTCAATCGATTTATGGATTTGTGTTCGAAGGCATGGATGTTTGAAATTTCCATCCACCCATCTAATTCTAAAGGTGAGACATAGCGGGAACGATCACCTAATGACTAATCTTGTCCTAAACTTCTATCTTCGCTATCGAAAAAAGGAGAGATTGAGCAACCGAATTCTAGGAATCGGAGAAAAAATTCTGTTGAGATTAGGAATATACCCATATTACCACCCCTGGAAGCAAACATGGTTACCAAAAAAAATACCAACAATAAACTAAGTAATGTAAGACGACTGTATATATCTGGCAATGAGATTGGGTGTAAGAAAAAAGGTTTTTTAAACTGTTAAAATTGGTATCTGAGTGTAACGTAAAATTCCATAGCTCTCCATACATTTTTTTACTAACAACATCAACATAATTTAAGACATCGACTGAGGGTGCTTGATGGAATTTCAACATCAAATTTGAATTGCTATTTTGTACACTTCCATGTATTTTGTCACTAACGACCCGGGTTTCGCCTTTCGGTATCTTCAGGCACTCAAGCGCATGAATGGACTCGAATTGACAATTCGAGTTCATTCGTGCGCTCGAGTGCCTGAAGATACCGAAAGGCGAAACCCGGGTCGTTAGTGACAAAATACATGGAAGTATAAAAAATCTCAATAATTCAAATTTAAACAATATCAACATTAAATACTGAATCTTGTTAGAGATATATAGTCATACCTTGTTAGGTATGACCATATTGTAATAATGGCATTACGTAAATGTGATTAAATTGTCGAATGCAGTATCAAATGCACATCTAAAACAGAAAAGTACTAAAAATTACTCTTTTGTAGTTTACAGATATGTGCAATTTTATTTGCTTTTGTAATAAAATTTGTATGAAAAATATCTTCAATTGGATTCCCAAATCAAAAATACTGTCTCAGTTTGTCACGAGGTTGCGAAAATCCACATGAGCATCCAACACTGCCACTGAGTTTTAATTAGGCTAACGATTCATCTGGTGCAGAGGAATACATTCAACGCTGAAGTCTTATAGTCGACTGACACATGTGTAAGGGAGTTTTAGCCACACTGAAGTAATTCGTAAAACAGTAATAATGAATTAAAACTACAGCGTTCTATGTCAAGGTACAATGAACAAACCGACGAGTTTGATTTGATTTCAGTTGAATTAATGATCTAATGAAAAAAAATACTGTAATATAACTTATTTTCTTTACTTAATATTTCATAAATTGAAACTGTAACGATGTCGAAGCACTATTGGATTTCGGACACTGCAATTGTCGTCAAATGAAAGATAGCTAGCATTTTACTTCCTCAAAATATAATGCCGCATAATTGTCACACTTTACAGAGTGGCCAGTATTCTGGTGAAACCTAAACAAGCCGAGGTGGCAGTCTGTCCGATGCCCCACAGCATGGCGTGCACGGCGGACATCTGGAATGACGATGCGCGGTAAACGAAAGCTATCGCCGCACTGCTCAGGACTCCGGAAGTGCTGGGCGCCACGATCCCCATCACCAGTATGAAGATCGGAAAGAACTTCCCGAATTTGTGTTTGCGCAGAGTGGCGAACGATATCAGAGCGGCGCAAGTATGCACGAATATCGAAGAGAACAGCGACCATAGAAACACCTGGTACCACATCTCCGCGAACGTGTTCAGCGGGTCCGCCGGCGTCAAGCTTATGACATTGGCGATGGTGTCCAACTCCGACGGGTGGAACTCAGAAAACATGCTATACATGTTTCGATTGTTGACTAGGTGATATCCTTACATGCCCGTATACGGAGCAATGCGTAATTCGTAAGTATCGTCTTGTGCACGGTGGGTATTATTGATGCCACGACCATACTAAATCGATTCCGGGATTACATTTCGTATAATCTGGAAAGTAAACAAGACATTTATAAATAAATCAGTTCGGGATTAGTGTAGCGCAGGATGCAGATTGTGCACGCAAAATACGTTCAAACTGCGCTCGATATGCACTTCACAGAATAGTGAGAATCTTACTGTTGGTGTTGGAATACGCTTTATGGTGATACATTAAAGAAACAATCATATTTGTCAAAATATTCAACACATATTATACATCGCACTGACGGCCTTTGCCTGCCTTTGACACAACATAATCTCGTTTTCGCATTTATTGCATGTCAAATATGTCAACTTTATAAAACAGCTGATAAAAATATATTTCTGAAATACAAAAATAAAATTTTTTTTAATTATTCTTTCTAATTCAGTAAAATGGAATTTTCACTGGATTTTAGAAAAAACATTGAAAACTTGTTAATCACACAGAAAATGTAAGATATCAAAATAACCTAAGGTAACTTTTGTTTCACTTCAAAATGCATTTTTACTGAGTAAGTCTCCTACAGATATTATTTCTTTGTCAGCGTATCACCATTTTTTGACTCATTTCTCAATTACACGGTAATTATAAAAGTTCATATTTTCTTTATCGCTTTTCTTTTTATTTTTTTACAAATACATCCATAGATAATAAACTAAGCCAATTGATCTGAAGTTGTGTTTCTGTCGTGAATGGTGCCGGTGAACTGTGTTTGACCTGGTAATTTCATTTGAGAGCAATTAAAACCTCTTGGGAGACTTTAAAATTCGAGACCTTCGTCGCTTTATATTACTGGTATGTAGAATTCGCATTATTTACTAGTTGCTACCTTAAACTTTGTCTTTGTTTCTTGTGTATTTTGATCATCTTACCTTTCTTGCTGAAATCCAAACATACAACCTTACGAACGAAATCAGAATGACACTTGCGAAAACCTGACTTTTCTGTTGTCTGATCGCACGTGTCGTATCTGAGAGAAACAACATTTAAAATAAAGTGTCGTGTGTAAAATCTAATCATGGGAAAAGTACGCTCGGCGACCGGGCCCCCTCGGAGGCAGGGATTGAACAAATCATGCCATTCTATGAATCCGGACAGGCCCACGGAAGGCTTGAAAGGGGTCGGAAACGTGAGGACCAGATCGACCATAAAGAGGTTACAAATGTACCGAAATTTCAAAGCAAAAAGGGATAAAACAGGTCACATCATCGTTCCTGCACCTTTTCAAGGGAGACTGCCGTCCGGAACTCGGGCGAGAGTAGAGCCAAATCAAAAATGGTTCGGTAATTCGAGAGTTATTTCCCAAAATGCTTTGCAGAAATTTCAGACTGAGCTTGGAGTAGCGGTGAGGAATCCTTATCAGGTTGTTATGAAACCCACCAGATTACCGATTACTTTATTGAATGAGACTGCCAAAAACGCCAGAGTGCATTTGCTTGACACGGAGAGTTTTGATAAGACTTTCGGTCCCAATAAGAACAGGAAACGAGTCAATATGAAGTTCACAGATTTAGAGCTTTTATCACAGGCGGCAGACGATCATTCTGAAAAATACGATAAAGAAAAAGACGTTGATTTGATTAAAGAAGACACCGGAATGAAAGACGGGCAGCGGGAGTGGATATTTGGCGCCGGTCAGAGTAGGAGAATTTGGAATGAATTGTACAAAGTGATCGACTCCTCCGACGTACTTCTGCAAGTCTTGGACGCCAGAGATCCAATGGGTACTCGCTGTCCTCACATTGAGAAGTTTTTGAGGAATGAAAAACCGCACAAGCATTTAATATTTATCTTGAACAAAGTAGATCTCGTTCCTGCCTGGGTTACGCAGAGGTGGGTAGCCATCCTCAGCTCTGAATATCCCACTGTGGCCTTCCACGCTTCCTTGACGCATCCGTTTGGAAAAGGATCCCTAATTAATCTACTTCGGCAGTTCGGAAAGCTGCATATCGATAAGAAACAAATTAGTGTCGGTTTCATAGGATATCCCAACACCGGAAAGTCTTCCGTGATAAATACGCTGCGGTCAAAGAAGGTGTGCAAAGTCGCTCCCATAGCCGGTGAAACTAAAGTCTGGCAATACATCACATTGATGAAGCGTATTTTCCTTATAGATTGCCCGGGAGTCGTTTACCCTTCCGCTGAAACTGACACTGAAAAAGTTCTTAAAGGAGTCGTTCGAATTGAGCTGGTGCAGAATCCTGAAGATTACATTGACACTGTTGTCGAGCGAGTAAAAAAGGAATATTTAATCAAAACCTACAAATGTGACCATTGGAACACCCCGACTGAGTTTTTGGAGAAGCTCGCAGCCAGAAGTGGAAAACTATTAAAAAAAGGAGAACCCGATATTAGTACGGCAGCAAAAATAGTCCTCAACGATTGGCAGAGGGGCAAACTGCCATTTTACGTAGCCCCTCCAGGGTTTGAGATTCCTGCCAGCCAAAATATTACAGATGCAAATAATCTGACACCCGCCAAACTTGATACGTCCGTCGAAGACAGCCACCCTACCGCGGATGTTGATAAAATTGAAGAGCAAACTGAGGACGCATCAGTGAGCGTTAATCCGATAGTAGAACAAGGAAAGTCTTTCCGAGTAATGCAAGATTTTGCAAAGATTCGTGTCGGATTACAGTATGATAATGCTGATGACGTGAAACCGTTGGACGATGTTCAGATGCCAGAAAAGAGCGAGAGCGAGTCGCAAGCGAAAAAGAAAGCGAAAAAACAGGAAGACGAAGACTCGTCAGACTTCAGCGATTTCTATAGTCACAGTGAAGACGAATTCAGCGAAATCGAAGATAATCTGGCTGGACCTCAAGATGAATCTATGAAAGAATTAGCCACCTCTAGCGGCTTGTTCACTGTGTCTGGTGTCAATTCAAGAAGTGTCGATGAATTAAAACAGATGCAGGAATCTACTAAAGTGGCGAAAAAGTTTACAAGCAAACAGCGGCGAGCAATGGACCGTGTCACAAAGAGAAAGACGGTCGGAAGTAATTTCTACGAAGTTACCAATGTCAAGAATAGGAACAGAAATAAGAAGAAGAAGGTGGTCTAGTTAAAAAAAAAGTTTTTAGTATTTAATGATAATTTTGTTAATTCTAGTGTTATAATTGTAATATTATTGTCTTATAATATACGAAATAAATTGACTTCTTTATTTTAAACCTTGTTTTCTTGTTCGTGTCACTTGCTTAACCTTTCTCATCCCCATCTCTGTAAAAACTACACAAATTAAAAGTTAGGTTTTCTTTTTCTCAAATAAAAATAACTAGCGCCTTTCAGAAAAATACTTCTTATTTAATTTAAACATTTTAGAATCGTACACAACTTGGTGAACATTGAAAATTAATTACAATTCAAACTAAACTCACACCTTCAGCGAATGATTATTTTTGTGCACAATCAATTAAGATATTTCTCACAATTCAAAAATACTAATATTTTCATATAATTAATCATATTTACTCATGATCTGAATCGACAATTATTTCATCAATCAGAAATAAGTAATCTTCAAATGGGTAACAGACAGTTTATTTTAAATTAATCAATTAATTATACTTTCTATGAGCAAAAGATTGCTTAAATAAATGAACAAAGAAAGCATGCTTGACAAATGTGTTTTGATCTTAGGGTTGATATATTCCCACTCATAACAAAATTAATACAATAGGATAAAATATCCTAGTATAAAATTTTATTAGTTATAGCGAAATAGCTATCAACTCACCAATGAAATTTTGTAGAATTAAATACTTTAATTTGAATTATTGAGATTTTGTACACTTCCATGTATTTTGTCACTAACAACCCGGGTTTCGCCTTTCGGCATCTTCAGGTACTCGAACTGACAGACAGTAACAGTGTCTAACGTTTATATAGAAGATACAAATACAACAAATATTATTTACGAGATAAAATATTATTAGTCTAGGATCCACACTGATACCTATGTTAATATTTCGAGAATCACCTTAATCCTTATTTACAACGCATTAACGGAGTGGCGAATTGCCGCTTTCCAACTAATATTAGAATTATCAGTGATTTTACAATTATAATAGCATTGTGGGTTTCGACGGGATGCAATTCGACGAAAGGATAAATATATACAATCATTCCACATTTAGTGGCATCTGTTAGGTTGATTCAACGTATAGAATACAGCAGCGGGGAGTTTGGAAGATTCAGCTGTTCGTTCAGAATTGGCAAGGAATTTAACTGGCCTCTATTGATTTGCAAAATTTCTTGATTTATGATCCCCCATGTTTTGATGCTACAATTTAACCCCATCATCCGCATTCAACGTATGGTTCTCCAATAACAATTGATTTGCGAATGTCGAAGTATCTTTTTTTAATCTAAAGGATACTTCGACATTCGCAAGCCCATTCGTGCGCTCGAATGCCTGAAGATCCCGAAAGGCGAAACCCGGGTCGTTAGTGACAAAATACATGGAAGTGTACAATCTCTGATAAAGTGTAAAAGTGTCTCAATAATTCAAATTTGATATTGAAATTCCATCAAGCACCCTCAGTCGATGTCTTAAAATACTTTGATATTTTATCCTATTATAATGAAGCTCTACCAAGTAAATGCCAATTCAATCAATAAAATAAATGCATTTACGAATACAAAGCAGTATAAAAAAAACTGAACAGTTATCACTGCTTCCTTCATTATGGAGTGCTGCATCTGCCAATGTATGCAACATGACATCTGAAGAAGACTCAAAAAAATGTGTCGTGATTAAGGAAACAGTCAGATAGTTTTTAAACACCATGATAATATTATTGTAACATGTTTTGTTCATTTTCTAGATATGGATCTTCCGTCAGACAGTGATGAGAGTGATGTCGATTTCGTACCAGGAACCGAACAGTCGCTCTCGGAAGCCGAGTCAGATGAAGACAAAGAGACTGACGCTCAATACGATAAAGAAGTCCAAATAAAAAAAGACAAGAAAAGATTATCGGCGTCATCGTCACGGAAAAAGAAGAGCAAACGAATCAAAAGATCTTCCGATTTTAAAGAAGATTTCAAACCTGAGACGGAAGTTAACAAGGATCCGGTAGTGCAGAAGAAATATGAAGATGACCTATGGGCGTCGTTTTTAGATACACCAACACCACCGCCTAAGAAGGCGTTGGAAAAAACAGAAAAAGAACCATTAAATTCTAATATGTCTGAAAAGAGTAATGAAATTAAACATGATGATCGGTTTGGGCTCGCGAAGAGTATTAATGTCATTCCAGTGAAGAAAAGCAATATATTTGACATTGAAGAACTTGATACTAGCAATGATACCAAGTCTCCTGCACAAAGCAGCACTTCTGAAGGTACAGTTCATTTTACTGACTCACAAGATTTTTACATACTGTGGTACTTCTTACTTTTTCTCTTGTGTTTACTTCCCTAGAATACTCCCTCATAATTTGGTTTCAAGATATGATGAATGACTGAATATTTATCTCTGTCCTATAACATTATCATCTAAAAACTATGTTGTATATTTTACTTATTTAGTCTGTAGTCAATTAACTTTTATAATAATTCTATTAAGTGTCAAAATACACGTTCACTCTTAGAATGTTTAAATTTACTCATGTATTTTGTTCTAGATAAAACTGTTACTCCTGCAAAACCAGCCGCCATCAAACCGCGAAATTCGAGTGGTGGCGGTCTCTCTTCCATTCTGAGTAAGATCAGCAAGAGTAATCAAGTCTCCACATTACAAAAGTCAAAGCTTGACTGGAATTCATTTAAAAAAGACGAAGGCATCGAAGATGAAATTGTTGTCCACAATCGAGGGAGAAACGGGTAAAATAATCATGTATATGTAATGTCTCGCATGTTTCCTATTGCTCATTTTTATTTACTCATATAATTCTACCGCAGTACTTTGGTCGTGAATCCAAAGGAAAGAACGCTGCTTGTGTGCAAACATGCTATTTTAAAATTTTGATTATAAGTTGTATTCTTCTGTATTTCAGAGAAATGGTTATATATTACTGTAGAAATAAAATACTTGGATAATATAGGTTATTTTATATTGGTCACTGTTATAGACTGAATATCAAATTTCTTTCGTAGAATTTCGGCTGTTTACAATTAGGCAACAGTAAAATTGCGGTAAAAAAATATTGTAACTGCAATTTCTCAGGCATTTTAAATTTTCAATGAATTATGCGTCCATATATAAATCTCTGAATCAGCTGTCTTCAATTTCTGCCTTCTGCAACCTTTGAACCGAATCATTGTTGGTTTTGTGCAATTTCTTGACGCTGTGATTAGCGCATGTCTACTGTTTCTTTTACCTAGCACGCTGCCCATTACCTTTATAATGTTATGTTAAAAAAATGTAATGAAAGGTTACTTAACTATGTTCACACATCTGTGGCATGGATCAATCCAAAGCCGGTTACATATTTCTGAATATTATGTAATATAGACAGTCATAGAAATAATCACTTCTATTCAAAAGGGCTTTAGTTTTTTTGACAGGTGTGAATCGATTAATATGTCAAAAATTAAAACTTTAATTAACTATGAAATAAGATTAATATCGTTGAAATTTATTTTAAATGTTTCACCACAAGATGTCTTTCAATGTCACTATTTTTTCCACATCTCTTCTGCATGTATTACACTATTTTCAATTTCTAATTTTACAAAGTTTTAATTTTTCGCTTCCTTTCAGATATTTGGAGCGTCAAGACTTTCTGGAGCGCACAGACCATCGACAATTTGAACTTGAAAAGAATCTACGAGCAAATAAGCGTACTAAGAGATAATCAAATAAAATTTCGTTAAATATTTGCAATATTCCTTAATCAAGAGTTGATTAATATTTCCGGATATATATTTTTCATTGTAATGTGTGAATTATCTTCAAAAATATCCATTTTGTGTCATATATCGACATCGAGAAGTAATGCGATAATTCAGGAGATTTTTCGAAACTTAACAATAAAAAAACACTATTATATAACGATAAATATGAAATACGGTAGCAAGAAGAACGGTTTTTTTAATGAACATAAACTAGGATATAGCCATTTTGAGATATTTTTCTCTCCGATTTTAGGGTTTCTTAATAATTATTTGTAATGGAAACTTATCCGATAGTCAGGAGGATTCATCGAGCCATGTCTCTGTTTAATCCGGGATTAATCAATTGACCAGTCAAGTTACTGATAGTCGAAAAAATCATGGTAGCATTTGAAGGTCACATATTTTCAAAGATGTTTGTCAGAGTGAAAATAGTCATTTTTAACAGTTGGACTCTTAAATGAACATTTTAATTGTCTAGAACAGTGATGTACAACTCGCGGCCCATATACTCAATACTAAGTAAGAAGTTGATTATTATTTTTTTCATCATGTCAAATCAGGCTAATGTTTTCTAATAGGCTAATATGATACACTGTCTGAAATGGAGGTGTAGTATATTAGATTATTGTTTTAATAACACGCATTTTAGTGTTAGTTCTCCCAAAAAGTTCTTCAAAAGGCTGCGCTTTGTGCAAGTCTTTTCAGAAGCAATTACATTCCATTTACTTACATATTATATGAACTTAATACCAAGTAGATAGAATACGGTCGGGTCCGTGGTGCAGTGGTCAACATCGTTGGCTTCGATTACGGATCTCAAAGATTCGAATCTCAGTAATTTCATAAATTGATTTATGGATTTCTGTTCAAAAGCATGGATGATTGAGATGTCTAAAATTCCCTCTCACCAGCCTGATCTTAAAAACGGGATGCGCGACTAGTCCTGTCCAAGGCCTATCCTTCAATCCCATTCTTTGAAAAGGAGAGGTTGGGCAACCGAGTAACTAGCAGTTCTTGTAGAAAAACTTCTACCATGATACTTTCATTACTAAGCCATATATTCCACCTTGGAAGGTGGCTGGAGTATCTGATATGTAGTTATTAAAATAGGGTATACGCATAATCTTCAAAACTTTTAGCCTTTGTGGACTGTGAACAATCAAAATATAGATAGAATGGCCCTACTGTTAAATAGGTTGTGCATCACTGGTCTACAAGTATCATTTGCCCTAGAGTTGGAGCCAAATTAAAAAATAGCTTAGTTTATTATTAGAACTGGAGTCTAGTAGGTAATAATTTATGTATAAAATTTGGATTATTGAGATTTTGTACAATTCCATGTATTTTGTCACTAACGACCCGGCTTTCGCCTTTCGGCATCTTCAGGCATTCGAGCATACGAATGGACTCGAATGGCTCAGTTCGAGTCCATTCGTGTGCTCGAATGCCTGAAGATGCCGAAAGGCGAAACCCGGGTCGTTAGTGACAAAATACATGGAAGTGTACAAAATCTCAATAATCCAAATTTGATATTGAAATTCTATCAAGCACCCTCAGTCGATGTCTTAAATTATTTATGTATAAATTCGATACAATGTAATCTACCTAACTTGTCTATGATATTCACTTGTTTATGACATTTATGAATAACCATAAAATATGTAATAAACCTAACGTTTGTTTTATTTCTGTAAAATACTGTGAATTATTGGAGAATATTAATTTATTGAATAAATAAATAAATACATACCTACCTTTCTTTGACTAATTTTATCATAATGGATGCCATTTATGTCTTGATGTTTTTACTAACTTAAATCAACGGCCAATTTTACAATGGCACTTACCTGAGGAATGCAGTTAACCCTTAAAGTAGTAAGTTATTTTTTATGAAATTAGGTTTAATAAAAAATAGAAGTGTTTTTACTATTATTACATAAAAAATATAATTTCACTTTGCGAAGTATAATGCTGAATATTTTTAGTAGTGTATAAATTTAAAAATATTTACATACTGAATAACCTAAATTCAGTTATTTCATCATTTACATTATTATTTACAAACTGGAGGCAAGTTTTTACTCCCGATTTGGACCCAGATCGTTATTGAGTTCACATTTGGGCATGTGGATTGATGGTTGAAAATTTCATCAGGAAACTTACCTAGAAAATGTACTAGAATGTGTTTGGAGGCAGGATTCAGGATTTTTCTATATTTATTTTCTTGGGTCGAGTGGGACATATTGCCGTCTCTAATAGGGTCCTGGCCCCTTCGCTGCACCTGTGCTTGTATTTACAAGTCAGAATTAAAATGCATTTAAAGAACAGATTGCATAGACCCCGATTGAAGTCAATCTACGTCTTGCAACCAGGCTCTCACTGATAGCATTAGCAGCCATTGTACAAAATCTTAAAAGGCTACCCCTCACCTATAAGCCAGTTGGTAATATATTATTGATAATTCACAAATATTTTTCAATCGGTATGAATTCAAGTTTTTTCAATCAGGGTCGGACCCACACAAAGGAGTGCCATTTCAAACGCTAAAGATCAATTTTATTGTAAAACATGTTCAATACTACATGAATAGGTCATTGCTTATTTCCGTTTGATTCGATCTTACGCCTTTCTTGGTTGAATAGTTTTATATATGAAGTTTCTGAAAGTCAAGAAGAAGTTTTTAACAATTGAAGTATATATGATGGGATTTTTATTGAAAAAATACATATCCGTGTGAAATACCAACGCCCTTCATTAAGTTTGATTGTGCTAGGTTCGAAATGGAAAATTTCAACGATATGCTCGATAATTTAAAAAAACTCAAGATGTTTTCATTGGTCAAATGCATTTTTAATATAAAATTAAATTTGGTAAATAAGTTATTCCACTGGCTGTGTTATGAAATGTGACACGTGTTTTGCTTCTTTAAGAAGCAACTTCAGACTAACTGTATCGTAAGATTATTTATTTCTAAGGTAAAAAATGATTCTAATTTTCAATTTAAGAATAGTAGACGGAAACAAACCCACCCTACCCTTCATCGTTAGACTGAAGATGCTTATTAAAGAAGTAAAACACGTGTCACATTTAGTAACACAGCCAGTGGAATAAATAAGTTTTCGTTTTTAATTTTATTATCTGGTTTTTTTTCTGTAAAAAATTAAATCTGTAAATCGCTGACGTGTCAGCAAAATTTTCGTACGTTCGTCAATCCTGTTCTAGGTATGTACTATTTTTTTCTGTTACAACCACAGCTAAATGACAATTCTAAGACAGTGTGAATAATAAATTAGCATAAATTGTGACGTAAAGACAAACATTGCAGGAGCCATAATAAATTGCTAACAATACTAATTTTATCTTGGTATTATCTTGTCTGTCTGTATTGTATGCATAGTAAGTGCGGCGAAGGCTGCCACGGCAAATTTTTGTTTTATTTTAAGCAGTTGGTAATAGACTATCGGCGTATGTGTGCGCGAAATTATTTGCTCTTAGCGCGAAGTCTTGAAGGTGAAAACAATAAACATGTAATATTAATAATTAATGTTTTACGTAACGTGGATGACTGCATTCCGAAATAATTATGTGTTTGTTTTAAAGTAATATTAAACGTGTTATAAGCGTATTGAATCGTTAAACTACATTAAATTATCAGTTATTAATAATTTTGATTTGTGAAAATTTCGAAATTCGAAAATGGAAACATAAAATTTAAGATTTCCGTAAAGATGAATAATTAATCAAATTAATGTCATAGACAACACAGTAAATATAATAGTGCGTATTTGTAAAATAAAAAAGATTTTATGAACATAATATAATATAACTCGAACAGCGTTTCGCTGACTTTTTCCAGGAGTGTTTGAAATTAATGTTTATTTAACAATGGAATTCTTTAATATGATGCGACTGCGTATCGTAATTTGAGTTTCTAGTATAGCATTTCATTCCTGGAACAAACCATGCCAACAAGATAAAAAGGATTTTTTTAAGTAGCTGATTAAACAAAAGTAATCTATTTTATCGTCAAAGCTACACGTTTAATTTATCTAAAAGTATAAATAATGGAAAGTGTTTTTTCAATACCTACAATAAAATGTAAGCTAAACTTGTCCTTTGCGGTAGATGATATCTGAGAAGCGTTGATTTTAATTTGATATATATATATGTTTAAAAAAATGATTGTGTGACGTTATAGAGTGATTCTTGGAACATAAGAAAATGATGATTTTCATGTGATCAAGCAGAAAGACAAACAGTCGCATATTGTTCGTTACGAGAAAAAATATGGCGATGGCAAAGATGAAAACTGAAAACTGGGTGAGCTATTATTTCGCTCTTTTAAAAATGTACCTACTATCATGACTCACGCCAACGTACAGCACATTTTAACACTATATATATTCACGAAGACTGGTTGTTAGTCCAGATTCGTGCCTTCCATATGTTTAATTTCACAAAGAAAGTAAAGCACTTGCAAGTGAACGACGATGTGACGAGGTATTTATTAATTATATTTAAACAAAATGCATGAAACTACAGATGATGTGAATGCACCACATTCATTTAGGATTACAAATATGACATATTTACTTACGTCAATATTTGGAATACCGTGGTAAATGCATACGATTTAAATAACAAAACTGACAGTAAATTACGAGATGCCAAAGACGTGTTCTGGGTATGTTTGTAAATAAAAAAAAAGAAGTCTCAAAGCCAGTACTATCAACCGTTGAACCTAAATACATGATTTCTACGTAAGCGGACTTCACTGAATTTAACAACTTTATTTCATTGCCAATGGAGGGCGACTAAATCTCATCCCATATCCGCTCCATATGTAGCGTGTAGGGCCACCACGCGGCTCTTCCAAGATTCCCTGTCAACCAGCAATCGCTTTGTTTTCTCCCACGACATGCCAGAATCCTTCAGCTAGGTCATATGGATGGTTCCCGACGGTTGCCCACGATGAATGTCAATTCAATTAATAAGCCGAATAACCCCCAATGTCCAACGGAAGCATTTATTCTCGAAGCTCAGAAAAAAGATTTTTTAAGTCTTTGTCACGTGCCATGCTTCAATTATCTTATTTTTTATAGTGTGTTCCGATTCTAAAAATTTGGGTATAGTGAGAGCGATAGGCTAACCACTAGCCCTGTCCTAACTCTCCACTCTTCGAAAAAGCGAGGTTGAGCGACTGAGTAAAAAGCTCGTAGAAAAACCTTTTGAGATATCTCGATTAGAAGTCCAAATGCTACAAATTAGAAGTGGACATGGTAAAGAGAATTGAAATATTAAAATAAACAATTGATGAATAATTTTTAATCTAAGATTTAATGAAACAAACATCTGTTGTAAATATTCCAATATAAAGAAAATCGAGTCTATTTTATGCAATAAATTAATTGTCCAAAATAATAAAAGATAAGGTAAAAAAAAGTTTAAATTGCTATTGTACGTCAACTATTTGTTCCATTGTAGATTAATTTTGTTTTTTTCTGAAATTAATTAATTTTTATGACGCCAACAACGTTTTTGTTAATATTTTTGATGCATTTTCGAATATTACTTAAGTATATTTTTCAAAAATGCTGATGCTACCTTTAACAATATTAATTTGAATTTGGATTATTGAGATTTTGTACACTTCCATGTATTTTGTCACTAACGACCCGGGTTTCGCCTTTCGGCATCTTCAGGCATTCGAGCACACGAATGGACTCGAACTCAGTTGTATTTGCACAATGATATTTGTCGCATTTGTATCTTCTATATAAGCGTTAGACACTGTTTACTGTCTCTCAGTTCGAGTCCATTCGTGTGCTCGAATGCCTGAAGATGCCGAAAGGCAAAACCCGGGTCGTTAGTGACAAAATACATGGAAGTGTACAAAATCTCAATAATCCAAATTTGATATTGAAATTCCATCAAGCACCCTCAGTCGATGTCTTAAATTATATAATATTAATTTGGTTACACATTGAAAATATAACAGCTGCAATGAAGGATAGACAAATATTCAGTTTATTTATGAATGAGATTTGGAGAATGAAATAACACGTGGGACGTGTTTTCTAATAATTCATTAGTTAGTGAGGCAGGTAGGTGCTTTCAAATTTGCCCGGATTTTGCCCACAGACCGTATGACGACATCACTGGAACTGCATTGAGCTTTTCGGCGTAGGTGCACTAGGCGGTGGCGTTACTAATTTAAATTACAACCAATAATAAATAATATTATGAGAACATATTATTTCACGGATTCAGTGCGGCATATGCACAATTTTACGATAACACACTGTTCAAGATTTACTGCATATTAACCTTTTTAGTGTTTTGAAAATTTTACTAAGTAGACACTAATTTGTAGGGCAGCTAAAAATGAAATTGGTATTCATTAAAATGATACATACTATTTCAAAAATATAAATAAATAGCCAGTTTTAATTTTAATATAAAATTGAAGCTGGCTGTGTTGACAAATGTGACACATTTGCAGTCTAACTATATCAATTATTCTTAGCTTAAAAATGATGTGTGGGGTGGGATCATTTCCTTCTACTAGACGTAGGAAGGGGAGTTAAGACACAAACGATAATAGTACAAAATACTACTTATTACAAAATTAATTAATAGTTTTTGGAGGTGAGAATCT
This sequence comes from Himalopsyche phryganea, assembly GCA_022494535.1. Taxonomy (NCBI): domain Eukaryota; kingdom Metazoa; phylum Arthropoda; class Insecta; order Trichoptera; family Rhyacophilidae; genus Himalopsyche; species Himalopsyche phryganea. The sequence continues at coordinate 368,626 of JAGVSL010000061.1, read as the reverse complement.
TGAAGGAAATAAATGTAATAGTGGTGAGACATTTGTCTTATTAATATGTTATTTTCTAATAATTGAATATTGTTATTAGTTTAATTAATTTCTAAAAACTCTAAACTATTCATTTCAATTCCTTTATTATTTACTCCATGGAGTAATTCTCCATCACAATGAGTATCCTTGGGATATAGTAAGCCTGAAGATACTTCTTAAATAAGCAAAACGTATGACACATTTAATAACACAGCTAATGGATAACAATGTTATCAACTATATTTTTTTACAAATACACCCGACTGTCTTTATGCACTTTTTTAACGCGGTTTTTTTAAGGTCTAAGAAAGCGGACATTTTTTTAAACTGATTTTTTTGCTTTATATGTTTTAAAAAAACAAAGAGTAATTAAGTACAGTATAAGAGTATATTTTAAAACACTTTTGAAATCATCATTTTTTCTATTTGGTGAATTTTAAGATGAGGGTTTTCGTGACTCATACATAACTTGTTATTGTTTTGACACATTTGTGTTGCTCTTCTATGTTTCGATTTTATTCCCTGTCTGGTTTTTAATTTGTAATGTGTAATTTAAATCGCAAATCATGAAGATTTATTATTATGTATGTATCTTATGGAACTATATTTTCATATATAAATAACAAATAAATTTAAATTATTTTCGAGTTTCACGATTTAATATTTTGGTGATATTTTAAGTGATGGAACCTATCTCCATTTTTACATGGGCAACTTATCTTTTTTTACACTAGTCCTTGGAACGTATCCCCATTGCAAAATTTAAATCGGTTCATTGAGTATTTTCGATTTTATGAGATTCACAGAGTTATCTTACATAAGTCAGAATGTAGCTCAGTTTGCTTACATCGTTTCCTTCTATAATCATGAGTCGGGGAAGATAAAATCGAAATCTAATTTCCGTGTGAATCCGAGGGCAAAAGCTTATTATTTACAACCGATAGAACGAGTAATCAGGCCCTTTAATCTTTTCACAGATATAATTGACAGTGTTACATAATTCCTAGTGTGAAAAAAAACAATGGATTTGAGATGAAATTGCTTCCCGTTTTTCGAGGGTGTTGTTTATGCGTGGGCGGATGTGCGTCAAGTTCTTAGTATCGCTACTGCGCGTAGGCGATTCGCAATAATATTGTTTAGGTCTTTCAATGCGAGGAAACCTGATAGAATCCCACGCCGAAAAGTTTTACTAGGGTGTTATAAAACAAGTCAATCGAGATCACCATTCTGTTTTGCAGAATATTATCATCAGCAATAATAAATCGAAAATCCACAGTTCATCAAAATGTCATGGGCGGAGCTGTTTTATTTCTCCCTCTATGACAAAACCTATCTTACTATACAAATATTGTCCCTATTAAAAATTTCCACACTTGATCATCAAAATATCCCATCGATAGTCTAGTGCAGTATTTCTTATCCTAATTCAAGGGTTCCCAACCAATGGGGAACTCTCCCCTAGGGATGAATTATAGAGTTCCATCGGCGGCGGGGGGTGGGGGTTGGGTGAATTGCTGCTATTTAATAAAGATTTTCAAAATTATATATCTTCTGGAAGACTAGTTTTGAGTAATTGAAAATTTTTCAAATGTTTGAAATGCAATACGCTTTTTATATTGTTTGTTTGTACAAAACTGTTTTTAGTAAACCAATATTTTATAAAAATGTGTGTGTTTTTTCATAACAGTAGAGTTCAAGTCTACCGTTATGGAAAATGGTATAAGGAATATTTTGATATAACTAACTCGATATGTAATCTTTTAGATGTATTGTTTTCTTCCAGAACAGAGACGATATATGCATATTTGGAAAGTACCTTTTGAGTTAAAGTTAGATAATCTTGAAAAGGGAGATATATATTCTGGACATTGGTGAAAGGGGGAATGAAGCAAAAAAGGTTGAGGGTCTCTGTCCTTATAGAAAGCATCGCTCCCTTTTACCACAATACCATTTCGCCCCCCCCCCCAAGCTATTACATTATTACACTTTTTATATGTATTTCTTGAAATAAGGACCAATTCATATTGAACTGAGTTCAATGCAGAAGATCTCGGATACACTTGAGTAAAGAAATGAACGCGCCAGTCTTACAACGATTGACAGTGATGATTGTTTTTAACATCGCAATATGCAATGATATAATCACCGTCTTGGATTTCGGCAACGTTTCTCAAATTTTATCAATAATAAAACTCTTCTCCATATAAACGCTCACGAGAAAAGCGTTAAGAAACACTGATTTAGTGCAAAGCTATTCTAAGTCCAGTTTTTATCGAAATTGAGTTATCACACACAAAACGTTCGTCTGTATCATTTGTTTATCTCTTCCGATCCCAATGCGTAACATATGGACTCCTAATGGAGGCATCTCCACAGAAATTGTTCTGCGGGAGCTATTTAGTATACAATCTCTCAAACTCTTTCAACGATGATACTAGGGCTGAATTAGTAATTGTCTAATCGCTCTCACAACGCCTCATTTTCGTATTGGATTCTTGCCTTTAAACACAAATCTATTAATCGATTTAAAAGACATTTTATGTAACTGTCCGTACTGTGATTCGAGCCCGTGAGCACCGTCACCGAAGACAACTACCTTGACAACTCGGCTGAGCGTCCGGCTATAAATACAAAGCGGATAGCTAACCACTAGCCTTACGGTAGCCCTATACTTTTTTCCTTACTTTGTTCGTAAAAAAGAACGAACGGCCTATTGGTATTTTGCATGAGAGCGACTTGTCAATCCGGCAAATCTGTGGCGCTATGGCAAAAGTTGATATGTCCGTTTTTGTTATATTGGCAGTTCGAGTTTATTCGTGTACGGGAATGCCTGAAGATGTCGAAAGGCGAAACCCGTGTCGCTAGTGACAACATATATGTAAATGTAAAAATTTAAGATATCGACTGAGGGTGCTTGATGGAATTTCAATATCAAATTTTGTATTAGTCAAGTTTGTACATTTTGGCAGTTCGAGTTCATTCGTGTACCTGAATTCGAATGCCTGAAGATGCCGAGAGGCAAAACCCGGGTGACAAAATACATGTAAATGTAAAAAATTTGAAAAATTCAAATTAAAAAACAAGGTATATCAAACAATTGGTTCAAGAACTATGACAAGAATATACAGATTATCATACAAATTATACAATAAACGAAATTAAATTGTTTGCCATTAAAATGTTAAGGGCCCCCTAAATCAATAACTACTACTTAACTGACGTCAAAAATTAAACCACATTAAAAGTCAAGTATGCGATCATGTCAATATTTGATGGAAAGGAAAATACTGTATTTACAAAAATAAGACACATTTTTACAATTCAATATTTCTACAATATTATTTAATGATCACGACCGGTTTTGCTTATCACGAGCAGTTTCAACTGAAGAAAAATGTTGATTTTTTTTCAAATACAATTAACTTAGAGTTACAAGTTGCTTGCGAGCAAAAATTGATTGAAACATATATCCGGCATTCTATGGATGCACATTCACGTAAAAACAGATTTAGCATCGAATGATATCAAACATGAGTTTTATTAAAACTGTCGGTAACGCGGTATTGCATGTCGAAAAACAATAAAATATGACGGAGGTTATGTTTAAAGTTTTGTTATTAGTTATTTTATCATCACTTTGTGTTCAAATTCTGTTGAATAGGAAAAACACAAAAAAATGGAATTAAAATTCTTTTCAAAAATAAATACATCACATTATTAATAGTACACTTTCTTGGAAGCACATTCATTAATCAAATACTTAATCTGGCTATTTATAATCTGTATTTATTGAGTTAAATAATAATTGGAAACACGCGTTTTCAGTATTTTGCGATAGATGCAATAATTCGGAAATTCATAAAATTCATAAAATGTGCAAATACATTCTAAAATCACCAATAAATGTAAAATAAATTAGTCATTCATATATGAGCATTTCTTTAAACAACTTTTGACAAATATATAGAAAGTGGATTAAAGCCGGATACTTTACAATTATTATTTATTGGGAACAAAGGTTAAATATCGACGGTTATTTGACAATTGTATCTATCAACTGGTGTCCAGTGAATCGTGTCTGTGTTAAAAGATTTTTCAGAAACTAGAATTTAATAGTTACGGATCGTAGCACCAATCTAAAAGAATTATCCGTTAAACTCTATGCTTAATTTTAATAAACCGTTACCTTACTTTGAAAAGGTTATAACTGCACTTGACCATATTTTGATATACGAGCGTTTGAAGTTTTGACTGATCATATTTTGTATTTTAAAGGAAAAAATGTATTTTTTATTAGTGAGTTAGCAAATATTTATATATATAAATATTTTACTTGATTTTTATATAATTTATTTTAACTAAAGCCTTTATATTAGAAAATAATGAGTATCTAAAGCCTTAATTAGAACTGACAACAATAGTTTGCTTGAAAAGATTTTATCAGATATTTCAATTTTATCAAACAAAATGTTCGGATTTTAGAGACATTTATTAATATTATATATTATCATGACTTGCTGAACCATATAAGTTAACAATTATAATATAATACAACAGAATAATAATACATATATACTTTGAATGTTTGAACGAACTCAGCAAACTTTCGTCATTGACCACATCGATAGAACAATATACGTAAAGGGTAAAACACACGCCAACCATCTAGCGAGGAGTGTTCGACATGACGATAAAACCTTTTCAAAAAAATTGTGATGTGTATGTTTTTTCTGTGAGATGATAATAAGCAGTTACATCGATTCATAGAACTGTATAAAACAAATTTATGAAAAAGCAATGTTTGGATAGAACTCCAGAATACTACTAACTCCCTCATTGAACAATATATGACTCTGAAATCAACGTATACGGTAGAATGTGGCTAATACAACATTTTCCAATCAAAATGTCATTATAGGCCAAAATTTCAGTTAGAACCTTTTCAAAGTAAGGTAACGAATTATTTGATATTAAACGCTGAAAAAAGATAAATCAAAATGCTAAAAAAAATCGATGCTTAAAACATGTGTCTCTACTAACAATAATAATTATTTTAAGAACCATATAAGTTAACAAAAATATTATAATACAACAGAATAATAATACACATATAGTTTAAATGGTTGAACGAACTCAGCTAGTTTTCGTCAATGACCACACCTATAGAACAATATAAGTAAAGGGTAAAACACAGGACAACCATCGAACGAAGAATGTTCAACATGATGTTAAAACTTTTTCAAAGTAACTGTCCTATGTATATTTTTTCTGTGAGATGATGATAAGCAGTTATATCGATTCATAGAACCGTATAAAAAAATGTGTTGATATAACTCCGGAATACTGCTAACTCCCTCATTGAACAATATATGACTCTGAAATCAACGTATATGGTAGAATGTGGCTAATACAACATTTTCCAATCAAAGGGTCATTCTAGGCCAAAATGTTGGTTAGAACCTTTTCAAAGTAAGGTAACGAATTATTTGATATTAAACGCTGAAAAAAGATAAATCAAAATGCTAAAAAAAATCGATGCTTAAAACATGTGTCTCTACTAACAATAATAATTATTTTAAGAATAAAATTAACACATCAATTTAAAACAATGCAATTTGCTGTAATCCTTAAGATATTCCACACGTCAATATTTTCCCTATATCAGGGGAAAAAATTCTCATATGGCAGCCCCAGCCTATCAGCGCCAGCGCAGTACGGAGCCCAAGCAGGGCTACCAATTATACAAAATCTACAAAATAACTGTTCACTGAATAAAAAAAATATTTTCTTCAGATCCTATTACTGTAAATAATCAAGCAATAATTGTAAATAGATACAAACGGAAGTGAAGTAGAGAAACAAAATTACTGACGACAGCCAACACAGAAACCTAGTTTGACAAATTATTTAAATAAAGTTAGAAGAGTGCAATCAAGTTACTCATCCAACGCAAAATAAATATATGGTTATTCTAGTTTCTATAAAAAAGTAGAGTTAGTCGCATGTAAGTTTGAATTTTACATGATGCATTGGAATAGTGATTCTCCGACATTTCTATTCATTTAATATCGGAGAGCCATTCTTTCAAGCCGGATGAAATGGCTACCATATTGTAATGAATCATATGAAATCATAAATTATTGTATTGAGAATATGAAAATAAAATCGGCACAGTTAAACACTTTTTTGCAACTTTGAACGAAAGGGTTATTCTTTCTGATTGTACCATTTATATTAGAATAGATATCAATATACATCTTGAAGTATTTATAAAACAATCTTACAATAATACGTCTTCTGATATTTCTGTCATACCAATAAAAGCTCACCACTTAAAATCAGCAGTAGCTATTTTTATGTTATGATCTTTCCCAATTACCTTTTAGTAATAACTGATTATTATGAGCATCTGTAATTACAAAAACTTACAGATCTTATGATTATTTATACGAATGTTTTCCCAAATATTATTTTTCGTCATTGATATCAAATCCGTATGAAAGAAATTCTGATCAACATCAATTATTTATTTATTTATTTGAATATAATGTCTTTCCGCCAAGAATTGACAGTCAACACCTTAAAAGTGATCAATTATTTAGTTCCTAGACTGAGTGGTCCTAGACTGAGAAATTTTCTTCGTTATTTTTTAGATGTAAACGGTGCAAACTGTTTACTTACTGTCAGTTCGGATTCATGCGGGCACTATAATGTCTGAAGATGCCGAAAGGCTAAGTCTGGATCATTAGTGAGAAAATTCATGAAAGTGTACAAAATTTCATACTAAACTTCCATCAAGCACCCTCAGTCGATGTTTTAAATTATATTTAAGAATTTTATTAAGCATGTCGTTTATACATGTGTCAATAATAATTATATTCACAACAATAAAACATAGTTGGAATAATTTTAATCCATGTAGTTCATATTAAGTCAATATTCATTTAAAAAATCGTTTACATTGGATATGCATTTCATTTTGTACGACAACAAACGATCGATTCAGTTATTTTCACTAGCCGAATAAAATAATTAAATTTAAATTGCCATTGAAATAAAGTATTCTAATATAGATATGTACTGATATTTCAATCAATTTCTTTGTCCGCGTGGAAGATAACAGGTATACGTCAGTAAAATAATCGTAGTGCTGTGACAACCCTGCAGTGAGCGGTATAGAATGAAAAAAGGCAATTCTGATTTAGCCGTTTCTCCAGTATGAGTCAGTGAGTGGCGCCGGGAGGTTGTGTTAATTTTTTTTACAAACCTTCACTGTCTATCATCCCTTATTTTGATGATTCTAAATTAATAAACGTCTAATAATTTTATGAAATAAATTCGGTGTTGTGCTATATATGAATTAGATATTACAAACACAATATTTGTTTTTATCGTGAAGTGCTTCCAGACATAAGAGATATACAAATAAAACGGTGGAATTATGGATAACGTAAATAGTGTATATTATTTAGTTTTTAGTCATGTGTTGTAGAAATACCCGAGACGTGTTTACGCGGTGTTTTATTTGAATTGTTTGACTGAGGGTGGTAATAATGACGATGCCAATTTCCCGAGAAACAGTGACACCAAAAATAAGTCCGGTAAGGAAATGAGTTTATTGATTTTTGAATAATAATCTATTTTATTTCACTATGTAAATTAACCACTATCAATTGAATTGTCTACCATTATTTTTATCATTGGCAACTCAACTTTATCTATACTCTACTCGTATTGACGTTTTAATCTAATGTGTACCTTTTTATACAAATATAGTGTTTTCGGCGAGAAAACGGAGGCGAGATAGAAATATGCAATTAAGTAGGTGGAGTGAAAGGGATGACGTGATTAATGAATGAGATTTTTGTTTATATTTCGGCGTTAGGGGTAGTAGATAATAATATAATATGGAATTCTTTGCGTTCATTATTTTTGTAAGATTTCCTCTCAAATCCACCCATATATATAATCTATTTTCGACGAGATAAGTGTTAAGATATATTTATACGTGTTTTGTAATAGAATAGGTTTTCGACCCCTGAAAAATCGGGATCCAATTCTAATATTAATATTATTATTTTTTTCATATATATTTTATAAATTATGTTGGACTTCGTGAAGGGTATCGGGAGAAAATGTCACATTATTTCATACACTGACTTTTCAATCGATTTATGGATTTTTATTAAAAAAAAAACATGGATATTTGAAATGCTTTCATTCTTTTCCACTCACCCCCATCAAAGCGCTGAGAGAGATAGAGCGATTATTTAACTACTACTCGCTCTTAAAAGAGAGATTGAGAAATTTAAATATAGCCATTTTTCATTGGACAGTTGTTCTTTATTAGTCCATACATTAATATATAGTAGCCGCAGAAACAAAAGGGCACTTGTGAAATTTGGCGACTTGAAGTTATGAATACAGTTTTGTTAGTATTTTTTTCTCTACATGATAAACAAAAAGACATTTAATCTAACACATAAAATCTATAAAATCACAGTTGAAAAAAGGTATCTTGTGTATTTAAAAACAAATATTAAATTCATGCATGGCAAAATGTATTTGTTTGAACTTAAATATTATTTTTATGGTTTTGCCTTTCGACATCTTCAGGCATTCGAGCACACGAATGAATTCGAACTGACAGTCGAACATATCTGAACTCGTCAGTTCGAGCAGGCAAAATCCGGGTAACAGTGACGAAATAAATGGAAATGTACAAAACCTAACAATTCAAATTTGATATTGAAATTTCATCAAGCACTCTCCTAAGTCGATATCTTAAATTAAATATGAATTGAAACCTACAATATATACCAATTCAAGTATTGTTTTTATAGTAATAAACATAAGTAGATGAAAGAAGAAATTTAAAATTAAATTATGTGACAGAAAAGCGAAGCCCGGTTCGTAAGTGATTAAATTGTGTTTTTTTTTTTAAATGCGACTTAAAACCTCTTAAAAATTCAAAATTGAAAGATTTAAAAGAATAATAATTTAATCAAATTTGCACTTCAAAATACTAATAAATAACCTCCACGCGACTTTGTTTCAATCTAAAAATACTTAAAGTGCGTTTTTCTCAATACTCAATTTTTGCACTAGTGCCCATTTGCTTTTGGGGCGTCAATATAATATATTATGATACTGATTGAAAGCGGACAAGATTTAAAAAAATATATCAGATGGCATAAATAAAGAATAGAAACACTTAACGTATTTTCCCTTTGCACTAAATGTTAGCAATATAATACATTTCATTGTTGATTTAAAGTAATATCTATATAGTCCTAATCTAACAAACACCGTGAAAACCGGTTTAGTGTTTTTTTGACTGTCCCAAACAGCCCCAACACAGAAAGTGTGTTTTAAATAAGTGTTTGGGTTTATTTGATAATATATAATAGTAATATATTATCTGCTCGAAGGTGACTTAAAAAAATTTCATTGACATTAGTGGATATCAGCACAACTATTTATTTTATTTATTCCGTAAGGATTAAAGATAAATATATTTTTAATCGTTAATATTGTTATATTCCGCCATAGATTGTCAGTAATAGCATTAAATTTATGCTCTTCTGTACCTATATAAATGTTTTGATTCAATTGGTTTTCACTTGGTAGAACTCCATTTTAATTAATACGGAAAAAATAATAATGTACATATTTTTAAGTATACAAGAATAAACTGTCAAATATTGTTGATTGTTGTTTCGCTCCACGCCATCGTAATATATTGTTGTTTTAGTTAGTTATACTTTGATTTAATTGATTTTTTATAATATTCGTCGGGTCCATTGCGCAGTGGTCAACGTCGTATCGGTTACGGATTTCACAGGCTCGCATCCCAGTTCGGACAGTTTCATAAAATCGATTTATAGATTTGTGTTCGAAGGCATGAATTTTTTTGATGATTTAAATTCCAAAAACTGGATTAAGCGAGAGCGATTAGCTAACCACTTCTCCTGACCTAGACCTATCCTCGTCGATTCGAGTTCTCGACCAGTTCTCGTAGAAAAACTTCTGACGAGATACCTCTGATGAGAGAGCATGCATGGTTTTTAAAAAACCTTTTCAATCAAGTTGTACCTAACCCAAAACCTTATGGATTCATAATTATTTTTTTGATTAATTTATGACATTAAGGATAATTAATGATTATGGTGTAAATTTAAATTGCTTAAGAATATAATAACTTTTCTTGTATGATATTAATTTCAAATGGTTTTCAATAGAAGTACGGCTATCTTGTCAGTCGAAACTCTGATCGATTTATACATCGAAATCCTTATTACTTAAATGAGATTTCACTAAATAAAATAATGTATTTGAAAAACGGTTACATTTACATACCATAGTAATTATTGTACTTTCCGAAATCGATTTAAAATATACAAGCAGATTCCTGTATTATCTATTGCTAATTTAAATGTCAGATAATATGTTGACTGATACATTTATAGAAAGAAGTATAAAAGTATATAGAGTTTGTTTTAAGCCCCCTGGCGATCTCGAGCTCCACTCCTTCCCTCGGGTCGCGGGTGTAAGCACCCGGTAGCGCCACTGTCTACACCCCTTGGAAGTTCATGACCTCAAAAAAAAATTATCAACCCTGGACAGTTCATTGCTGCCGTTTTAAATTTTGCTTCGACAGATCATCCTTCCCGCACCCCCTGTGGTAATTTGTTGAACTATAACAAAACATTGTATGCATTTCAACCTGCTGTAGGTATGTCGATATAACATTTACGGCGAATGTCTTTCTTTACATAGTAAAAAGTATATTTATTGTAAATATAATTTAAGACATCGACTGAGGGTGCTTGATGGAATTTCCATATCAAATTTGACTTATTGAGATTTTGTACATTTGCGGCGAAAGGCGAAACCCGGGTCATTAGTGACAAAATAAATACATGGAAACGTACTTTGGACATTATTTATTTTTTATTATTATTAGGAATTTAGAAAATTCTGTAGTTCAATATATTGTAGATGGCATTTAAGACATCGACTGAGGGTGCTTGATGGAATTTTAATATCAAATTTGAGTTACAGAGATTTTGTACACCTTTATATATTTTGTCACTAACGGCCCGGGTTTCCCCTTTCGGCATCTTCAGGCATTCGAGCGCACGAATTTTTATTTTAGATGGGTTTATACTACTTTGTCGGCGTCCGTGGTGCAGTTGGTAGCGTCGTTGGCTTATTACTATTGTCTCGAGTTCAATTCTCGGTGCGGACGGTTTTCATAAGTTGATATTTCAATCGATTTATGGATTCCTGTTCGTAGTCTGAGTGTTTGTGTTGTCTAAAACCTCCCTCCCACCCATCCGATCCTCACGAAGCGTAGCAAGAGCGATTAGCTAATCACTAGTCCTTTCCTAGCCCTATCATTCTATCTCTACTCTCTTCGATAAAGAGAGATTAAGCAACTGAGTAACAAATAGTTCTCGTATAAAATTCTGTTGAGATGCCTCTATCAGGAAACCATATGCACCACGTTGGGAGCGGACATGGAAAAAAAACTTTGTAAATTCATGTTAAATATAAATTACAATTAATTAATTGCTATTCCACTTGTAAGCATATCAAGATACGACAGGTGTATATATTGCTTCGTTGATATTTTTACCGACCAGAATGGCTTAACAGCTGGCTTAAATCCTAAGCCCAGTGTTTCTCAACCTTTGCCGATTAACAAAATCAATTAATTTTTAAGCATTTTATCATATTTTGGTAATAAAAATGGATGAGAAAATATTGTTGGTGCCTTTTGAAATACATTCTTGTAAAACCTATATTTACTAACCAAACTATTAGACTACATTTTTTGTATGGATATAAATAATTGACATTCTATTACCTTGATTTGACATTCATTAATCTTGCCTTTTAATATTCTTAGGCTCATATTATTTGGTCAGTAAATAATTGTCAAATAAATAAAGGTTCGGTTAGGTTATGTTAGGTTTAATTAAAAATCTGACCATTTATCAAATTAGTTACTGAGTATTTATTATTTCTCACTGACCAAAAATTGATATAGTTACTGACACAATAAATTCAGGCCTTATTTTAATTATCATATCAATAGTCTTGTGTAATTTAAAGCAGTAACTAATTTGAACAGATCCATCAGTTGAAGGTTAAAATAAATGTCTTCCATTTAACCAGTACCCAATTATTTCTCTCCCAGAAAAATGGATACCTGTTCGATCCATTAATCACCGTCCAGCCTAGGTGCTAACTAGCGTATCCAAATAATTAAATCGACTTTTTTCTCTACACCTCGACGTTATGCTGTTTGGGATCGTTTACTATGGAGATTTAGATCTTTTGTGGCTGCTAATTTATGAGAAAAACGATTCGGGAATCCGTTTAGATTGTGGAATGAAGAGTTCAAATTTTTTATCTTTACTTATTTATATTCAATATATATAATTAATACCTGATAAACGTTTTCCTTTAGTATTCTGCCAAAAATGTTTGTGTTTTTTTGGCGTAATTTTTGATTATTTTGTTATTTTTAAAAAAACAACATTTTTCAAACATAATGTATCGGTATAATTCAAGATATCTACTGAGAGTGCTAGATAGAATTGTCATATAAAATTTGATTCTTAATTTCATTCTTACAATAATACGTCATCTGATATTAAGCCTAAGAAAGCCCACCAATTAAAAACTGTAGGTAATTATCTGTATGCTATACTTTTACCAATAACATTTTAATGATAATTGGTTTATATGACGGCCTTCAATTTTACAATCTTATTAGTTTGTAATTGTTCATGCAATTATCCCTGGATTGGATATTCTAAAAAGCGGGCATAGCGAAAGCGATAAACTAACTACTACAAATCTTGTCATAGTTCAATTCTTCTATCTTTAGTCTTTCCACAAAATATTATTTAGAATTCCTGTTGAGATGCTTCGTTAAGAGTCCACATGCTCCACATTGGAAGCGAACGTGATTTAAAAAAAAATCTTTTGAAAAACTGACTTTCCTTTGGCGTATTGAATAAATGTTGTGAATGACTAAAACAGGTTCAAAATAAGCTGCATGTTTTGTTGCATAACGATTCTCAATTGCAAACAATGTTAAATTTTGTAAATAGGTTACAAAACTACTGTATCATTATGGATGCATAAAATATTATAATGTAAGTGGAATGTATTTTAAATTAACATACGACGAAGCACTTCATCAAAGTAATTTATCTAGTTTTCCAGTTGTTCTCAAAACATATCTACGCATTGTATAAATATTTTTGAATATATCTTTTGTGAGTGTTTTTTTTTTTTGTATTCAAGATTTCGTGAAACAATTTTAGATACATATTATGAAATCCGTAAACTATCATACTATATTTGAGTATAAATCACTTGCCATTATTAAATTTAATTCCAGTGAAATTTTCACCTCCAAACAGTAGTAATTAGTTTTGTAATTAGTTGTGTTATGGTAATTAGAACAATTTGCGTATGTGTCTAATCTCTTCCCCACGTCATGTAAATAGAAATAATCCTCACACACCCTTCATTTTTGTAATTTAAAAGTTAGAAACACGTCATGTCGCAATTAGTAACACAAACAATGGAATAACAAAGTTATCGATTATAATTATTTATGAGTGTAAGTTATTCGAATCAAAGTTTTAACAAGTTCTGATTTGCGGAGTTGAAACGTAATACATAAATAATAACAGTCAAGTTGTTTTTAAACACTGACTCCAATTTGAACAAGTCGGAAAAAGTCCCACTGATTTTTTTCTTAGGTTCATAGATAGATTCATAATTTCACCAACCACTGCACCAATTTGTACGTCATTCATTTCATATATTATATTGATAAATACGGATTATATTATAGGTGTTATGTTAACTGAAACAAAATAAATTGGAATCGACCGGTTTTCTGACGACTCAGAATCCGCTTAAAATACCATAAATCCCGACGCCATCCTCCAAAATTTTAATTATTTGGTTGTTATGAATGTCCTGATCGTTTACCTAAAACAACCCTTGCCAGATTATTCGAACAACCTTTACGTGAAGTTTGAAAAGGACTGTGCGTCCCATATTATAGGAAGCCATTTCTGACATTTGTAACGCTGATTATTGTTCTAGATCGTTCATTCACGTCTTGTCCAATAAAATAATTGCTGGAGATTGAAACTTCTCGCTTCTGTATTGTGATGAATTAGAGGCTGTCCAGTTCGTTTGCCGCACGTCCGCCAGCCAGGACATCAATTTAATTAATTGAAAGGAAAAAATAATCGATGCACACTACTTGACTCCTGTCACATCTTGTGTGAGCTCTGATACATTGTCTATTATGTTGGCAACTAGCGTTCGTGAAATTGATTCGAATCGTAAAACCGGTTTGAAAAAAAAAACCGGAAAACTATCTTCAAAATTTTTTTAGATACTGGGTATCAAATTACGAACATTGGCCGTATAATATTTTCAGTGTGTCATTTATTATTTTTAATAAGTAGAAAGGCATTGTTTTGCATGTAAACAAAAAAAGAGAATTGATGTTGACGACCTAGATTGCGAGACTTTTAACTTCTCAAACATCGACGATGAAATGTGATTGTTATAGTAAGGTTTATTTTTCTTACACATTCTATAAAAAACAAAACATAATCGTCTTCGACCATATTCGCTCCCCATGTGGAATATATAGCCACCATGGCCTCAGGACGCCGGCATTCCACCGGTTGGAAGAAGAGGCAAGCAGGATTGAGGATCTCCAAAGGCATTCGCAGTACGTGACCCAGCTAGTTTCAACGTCTCTCCATGACTGTTAATGTAACAGGACGCTGCCTGGTACGTTGCCTAATCTCCCAAGTTCCTCACGAAGTCAAACCACCTCACCCTCAGTATCCGACGCACGCATCTATTCTAGAAACTCAGTATACGGTTTTTCTGAGTCTTCTTCATTATTCACTACCGTTAAGCAGCGCAGGTAGAATGTAAGCGTTGAACAAATTTAATGGCATTTGGTTTTAATTGTGTACAGCTTTGTGTTCCAGACGTTCTGCATTGAGTTAAATGTGGCTCCAGCTATTCCTATATAGATATCGAAATCTTCCTTTGAATTACCGTCTTCCGGGATGTGTATACCGAGATGAGAGTGATGATCTGTCTCGCACTAGTCAGGGTTTTATCAGAGTCATGACAGGCTTGGCTATACATCACATTGGTTTTACTAGCGTTTATTTTCAGGCCAATACTACCAATGCTTTTCCATAATTGACTTATTAAATACCACTGAATTATTGCATTTAAAAACGAAACTAATGAAGTAGAAGTTCTTATAGAAAGTTCACAATTTCTTAACGGCGTTTTACGTAATTCGTGAAATGTTATAGTGTATGGAGGTGCAAGCTTTGCATTTAAGACCGGTTTACAGAAATATTGCTTTATCAATACACTTATACTTCTTCTTTGTGGTCGTTTTCCTTACTAGTGAGGGTTGCGACTTCCATTTATCTCCATAACTCCGTGTCCCCCGAAGATCCTTCGCCACTCGCTCTTGCACTCCGCCTCTCTGATGATCATCGGTAAGGAGAAGCCCGTGGCGTCCTTCATCCGGTCACTACATCGTGTCGTGATCCTTCCGCGTCCCCTTTTGCCTCCGATACACATCTACAGAACCAAATCTTTTAGATGTTCAATAAATTATTTTTTGACAGCGGGTTTGTTCAAGGCAATAACAAATCTCGAATGAATTCAGGGTGCACACTTGCTTCATTCGTTTATCCCAATGTCTTCACGCCAATGCGCTCGTCGGGAGTTATTAAAGTAACACTAGGTTGGAAGATAATTATACGTATTAGATATTTAAATTACATAATGTCAGAAGCAAAGTGCAGAGCTGTCAAGTTGGTACATAACAGTTTATCCGTACTCTGAGTTTAGTGTACCGGTATCAATCCGGGACGCTTTGAAATTAGTTCGAACTGAATTAATTAAAGTGTAAAAACTAGAGACAGATGCCGCCCCAATAGCGCACTCTTCACCATTGTTAACTCGCTACAATAAGATTTCCTGGACTATTTTAATTGAAATAGAAATACTATCAATAATTGAAGTCGCGAGGCAATATTTTATAGTTTTGACATTTCTTCATAAGTTGAGGTTTGGGCGGATTTTTTGAATTAAATGCGTCTTTTGATTTGGCAATATATAATATAAGAATTATACATCTATTACAAGGTAAAAATTATTAAATTACATTTATATTTTCTATGGATTCGGCGGTAACTTTGTGGAAGTTCATTTTTAATATAAAATTAAATTAAAACAAGTTAAAACTACGGTTTTTCTATAAGCGGTTTTTTACCATCTTGTTATTGAATTATATTGTCCGTGTTTTAATTGTATCAATACACACCTAAAAAACCGAAAACTTTCACATGTTCAATAATAGTTGGGTCCGTGGTGCAGTGGTCAACGCCGTTAGCTTCGGTTACGGATGTATCGGGTTCAACTCCAGGTACGGACAGTTTCATAAAATGTTTGTGATGTCTTTAAATTCTCTCTTTTAATAAATGAATTTCTCTCTAATATTGTTTTTCTTGACATGTTACAAATTGTGTAAGCCTTAGTACAGCCGTATCTTATGAAACTGTTTTTTTTTTTATAAATAAAAAATAGATTCGAGCTAGTTTTGAATTCGAGAAATTTCTATTATGGGTGTATTTTAAGTAATGGAACCTATCTCCCATTTTAATATGGTCGCCTTATTTTTTTACACGGTAGTATTTGGATCGTATCCCCGTGCAAAAAAAGAATCGGGTGTATTTCCAGTTCGCCGGATCGGATATTTAATTAAAAAATGATTCAATCAATACAAGTGAAAGTGACTTGATTTTGGTGTGGTCGAAAATGTTGAGGCGTCAGTGTGGCATTTTTTGGTTTTTTATTTTTTAAAGAAGTGATATCGCTACGCCCAGTCTGTTCTTTACTTTATACATGAGATAAGTACTTACATATCTTTTGTACAGCAAAAAAAAAAACAACGGGGCGTACATGCTGCCGAAACACGCACAGTGTGTTGGTATTTGATTTAAATTAAGATAGGCGTTTCATTACAGCAAATATTACCACATTCATTGGAGCTTTTGGCTTTAATCTTGTGTTCTTCCTGTAAAAACGTTGCAGCTAAAACAATATAGCTTTTTAATTATAGATTACACAACTGTATTTATTTTACACAGGGTCGTGCCACGGTGTAGGAAATATATTTTACAAAAACAACCATCCAGCTTACCTATACTTCTTACACCATCGGGTCTTTCTTTCTTTGGTTGCTTCCATTGTTTTGAAAAATAATTAGATATATTTTTTATTCCCTCGATTTCCGCGTAGATACGTTCTACGTAAAAACTCGTTATAAAATGTGATGTTGCTAGCTATTTATATGCGTATACAATGTGTACATAATAATATGTTTATAAACATACATTACAAAATATAACTAAAGAAATAAATAATTGTATTCAGAATTGTCGTTGCTGTCAAAATTCTCGACTGTCTGGAGCAGCTTTTTTCTCTTCTTCGCAATTTTTGTTTGTTTAAACAAGTTATCTTCATCACTAGAAAACTTCTAAAACACGTCTTGGTTACTTTTGTTTTTATAATATATATAAACTAGCATCTCATACAGCTATTCATACTTATTTTTTGCTTATTACAGACTTGGAGATGACTAGAGGCTGATTCGTATAAGGGAAACCACCCTAAACATCGTTTATATTAACCGTATTCCAGTGCACATGCACTCTAGTTATCAAATGTGACATCGTCGTACGACTCAAACTATGTTTAAGTCGCTGCTTCCTACTGAGATCACTGTTAGATGACTGGAGGTTGAGTAATATATAAGGAAGGTCATGAAGGGTACCCTCAGCGCACAAGCCCCTAAGTTACATTATCTGATATATGTGAAGTAATCATAACAACACAAATTATTGTGAGGTCGTGCTGTTGTTAGTTGTTATCATAGCAACCCAAAATAAACAGTTACACACATGTAATAACTAATAAAATCGTAAATTTTTTAAACATTTTTGCAGTTATAACATAGTTACTCAACTCAAAAGATAGAAAAGCAAATAATCACAGAGAGGATAAGAAAAACCTGCGTGACGTTACATATACCACGAAATATCCCAATTTTAATATACATGAAATCAGACCAAAAAACGCTAAGATGGAGGGATGGATATATCGTATTAAATTGGGTATACAGTATTTCTTATTTAATATCTTTGCAATTAACGGTCTATTAATCGTTGCAGATTAGACATATTATGAATAGCAATATCTCGACATTATAAACGTCTCTTCATAAAGATAAATATGCACTAGCTGTTCATCGCCCCGTATCGTTTAACTTTACTTTATGTTATTTTGCTCTGTCATTTCTCAACTGTATGCTTCCTGATAACTGAACTTCATAGCTGACATTAACATCGAATTTGAGTGTGCAGTATAATTTAATCGGTTAGCGATTTGCTGCTTTGGTATTATTGAATGTAATGAGTTTACCTATACTTTAAGGTCAGTTTCCACCTGCGCTGTATTATCTTATATATAACTAGTGAGTACCCGGCATGCGTTGCAATGCCTCTCAAAGAAAGAAAGGGCTTGTATTTATTGAAGTGCTTTTGGATACTCAATATTTTCTGTTTTTCCATCTGGGGCGTACGCGAAGGCGTGCGTGAAGGTTTTTTGGAGATGTCGCTGTTTCTACGTATTTGATTGTTTTTTTTTAGATATTAGATTTAATTTTTTTCGCCGGGTATGCGCACAACAACTCACCAAAGTTTCATCGAAATTGGATGAACGGTATGGTAGTGCATAAGGTACGAACAAACATCATTGATTTTTATATATAAGATAGCCCAGACCTGTCAGTAGGCGTTTTATTACTATCACACGTAGGTATGCAATTTTCTTATGACCTAAGCGTCCGCGGTGTTTATAAAATAAAATTTTATGTAATGTACACACGCACACCCAACAATACACACAGTACCGATATGACGCAAAACCGAGGCAAACAAACAAAAATAACAATCGGTCCGTTGGCATGGAAGCTAAAGAACAGCGGCGTTTGGGATTACGTCGTGAGCGACAGCAGAGATGGAGAGCGAGGCAGACTCCGGAAGCAGCAAAATCCCGACTTGATGCTGATGCCGAGGCATACAGACAACTACTCGACAACAGACCTAAATATTATATATGCAAAATGCAGTTCAAATGTGGCGATTTCTTAAAAGTCCACTCAAGTCTCTTTTTGCACGAAGGATACGTTCCAGGTCAAAAAATCGGTGTGAAAAAAGATAAGGTGCACGTATAAAAATGGGAGAAGTTCCATCACTTAAATACCCTCAAAATATAAAATTATGGAATTCAAAAATAATTTGAATTTATTTTTATATAATAGTAGTTTCGTATGTCATAATAAACATACTTATATACTAAATAATAAGTTGACTTGATTTGCGATTTAGATTACACATCAGACATTAAAAAATGAAAACCAGTGACTGAATAAAATCGAAACATAGAAGAGCAACATAAATCTGTCAAAACAGTAACAAGTCATGTATGAGCCATGAGTAATGGCAAAAATGATTATTCCAAAGTGTTTTAAAATATATACACATACTGTATTTAATAATATTTTTCGTTGTTTATAGCCGTGCAAAAGCAAAAAAAACACAATTGGTCGTTTTTCTTAGACCATGCAAAAAGAGAATCGGGTGTACATAAAAGTTAAAGAGGAAAGAAATATTTTTTAATTCCTGAGCACCGTAACCGAAGCTAACAATGTTAACTACTCGACAAATGACACAAAACTTAAAAAATGCAGTTCAAATGTGGCAAAGTATATGCATAAAAATAATGTTTTTTTTTTGTTTTTTAGGGTAACGATCATTTTCTTGACACTTATTAATGTTTAGTAAACTTCTTCATTTAACTGTTTTTCATCTAACAGTATATCAAACATTGTGGTTAAAGTACCGGCATTCATTGATTAAATACAATTTAAAACAAGCACCGAATTATTTTATCAACTCCGGGATTGGGAGTCCGGCGTCCGATATGTTATAATAATAAATATTTCATATCGTCTGATGCGCCTCGATCTAAACGCGGTTTTATAAAATTCTTTCTAATAAACATTAACACGTGCATTTACGTTCAGCTGAATATTAATAAATAATGGTTTACGATCTACATTGACATCGTTGCAATAAAAACAGATTGGTGGTGACGAATACTTCAACGGGAAATTCTTCAGGAATGTCTCAACATTGTAAACTAATACAATATATTGCCGGGCCTTACATCATATTAAATTTGCACTTTACGTTGCAAGCTTCATAGATTACATACTTAAACTCTGTATCTTCAAATTTGGATTATTGAGATTTTGTACACTTCCATGTATTTTGTCACTAACGACCGTTCAGTTCGAGTCCATTCGTGTGCTCGAATGCCTTAAGATGCCGAAAGGCGAAACCCGGGTTGTTAGTGACAAAATACATGGAAGTGTACAAAATCTCAATAATCCAAATTTGATATTGAAATTCCATCAAGCACCCTCAGTCGATGTCTTAAATTATATCTGTATCTTCAGCAACGCGCTTTTTACTTTACTCTAAAGATTTAATAAAAGCCCAGTTTATAGGGAAATAGAAACTATAAGTCTTTGATGTATTTAATTTGAATTATTGAGATTTTGTACATTTCCACATATTTTGTCACTTATTTATTATACAAAGCTTGCGGCTAAAATATTATATAAAAACATAAAAATGTTATACACCTTATTGATGATGAGCTGAAAATACTCAAGATGAGCGAAACTGGCGCTAACTCAGTCAGTATAATAATATATTATTTAAAAAAACAATAACTTAATACAAAATTAAAATTGATAACTTAGTTATTCCACTTGGTTTATCACTAACGTGACGCGTTTCGCCTCTTTAAGAAGCATCCATATCGAAAGGTTATTCATTTCTAAGGTAAACAATTATTCTAATGCTTACATTAAATAAAGAGTGGGGGTGGGTTTTATTCCATTCTACTGGAGTGCGGAGGGATGGGGGGGGGGGTTAAGATATAAACACTGTTACACTATTTACATATCAATTGCTGGCACTTGGAGGCGAAAAACTCAAGGGAAACAAATTTAATAATGGTGAGCCGCCTGTTTTGTTTAAAATGTTTAATGTATCAATTTTAATTAACCCTCATAAAAGTTGCCGCCGAATCCATAGAAAATATTAACAATAACTTAGTTCAATCCCACACAATCCGATCCAAAAAGTGGGGTATAGCGAGAGCGATTAGATAGCCACTATTTCTGTTCTCCTGTACATACTCTTTTCAGCTTTTTTCCTGTACGGCTTTATCCGTTTACCGTTTTTATACCGTCTTACTGACCATCAATGCTTTTAGCTGTTGACCCAATAATTAGTTTCCTTTTATAAATATAGAAGGGCAAAAATATCGCTATGAAGTTATTCGCGTTGAACTTGAAGCAAAAATAGCATTATATAAGCCGAGGGCTTCCTTTGTAGTCGTCCTTGAAATACTAAGCTTTAACGAATCAAATCGGGTTGAGAGCTTTTTCAGTGCCGCGATGTTCAAAGCTTTTACAGCGTCCGCGTCATGTCGGCTTCGTTTGCCGGCAGTATGGATTGATCGCATATTTGGGCATGGCCAAAAAACCACTCCAGCCATCGTGGAATTTCTATTTTTAATCGCCGGCGACCACGTTTTTCATACCGCATTGCATTCAAAATAATAAAATTGTATTTTGACAGTCGTGCTTTTTTTTAGTTTGAATTTTATCATTTGTAGCCTTCGTCAATCCCGTAGCTGAGTGATCAGTGATGTTTGTCTTTCGATTTTTTTCCTTCCATTTATCTACAGAAATAAGAAGAAACGTGCGAAGTGAGCTCTCATTTGGCTGACTAATTTATTTCTAGGTTCAGTATTGACTATGTTTTCAAATCTCTTTCCCGCATGTATTCTGTCCTTTTACTGACTAAAGATGTTGTCAGCTGAAAGCTCCAAATAAAAGTTAATATATCGAAAAACCCCTTACGAATATCAGTCATTGGTTCTTATCCCATTTTTGTAATACGGTTAAAATATCAAAATATTTAGTTCTACGGCGGGCGGGCATCTGTGATGTTTTGATTCCTTCACACCCACCCACTATCTATCCGACCTTGGAGATAGAGCGATTAGCTAACGACTAGCCCTCTCCCCAACAATGCTTCTTTTGCATACCTGGAGTCATGGCATTAATAAAACAACTACGTATCGTACATATCCCACAAATTCAATAAAAAAAACATTATCAACTGACAATTCGACCCCTTAGGGTCAAAGAGACATCTCAATTTTGGGGGAACATACTTTTTTGAAAATGATTTTGATTAGTTAGGAAGAGTTTGGTAAAGTAAAGAAAATTTAGAAACGTTTCTTTGACCCCAAGGGGACGAATTTTTTATATTAGTAATCTACCAATGTAATATTAATCTTAAAAATGTGTTGCGTACCCTATTTTTCAAAATAGAGTGAGGTATTTATTGCTATAAATAAGTATGTTTTTATAATTTAAAGTGGTTCTTTTAACTACAGACAATAGCCTTTTCAAGTTGGAGAAGCGTGGAGGGTATTCACGGAAGGGGTGATTAAGTTCGCGATTGTTTTTGTGCGATCCGACGATGAGTCACCGCGAGCTTTTGCGTTCCCAAACTCTTTATTACACGGTATAACCATCACAAGCTCTCGTGAATCGGTTTTATAATAATGATTTACAATAGTATAAAACGCCACATTTTTATTTCGGCATATTCTGCCATTCTTGAGAACGTTGAACTGGTGATTATCTTAGTACAGTTGATTCTGCTTAATCCATTCACTGCTGATCTAATCACCTAGATATGTTATTGTATTAGTGTCGTATCGATTACCACACAGTTGCTAATTACTGACGACACGCGGCGTGTGGGCTTTGCACTGAATGTATTAATTGGTACAGCGGTTAATTGGGACAGCCGGCTGTTTGGGGAGTGCAGTGGGCAACGTCGTTGGCTTCGGTTACAGATGCCTCGGATTCAAATCCCGTTAGGGACAGTTTAATAATATATGGCATGAATGTTTGTGATGCCTAGAATACCCTTCCACCTATCCGATCCTAAAAACGGGGCGTAGCTGGAGCTACTGGCCAACCACTACTCCTGTCATAGCCCTATCCTTCTGTCCCTATTGAACGAGTTTAGAAGAATATTTGTTTTTTATGATTATCAACAAAGATACAATTTGTATTTTTTGATAATTACATTGAAAATTGATAGTAGACTAATGTTATGTTTTGTCCTCTCCCATTGTGGAGCAGGTGGGCTTTTAATGTAACACATTAGTAGGAAGGAAGTAAGCGGCTCAAGCTCTTTTCTAAAGTGGTAATAAAATTAGGATGTTGCCAGGAATAGACTATTAGTTAACTAATCGGTATCTCGGATACTCGAATTCACGACTTTCAACACAGCATTGTATCTTGATAAATCTGCGTATGAAACGTTCCATCTTCACATTCAAACGTTCCGTTCGGAAATCTAAACCCGTGACCACACTTCAATGGAAAACAATCACCATAGTGCATTGATCACTCGGCGTCGGATTTCATTTTAATTGCACCGCTTCGACAATTATTATTACTGTCTGAGCAATGCAATTAAAAAGGCAAACTGTTACATGTGATTTGCGATTCTGTAAATATTAACCGGTACTGGTTATTTGTAATGAATATAGTGTTATTTGTATTTCATTACAAAGAGACCAATAATCACTTTTAAAGTGTTAAATGTCCATTGCCGGTAGAAAAAATATTTGGTATACATTATTTTGTACTAATTACACAATTTTACAGTTCCTGATCAATAATCAGATTTTATTTAATTACTTTTAAGGTGTAAACCGACAGCTCTCGGCGGAAAGACATTTTAGTTTAAAAATAAAACACAATTTGCTTTGTAATACTTCCACTCATCAACTGATGAGCTTTATTCAATTTTGGATCATCTATGACATCTATGTATACATGAAGTCAACACAAAATATTTACGGAAACGTTCCTGATTTGATGTATCAAGTAAGTTCGATGAGATACACATTTTTTTTTAAATAAAACACAATTCATTTGTACTACTTCCACATATTTATAATGATCAGGACTGGTTTAGCTCATCACGAGCATTATCAACTGATAAAAATACAAACATAACAGGCCTATTTGTATAAAATTGAGTGTAAAAAACTGATAGTTCATGAACTAAGACAAGAAAATACTGATTAGCAAACAAATTATACATACATCAAATAAAATAGTCTACAATTAAAATGTTATGGACCTCTTACAAATCAATAAATACTAATCTGAAATCACAAATATAGTTACATTAAAAGTCCATTAGCTTAGCAAATTTTTTTTAATGACATTACTAATGCAATAAGCAATAGTGGATTGAGAAAATTATAATAAAAGAATTAGTGAACCATTTA
The DNA here is from genome assembly GCA_022494535.1 of Himalopsyche phryganea. Classification (NCBI taxonomy): domain Eukaryota; kingdom Metazoa; phylum Arthropoda; class Insecta; order Trichoptera; family Rhyacophilidae; genus Himalopsyche; species Himalopsyche phryganea. The sequence goes on along the minus strand of JAGVSL010000061.1, from coordinate 343,987 downwards.
AAAACAATCAAATATTAAGTATGTAATTAATACACATATTTATATTTGCACCTGGACTCAATATGTTGAAATAACTATGAAAATATCACATTTAATAGTTCATTTTCCCTGCCTTTTCCTAATTTTGCAGGTTTTTGATCATTACCGGTATCACTCATCGCGAGGATTACCAAATGTTAAAATGTAAATCTTAATAAGTCTATTTATATGAAATTGAGTGTTAATAATTAAAACGTACATCGAACAATTGTGTCAAGAACTATTTATAACAATCATTAAATGTGGAAATAGTACAAAACAAATTGTGTTTCATTTAAAAAAAATTCAAATTTCCCATTTGCGTTGTGCAGATTTGGGATATTATCATGTGACAGCGGCTCGCTCGAGACAGGAATTCCTCCTGCATCAAACGTCCTTATGCGGAATTGCTTGCTTTTTACGAATAAAATAAACAAGCGATCGCATTATTTTGACCGAGCTGTGCACTTTTATGGGAAGCGTGCTTGGCTTGAGACGGCGAGAATCCGCGACATATCGTTTGTGGGATTCCTCGCGTATGTTTTTTGCTTCCTATAATCGATCTTTTGATACGCGCAGGCTGCGTAGCGTTGTTTTCCTTGGTGCGTTCTGTATTTACATTGTTTATTTATTGAATTGGAAATAACTTCATCAAACTCCATTATAATATGATAAAAATACTCAGACGTGTGCTTTTTTATGTTTTTTTAACACAATAGTGCATGATTCAATGATCGCTCTGTGCAACTCTGTATAAAACCAAGAAAATGAGGAGTAGATTCGTTTATTTTCTTGATCGTTATTGCGTTATGGAAGGCGGGTGAAACAGCGGCTGCATAAACATCGACACTCGCTACATATAATCCCGTATCTGCAAATATTACATTTTACAGGAGATCGTCTCAAAGATTCAAAACGCAGTTGCAAAGTAACGGCTGCAAAAATCTCTTTCAAAATTGGGATAGTGCTATTATTTTAAATCTGATTTCTTATTTTATATTAAGTTTTGTTGAGAGGTTTTAAGTTTTTGAATTAGTACAGATACGGCATTGGCCTTAGGTAAAGACCTTCGTATAAGCGGCTCGTTACGTTTTTATACTTTTAGAAAAAACGGTGAAGTAGGTACTTTTACCAATGTTTTTTTAATATCTACCTATAGAACTGAGTGCGTAGATGATGCAAAAGACGTATAATGACGTATGTAGCACTTACGTGATTATACGTAGGACGTGTGGAGGTGAGACAACCAACTTGTAGATCAAGCCATGTAATTAAATTATTAATAAATTTGTTCCAATAGAACTTGTGTTTGTAATTTTTTGAATACTTACATTGTGTTATAGTTGAAAACACAATGAAAATGCAGATACATCAAAAACACTGAAATTCTTCGTATATCGTCCAGTTTTTGCCGCAATTAAGTTTACATACACAAAACGTTCGTCTGCATCGTATCGTATCGATATGCTGTAAAAGTATTGTATGCCCAAATAGGGTATTTCAGGAGATATTGTATGTTTCATGCATCTCAAACCTTCAAATTCAATTTTCTCAAGACAAGCAAAAATGGACATACAATATATGAATTAAATCATCCATACGGTAATTGTTAACCGTTAATAAAGAAATCCAGTTTATTTTGACGCCGCAATTAACTTATTAGTTACTGGAAGCGGAGAAGTAAATAAAACTGGCTGGAAGTTGCAAGTTACATCGTGATACGACTATCATTGACTGCCGAACTTTAGAAAGTCGCTGAATTGCCATTTCGAGAGAGAACTTAATGTGTAAGCGCAGAATGCATTTCGCAAGTAATTCATTTAAATTAAAAATTATATATCGATCGCCATTTACTGCCGAACGGTAAGTGCGCGTATTAATTCTGTCATGCGAAATTATTCTTCAGAACGGCCATATTGACGTTAAGTATTTAAATTTAATTGTAATTTTATTAAAGTACCGTTTTCTAGCTAGTTTTCACTAAATAACTGCGCATTTTTGAACACCCAAAACTTAAACAAAAGAACGCGGTATTAAATAATTACGAACGTTTGTTTATTAACGTGAAAGGGCAGTGGCGGATTACCCCATGAGTGCACGGGGAATGCGCTTGGGGCTTCAAGAATATTTAGTATATAACCCATATCAGTTTAATTAAGGCAGAATGGCAGAGGCCGTTATTAAATAAATTCAACATATATATGGATTTAAATTTGGATTATTGAGATTTTGTACACATTCGTGTGCTCGAATGCCTGAAGATGCCGAAAGGCGAAACCCGGGTCGTTAGTGACAAAATACATGGAAGTGTACAAAATCTCAATAATCCAAATTTAATATTGAAATTCCATCAAGCACCCTCAGTCGATGTCTTAAATTATATATATGGATATTTGCAAAGTACCCTTTGAGTTGGAATACGATTATCTTGGATAAGGCGGAATTATATTATGAACATTAGAGAAAGCGGAAATGGAGCAATAAGTGTTGGGAATCTTTAGATTAAGCTTTTATATCTTCGTTGTTGTGGAAGAAGACACTTACTGGAAAATATTAGTCTTTAGTAATTGGATTTCGAAGTTTTTCAAATGTTTGAAACGGTATACCTTTTTCATTTAATTTGTTTGTACAAAACTGTTTTTAAGTAAAAGTTTATAAAAATAATTGTGTTCTTCTATACGGTAGAGTTATATGGCAAAATATACTCTTTAATAATAATATATATCGTCTGTAAAACTGAGATTTGGCGATTTCGAGAAACCAATCAAAAAATGACAATGCTGTACAATTTTCGCATTAGTGCTTAAGAATCCGATTTTTTTATAATGATATTATAGGCTGTCTAATTAATGTTGATGCTCTACACACATATTTAGTGTAGGTACGATTTTAAGTAATGACGCTGCTCGATAGCTATTCTTATTTGCGTTGTTAATAATCTTTGATCACGTTTTCACTTGAAGGTCTATATTTCAATGCGTCAATTGTTTTTTTTTTAATATATCTAGCACAGTAGCGTCACTATTAATTTTAAAACGTTATACGTGTAGATTTACTACTTCCTATCTTTTGCGCTCTAAGCCAGGCATGTCAAACACGCGGCCTTTCGACAGTTACCTGATGACGGCACGCCGAAATTTCCCGAGAAATCATAATTATTTTTATATAACTGATTTTGTAAGCATGTGTTGGGTGATTAGCAGTGAGAGAAGTTCTTAGTATAGCTTGTGCTTTGACACCAGAAACCCAGCATTTGTCAATTTTGAATATAACAACAATATAATTGTTCAGAAAAATTATGTTTTGCTTTGTGGAAAACGGTGTCAAGTAAATTAAATAATTTATTTTTTCGCCGGTTCCTTATTTGAGTGATCATCGTTTTGGCTTGAGTTACAGTGCTCACAAGTTCAAATGCCACTAGTGAGAGTTGATTTTACAATCGATTTATGGATATGTGGTCGAATACCTAGATGTCTTAAACTCCCTTCCTCTCATCCGATCCTAAAACGGGGAGAAACGGGAGCGATAAACTAACAACTGATTTTGCCATAAATAACCCTATCATCTTATCCTTACTGTCTTCGAAAAAGAGACGTGAGGTTCAGCAACTGAGTAAAAAGAAGTCTAATAAAAAAAGCATCTGAGATAAGCTCAATTATGAATCCATATGCTGTTCATTTAAAATATTTTTAATTTAAAACAATGTCTTGTGCGGCCGTCCACCTAAAGTGGCTCTCCGTTGTTTGCGACAGCGACACGCTACAAATCAAAATATGATCTGCGCGCTAAAAATGCAGGCGTCATCAAAACGCCGCCCAAAGAAAACCATTGGCAGAGTATTGACGCTGCCGCACCGCGACACTTGCAACTGCCGCGTACCGTGGCTATTGTCGCAAACATCGAAAAGCCACCTGTAAATTGGCATATTTATATAGTCCAGGGTGCAAATCGAGTTTGAGATGCCTGCTCTAAGCGTTACGGCACTTCTCATTGTGTCTAATATAGTATCACAGACAGAGCTGCGTTCAGAGATATATTATATTTATTATTGCGTATTGTTATTCCGTTGCATTATATGAGCCATTCGTTACTCTTTTGCTATATGAACCAATGCGTTCATAATTCATGTTGAACGGCGAAGCAGATCAAACCTGTTTCCTATACAATATGGTATTGTCAGGTGTGTACCGCTATAGCGATATAGTACCGCAAAAATGATTTAAGTGTAATTTTTAACTCAACTGATTTTAATACATTATCATATCCATACACCGCTTCTTATGATGCAATGTGTCAAGAAGTAATATTGTAAATGTATACGGACGAATATTTCAATACCGGTGTTTCATTTAAAGCAGTGGTTCCTACGGACCTCTAGGAGTCCTTGTCACCACTGAGGGGTCTGTGGCAAATTAAAAATAATTTGGGGATGTCTGGACAACGTCGGGATTTATTGAATTGTCGACAAATGAGATAAAAGATAAAAAAACAATTTTATATCCTGGATTATGTGTCACTGTACAGAAGCTGTTGATTGCTTTTCCGTCTTCCTATTAAGTAGAACGTGGATTTGGTGCAGTTATAAACCTGATAATAATTTAAAGAACAATTTTTTTTAATTTATATTTTATTTTCACTATTTATCATTCAAAGCAAGCGAGTTTGAGCAACTGAATAACAAGAAGTTCACTTAGAAAAACTTCTGTTGAGATACGTTCATTAATTGACTAATTCGAATATCCAAGAGATAACTCGAAATGACACCACACCAAATACGAAATGTTCGAAGAACTGAAATAACATGATTAATTCTATTTTTTTTGTCATTAATTGTTTTTTGTCTCAACTCTAACCACTAGGAAAGCAACGTTATTAAAATCAACAACTCGGAATAATTAGTATTTGTTGACATAAAGGACATACACAATTAATAAAGCGAAGATTACTCTAACCAAGAAACTGCCTTCATACTTCGCATTTCATTAAAATTAGTCATACAATTTTCCCGAGTAATACAGGAAAATGTTGTAGGCAATAAAATTATGTGTAGCATAAAGTTAATATGTAGCTATTTCCCTCAAAACGCCATTATGAATCATACGACTGGTAATAAATAAAGCAATATTCGTCATGAATTTTATTGAATTAACTGGTATGAAAATTGCTTACATGCGATTTATTATTTTTGTTATGTGTGATACTAATCACGTCTTCTATAACGTGACGATTTTTGTTTTGTTAAGTTTTTTATTGGTCTAATTTGAATTCAAATGAGAAACTGAAATTTAAACTGTTACATTTTATTACTAAATTATACTGTAAGCAAGGTTTCCCAAGCTATGTCCCGCGGAACACAGGTGTTCCACGAAATGTGGATAGGTGTCCGCAAAAACCTGAAATAGTTTTATATGCCGCCACAACTGCAAAAAATTCAAATATATTCAAATTCATATTGATATTATCGACCCCAACAACATAAACATGGTGTCACGCCTAAATTTGAGAATTTACGAAGTGTTCCATCGCAGGAAAAGTTTGGGAAACCCTGCTGTAATGAGATCCTTACAAACAATGAAAAGAAGTCGAAGGCAACTAGTAACTACCCGAGATACAGATATGACAAATCGTAATAGATACTAATATGGATTTAAAAAATAAAAAAAAAATATTTATTTACTACTTCCACATTTTTATAATGATCATGGCCGATTTTGGTCATTACGAGAATTATCAACTGATGATGAATTTATTTTATTATTGCAAGTAAACAATCATCAAATTTATAATCCTTCATTTTCGCAAAATATAATTGATTACCCTCTTGCGTCGTGTATTCTTGGTCTCACATCCAGTGCAAGTTTGACCTATTGTGTTGAATTTACTTTCCTGTTCATAGTGTAGGCTAGGGTTTCCCAAACTATGTTCCGCAGAACGTGAATAGGTGTTCCGCGAATATCTGGAATTGTTTTAGGGCGCGTCCATATATGACGTCACACGATTTTGGCTATTTTTTACCGCCTCATCATCTTCTCATTTTGTCACATAGCCTTTTACCCACAAATTACGAATCGTCAAATTTCGTTATATATAGACGGTCTTTTATATGTTGGTACGGCCGCAACAAACTCAAACCTTTCAAATTAATGTTGTTAACTTTGTGATTCCACTAACTGTATTACTAAACGTGTTTTGTCTCTTTAAGAAGAATCTTCAGAATGAATAACAGATGCTTCTTAAAGAGGTGAGACACGTGTAACATTTAGTAACACAGCCAGTGGAATAACAACGTTATCACATTTAATTTTATAGTAAAAATGAATTTTCACAAAGTTTTCACCGAATCCATCGAAAACGCCAAACATGTTTGAATTCATATTGATATTTCCTACCTTTCATCTCAGTCGTATTCCTCACGTGTGAGGGTCGTGACCTCCGCCCACTGCAACAACTCCATTTCCTTTGATGATCCTTCGCCACTACCCATCCAAAAAAATAAAAAAGGTGTTCCGTTAAAATTGTAGTATTAGCGAAGTGTTCTATCTCAGGAAAAGTTTGAGAAATCCTGGTGTAGGCGAAAGACCGCTCCGTGGCTTTCTCCGCTCTATTCATTCGCCAAAAAGATATCAGCCTTTGTTCTCTGATCACCATTAAATCTGATGATGAGCGAGGATCTGCCACTTACAATACAACGATAAGCTTACTTACTTATACTCGCTATTGTAAGATAAACGATGTTCTCGAATTGATCCATTGCAGAACAAACGTAGATTACCCCGTAAAATGAAAAATAAATGTTTCATACTATAAAAAAAAAGTACTCGAATTTAATAAAAATATTCATACAAACGGTGATACACAATTGATTATCGTTTTGCACTTATTTGTTATGAACAATTATTTCTTTTATAATTTAAGACATCGACTGAGGGTGCTGGATGGAATTTCAATATCAAATTTGAATTCCCGTCGAAACCCACAATCCTATTATAATTGTAAAATTACTGATAATTGTAATATTAGTTGGAAAGCGGCAATTCGCCACTCTGTTAATGCGTTGTTTACAAAATAAGGTGTAAGGCAATTCTCGAAATTTTAGCTCAGATATCAGTGTGGATCCTAGACTTAAAATATTTTATCTCGTAAATAATATTTGTCATGTTCGTATCTTCTATATAGACGTTAGACACTGTTTACTGTCTGTCAATTCGAGTCCATTCGTGCGCTCGAATGCCTGAAGCTGCCGAAAGGCGAAACCCGGGTCGTTAGTGACAAAATACATGGAAGTGTACAAAATCTCAATAATTCAAATTTGAAAATTATTTCTTTAACAGTTGTTTGCTATATCACATATATAACGACAATAATAATCATATCTCGATAATTATAGACTTTTTATTAAACAGTTAAAACACTTCGACTCCGCGGTCCAGTTTCATACAATCGATTTATGGATTTTCGCTCGTAGTCATGAATGTTTGTGATGTCTAAAACTCCATCCGATCCTCAAAAACGGAGCGTAGCGAGAGCGATTATGTAACCACTAGGCCTATCCTTCTATCCCTACCCTCTTCGAACAAAGAGAGGTTGAGCAACTGAGTAACCAGCAGTTCTCATAGAAAAACTTCTGTTGAGATATCTCCATTAGGAGGCCACATTCTTCACGTTGGGAGTGGACATAGAAAAAAACTTCAATTCATAAAGAATTTTAGATGCAGCTTGTGAAAGTATAATTAAACACAACAATTATACACAAAATTTATTTCGCTCGGTGATAATCATAGTCAAAAAGAGCAAATCATTTGACTCATCAGACAATATTCAAATTTATAATTATTTATTGGTTTATGATAATGAAATGAAAGTAGTTTAATATCAAGAAGAATTATTTTTATTTCTTTATGATTCGTTTTATAATCCGAACAATTAACAAAACAAACAGTTAAATACACTTTAAATGAATGTTCAATTGTATTTTTAGCTGCTCAAAAGAACGTGGAATAAATACTATTTATCATAGAATGTTGTTTTATTTTAATATCTTTTCAGTTTTGCCAGCAATTTATTGGAAATTAACGTGTGTTAAAATGGCAAACGTAAGAATTTTCACTACATTTTGCAATACTTCAAAATAATTAATTCCCCAATCCCCGCAATAAAATTACGATTCACTTTGATTTTTGGTATGTTTAAATAGTAAATTCAAGATAATATTGTATGTATTACACAGTTTATACGCTGATTTAGTTTTCGGTGTTATACTTGCGAACTGTGTACACAAGATTGAGAACCGCTGTTATTAAATATAGGTTAGCGTTGGAAGATTCAATTTTCTTCCGGTATTTAGCTAACAAAGATGCGTGCTTTCTTCAATCGCGAATAACAATGCAATGCATAGTTCCGAACAACTACCGGTTTTTTCTTTATATTGTTACGGCATCTTTATGATTGATGATGAAATATAAAAGAAAAAACTATAAAAGAAGAATGTGCTTTGTATCAAATAATCCTAATGAAGAAACTTTGTATAATATACTATATATAATGAAGCAATTTCACAAGAAGATTACATTAGAAGCGAAAATGTGATGTCATATTCTATTATAATCAAATACTAATATAAATATTGTATATTTAAAAGACCGGTAGAATTGTTCTGAAAGTACTTTTTCTTTAGTTTTAAATCATAATTAAAACCGGCATTACCGGATAACGGATATTGAATTACCGTAATTCCATTTGTATTTAACGGTATTGTGATTTAATAAAGCCCTCGTCATTTATATAATGACAATGCTAAAAATTACAGAATAAACTTACAAAGAATCAAATATATGTTATGGTGATCTACGTACAACTGCCGTACAATTTGTTGGTAGAGAGTCCTAGGCCCACTCTTAAATTGCGAATTGTCTTATAGCACTGCTTGTAGTTTAAGGTTGCTTTGGATTTATGCATAGTTCCGAGTAGTCCATATTCGAGTTCGAGTGAGTATCTTTCCTATGCGTCATTTCATTGTCAAGTTTACACATTAGTTTTTTTTAAATATGTCCGCTCCCAATGTGGAACATATAGACTCATGATTGGGGTATCTTAACGGAAGTTTTTCTACGAGATCTGCTTGTTACTCAGTTGCTCAACCTCTATTTTTTGAAGAGAGTAGGGATGGAAGAATAGGGCTAAGACAGGACTAGTGGTAAGGTTATTGCTCCTGTTAGTCCGTTTGTAGAATCGGATGCGTGGGAGGGAATTTTTCACAGATAATTAATCATTACTGGTGACTCTGCCTCGACAGTCCTGCAATAATGATCCATATACAATGTAGAATATTCATCAGTTCTCGAATGTGATGTATATTAATGACACCACCTTGTATTACATTAAAAAAGTTAACTGTCAATTCTAGGTGTATAATAACGTGTTTTGTACTACTTATTTTTTTTATAATGATCAGTTGACCGGTTTCGCCCATCCCAAGCATTATCAACTGATTCCACTTAACGAAAAAATTAGTTTACAGAAAAAAAAACATGGTAATAAAACCGGTTTTAATCCCGGTAAAAACCGGTATTATCCGGTACCGGTTTTATTTTACCGGCATTTTTTATGGATGCTCAGCAGACGGATGAACTTGATCGACGTCGTTGATTGCAAGTAGTGTAACATGATATTACATTTCTCTACAATTATTTTCATAAAATTTGATACCGAACGAAGCACTGAGAAGCAAGAATTAAGTGTCGATGTTGATGTTGGTGTCACGACAGTCGTGACAATGACCCCGTTTCACAGTCGAATGTGAATGCGATTACTTTTTTTTCACTTTTTATGGTGATGTGCTCAAAACTATAATATTTATGTAGCCGTCTGACTTTGCAGTTTTGAGTAAGTACGGCAGTACTTTTTTTTACCCTTTTTAAGATGCTATCTGACTGGTGTCGCCATAATATTTTTCATTTTTAACTAGGTGTGCTGCTGTAAGCTTTTGCTTCTTGTTTTTAAATCAATTGTTATTACAGAGCATTGATGATGAATATTTATAAAATTTAAGATATCAACTTAATGGAATTTGGGTACTTGATAGAATTTCAATATCAAATTTGAATAAAATTGTTAAAATGTCCTACAGTTTGTTTTTAAATAGTAATGAAATGCATAAAAATGTTCAAAATTTTAACGATTCAAAATTGAATATTTATATATTTTATTTCAAAAAGTTACATATATGTATTTTGTCTAACTATTTATTTTAAATCTTAAATCATCGCGGTACAGAATATTGCTATATATTAATATATATATATATAACTTCTTGAAAAATATGTACTATAGTTTTACAATTTGTCATTTACAAATGTTATATTTAATATTAATATTTTAGAGTTCCGCAGGCTTATTCTTGAAATCTGTCAAAAAATCTAGTCCTTAAAATAATTTTGATATTTATTATTTATATAAAAAATACAAAATTATTGATTTACAATCCATTAATATATTGTACATTAAAATTGTAAATTAATTTAGGACAAGATATTCAGAAGATTTTACTAACACAACATTGAATATTCGCAAAAAAAAATTATAACAAAATTATTTGTCTCTGCTTTGATCTTAGCGAAATCATCAAAATCTATTTTATCTGCCAGTTGGTGTTCAATTGGAAAAATTGCAAAATTTTTTAATCGCAAATTGCTTGCTATCGATGTTAAATAGTTTTCTTATTAATTTCAACCACAAAATGATAATTCAGCATCTTGTGACTGTTCACAACAATTTTTTCTTTCTGCCACGAATGAGGTTTCATGATTATCCTGAGACTATTATTTGTTTATTACCTACGGAATTTTATGTTCAAAAATACTACCTTCAAGAGTTCTGTCAGAGACCTTTTGTCAATGAGTAAAATTATGGTATGAAAATTATTTTTTAATTACAAAATTTTGGCGCCTCCCCGGTTGGAAGCCACTGTCGTAACCAAAACCTAACGAAGTTGATCACTGCATCCCGGGTTCGGTAAAATATTAAAATCGCCATCATTAATGATATTTTAACTGATTACTGTAATTTAATTACTTTTTCTGCCACTTTTCTTTTGAATTGTGTTATCTGTAATTGTAACACGTGCAATAATATAATATCAATATCATAAAATTGAATTGCTGGTTGAAAGTTGATTTCCATCCAATATATGAATGACACTATATGTCTAAAGTAAACTGGACCAGTTTCATTCAGAGTGAGATAATTTTAGACTGATCCGTTCAAAATGACGAGTTCTGATTTCGTGAAAACGTTCTCAAATATAATTGTGGAATAATTATACAACATGCGTGTTATTTTAGTATTCTAATATTTATAAAATGCCATTTTGTTTGACATAATTATTATTGAAAACCTTAATTTAAATTTTGACCTCTCAGTACATAGCCTATCGTCTAGTGGTAAGAGCTTTACACTAGCGGTCAGATGGGTCTAGGTTAAAATCTCGTCAAGTTAAATATGAAATTTAGATTTTTTCATCTTAACATTTGAGATGTTCAACATCGGAAATTGGTGGTGTCTTTTCCCCTTGATTTGATCTCGAGTAGTGATATAAAAAAAATCCCTGCCTTTATTGGCGCCTTGGTTATAATAAGCTTTAATACTGTAGGTCCTGGTGCCAGATCGATTCAGTAAAAGTATGGCGACGAATTCGAAAACTAGTAAAAACGGGATTTTATGAGAGACAAAAAATAGTGTTCCATACGCGAGGCATGGCTACATTGCCTACGATGTGTTACCATTGATTTTTATTAAAGTAGGGTCGGTCGGTCGTTAGGACCTGCTTCGCATATGCGTTTTTCCTATCAGATAACTCGCGAAGAAAATGTGTTGGGTTAGGATTGCCCCAGGCGCTACGAGCTACGATCCAATAAGACCAAAGTGTTTTGGGCTACGCCAGTGTTTCTGAACATATATATCGCCTATTATTTCACTAATTTCTTAGCAATTCGAGAGTTTATGATTGTCATATCAAAAATTCTGTGTCAAAGAAACAGTATATGATATATTTATAAAAACAAAACACACTTTATAAAACTCTTTTCAGTCTTTAACCATTTTCGCTCACAGAGGAAAATTTATTTAACTGAATAAAACACAATTCATTTGTACTACTTCCATATATTTATAATGATCATAACAGGCTTATTTATATAAAATTGAGTGTAAAAATGAAGGTATATAAAACTGATGGTTCATGAACTGAGACAAGAAAATACTGATTAGCAAACAAATTATACATAAATCAAATAAAATCTACAATTAAAATGTTATGGACCTCTTCCAGAGAGGTCCATAATACCTTCATATATACCTTCATTTTTACACTCAATTTTATATAAATAAGCCTGTTACGTTTGTATTTTTATCAGTTGATAATGCTCGTGATGAGCGAAACCGGTCCTGATCATTATAAATATGTGGAAGTAGTACACATGAACTGTCTTTTATATTTTGAAATTTAATCTCTGTCCACCAAGAATTGAGAGTAAAACCTTAAAAGTGATTATTTAACTGAACATATTATAAAAACATAATTTAATATTGTTTTTATTACAAATTATGTGCTACCAATGATAATGTAAAACTAATAAATTGGTCACTGCCATTTCATAATCATACATTATGAAGTGACAGTATATTATCGTAATTGACAATATCGATTGAGGGTGTTTGATGCAATTACAATACCCAATTTGAATTGTAGAAATCATACAATTAAATGCCTGAAGATACCGAAGGCGTTATCCGAGTGACAAAACTTATGGGAGTCGAAAAAAATTAAACGATTCAATTTTTTTTAACCATGGCTACTCCTAATGTGGAGCATATGGCCTCTTAAGAGATATATCTGAACAACAAAAAATCTACGAGAGCTACTTGTTACTCTTGTTACGCTCCGTTTTTAGGATTGGATGGGTAGGAGGGTAGGATGAGTGAAAAATTTATTTATGAATCTGTCAGTACTATGCTATTCCATTTAAATCGTTTAACATATTGTCTCAACAAAAGATGTTGCGTTTTTGAAATCTGGACCATTACACTCACTCTTAAATTCAGTTCAAAGCTAACCGCGCTGCGTAATAATAGTTAAAGCTTAGAAGCACTGGGGTTGGACAAACGTTATCGTTTCTAGCCAGGCTAGCTGTGTGTTTTATTGCCCATTTGCTGGCCGACCAGTGTGAGTTGACGGCGCAAAGACACAATTTACTTTGATTAGTTTGTCGGGGGCTTGTCTTTGGGTGGTGTTTCTTGCTCTGATTAAGTTTACCTTCGACTCGACTGTTTGCACACTCGCATTACTTTCCGGTCGACCTAGATTTAGAGTAGAATAATACATATGTGAAAGAATAATTGTGTTCACTTCCGTGTAATAAAGATGGCATATTTGAGCATTGCCAAATCACTTGATTATTTTCTTTTTCATGAAATATATGTTTATCAGTTACTCGCGAAATAATAACAAAAAAAGATTTAAATCCACTAGAGTTGACGTACCTGTTACATTCCTTTGTATGTTTATTACATAATTTGTATTTTTTAAGCCACGTGCGTGAAATGCACTCTCTTCCATAAACCATGAGAATCTCATGTTATAATGCAATACAAATACAGTTTTATTCTACTTTTTAATGTGAATTAAGGAGGTAGCTCGACAAACGCCCATAGTACTATAGGCCCTTTTTTTAGACAATGCAGAAATGGATTCCACACGGTCTTGTCTATGGCCGGGCAAATTTAAGCCCTTATCTCACAAAACACTTTTGGATTATAGCTCCTTTTTAAGCTACATCATCAATTTCCACAGAGTGAAATTTGTATTTCATTTCATGATTAAAAAAAGTTTTTTTTTTTGTTTTATAATAAATTGATATCAAAATAAATTGGACACATTCAAAGATAACAAAAGGCTTTATATTCTCACGCTTATTTGGCGACATATTTTTCTAAATGAAAAGGTTTTCAGCAACTGAAAAATAAATAATTACATATACGAGGGTACTCAACAAGATTCCGCTAGTGTCATGATAGTCTCAATTATTTTTAATAAATTTATTTGGCCTTTTGTGATTTAAACTTTTGTTTGATTTGTGATTTTTTATAAACACAGTTTAATGCATATGTTTTCTTTTCTTTTTTTCGCAGGTGAGTGGAATCTTTCATAATTTTGGATAACAATTACATATCGTAAGTACATACAATATCTCTACTGCATCGTTCTATTTAGCTAATTTGCGGTCCTATTTTCAGGTTTCTTAGTTTCCAAACACTAACAGTGCCCTGTCACATTTCCTCGACAGTTTTACGCTGAACGTGAAGATTTCGATTTTGATCGACTAATAAATCTGAGGATAGAAGTCAAGAGTAGACTCGAGATTACAATATTATTCAATTAAACAAATGTTGTCGATGGCGCAGTTGGTAGCGATGGATGGCTACGGTTACGGATGTCTCGGGTTCAAATCCCGGTGCGGACGGTTTTCATAAATTGATCTTTCAATCGATTTATGGATTTCTGTTCGTAGTCTGAGTGTTTTTGATGTCTAAGAAACTCCCCCCCATCCATCTGATCCTCACGAGGCGTAACGAGAGCGATTAGCTAACCACTAGTCTTGTCCTAGCCCTATCCTTCTATCCTTACTCTCTTCAAAAACAAAAAGAGACGTTGAGCAACTGAGTAACAAACAGTTCTCATAAAAATTCTGTTGAGATACCGCCATTAGGAGGCCATATGCTCCACGTTGGGAGCGGACATGGATAAAAAAAGTACTTTTTCAATTAATTAAACACCTTCAATTGGTTAACATTTTAATAACAACGTCCACTATTAACGAGGAGCATATGGAAGCGATTTAACTACAACCATTTGCAGCTAAAATGTCGTAGCAATATTGAACAAATTTTTTGACCAACTGCCTGCCGCTCTTCCATATTGTTTTTAATCACGACTATTCCCAATGTGAACCGTATGAAATCATTATTTTCATTTTAGATTCTAGAATATTTTAACGGAATATTTTATAAGAAGAATTGGTTACAGGTAAGTCGATAAGCATCAGTGAGGCTACGAATATAGGAATGAGATTAGTAGTTAGATTCTTGCTCACTCTATTCTCCGTTTTCAGGATCGGATAGGTGATGGTTAGGATAGTATGAAGCCGTTACAGACATCCATGTTTTGAAATAAAAAAATCCATGAATCAATGTTTCCATTCATCTAAATGAGCCGTTGACCGTGCAGACGAGTACGACAAAAACCCAAGCGTATATACCACTCGGCAACATGATAAATAAAAAATAAATTTTACGAGAAATTAAAGTTGAGTGAAATAAAAGAAAATGGCTGCCGTCGTTGACATTTCGGCGGCCTTTTGACAACGTCTGAATGACATAACATGACGTAGACAATAAAGATAAAAACCCATCATCATTTTTACTTTTTAAAATTAATGAGAGAAAATCATGCAAATTATATTTTCCTTGGCGGCGGTCGTAGTATATTCTAAACATGTCGCTAAAATAACATTACGAATTCACAACACGCTTTCATTTGTTTTTGCTTTTGTTTTACATGGAACGAGTTGTAGAAGGCCTTTGTTTGAATTTTGCAGCGGTACCAACTTGCAAATAATAATATGTAATACATACTATAGAATGTAACGTAAAACCTCTATATCAGAATGACGTTTTGTTTGTAATAATACAAAGTAATCCCTGCATTTATTAATACGTATAAGCGGTCATTGCCCGAATTGTTGAACCCTTAAAATGAACTCGGGACAAATCAAAGGTTGAAAGATTTATTTAGCATTGTGTTGGTGTAGCAATGAGCTTTACAAAGTATTTGGCAACACTACGAGGTTATCGTATGGCGCCCGATTTTTGCAAGTAATGTTTGAGTAAGGTTATAGCCTCCATTTTAATTTCATCGGTTGGAATATCTTTTGAATTTTTTTCTAACCAAGTCTCCTACCAATGTGTAGCTTATAGACTACCACCTTGCCCTCCTCTATCCACTGCTGCTTTCCTATCCGTTAATTTTATACGGCAGTATTATTCGTGTAAGGTTCGCTCAATATGTAGCCGTACTGTAATTTGGCCACACACACTTTTTCTAAAGTAACGCTTTATTTCTTGCGTCGTTGTTTTCAAAATGAAAATGTATTATATGATATGCAACGAATGGTAGCATATAGTTCTTACGGCAACAACGTGAACAGTTTATTTTATTTAATTATTTAATAATTTAAGACATCGACTGAGGGTGCTTGATGGAATTTCAATATTAAATTTGGATTATTGAGATTTTGTACACTTCCATGTATTTTGTCACTAACGACCCGGGTTTCGCCTTTCGGCATCTTCAGGCATTCGAGCACACGAATGGACTCGAACGGTTATTTTATTGTTCGTTAGATTGCTTGATAGAAATCCACCATATCAATCTTTGCAATTGCAGCATACTGTTCCTTACTGCCACTTCATAGCTTCATAATATTACACAATTTAAGATATCGACTTGACGGAATTTCAATATCAGTTTTGAATAGTTAAAATTTTGTACATTTGCATGTATTTCATTTTCCTTCCAACTATTTACTAACTGTCAGTTCGAGTCTATTGTGAACTCGAATCGTACAAGAATTTAACAATTCAAATCACACAGTATTACAGTCTTTTAGTTTATTTGTAGGTTCAAGTAAACAAAAACCGGAAAATATTTCTATAAATGATATTCAAACACCTACTAACCGTGCGTACAAATCGTCACCTATAGGCAGCATTTAGAGTCATTGAATTTTTAATCTTCGAAAATTTATCACTCGAAAAAACAATTTTCCCGCGTTACGTCTGACATTAAGTATCAGATATCCCCGTTATAAATTATTGCGAACGCTTCTTGTCACGTGGAATTATAAAGCTATTGATTTATGTAGCGTTATCGCTTCAACAAATTTTAGTCTTTTAGAACTTCGATATTGTACGTAAAAGCTCTTTTCGTTTGGCAGACATATAGTAATCGACCAGCACCTTTGGTGTATTATACTATTTATCTCTTTATCTGACGCCGGCCTTAATTTATGTTCATTTCTTTTTTACGTATCGATTATTTTATTGACATAACTGTCAGGATATAGGATATGGCTAAAAGATAATGTTATTCTAAGACAGTCATAGCTAACATTTTTCTTTCTATGTTTTGATAATCAAAAAGATTGTATCGCACTGAAGAGATAAAGGCTGTTTTTTTTAGAGGTTTGTTTTTTAAACTGGCAACACTTTTTCCAGTGACCGCCAATTTGACAGCTGACAGCTGATTTGCGCTCAGTTTTGTTTGCCATTTCACCACGAACAGACCGCTTGAACACAGTGTGCGTCGAAACTTTGGTGAATGGGGCGAAAGAAAAATTGCATCTGGTTCTAATTTTTACCGAAAAACTTTGTTCAGCGATGAGGCTCATTTCTGGTTGAATCGATTTGTCAATAAAAAAAATTGCCGGAGTTGGAGCGCCGAAAATCCACAAGCCATTTTTGAACGCCATTACATCCGCAAAAATTAACAGTTTGGTGTGCTTTATGGAATGGTAGAATTATTGGTCGATATTTTTTAAGACGATGCCGGCCAGAGCGTTACTGTCAATGGAGAGCGCAATAGATCTATGGTTGCTAATTTTTTCGTTCCAAAATAGAATGGCCATAATGTAAACGAGCTTTGGTTTCAACAAGACGGTGCTACATGCCATGCAGCTCACGCCACAGTCAATTTGCTAAAGGAAACTTTCAACGAGCGCATAATTTCGCGGAATGGACCTGTAAATTGGCCACCGAGATCATTGTTCAATAATTTATTTTAACATTTAGCTTATTAACTAAAAGTTTGTCACACCTTTTTTGTGAAGATGCATGCTATTTCTTTTTCAAACTGAAATTGAGACATTCAAATATTTTAAATTACGTGTTAAAATGAACGCTGAATTCAATTATGTATCGGCTGTCTAAATTTTGTTCTGCAGCTCAGGAGCTCCCAACTAGTGGGGAATTTTAGAGTTACAGAGAAGGAATTAAAATACTCAAAATACGTGATAACAATCCTTAGCGATATATGTATTCTTTAGAATCCATTTTTGATCGTGATATACGATTCAAAACGATTCTCATTCACTGACACCATCATGCCAGGTAAGGCTGTTTACCTGTTAAACTCAACCGTGGTGGTCTCTATTTATTTTGATAGTCATGTTTACCGACTGTTTTCATTACAGTGGGTGTGAGATTATTGCTTTTTATACCTGTGTTCATGTGGCACAATAATAATATTAATTATGTAGGCCCGACGCAACATATTGTGTAAACGTGTTACGAATTCACAATCGATATCATAATTTTAACGCCGATAACATTAATATTAGAGATTCTCTAACAATGCCTCGGTGTAAACCGCATAATAATATGGGAAATTTTACCAAACCATAATGGAAGGAGTGATATTAAATTTATTATTTACAGATGAAAGTGATTGGTCAGGGATTTGATTCTTATATGTAAGATGAAAGCTCCATAGTGCTACCACTCAGCTAAAACGACGGACATAATTTAATTGCGTGGTGTTTATTTTATACGATTTACATATCTGCACATCATTTTTACATATATTATATTATATTTAAGAACGCTCATAAAGAATTGTAGGACTCTAGATGAATTCCGAACGAGCAGAGATTTTTGCGGTGGTCCGACCTCACACGGGCCCAATAGGCCACGCTGACTTGATGTCAGCCATCATATTGTGATCGGGATATTCTTGTTTCCTTTTCAGATTCAACTCGAAGTAGATTGAACTCTACTGACACGGTGGATTCTCAGTATACGGATACACAGGATACTTAATATCACTTAACCGTAGTGGCTGAACAATTCATATTTTTGTTCTATTTTTCATTTTTAAGTACTATGGTAGTTAAAAGATTGGTCCACTGTATCGGGCCAAAAAATGAGGAGTAGATTCGCTTCTTTTCTTGATCATTATAAAAAGCTGCTGCATACACATAACGGATGGAGGTGAGGCAACCAACGTTTATATTTAATGATGAAAATCAAGACCGCGGGTGTTTGTAATGGTTTCAATCCTTTGTACCGTGTCAGCTCGCGTAATTAATTACCTACGGAATATTGTGATTTATGATTAAGCAAAAAAATATTTAATATATAAATTCTATCGATACATTTTTTAATGAATGTTTCCGATTTTATACGCAATACCGAAATATAGTGGAATGTAATGATATATCGATTTTTCGGATTATTTTCATCTTCATTGTTAAAATCGTTTAGCGGACACAATTATTTGAAGAATTCGTGCGCGTTCTATACAAAAGAGATGTTTCTCTCCTCGCTGGATCGCTTTATGCTTTGTTGCATTGTGGTTGCAACAACCTATTTCGGGCGTGATACATATCATCGAAAGCAGCTTTCTTCCTTGCTATAACATCGATTGTCAAACTGTCTTTCAGTCAGTATCAAAATTTAATTAAGAACAGTTTATATCAAATTTTTTTATTGAAAAATTATCAATTATTGAACAGGCTTTTTGTCGGGTGCTATTCTTTTAATATAATTCTGTTTCGAAATTATTTCACTTAAAATCTGAACGGGGAATTATACCATGACGAGACTTATAGACGTATCTTTTTCCCGAATTCCACCCAGTTCGTTGTGCTTTTCAGTGTTTTGTAGCCTAACCTCAGGAGCACCACTTACAGATAGAAACGTTCCTGGTACAAGTCTTGGAAATGCAAGATCATGAAAACCAAATGTTAATTTTTTAACCATAAAATTTGTGATGATGTTGGATCCAAGGTATGGTTACAAAAAATATAAATTAAACTGAAATGACAAATATTTCAATATTTTTAGGAACACGAAACTGTTTCGTATTAATTTTTAATAATCGTAAGAAAATTCGAATGCATTAAAATATAAAATGACTTAAATTTTACTGTTTTATCCTATTTGTACTTTTGTACCAGCCATGGCTTTTTTTTTTAAATATGTTAAATCAAACTTTGAATAGCGCAGTGTCTATGGTATCTTTTGACAGCCAGAAGCTAGCTCTAAATCTGTCCATAGAATAAGCACAAATGTTTACATTCATTCAGATGGTGTTATACAATGTTATTATTATGTCATTTCTATGGTTGAACGTCGGTAAGGCAACACACGTATTTATAATACCGCGTAAAAGACTTGATTGATGCATTTACGAACACACTTAGGTATTTTTCGAACGGGCTTAGGTATTTTTATAACATAAATTCCATTTAATATAACATTGAACTTTATTTGTAGTAAATTTCAGTCGTAATTGACCTCGATTAATTAGTATTCAGGAGTAGATTAGTTTTCAACTCGTTCCACTTCTTCTTACGGTTAATATGAATTCAAATTAATAATTTAATCACGGTATTGCCAGAATATTAAGACATGTTATTTCATAATAACCTACAAATAAAAGCAATTATGAAAACTATCACTTCTACCTGATAAATTAAATACTAAATATTTTTTTCCATGTCCGCTCCAAATGTGGAGCATATGGTTTCCTAATGGAGGTATCTTGACAGATTTTTTTCTACGAAAACTGCTTGTCACTCAGTTGCTCAACCTCTCTTTTTTCGTAGAGAGTAGGGATGTAAGGATAGGGCTATGACAGGACTAGTGGTTAGCTAATCGCTCTCCTTACGCCCCGTGAGGATGGGATTGGTGGGAGGGAGGACTCAGACTACGAACAGAAATCCATAAATCAATTGAAAGATCAATCTATGAAAACCGTCCGCACCGGGAATTGAACCCGAGACTTCCGTAACCGTGGCCAGCGACGCTACCAACTGCGCCACGGACGCCGACTATATATACTTAACTAATATTACTGTAGGTGATTGGTTAAACTTAAATATCAGACTTGAATCATTAAAATAATGCTGACTTTGTAACTAACGATCCAGGTTTTGCATTTCGGTATACAAATACCAAGTACCTACCGAGGATAAGCTTAAACTGACAGCTAAAGAGATAAATAGTGGGAATCGCTTATATAAAAAAAGAATTAACCGAATCAGATTTTTTTATTTAGTAAGAATTTTATTATGTGATTCTTAACTATGCCCGCAGCCAACGTGGAGCATATGGATTCCTAATCTCAAGAATCTGTTTAACAAAAACTTCCTGATCTTCAGTTACTTAACCTCTCTTTTTGGAGAGAGTAAGGATATAATAATAGGGCTAAGACAGGACTAATCGTTAACCGGAGTTAATTGCTCTCGTTACAGCAGTCTTAGGATTAAATGGATGGCAGGGAATTTTAGACATTAAAGACATGCCTGCGAACAAATCTATACGTAGATTGTAAAATTATTTTTATTGAAGTGTCCGTATTAGGATTCGAACCAGTGGATACTGCAACAGAGAAAACGAGGACACTGCAACGGAAGAAAACTCAAGAGTAATAATTTTTTATAGTTTTCGAATCATTTAATTGAAAATGATCATAATTTTAATAAAAATAATAATGTAGAAACACTCCATCGAGTATTAGAAATTAATAAAACCATTAAAAGTAATCGAGTATTAGTAAATAACATTTTAAATAGAACAGGCGGCTCACCACTATTAAATTTATTCCCCTTGGGATTTTCACCTCCAAACACTGGAAATTGATTTGTAATTAGTAATGTTATGGTAATTCGAACATGAACAGTTCGGCGTCCGTGGCGCAGTTGGTTTCGTCGCTGGCTACGGTTACGGATGTCTCGGGTTCAATTCCCGGTGCGGACGGTTTTCATAGATTGATCTTTCAATCGATTTATGGATTTCTGTTCGTAGTCTGAGTCCTCCCTCTCACCTATCCCATCCTCACGGGGCGTAACGAGAGCGATTAGCTAACCACTAGTCCTGTCATAGCCCTATCCTTCTGTCCCTACTCTCTTCGAAAAAGAAAAGAGAGGTTGAGCAACTGAGTGACACGCAGTTCTCGTAGAAAAAAAATTGTCAAGATACCTCCATTAGGAGACTATATGCTCCACATTGGGAGCGGATATGGAAAAAAAATGGTAATTAGTCTACCACCCTCTCCACGTCAAGTAGAATGGAGTAAAACCCACTCTACTCTTTATTTTTACTGTAAGAATTAGAATCATTGTCTACTTTTGAAATAAATAAACTTGCGATATGTTTAGTCTGAAGATGTTTCTTAAAGAGGCGAAACGCGTCACGTTAGTGATAAAGCAAGTGGAGTAACTAAGTTATCAATTTAAATTTTATATGAAGAAAACAGCGTTTACAGACCCGGTCAAAGTCAAATAATATTATTCTGACTTTTTTGATGACGTATTTTTGTTTCGTATTAATTTCACAATCAACCGCGAGTGACAGTTAGATTTGAACATTATTCTCATGGAATAATAAATGTAGCTTCTAAAATAAAATTCTCATCTTATCTTGTCGTCTGTACCTCGTTATCAATCGCAAGAATTCTATAATAAGATTGTAAAATAACCTCAGATATGTAATTTTCCATGACATATCTCATGTTTGAATAAAATGTAAGTGTTGACTTTGAAGATATAAGCTCAACATAAGAAGTATGCTAAGCCAGTTGTCGGCAACTCGGACTAGCGGGTTCGCTTGGAACAAGTATATGTTTTAAAATTTCTGATCAGCGTGAAAAATACTACAACATTTAGACAAATATAATGAGAGAAATTGATAAAGGTGGACAGACGGTGAAATTGCTATTTATTTATAATAACTTTTCCGTCAAGATCAGTAGTTTCCAAACCTATTATACCCATGGACCTCTTCTTAAAGCAAGAACCTGACCATGAACACCACAAGTAAAATAACTCTATGTAACTGCATAATAGAAAAAATACAAATAAAATATTTTGATATTTAAAGTATGAGGTTCATAGCTGCACTAAATCCACGTTCTACTAAATAGGAATACGGAAAAGTCAACAGCCTCTGTACAGTGACCCATAATGGAGGATATATAATTGGAATCTGTTTTTGTAACCAGAATTAGTGGTATCCTTGTTTAAACATTGGTATCCACTCCTCCTTTTTGGATTAAACAACGAATTGGTTCCGTATCAGTATGAATACATCTGAGTGTGTAGGTTTTCTTGCAAAAGGGTCCAACACCCAACAAATGGCTGCCAATTTATTTATTGCTTTATTTCAACTTTCATGATAGTGAAAATGTGTCACAAACGTTTTTTTTATAATAAACCTTTCGCGGACCCCCGGCGTTGTCCACGCACCCCCCAATTTATTTATAATTTGCCACAGACCCCCTATACGGTCACAAGGACCCCTGGGGGTCCGTAGGAACCACTGGACAAGATGTATGGCAGTATATACATGTGCTCCCGATTGATTTGAATGTGATTAGGTTATGTGTCTTGTTTTTCACTATGCTCCCAACTCCCTCATCTAACAAAATTAAGATACAGTGCAATTTGTCACAAGTAAACAATTCGTGGTGTCCGTATTAGTAAAAAGGTGGCCGAACACTTAATTAATCTTAGGAATTTTGTCTGATTGTCAACATTTTACATTTTATCATTCCACTTAAGTTGATAATAACGTTTTATTTATCGGAATAAAACTGATTATTACTCAATTATTTAGACATCCTAATTTTGCTATCGAAATAAGTAAAAAAGAGTCTTGCTTAGGCTTGACAACTATTTTCAACACAATTCCGTAATTCGACCAAAGCAGAAATTTAATTAAATATCCTCAATTTAGAGTTAAGCTCTTACCTACCTAAATATTGATAATTCGATTTAAATTCTGTAAAAATAATGATGTTTTATTAGTATGACGAAAACAATATTTTCCGATTCTTTATTAAGCAAAACGTTTTTAAAATATAACGAACTAAATATTACAAACAGAGATACAGCAACACCGGTACGAGAAAGTCATATAAACAGATCTCATAGAAACCTACTCTGAATTATTTTAGGAGTTTGGAGTTTTGCAATATACAATATAACGATTAATAAAGTGCTTTACTTCTCGCTGTGACGATTTGTGTGCATTAGAAATATTCTGTTATACGTTTTACATTGTTTTACTAAAATTATTAGGCATTCTTATCCCATTCCCGAACGTCCCGAGTCCCGATCAATCCGGGACGGTTGGCAACCCTGTGCTCGATTTAATCCGGTCATAGAGATACTCATCAATATTATGAGAACACATCGTAATCCGAAAAATACATTGATATATCGTCCAGGAGGCCTTATTTTTATATTGTATTGGCACGCAATTTATTTCTAATTATAGCTGATAATTATTTTCCCAAACAAATGTTTTTGAATTAGCCACGATTGTTATTATCTTCTCTTTTTTAATTCAGATTGTCATTATCTTTTAAATAATATGTTAGTTACTTGTTTGAGGGATTCAAGGTGAAGTTGCAATTAACACTTTAATGTCATCACTCTTAAGCATCATATGTATAAAAATAAAACTCAAAATGTTGGTATTAATTCTACAATATACAAATTAGGTTTGCTCATGGCGAGAATTTTCAAATGATCCTGATTATGTAAATATATAAAAATTAAGGTTGCACTCCTTTACCATTCATCCGATTTCAATCAAACTTTGGTGGGTTGTTGTGCGCACACCCGTGAAGGTTTCTGAAGAAATAAAATTGAATCTAAAAAATCTAAAAAAATAATCAAATACGTACTACTAACGACATCTCTGAACCAGACGGAAAACAAAAAATATTGTATATCCAAAATAAAAGTCTGCACGAGTCCGGGCATGGCCCGCGGATTTTCACGGTTCAGGCGGGTAAAGACAATTCAGATTCGGGCTCGGGCCGGGAAAGGAATTCAAATTTAAGAATAATATTTCCTACTATCTTCAGGTCATTAGTCAGCCATAAGGCAATAGTTTTCATAACTTAAATAATTTATTTCACATGTGCTATGAATATCGTTGGAAATATGGAAACAATAACACATATTGTTTGAAAAGTATACATGAATTACTATATTAAAAAATAAATCGGGCTTTTTTCGGGCTAAGAAAAATAAATCTGGGCTTTGGGTTGGGTTCAGGTTAAAAGTGTGATATTGAGACTCTCGGGCCCGACCGGGCCTGAAGATGACGGCCTCGGACCGTGTAATTTTATGAAATTTCGGTCCGTGCAGACCTCTAATCCAAAAGTTCTTGAATAAACAGAATTAAAACACAAACCCTTTCTTTCTTCGAGTGGCATTGCAACGCATGCCGGGTACTCACTAGTATAATATGAAATTGTGGAATTCGTCGAAAAAGAAAACGTTTATTGTAATTTTGCTTTTGATTTAGAAATCAATGATATTGAATGCACTGTGTCTTGCTTTTTATTACGCAGATTGTAAACCGTAAACGAATTTTCAAGATAAATTTGAAAGATAAGACTTTGATGTTATTATCAAACGAAAATAACTAAATCATGAGAATTTTAATTCGTTAGTAAATCGGAAAACCGTGAATTATAACGATAACGTTACTCAACTTACCTGTGTGTTTTTTCTAGCAGTCGAAATATACTATCTAATCTCACTATAACAAGCACGCAATGGAGAATGAAATACGGAATCAGTTGATTGGCACCAGTGTGCCGACCTAAAATCGCTACCTTGCCTTACTTCTGTGGCGTTATGGTAAACATTGGTCTAGCAGTTTTACCTTAGCTTACGGTAGAAGAAATATGAACGTTGGCAAGTTATCAAACATTAGAATTAAATGGATAAAACACTTAACAACCGCTGGAAAACTGCAGTCATTCAGTGGTACCTGAGAGACACTAAGAGGCCTCAGGGGCGTCCTAAAACCCGCTGGATTGACGAGCTTGTCAGGTACGGTGGAAATACGCGGCAGCGTATAGCTAGGGACCGAGAAGAGTGGAGGGACCTGGAAGAGGCCTTCAACAGTGGATCGACCCTGGGTGAAAATGAAAAAATGAATACACTTATTCAATGAATCTTATTCATGGATTATGACTAGCATACCGAATTTTGACACATATTGTATTGTGAGAATAAACCAAATATGTCGAAAACGAACATATATCAACTTTGTACCATAGCACCACAGATTTTATAACAAGTTATAGAAAGATAACGACTCCCTCCCGCTTATATTGTGGAGCATATGAACTCATAAATGTGTCGGTCTCTGTGGTCTATTGGTGAGAGCTTTGTCCTAGCGATCAGGTGGGTCGCGGTTCAAGTCCCAGCGAGGTCAATATCAAATACAGATTTTTTCAATTTAAATTTGTGAAATTAGAGTCAGTTCGAGTTCATTCGTGTGCTCGAATGCCTGAAGATGCAGAAAGGCGAAACCCGGGTCGTTAGTGACGAAATTACATGGAATTGTACAAAAGCCAGCAATTCAATGATTTTCACAATTTTGACAATTTTCAAAATATTTGGCTCATTGGCTTTCAGCAGATGATAGAAGATGTAAAGATCACAGACATAAATGTCTGATTGTCTTTTAATATCAAATGAGCAGAAAGATCTCTTCAAGTCGGTCTGGCCAGCTGTCGGACCCACTGGCCATGCTGACTTGGTAGCTAATAGGACAAACTATAGCACCTTCGTCAAATTTGCGGCGTTGTGTGAACGGATCTATACAGATAACGCTACGTCATTTCTTAAACTAGGGATAATCTGTACACACAAGTGCAACCGCCGAGTATTGGGAAGAAAATCCCAGAACAAAAACGGTTTGTTTGTTGTTTACGCCAAGGGAAACGTCTGCTAACACCAGAACTTACGGGCGTGGTGGGCCTTTCTGAGCACAGAAATGAACCTTTCAATCGATTTATGAAATTCACTATGAGGGAATTCTAATATGCCAACACTGCAATCGAATAGGAATAACGGCCAAAAGCATTGACCACTCATCTACTAGGCCGACAATCAAAAACAAAATTGAATTATAAATAAATATTTCTGTTGTTTGCACACATCGTATTTTCAAATATCAACAAATAATGTGTAATTAATTAAAACCATTACCACTTTGCATAAACCTGTTTTCTTTTTTTAAATATTGATAAATTCGTATGTAGGTTTAACAGCGAATGCAGCATTGCACAAGATGCATGCTTTACTTTCAAAGAACAAATTACCAGAATACCGATCCGGGGTAAGAACTCGGGAAATGTTAAGTAAGTGTGCACATAAAATTGTTTAAATAAACTGTTTACAATTATTTGAACGACCAAAGAACTTGTGGATTTTTTTCTTTTATTGCTTCAACAATGAAATGAATTTTCGAAAGGAGTAATGGTTTAAGTCTGTCTATTGTTTTAAGCCATGTCAATAATCTCAATATGTATTTGTTTTTCTATAAAATACGAGAACCTCTTTTTTAATTCCAAAGAATATATTTGACTTTTTTCATAATTTTAATAACCTAAAACCATATAGAATTAAAATTGGTAACTTTGTTATTCCACTGGCTTTCTCATTGACGTGGTGCGTTTCGCCTCTTTAAGAAGCATCTTCAGACTAACCATATCGCAAACATATAAGACGTCGCAGAAGTAATAATTTTTCAGAGATTGCGAATCATTTAATTGATAATGATCATAATTTTAATCAAAATAATAACGTAGAAATACTCCATCGGGTAAATAAAAAAGGTATTAAAATGAATAGTTAAGAGTTTTTAGAAATAAATAAAACCATTAACAGAAATCGAGTATTAGTTAAAAACATTTTAAATAGAACAGGTGGCTCACCAATATTAAATTTATTTCCCTTGGGATTTTCACCTCCAAATACTAGTAATTAATTTGTAATTATTAGTGTTATTGTAATTAGTCTATCAGTGTTTACGTCTTACCCCCTCCTCACGTCCAGTAGAATGGAATAAAACCCAGCCTACCCTTCATTTTTAATTTAAGAAATAGCATCACTGTTTACCTTAGAAATAAATAACCTTGCGTTATGCGTCTGAAGATACTTCTTAAAAAGGCGAAACGCGTCACGTTTGAGATAAAGCCAGTGGAATAACAAAGATATCAATTTTAACTTTATATTAAAAATGAATTTCCCCTAAGTTACCTCCGAATCCATAGAAAATATAAAAACCTAAATCCAGTAATTACGCTTTCTGTTAAGAACGAATGTAAAAGATGTCCGCTTCCAATGTCGAGCATAACGATTTTCATGAAAACTTGCTATTCCTTTGCGAACAATCTTATCTTACTGAATATAATATATTGGTGCAATGAAACTCTAGAACTTTTCAAATACATATGATCTGCTAACCAAAGACCACCCACCGACAGGAAATATTTTACTAATCTATGTCACGCAAATTCACAAATTATTCCGATATTTTTGCTAAAGGCAACACTGACGAACTGTCACGCAAATTCAAATTTGGAAACCTTCCCACGATTCGGTTGAATTTCGTAACAGTATTATTTTAGCGAAATTCTTTTTCGCTTGGAACGAAATACGACACTCCACATATTATGCAAAAGACGTACCGAACAAGATTGCAGAACGGATATTTATGATTTATTGCGCCCCCCTTTTGCACTAAAGCTCAGAAGTGTTTTTTTAATACAGTCTGACGAAAGCGTCATTACGCGTAAACGGCGAAACGAAAAGGCGTGTAACCGAAGACAGTAAGTTGAAATCTGTTCTTTCTATCAAATCGTTTTGCTCGCAATATCAATCGTCTTTAGTTTATATCTTTTTCTCCACATTTCTTCATGGAATGTATAAAGAATATCATATTATGTATTTAAATGATGTCGAATATCGCCTGACTTAGCAGTGGTGTAACTAAAAAAGTATGTACTGCATACAAAAGATACCAAGGACCGCGTATTATTTTTACAAAAATTAAATTAATAGTCTTACAGATTTTTAAATATCCTTCTTACTCGCTTTTAAATTTGCAAATTCTTCAATCACAATAAGTTTTTGAAGGTTCTTCATGTTTTATAGTTAATGTTGTTAGTTAACGACTAAATAAATTGACCGATTAAATTCAATTTGTAGGAGGATGTATTTTAGAATTTTACGTCAAAAAAATACTGATAAAAATAAAACACGATTTTTGTACTAATTCCACCTTTTTTATAATTATAATGCCTCCAAGAATTGACAGTTAACTACTTGTAAGTGCAAATAATATTGTACACCTGTCTAGAATTTCAAATCTCACCTGAATCTTAATCATTTATAACATTGGAATGTGGGTTTATTTTATTGCATTTTGGTTGAAGAAAATCGTTGCTTTATTTGGATTACAGAAAAAAACCAGGTAAATTCTTTATTCACTTCTGGAATAAAAGAATGCGTTTCTTGGAGTTGAAGCGTTCGCCGATACTCTTGACATTCCTGTAAATTTACGAGCGCTTTACAAAGAGATAACACCGGCCCTTAAGTTTCCAGAAGGGCACGCCTGCTTTGCTTTCTTCCCAATCAGCGATTAGGGCGTGAAACGTAAGTCAATAGGCCAAAAAGACGCCGAAGAGCTTGCTTCTGATAATTAGAAATGAATGCCGAACTTTCTAATATATATTATTATATTATCAATAATTATTATTACATGTAAGAGAATAGTTCTGTAATGTAGGTACTATATTATATTGTTTATCATTACATATCTCCGTGATTCGAATCTGTATTTTTTTGTAGATCTTATTATTCTTAGAAAGAAGCTGTAATGAATTATTTTAAGCCATATCCGCTCCCTATCCGGAGCATATGGTGATCACGCGGTTCCTCCAAGCTTCTCTGTCCCCCGCCAGTTTCTTTACGTCCTCCCAGGTCATAGTCTCTTAGCTCCGCCGAATACATCCTATGGATGGTTATCAGCGGCCTTCCAGGGTGACGGAATCCATCTGTTTGGTAGAAGAGAAAGGCAGGATTCAGGCTCCCTTGGGGCATCGACAGCGCGTGTACAAGCCAGGTCCATCGTCGCTTTTATATTTTGGACGTAATAAGAGGCTGATCCATCCGTTTTCTTACCTCCGAGTTCCTGTCAAAATCAACCCACCGTACCCCTGGTATTCGCCGCATGCATCTGTTAAGCACAGTATACGGTTGCCCTCTGCCTTGGTGAGGTTCCATGACTCGCAGCCGTAAAGAAACACCGTCAGA
Source organism: Himalopsyche phryganea (assembly GCA_022494535.1). Lineage (NCBI taxonomy): Eukaryota > Metazoa > Arthropoda > Insecta > Trichoptera > Rhyacophilidae > Himalopsyche > Himalopsyche phryganea. The sequence continues at coordinate 313,727 of JAGVSL010000061.1, read as the reverse complement.
ATGCAAGCATTGAATAGATGGCACTTGGTTCTGACCTAGTACAACCGTGCCTCCCAGACTTTCCACATTGAATTGAAGGTTGATCCAGCTATCCCTAATCGGATTGCGAGCTCTTTACGCGGATTGCCATCTCCCGTGATGTTTACCCACCCCCAAGTACCTGAAACCGTCGACTCTCTCGATGTCTTGCCCCGTGCTCGTCAGAGGTTAGTCTGGGTCCGACAGAACTGTTGCAGAGCACATTGCACATCTAAGTTATTATAGTGGAACCCCGATCTACCGTTCTCGCATAAATCGTTCATTTTTTATAGCCCCGCCAAACACCCATGAGAACAATGTTCAATAATCCCGCATTACAGCGTTCCCCGATTTATCGATTTCCCCGACTTATCGTCTAAATATTATGGTTCCGTCACAAATATTATTCCGATTGACCGTTTTTGTTGAATATTTATCTTTTCTCTCATCCTGTCCAACCGGTGAGTAAAAAACAGAGACTGCAAGCGTACAAGCTTCTTAGAATTGTTTATGATCATGGTCTTAATGTTTCGTATATACTGCACCTGCGTTGACTTCTGGGACTAGTACCATCAACTCAGAACACGATTGTTTCTAGGAAGAGTGACATTTGCAAAACAATCGAAAAGTGCGACACGTCAGTGAGTTCAAAAATTTTCGCTAATGAGTCTACTTTTAGTGAGCTTGATGAGATTCTTCACACGTGGTACCAGCAGGTGCGAGCTAAAAACATACTTATTAATAAATCCATAGTAGTAAGAGAAAAAGCTTTACAAATAGCCAAAAAAGGGAACGGATGGATCAATAGATTCAAAGATCGGCATTGTCTTGTTTGTAAAAAAAATTTTTTTTTTTTATTTGAGGCTTTCCCACATTTATCGATTATTTTTTAGGGTCCGTTGAAAAACGTAGAATCAGGGTTTCACTGTACTGTCTTATAATCGGCAACATTACTATTGTATCCTTATCATATATTTCCTATAATCTATGGTGTATTAACAATTAAATATTATATAATTTAAGACATCGAGTGAGGGTGCTTGATGGAATTTCAATATCAAATTTGGATTATTGAGATTTTGTACACTTCCATGTATTTTGTCACTAACGACCCGGGCTTCACCTTACGGCATCTTCAGGCATTCGTGCGCTCGAATGCCTGAAGATGCCGAAAGGCGAAACCCGGGTCATTAGTGACAAAATACATGGAAGTGTACAAAATCTCAATAATCCAAATTAAATATTACTTTATCATTTATAATAAATTAAGAACTTTGTAGTACCAGTTTTACAGCCCGGCTTCGTCCGGAATTGAAATTTGTATAGTAACACTAATTAACTCATAACACAGAAAGAGAAGAAACGAGCTGAAAACAGTCATCCGGATATGTCAAGCACAGTCTTAAGCCAAGAATATACCTATATTGTGTTTTTTATGTAATTCAAAAACAATTTCATACATAAATGGTACATATTTCAGATATTCTATTTTATAACAGGACCGTTTTCTAATAGGTTGAGGGATTTTTAAAATGAAGTTGATAGTGCTCACTACCTGAGAAAAACCAATATATGGCCTACAAAACGTGGAATGGCTTACCGCTAATAATAAAAAATAACGCAGATATTAATAATAATACGGTTGAATGATTTAAGTATTCTTCAATATTTCGACAATCTAGAAAGCGCAAGTTTATATTATTACAGATTTGGAACGACTTCAAAATTAATACATTGTTGTGTTCTCAGAATTCACTAGGTAAAACAGGAATATTCTTTACCGCGAAAGGATGTTTTAGCAAGTTTGCTCTTGCAGTTCTGTTGTTGAATGATAACATTTTACTACAGGTAGATAGATTCCTTACCTATGAATAATAATAGTCTCCGTTCTGTTAAAAAACAAAAGAGTCGCTTTTATACAGAAAGTAAGCACTGAGTTAACGATTATAAGATGAACGTAACAAACTACTCCTGTTTTTTAACATGAAAACTGTGGAGTAATACGTATAATACATATTATGCCGAAACAATATAAAATTAATTACTATTTTATCCAAAAACAATTTTCTCTTTCTACAAATTTGACGTTCAATATTCAAACGTTAATATTCTAAATTTGAAATTATGTATTTTAAATGCGTACTGTCAATTCGTGATCAAAGGAATAGACAATGATCCCCTTCCTTTTAACCATAAAGCGATATCGATTCACTGCGTTCATTACCACATTCATTTTTGGCGATTAATTTGGCATGCCTGTCTCTTTGTTATACGAAATCGCACCTGATAATATACAATCAAATTGTTATGTTATTGATTTATATTCAATACTAACGTTGTAATGCTGTCCTTTTTCGTTTTGTTAGTTGGCATAATTATGGTCCGTTTATAAATTACGCCAGCTGTTACAAGTCCCAAGCAAGGCAGAGTTCATAGATCTCGACCTGTCATGTTCGTTCTTTTGGTAATGCAAGCTTTTTCAGCCGGATGCGTCTCCCTCCATTTTGAAATTGTCATGACGTCGTCTTGGAACTCGTGCGACCGAAGCGTGCTTTTCGCATCCTGTTATTATTTTACGCGCCAAAATAAAAATGGGAAAACCAAAGCGCGTTTCCTCCACTAAATTCATTTAATTATCACAATTATAATTGCATCATTATTCATCGGTCAACATTATTAACACTAATTTTATTTTATTGTGACAGTTCTTTTAGCGCGAAATTGGCATTCGAACATATGAGGTGCTCAGTATCAAAGTTAGCCTAAGGCACTTTTTAACATTTTTTTTGTTTTGTATGACAAAAATTAAAATTGAAACCGTCATAAAATAACATGAATATACACTTCAATGTGTTATATTTACTTAAAAAAGTAATGTTTTTGTCCGTATGAAAAAATCATATGACGTGGACGCCATCTTTTTATGAAGGTCGGTAACTGAAGCACAGTACATTTTTCTATCATGAGCCAGCCGAAAATTTCATAACCAAACAATAATTTTACTTGTAGCAACAATGTTGATACATGATCTCACACAATATCACACTTTTCAAAAGGAAAGTACCAAAACAACGAGGTTCTTAAAGAAGAACAGCTATGTGAGCTGCTCAGCATACCCTGTTCAGAGTGGTAATTCCATCAGTAGTAATGTATCACAGGTAGGAATGAAGAAGAAATAGTAAAATTAAGAGATTAAAATAAAGAGTTAAAAATTACCGAGAATAGAGAAGACTCAGAATATGTATGTTGACTGTTTTTATTAAATTTATACACATAGTAGAAATGCATCTCGCTCCTATCATTCAAGACGCTCCCAAAATAACTGCTTCGTATGGTGCATATTATAAATCCCATGATCATAACAGCAGACAAATTATATTTATAATGTCAAATTATGGCCTACTGCTCAACAGATGCCAGTATTTTGATGCCCCCTGCGTCATTATTAATTTAGTCATTCATAAGTCGTCAAATTACTCCTCCCGCTTAGTTGAAATACGAATAATAAAAAGCGTGGCAAAGATTTACTGTCTTTGATCTTGTTATCAAAATTATATCAACGTTAGTTTCATTAATAGGCTAAATTGTATTTTAATGTCAAAAATATCTACTGTGTAATTCCAAATTTAAACTAACAACAAAAACAAAAGAATACCAATTATTTTGTTAAATATATACAGACAAAATATATGCCGTATAATTCCAAATTTAAAATAACATCTGAAACAAAAGAATAACAATTTAACTGTCAAATACAGACACTATCGACGAAAATGTCTTATTGAAATGTAATGTGTAGGTAGGTGTTTGTGAATTAAATAGTATTTATAAACATAATAGGACAATTATTTATCGAATTCTGGTCGTTTTACAATATTACAAAATTGAGAAACTATCTAAATATGCACGAGTTAATTTTTTTTCTTATTAATTTATCAGACACGTCGATATCATGTTGAAATTGTGTCAGCTTATAGGATTATTCATTGAGTGATACAAATACTAAAGGGCTTATGTTGCGTTACAAATTGACGGAATATATTGGTGTTAAAATATACGCATCAAAGCTTTTAGATATACCATCAACAGTGGGAAAATGTTGGAATTTGTGCCGATTTAAACTATTAAACTTAACGGTGTAAACATATCATGATCATTTTAAGACTGAGAGAAAACATCTGACACATTTTTTTTATTATCTATGTATTCCATTTTTGAAAAAAATAAAATTTATTTGTTTTGCCGACAAAGACACTATCTTTAGTAGTAGTATGCATCTCTGCAAGGGTTCGTTTTTATGACATGGGTCACCATTTTTTTCTTTTCAAAAATTTATGTAGACTTTGACAGAGATTCGGAACGGTTGTGCTTAGAGCTTTATATCGATTCTAGGAAAAAACCATGCAGTAAAAAAGCGGATATGGAAAAAAGTGGACACTTTCAAACAAAGATAGAACTTTGGATTATTGAGATTTTGTACACTTCCGTGTATTTTGTCACTAACGACCCGGGTTTCGCCTTTCGGCATCTTTAGGCATTCGAGCGCACGAATGCCTGAAGATGCCGAAAGGCGAAACCCGGGTCGTTAGTGACAAAATACATGGAAGTGTACAAAATCTCAATAATCCAAATTTGATATTGAAATTCCACCAAGCACCCTCACTCGGTGTCTTAAATTATATAAAGATAGAACTGTTTTGAGTTTCTGAAAATTATTTATTAACGTTATTTAAAATAAAAAATCTGATTTTAACATTTTTTCAAGCTGATAAACTTTAGTATTTTAAATGTGAATACTTATTTTTATTCTTTGTGTGCGGTTTTTTCCGCGTCCGCTTTTTTCCTATACAGTTTTATTCGTTCACCTTTATATCGACGTCGAAGTTTGATTTATCTAACGATTTAGCTAAAGAGAGTTTAAAAAGCAAATTTCAAAGATTGCGCTTGCAAAATTGAATAATTGATATGGAATCGTAATCTCAATTTGCTTTATATATATTTTTTGTATATTTAAAGATAATTTTTAAGACGATTCAAAACGATTTAATAATAAAACATTGAATGAGTCATTGCTCTTTGTATTTTTAAGTTCATATGAATGAACATGGTGTAATAAATAACTAACAGTTTTTCAAAAATTATACACAAAAATTCATGTATCTTAGATAATTATATAATAGAAAGAAATTCTAAAAAATAAAATGAATCCAAATAGAAGATAATAATACCTTTATCATGATAAATTATCTTTCTTATTTTTAATATTCCACCCTCCACATTCGGATTCCTAATAGAGTATGTCAACAGGCGTAGTTTTTTCGAGAACTCCATGTAATTCAAACCGTTTTTTGAGCGACGGTAAAGATTAGCAGATGGGGCTAGAAAAAGACTAGTAAAACGCCATTCTCTCTCTACATAATTTTACATTTATTGTCTCAACAAATCAGAATAGTGAAACCACTGTGCGGCGTCCGTCAATATTATACCAAGTAAAAATATGAATGACTGTGACGTCACAGTTCCTTTCATTATGATTTTAGAAAAGATTCTCTACCTCTGACGCAGCGTAAGAATAATAATTCATTCATAAATAATTTTGAATGGTTCTTTTGTCTCAGGATTGGAGTCAGTTTTAAGAACGGTAGAATGTACACCGCGTGCACCTTGCACCCAACTTTACTAAGAAATATATCTAAACATCTGATTTACGACTTGCTAGAATTACTAATAATATCGGCATGGCAAGAGGTTTGTTTCATTCAATATTAGTATTGCCACCATAAGAAAGAGAAAGTATTTTTTTTTTATTAATATAAATATCGGCACAAGCACTCAGTAGGTGCATTAAATATGTATTTTTTCATACAAGATTGTCAAAATCAGGAATTTATTTGGTCGTTAAGTACGCTAATGGCGGGTCCTTGTTGCAGTGGTCGACGTAGTTGGCTTCGGTTACGAATTCACAGTACGGAAAGTTTTATAAATCGATTTTTGGATATTTATTCGAAGGCATGGATGTTTGTGACGTCTCAAATTTCCTCCCACCTATCCGATCCTAAAAACCGGGCGTAGCAGGAATGATTGTGGTCAACGTCGTTAGTTTCCATTTCGGATATCCCGGTTTCAAATCCCGCAACGAACAGTTTCACAAATACAATTTGGATCATAAATTAAATGGATGCGTGGAACGTTTAAAAACTCCCTCCCACCAGACCGACCCTAAAAACAGCTAACCACTAGTCCTGTCCCAACCCATCCTCCTATCCCTACTCTGTTCGAAAAACAGATGTTGAGTAACACGCAGTTCTTGCAGAAACGCTTATGTTGAAATAACGCTATTAGGAGTCCATATTCTCCACATTGGGAAAGGACATGATATATGGATATATAATTAAAAACATCGACTGATGGTGCTTTTGGAGTGAGTCCATTCGTGTATTCGAATGCCTGAAGATGCTGAAAGGCGAAACCCGGGTCGTGAGTGACAAAATACATGGAAATGTACAAAATCTCAACAATTCAAATTTAAATAGATATATGTATATTTATAGGAATCTTTATAATATACAACGAGACATAATTCTTGCACGAAAGCCCAGCGTCGTAGTAAGTATGATTTATTATACGTACTATTTCATAAGCATTCATGAAAAAAATATTTTTTGTACTGTTTGCTTATGACGATTTTACTGAAAAAAATAACCAGACGTTAACCTGTTGTTGACACTTCACCAGTCGATCGGCAACGCCACAACAAGCGGTGCAATTTAATCCCCACGACAATATTACTTTGCCATGTTTGTACCTGCACAAATGGCGGCGGCATATAGCTGTTTAAAACGCTGGCATTGCTGCCAATTGAACTATGATCCGGCCTCGGGGTCGGATAATCCAACTTATTGGGTTTCCGACATTCCGACATCGATCCGATGGAGACACTATACATGCGGCTTTGCGTGATCAGCAAGCCTGTTACTAAAATCCGATTTGATATAACATATCTTTGTTAAAGATGCAGCCGCTGAGTGGCTAAGCGCAATATTTGAACAGTTCACGGTCTGCGGTCGTGTATTCTCGGAATTATTAGTTTCCTGACACTAACAGTGCCCGGTCATTTAAATATATATATATATATATGGCGCGTTGCCACGACTAAATAAATCTAGAATCATCATCACATTTCTGAATCACCTGTGTGGGAATACACGACGCGCCGTATCGTGAAATTTAATATTCCACACAATGACAGTCGCCAAACGTGAGAAATGTTCGCCGACAGAAGTCAGCAAAAATATAATTTTGTGATTGTTATCGGATACCTTCTGTGACCTTGAGAAAAGTTATATACGATTATCAGTAGACGCGACACAACGAGGCAAAAATATAGAAGAAGAATTATTAGTCTGAAGCCAACCTCCAATCGGGAAGCACCTATTATCCGTCATCATTAACTGTCGTCAGTATACAAACCTAGGAAGCAACATCAATTCCTAAAGTCTCTTCGTAACCATGTTGAAAGTCTTTGTTTATTCGTCATCATCATCCGTCGTCAACATCGGAAGAAATATAAAAACCAGGAAGCAATATTAATTCCTAAACCTGCAATCGAAACCCTACGAGTTTGTAATTGTTTATGCGACTATTTTCCCAATTAAAGTTGAGTCAATTTTATCAAATCAGCATTAAAATTAAATATTCAAATATCAATGTCGTTCTTAGACGTAGTAATAATATTTTATCTTATACTAGTGAGTACCCGGCATGCGTTGCAATGCCACTCAAAGAAATAAAGGGTTTGTGTTTTAATTCTGTTTATTGAATTGCTTTTGGATTAGAGGTCTGTAAGGGTCTAAATTTCATCAAATTACCCGGTCCGAGCACGTCATCTTCAGGCCCGAGCCCGAGTTTTAATATCACACTTTTTACCCGAACCCGACTCAAAGGCTTATTAAAAGATTTATTTTTCTCATCAAGAAAAAAGCCCGATTTATTTTTAATATAGTAATTCATTTATACTTTTCAAATAATGTATGTTATTGGTTCCATATTTCAACGATATTCATAGCACATGTGAAATAAATTATTTAAGCTATGAAAACTATTGCCTTATGGCTGACTCATGATCGAAACATAGAACGAAATATTTTTCTTAAAGTTGAATTCCTTACCCGGGCCCGACCCGAGCCCGAATCTGTATAGTCTTTACCTGTAAGATACAATATTTTTTGTTTTTCCGTCTGGTTTATATATGTCGCTAGTTGTACGTATTTGATTCATATGTTTAGATTTTTTGTTTTAGATTTTATTTATTTCTTTAGAAACCTTCACGGATGTGCGCACAACAACTCACCAAAGTTTGATCAAAATCGAATGAATGGTAAAGGAATGCATAGAGGACAAACAAACAAACAAATCTTCATTTATATATGTATAGATATAAACTATTCAGTACTACTATATCTAGTCAGTTCGGGTTCATTCGTGTGATCGGATGCCTGAAGATGCCTAAAGGCGAAACCCGGGTCGTTAGTGACGAAATATATGGACAAAATTTCAACGATTCAAATTTCTGAGTTACCTTCATGAATGTTAACTTTACGGATGTTGGAAATAATGTCAAATGAAATTTTCCTAAAATATTGGTCTTTTTTTTCGGTCTCTTCAGTAATAACATTATAATTCGGTGTTAGCGGACTTAAATTCCGAAGAATTAATAGATTTAGACGCGTAGAAAACCGTTTGGATCCTGATTGGCGTAATAGAATCGACCGCATCAGCCCTGGTAACGTGATTATGTCCACATACCATCAGTTGTGCGTAGATAACATAATATTCATAAATAATATACCAAGTTTTGCTGTGTATTCATTTTATTCATTAAAAACTCGTGTGAGTTTCACACCTTGTTTGAAAAATACTTCCCATATTTTGTTTATCGTTATTAGTTTTATATTACACGCCATGTGAATTATGTTCCACTCTTTTGTAAGAATACAATTGACACATTTTACATGCAATTTCAGCGTGAACCGTGAAACCAGCATGAATAATTAATTTATTTGATGGAAGCAGTAAATCCAAGCAAAAGATTATTTTTTTTTATTAGTCGAATTGGACAAAAAGATGAAACAAGGAAAAAGCCGGCAATTTCTTTTGACACAAATCCATAATTTGACTAAATTGCCCATTAGTATTGACTAGGGCTTCCAAACCCGGGATATATATTCCGTATTCCGTAACTGCTGTCGTAGACAGGAACAGACAATTTTGACAATATATTTCATTATTATCTATAAATAAAATCTTTTCAATAAATTAAGAAACAATTCCTATGCCAAACAAATATATGAAGTTATACAAAATGTTCATTCCGATTGAGACAATAATGGACAAATTTATGTTTAATGTTTAAATTAAAACATTATAAGTGATCTAAACCGGGATCCCGGTATTGTACTCACCACCACCCGTTACGGCTTCACACTCTTCCTACAGGTGTATTCCGCAGTGTAACAATGTTATGCGTGTTTCCATTTTTTACCAAGAATGTCCGAGGAGAAATTCTTCAAGACTTGGTTGCATGCACTCTAGTGTTCAGGAAGTTAAGTAATAAATGATAAGAATATAAAAAAAAGAGTTGAAATCGCTTTCCATAGGACGCTCTTTGAATGCTTTTTAATTTCTCAGAGATCCAACCAAGTCGACATGACTGACATTTGCCAACAGATCCAAGTGATAATCGTATCGTCTTGAGCAATTTTCTCCGTTCATTTTCCATATATGGACATATACAAGGATGTGATCAGCATCCTGAATCATATTGCCGCATTTTCACATTGGACTATCTAACATCCGGCCAAGCCGAAATCCTAGGATCATAAAAACAGTCTATGATTGGATGCCCTAGTATTGACCGCTCGACTACAGAATTAGCATAATATAAACAGGTGATTTTTTTTTTTAATTTCCTATTTTTCTCGAGTCGTATCTAGGATTCTTATAGTATTTAGCATGCTTATATTATAATATGCAGCTGTTCAAAATGTAGGCAACTGTGTAAATATTATGTCATATTTTTTATTGACATACGTAAGAATATTTCTCAAGATGTCAGTCAATTCTGAAGAATTTGTAATTAACAAACCAAAAAAATGCAGGTACGACAAAATTTATCAAGATACATATGCTTAACAACACGCTGCTTTTTTTCTGCCCCAAAAATTACTTAATGCTAATTTGGATTATTGAGATTTTGTACACTTCCATGTATTTTGTCACTAACGACCCGGGCTTCGCCTTTCGGCATCTTCAGGCATTCGGGCACACGAATGGACTCGAACTGAGAGACAGTAAACAGTGTCTAACGTTTATATAGAAGATACAAATGCGACAAATATTATTTACGAGGTAAGATATTATACGTCTGAGAGCCACACTGATACCTGAGTTAAAATTTCGGGAATCTCCCTAATCCTTATTTTGTAAACACCATATTAACAGAGTGGCGAATTGCCGCTTTTCAACTTCTTTTAGAAATACCAGTGATTTTACAATTATAATAGTATTGTGGGTTTTGACGGGATGTAATTCGACGAATCGGTAAATATATACAATCATTCCACATTTAGCGACATCTGTTAGGTGTTTCAACGTATTGGGTATAATAGCGTAGAATTAGGAAGGTTCAGTTGCTCATTCAAAATTGGCAAGGAATTTAACTGGGCTCTATTAATTTCCAAAATTTCTTGATAAAATAATTTATGATCCCCCATGTTTTTATACAACAGTTTAACCCCATCATCCGCATTAAACGTATGGTTCTCCATTAGCAAGTGATTTGCGAATGTCGAAGTTTCTTTTTTTAATCTAAAGGCAGCTAAATGTTCTGATACCCTTATATCTAATGTACGTGTGGTTTTACCCACATAGAAATGTTGGCAATCATTGCATTGTAATCCAAATTTGATATTGAAATTCCATCAAGCACCCTCAGTCGATGTCTTAAATTACTTAATGCTGCTAAAAACAATGCCATTCTCTGAGGAATTGAATTGCTGATGAGGAAATTGGTTAAAAACCGAACATTGGAATTATAGAAACCGATAAATTATGTATTTCGTTATTTTTTTTTTTTAATTTGCTCTACGGTTTGTTCTAAGAAATTTCATTTGACATAATATTGTGGTGACTTTTACATACTGATATCGTTTGTATTTGTATTTCATGTAAATTATCGGTTTCCCTGATTCCCGTGTTAGATGATTCGGCATTTTCCTATTTGTAATTAAATTTCTTACAGAACTGTATTGTTTTTAGCGGCACTTAGTAAATTGTCGTGAAGAAAAAGAGTAGCATGCTGTAAAACATATTCACCTTTATCAAAAGGAACTATCTCTATATGCGATATGATGTGGAATTTTGTCACCGATTATAATAATTATGTAGTTTATGAATCTTCTAAAACTATAACCGGTATGTCTACGTTGTAAAGTTGGTATCAATTGAAGTCTTTATATTACAAGCTTAAATTATTAGTTTTATATGTAGTTTATTGTTTATATTGTATTGTATTTCCAATTAAGAACAATATGCCTATCTTTATTAGCCAGTCAACGGTTAGTTACAATAAACATGAGACATATTGCCATTGAATTTATCGTTTTCTGCGTGTGATTTCCGAGACATGCGGATAAATTTAAACGTTTTATTTTCCGTGTGCTTTTGTCGGGTTATGGAAGTGATATATCACTACGTAGTATGTGAAATAATTTATATTATATTTAAGTATTTTTGTTTGATGATAAATGACACCTCACTTTTTAGTCACTCAGCCCCTGAAATATTATTCACCTAAAATGTATTCCACTATAACTATTTCATTAATTTAATATTATTTGTTAAACTGACGTTTCTTTCTTTTGTTTCTGTTCCAGGTAAGCGCATTCCTTCATAATATAGATTACTTTGCAAGAACTTTCTACGGAAACAACAATTGAATCGTAAGTTGACATAAGATAAGATAATTTAACCGTAAAATTCCAACTAACAATAGGGCTTAGCTAATGATTCATATACATCGCCGAACTTAGATACGGAAACGGAAAACCCTGCACAAAATTTTTCATTCATACATAAAGTCCACTAAGCTTAATAATACTTGTTTCCTTAGATCTGAGAAGAAAATATTACCTGGGAATAGGGTTGCCAGACGAAAAAATGTAAATGGAGGTCATAAAAGTATATTTAAATTGAAAAACAATTAACGAAACCGACCCTGTTATTAAAAGGTTTTATTTATCACTTTAATGTATTAACAGTCCATTCTTGGTGGAAAAGCATTATATTTTAAAAATAAAACACAATAATACTTCCACATGTTAACAATGTTCATACCCGGTAAGTTTTTGATGAATTTAGTTTCACCAAGGTTGCTATTTTGGCTTTACACAATCATCAGAACAATGAAAAACCTATCAACTATGTGTATCTTACAATTCTTGTTAAATTAAATAGTTTAACTTTTATTATAGATTAGTAAATGCCAATTGCAAATCAATAAAATGTTTCAATTCACTTATGTCTCTTTTAGACAAAAAATCACTACGCACAAGACTATAATTATAATATGAGATATATTTTTGCCGGTCCCGTAGTTGAATGATCAGAGTTACGCTCTTCAGTTGTGGTGTTTCCAGGTTCGAATCCCAAGATGGACACTTTCATACTGTGTTTTTTAATCGATTTGAAGGCATGGGCGTATGTGTTGTCCACAACTCCTTCCCATCCATCTGATCCTAAAAACGTATACTACTTAACACGTTGTAGTTCCATCTGTCTGTCTTTAATCTGTCTAAAAAAGATAGGTTGAGTATCTGAATAAAAAGCAGTTCTCGTAAAACACATTATGTTGACATGACTCTATTTGGACCACAAATGCTCCACATGTTAGGTTAGAGAACGAATATTCGTTCTTAAAAAAATGGAAAAATATCGTAACCTTTACTAAGAAAAACAAAAATTGTGACATAACCGGTTTCATAGAAACATTAAGCGCGAAATGCCCCAACGATTTTATTAGAAACTAGTGAGTACCCGGCATGCGTTGTAATGCCACTCAAAGAAAGAAAGGATTTGTGATTTAATTCTGTTTATTGAAGTGTTTTTGGATTGGAGGTCTACACGGGCCGAAATTTCATAAAATTACCCAGTCCGAGCCCGTAATTTTCAGGCCCGGCCCGAATCTCAATATCACCCTTCTTACCCGAACCCAACCCGAAGCCCAGATTTATTTTTCTCAGCCCGAAAAAAGCCCGGCTTATTTTGCAATATAGTAATTCATTTATACTTTTCAAACAATATATATTATTGTGTCCATATTCCCAACGATATTCATAACACATGTAAAATAAATTATTTAAGTTATGAAAACTATTGCCTTATGGCTAACTCATGACCAGAACATTCCTTGGCCCGGCCCGTGCCTGAATCTGAATTGTCTACCCGCCGGAGCCCGGGCTGGGTGAAGGTTCGCCAGCCAAGCCCGAACCCACGCAGACCTCTATCTTGGATAAACAATATTTTTTATTTTTCCGTCTGGTTTAGAGATGTCGCTAATTGTTTGTATTTGATTCGTTTTTGTAGAGTTTTTTTTAGGTCGTAGTTTTAAAAACCACCAAATTTTGATCGAAATCAGATGAATGGTAAAGGAATGCATAGAGGACAAAGAATCAAACAAATCTTCATTTATATATATATTTTTAGTCTTGCTAAATTGATTATTATTCTTATCAAGACTTGTCCGTTCAACAAATCAACGTTGCCAACCAGTTCCTGTTACAAGATTTGTTGCAAGAATTCATATAATAATATAGCGGATTAAAATCAATCTATACATTTTTTAGAAATACGGCTTCTAGGAAATATTCCAGATTGTTCTTTTAGTCCAAATTAGGATAAAATATCTACATCTACTATTGGTATTTCGAGTAGGTTCTGAACAATGCTGTCAGTATACTAAATCTTTTGCACGAACTTTAATGACGCTGAAGAAGTTCGACTTCCAGGAATTTTGAAGATTGTTTGCTTAATCAACGCGTAAGATAGAACAATCTAGATTTTACAAAACGCAAAATAATAATCTAATGTTCGTATCACGAGATAACCAATAGTGTTAAATCGACTCACTAGATCTTTCTGCTAGAACTTTTATGCCGAAACAATCTTATGGTTGATGGAGAAAATTTAGAGGATTGTTCTTTTAACCGATTATGTCTTATAGTAAAAGTAAGCTTGGTTTTGCAACATATAAAGTAATGAAATAAAATAATTGCTTAAAAATAAATCTATTAAAAATATAAACATTCTTATTATTGAGATATTAATGTATTAAACAAAGACTTTCATAATGAAACAGAGGATAAGTAACAGCTATGAAATTATTTAAGACATCGACTGAGGGTGCTTGATGGAATTTCAATATCATATTTGGATTATTGAGATTTTGTACACTTCCATGTATTTTGTCACTAACGACCCGGGTTTCGCCTTTCGGCATCTTCAGGCATTCGAGCACACGGATGGACTCGAACTGAGAGACAGTAAACAGTGTCTAACGTTTATATAGAAGATACAAATGCGACAAATATTATTTACGAGGTAAGATATTATACGTCTGAGAGCCACACTGATACCTGAGTTAAGATTTCGGTAATCGCCCTAATCCTTATTTTGTAAACACCATATTAACAGAGTGGCGAATTGCCGCTTTTCAACATCTTTTAGAAATACCAGTGATTTTACAATTATAATAGTATTGTGGGTTTTGACGGGATGTAATTCGACGAATGGGTAAATATATACAATCATTCCACATTTAGTGACATCTGTTAGGTGTTTCAACGTATATGCCATAAAATTATAAAAATTGCAACTCGATAAATACTGATTCGAATAATGGTTTTGCTTTAACAGTACATTTGATAATGTGGCATGAAGTATCAAAGTTTGCCACCTTCATTTTTAGACATGATGAGTTATGAATGTTGTTTTGTAGAATATTAAAAATTATATTAATCATAAAATTACATAACATTAAAAATTTGAAGCATTTTGATTATAATCCAATAAAAGGAGATATCGTTTTTTCGATACTGTTTTTAATTTTTTCAGCACGTGTCATATGAAAACGTTTTTTCAATCTTGTTAAAATGTCAGATAATAAACTTCGCAATAGATATCGACGTGTGCACGTAAAATTTGCACAGGTGATGTGATTGCATATTTTTGGATCAAGATAATCAATTAATGTGTTTTATCAATATTTTGTCTGACCGCTGCGCTCTAATCTGGCCTCTCCGAGCCTAGCTTAGCCATCAGAAGGTTCCAGATTCGACTCCAGAGGTTGTGAATTACTGCTATAATTTGTATACTTTGGTGACGGTTGAAAATATTTCACACTCTAGCAAGCTCTTCAGCGAACCAGGGTCTTATTTGACTAGACTAGACTGCCATAGAATTGCTCTCACTTTATATTATATTGAAGCTATATTTTCTAGCGAGCTCCGAGTTTTTTATCAGTGGCGGCCGGTGACAAGAATATTAGGGAGTGCAAAAAAGACTCACCTATTTATACAAGAAATCCATCCTCCGATTCTTGGATTTTGAAAACACTTCAATAACACGAACATTAAAATCCGATATTGACGATACCAATTGTTTCTCTACACTTAACATCGCAAGAGCATTTAGTCTGTCTTGAGTCATGGTATTTCTCAAAAATGACTTGATCCTTTTTAATGTTGAGAAACAACGCTCACTTTCCACTGAAGTCATCGGTATTGTACAAATAATCTGTAATAACTTAACACTTTCACTAAATACTTCGATTAAATTATTGTTTGTAAAAAGTTGAAGTATGGACAATGCTCCATCGGTGACGTAAAAATCTTCCCTACTGTATATGACAGTTAATTCATTTTTAAGCTTTAGTTTGTCAATGAAATCGTAAGTTGATGTTGCAATATTAAAGTCCGCTAAAGGAAAACTTTGTGATAATCCGAAAATTTTTCGCTAAAAAACAATTTAGCTGCTACTAAATGATCATGGTATGCGAAACGATCTTTCGTTTGATTCACTAAAGTATCGCATACTTCATTACAAATGACATAATGGGGTAAGTCATTTGGTCTACGTCTTTTGTAGGTTGGACTAGTGACATTTGGGTATTTTCTCGGATATTCTGAATAGAACGCGTAAAACTTTCGATATTCTTATTTATCTCCAAAACATCTTTCGACCTAGATTGAAGTTGCATAAAAAGTATATCACAGTGTGGCATAACTTTTGCAAAGAAATCTAGCCAGTAATTGAAATGATCTTCGTTTAAATATCGAAACAGCATTCCAGCTTGATTGATGGTATCAGCGTCTAAATTTACGGTTTCTAAGATGTGCTCCATACACTCTTTCAACTGCTCGCGATAAGTGTGCACGACAGTCACTGTTCTTATATTAAAATTCCACCTAGTTATTGGTGCTGAAGGTATTCTTCTATGAACTATTTCTTTTAAAATGTCAGCTCTCTTCGTAGATCTCGAAAAAAATGATGGAAAAGATCGTAAATTTGCAAAAAGTTCCGAACCATAGTGTTGGCTGAAGCACTTCTCTCCATTATCAAATTCAATTGATGTGCATAACAATGTATGAAATGTGCGTATGGATACGAAGCTTTTATCAAAGCCTGCACACCACCTAATCGCCCACTCATCACTGCTGCACCATCATAACTCTGCCCGATTAATTGTGCTGGTTTAATGTCGAGAAATTCCAGTTCCTTCAAAATTTCAGATGCAATACCTACCGCAGTATGATCTTTTGGGATAATAAATTTCCAGAAACGTTCATGTATCTTCCCGCGCAATTCGTACCGTATTACCAAAACGAGTTGTTGCGTAGTGGCTATGTCAGTTGTTTCGTCCGCCTGGATAGCGATATATTTGCTCTGCGATATTTCATTTTTAATTTCGTTGCGACACACCTCCAAAATTGAATCTAAAATGTCATTTTGAATTGTTTTTGAAGTTCCCTTGAAAACACTGCTGCTCTCTAAGTGCTGTTTCATTGCGATGTCAATCTCTGAGACGAAATCAATAAGCCCTCGATAGACACCTGGATTATGGGAATCTGCAGTTTCATCGTGTCCCCTTAAAGCTAATTCAAATGCACCACAGAACTTCACACAGTCAATTAACCTTGATAAAATATATCGATTTTTATCTACACGCTCATTAATTTGTTTCACTGACGCACGATACCCAGCATCCAATTGGGAACGAATATCTAACGATCCCAATACCGCAAGTTGCATTTCATTTAAAATGTGATTTTGAGAGCTACCGTGTTTCTTTATTTTGAATGATAGGTGAACCAGGTCCTTAATTCCACTCTCAGTCCAGTTAGATTCACCTCCAAACAACAGACACGGAAAACAGAATACTGTATTAAAACTAGTACAGCCACATAGCCATGGTGTTTTTTTATACGTTTCTACATTAAATTTCCGAGTAAACACTTTATTATTAAGCGTACACTTCTGAAATAAATTTAAGCTTGGCATAGGACGACCTGCTGCTTTAATTTCCAGCCTTTTCGAAAAATCCCGACGATTTTCTTTAATGTATGAGACAGAATATGCACTATTCATTATTGAAGCACGTAAATATTAGACGTATGTTAAAGAAAGTAAATAAATTTGATGGTATGCGTTTCTTTGTGGCAGGCTCAATACACTAGAGGGCCTTTCGACGCACGAACTAAACATATGCGACAGGTCTCTGCGAGTTTGAATACTTCGGGAACAGTCGTCATAATTCGGCAATACTGGTGCAATGATCCTGAATAACTAAAAACTTCGTATGAAAGTCGAATGTGTGACACAGATGACGTCACAAAAAAAAAAAGTTTCCTACGGAATCCCTTCCACTTAGGGAGCGCTGAACCAAAATTGCACCGCCTCGACGTATTATTATTAGTATTTTTTCTGGCGCGGAATACGAGGTAGCATTGTGTGAATCATCGCTTGATGCAATATTTTTTTTACGGGGAACACGCGGGAAATTTTAAAATGAGTGAATTGCTATGTTTGTATAATATCGCTTATTACTTGAATGAATAATAATAACTTGAATATGGGAGTACATAGCACCATTTGCTCCTTTGCAAGAGCCGTCCCTGGTATTTATAGTAAGGTAATGGGCTGTGCGGATTAGGGCATCCAACCTCGGACCTTTTTATGATCCCGGGATTTCGGGATTCCGGGATTGATCATTAAGTGTGATCACATGTTTAAAATTGTATATTTAAGATTTAATTTTTGGCCAGCATTACTTCGATTGCAATGCATATCTGATTTAATATTTTGTTTGGGAATTTGAATGTTTTTTTATTTATTTATTGGGAATCAGACAGTCATTTACAAAAAAAAGAGAAAATTAAGATAACAATAGTTTTATATTTTATTTATTGCATTATTAAGGTAGGTTTTACCAGTTGGTTTCACAGGTTTTAACAGTATTGTCCTACATTTAAAATTGGTTAAGAACGGCTACAGAATATGAGAAAGTGGGAGACCACAGTTCATTAATTTTTATTTATTATAAGGTATTATAAAAACTACGTAAATACATAAACAAACCGAGGATCGCGTTGCTGTTAGTAAGTAAGTATTTAATTTTAAGGTGTTAACTGTCAATTCTTGGTGGAAAGATAAAATATTTTAAAAGATAAAACACAATTCATTTGTATTACTTCCACATATTTATAATGATCAGGACCGGTTTCGCTCATCGCGAGCATTATAAATATGTGGAAGTAGTACAAATGAATTGTGTTTTTTTTTTAAAAAAAAGTATGTATTCAGTTTGAAATATAAATTACATTTTAGCATTTACAATAAATCCCGAAATCCCTGGATTGATATTTAGACAATACCGGGATTGTGGGATTGATTTATTGACCGGTATCCTGGGATTGGTAGCCCTATAGGATGAATGTAATTTTCCCCGATCTGGCAAAAAACAAATTCGAGTGTTTTACATGTAATATATATTTTTTAAACTTGACCACTCCCAGTGTGGATCATATGAACTCCTAATGGATGTATCTCAACTGAAGTCTTTCTACAAGAATCGCTTATTAGTCAGTTGCTTAAGTTCACTTTTTTTAAGCGAGTCGGGATAGAAAAATATGGGGTAGTACAGGCTAGTGGTTAGGTAATCGCTCTCACTACTGCCCGTACTAGGATGCCAACAACGTTGATCACTGCACCACGGATCTGTTATAGTATATTCTTTATTAAAAGCTTAATAGTCTAGCAAAAAAATATACATAACATTGAAAATAAATCTGTAAGCGAAAGGAAAATCAAAGGGCGTCAATTCTTAAGCCGGTACCTACTTTTCAGGAGAGCCGAAAGATGATTTAAAAAAAAATGTGAACCCGAAATATACTGATTACGCGACGTAGGTATCTTCTATCCTTCATGCATATATGTATTACCGTAGTGATCGAAGCGACACCTTTAACTGTGTGTTTGTGTATCGTCGACTGCAAAAGGTTAATGTTCTCTTTCAAACATGCATGTAAAAACACACAAATAAGTTTTAAATATTGAATAGTAAAATTTTTAATTGAATAATTTGAGAATAAAGAAATTTTATAACCAGATTTACGTGCTCAGTCTCTGTAGTTATTATTTATTAATATTCGTATGAATTTTCATCGATCCATTGCTTAACTCTTTGTGGTCAAGCGAATATTCAACATAGTTTTACTCAATACTAGTATATAACAAAACGTTGCTAGCATTATTATGACGATAATATTATTTTGTTAGTTTGCTGCCAAGAGTTTCTACTGAACGAAAAAGAAATCGGCGATAATCGCAATTTAATATTTACCAATACCGTTGCAGGAATCAGAATTTTATTTCTTAATAAATAAGTTTTTTGGTATAATGAAATATAAATAATCAATGAATAATTATTCTGTGTGCGAAAGGAAAATGGCATCTAAAATTGTTACTTTTGGGAAAACCAAAACAAGATTATCATTTGTATGAAATTTGTTGAAAAATGTAATGTTTTGAGAAGACCAGAATCGAAGAGGGGCGGATGGCTGATTGTCGACGTCCTGGAAGCGCTGGGATCTCAAACAAACACCATTTCAAATCCGGTTCAACACTTATTTATTTTTAATCGAAGATACAGTGGTTTACAATACACAAATATAACTTAACACCTAAATTTGGATTATTGAGATTTTGTACACTTCCATGTATTTTGTCACTAACGACCCGGGTTTCGCCTTTCGGCATCTTCAGGCATTCGAGCACACGAATGGACTCGAATGCCTGAAGATGCCGAAAGGCGAAACCCGGGTCGTTAGTGACAAAATACATGAAAGTGTACAAAATCTCAATAATCCAAATTTAATATTGAAATTCCATCAAGCACCCTCAGTCGATGTCTTAAATTAACACCTAAAATTGATTCTACATTTATATTTACTTAACACATGATTTTACTTTAAGTTATAATGCAAGTGACACGACAAACGATTTTAAATTAATTCCAATTCAAAACAAACACAAACAATTCACAACGTCACCTTTCCGTCAAAAATGGAGCGCCCCTCCACTCGAAGGCTGGTAATCGACTCTCCACACATTAAATCAAAAGGACTCCCGCATCGTCGGAGCCACCCCTTTTCGTCAAAAATGGACTCGCCCAGCGAATGTGCCTGCCGGCTATTAACCGAGCGCCCTTCGCGACAGTTTGGTCGATTTCTCCGAATCATTGTCATTATCGCTGTGCGATTTCAGTTATGGACTCTAATAAAACTTAAACTTAACAAAAAACCAGGGTGTGTCAGTTTATAGATGACTTTTACCAATTCAGCAGCATTGATTCGGCTTTTCCTTTTTACGTTATATGCATGTATGTATTGTAGTTATTGTACTTAGTAAATATTTATAAAAATAAAAAACATTTTTTTATTCATTCTACATTTTTATAATAATTAGAACCGGCTAAATACATCACGAGCATAATCAACTGATGAAAACCGTCATGATCGCAATAAAAAAGTAGAGTGTTTACAAAAAACTTTGTTTATTTCTATATAAATATCGTAAGCTATTATTATTACCATCACTGAATAATTGTCAATAGTCGCGATTTTTCCATAACAGGTTTCAGTAAGACACCAACTGTTGACAGTGACAAGAAGACTAAATATGCAAATAGGGATTTAAAAAATCCCGAAATACGGCCGTAAAGAACTAAATATGTACAATACATGTTCAATAAGATTTCAAACTAACTAAATAGAACATCAGCCATCTTTTATACTCGACTTAATGACATAGACAAAAAGAGAAGCTATGCCATAGTGTGTCGAGATAATATTATTTATTATCTGACCATGTCGATAGATTAGCGAAATTTATTGACACCACTCTATTGATGTGTGCTACATCCATATCTTACCTGTCCATCGCAGAGGGAGCATGACTTTTTCACAATGTGTTTATCTGCAGTTTGGAGTGTTTTGTTTATATCAGTCAGCAACTTCGTCAACATAAACGTCAAAGTTGAGTCTACTTAGACCAGCGTTTCGAAACTGGTGACTGGTATAGATACCCAAAATACTTGATCCCTCAAGAGATCTTCACCACCGCACACACGACAAACCAACATGCTGTTTTCAGTCAGTCAGACTTTCAGCAGGCGGACCCGAAAGGGCCTTTTGTAAGAAGTTCGAAACAATCGATGACGATAATTATTATACATCAACCAACCAATATGAAACTCATACATGATGAAACGAACTGATGCACCCAAAACTGGGTGCGGGTTCGTGGACAAACCACAAACTATAGATAGATAGAAAATACTTGATGTATACTATTCCACCCTAAGGTCGGTTGAATTAAATAGATTGCTTTCTTACAGTAGGCTTGTAGTCAATCAACGCTTTAATGTCACACTTATTTTCCTTAATTAATGGGTCATATTGGCGTTAATATGGCAATTAATTTGTTCGATTTCGACAATATGTATATTTCGATGATATGCTATTGTCGAAGCCATGTTTCAAAGAACTTTTGCTCGGCTAACTCACAAGAGATATACAATATTATAATATATATATATATATAAAATTATCCAATTCGTATTATTATCAGTTTAAATTTAATTCATTCAATATATAAATAAATTTCATAATTATTTTATGATTAATAATTAGGTTACGTCACGTTAATTTTAATATAAAAAACTTTATTTTGGATCCAATAATGTTTGCTTTTTGCGATTTATTACTGTTAAACAAGACAATAATTTTTAGCTATACTTTTCGTTGTTTTTGGCTCGGATGCTGGAAAATGTTTTCGACTCCCCTTCGCTAATGACGAAAGCCTCTGAGTACCGATTAGAGGCCACTGAGTATTAAATTAGAAAAAGGGCATCTAATCACTTTATACGTGTGTTATCTGTTCTTGGAAAAGTTTTGTATTTGTTAAACAATTCGAGAAATGCTGTAAAATAAAGAATGTCATTATTTGCACTATTTGCTTTAATCATAATACTTCACAATATATTAAGCACACCAAAACGATGTTTCGTCATGGTAAATGGATTTAAAAAAAAGTAAAACGACAAGTCATGCATCTTAATTCAATAACACATAAGCCGTCTTTAGGTCAAGTTTAAATTTAGAATAGAACATGTTCATATTATAACGGCGGCCATTTTTTGTTGTAATGTTGGCATTATCGATTGCACATAAACCATAGACAAATGATGCACATTACTGTTTGTAATTTGATTTGTTCATCTCCGAATACTCAAGTATTACCAGTGTATTTTATAGGCAGGTAATAGCCGGCCAAGAACTTGTCCCGCTGGAGGCATGGCGATCTATCGACGAAGCAATACCTCGCAAATGTGTCAAATGAGAAATTTTGCGATATATTTGTTTTCTGTAAGAGGGTAAATTAAATAATGTAAGAAGTTTATTAATTTAATACCTTCAATAAACAGGTTTCATAACTTTGTTACTTGGGTGACTCACTTCTCCAGGGCTCATATGTCATGTACCCATTCACGATTAAATATGGAAGTCAAATCTACTCACAGAGTAAACCGATTTGAATAAATTTGTACATATCTATAATTTAAGTATAATTTGATGGAATTTCAATATTAAATTTGGATTATTGAGATTTTGTACACTTCCATGTATTTTGTCACTAACGACCCGGGTTTCGCCTTTCGGCATTCGAGTCCATTCGTGTGCTCGAATGCCTGAAGATGCCGAAAGGCGAAACCCGGGTCGTTAGTGACAAAATACATGGAAGTGTACAAAATATCAATAATCCAAATTTGTACATATCTGTTTTTGACTTTTTTCAAATGTTTTGATTATTTTTACTATTACTGCATATAACATGGGAAGAGTATTACTTATTATTTCAATTAGAGAATATTTTTCTAGAATTTAAAACGTATTTTCAAAAATTTAAATGAAATAATTCATTATTACTTTCAAATAATTTTCTAGAAGCCTTTACGTCTAATTCAACCATGAATCTTTATTGCGTGTGAATCTGTTAGCATGTGGTTCTTTATTAGCATTGATACCAGAAAAGGAGTTGAATCGAATTGAATATCATGGTTACAGATTTGAACCATTTATAAAAAGTCTTTTGTACATTTGAAACCAATAATAAACACTATGTGACTGCCAAAAATCACCGATAGATATGTCTAGTATCCATATCTGAAGAAATAATAATAATTCGATAAAATATATGAGAATGGCAATAGATAATAGATGCCACAATACGCCATCGTATTTCTCAAAAGGTTAATTCTCTATTGCTCGCGATGTAGTAATATCATCTGACAGATAGGAGTAATAGCCGCCGTGTCAGCGGCGTTTAAAAATATTGTGAATATTACACGTCGTCAGTTGAATATGAATAAGAGAAATGTTGCCAATCTAAAACTGCCTCTCTCGGAGTTGTTTATTACTGTTGTTAGTTTGTATTATTAGCTATGATTATAGTAAATGTTCTAGAGTAAAATGATTTGCTCTACTTCTCCACTAAAGGTTTCTTGTTTGTATTCTACTAATAATGAATAGCAATTTTCGTTTAATTCGGCGATTGCTTTGTGGCAATATTTTTTTCAATATAAAATTAATTAGTACAAATTAGTACAAATGACAAAATTAGTACAAATGAATTGTGTTTTATTTTTTAAAATATAATGTCTTTCCATCAAGAATTGACAGTTAACACCTTAAAAGTGATAAAATTAATATTGATATCTTTACTATATCTCACTTGTGTAATTAAGTGATTACCATATCTGATAAACATTTTTAAATTAAATATATTGGAAAAATATCTTTATCGTAGCCATAGAAAGGGTGGCTCTCAGCCGTAATCTTAATTTCTGTTAGACCTCACGGATAATATGCATTGAATGACACTCCTATAGGATGTTTTTTTTTCCCTACCTTTACTTTCCCATTGAAACTATTATGTGGAGTCCGCGAAGCGGACTCCTATTTTCCTGGCTAAAGTTAGTGCTAGGGTGGGTACAGTCTTGGTCTTTATATCCCTTTCCCGCATGTAAGCTAACTAAGTACTGATATCTAAAAAGATTCCGTTAGCTGAATGCTTTTGTGTGCGGAAAACACTTAAGAAAAACCCCTTACGTGAATGATTGTCTTTGAATCATTTAAAAAAGTTCAATTCTTACCAAGAATTGCTCGTAACGTCGGCGTAAGCTTGAAGAGCTTACTATTCTTATTTTAGACATGCCTAGTCCTATAGGATGTGTTCAGCGTCCTGTTTTATAGCACCACATTTGCATGTTGGCCTATCCACTTACCGGCCAAGCTCTCATTACCTATTTGTATCCAACCGTTTCTGTAAAGTAAAACAGTGTATCTATCAGCCGCCATTAATTCACCGCTGGATGACGTTATCTACATCATGACGTCACTTCTTTCAGTGTTAACCTATCATAAAAATATCTTCAACCCAATTGTCTATTAGACCCCCTGTGTTCCTTGCTTTTGGGGGTCACCTATTTGCTTCGTTCCATGCGCGATTTAATCATTATAAATTATTGTTAAGAGTTATTATTAAAGATTGAATTAATCTAGTCGGTCTTCTAATCAAATCGATTGGCGTCTACATTATCGTTGTGTTCTTTCAGTTTCTCGAAGAAATGGTTGTATCTCAATTTGCAAACAGCGTGTTATGTTATCACTAACTTCACCATCGTCGCCGACCTTCGACAAGAATAACTGATTAACACCTCTTGTAGGAATGCCGTTTCTAAAGTGTGGCACTCTGCTTGCCGTTTTTATCACCTAAGAAATATATACTGAAACAACTTAACCTCAAAGAAGTACATGTAAATTATATCTTTGAATCACTTTGATCTGACATTTCCAAACACAAAAAATTCAATGTAATTAATACGAATTCAAAAACAACAGAGATTTTTTATTTCTGCAAACAGAACACCTAATTCTTTTGTGAAGAAAAATAAGTTTCCCTAAAAATGAAGAATTGTTCATATTTATACTATACGTAAGCAATGTCACCATATATATATATATATATATAGATGAATTAATAAATGAATGAAGACATAATGAGATCAATTGTTTAAAGACGAAATCTTAAAATTATGTTTGACCATTATCTCTCTTGATATAAGACTTGTATTTTATTATGATAAACCATGAGACAAAAATGTAAATGCGTTATACATATGGTTATAGATATTTTTAAATAGAATTCGCTCTGATAAAAAGTGGCATTTTCGCACATATCTGATTTATACTTATATAATAATTACCTAGATAAAAATATACATATTACGATTAAATCATACTTGGCAATTATCTATATTAACCTTTATTTGATAATGCTTTTGACGCCTAACTGCCGAATCTTGGCAGAAATACATTATATTTACAAAAAATAAATGGCAATGTGCAGTACTAACTTCACAATATTAGTATGTGCAGTACTAACTTCACAATATTAGTACCCGTTTCGCTTGGAGATTTTCGTAATTTGCAGATACGGGATTATCCGTAAGGAGTGTCGATATAAGAGTGGCTTACATCAAGTAGCCGGCTCAGAATTTTTAATACTAAAACCAATGTAAAATGATGTTTACCTTCCAAAGGTGGTTAATCTATTTTTCTGATTTACATCATTTGGCCCACGAACTGCTCTGTCGTCTTTGAAATGAGATCCTATCATAAATTCATTTTCGTATTTTTTGAGGGTTACATCAATTGGCCAAAGCACCGTCGATTATATTGTATTATAATATACCTATCTATAACGACGTTATGTACCGACTTTACTAAGATTAAGTTTTTAATTATTTTAATATTCATTACAACAAAAAACGATCGAAGGTAGAAATACGTTCATAATATATGTTTTATATTTTATTATGATCACTTCACAGCTGATGCAAATAAATACGAGAATTAATTATATTTCAACCTTGACATTTGGCTTGCCTTTCGTGTTTTTTTTTATTGCATGACATTGACGTGTGTTGAGGTAGACGATAATAAATTAGGTGATTATTTGGTTACATAACGTAACAGTAAAATAACACTGATTTATTTTTTATAAGATTATTATCGAAGTATATATACTGTCGGGTTCGTTGTGCAGTTGTTAACGTCGTTGGCTTCGATTACGGATCTCACGGGCTTGAATACCAGTGCGGACAGTGTTGTAAATTGATCTACGGATTTCTATTCGAATGAATGGATGTTTCTGAAGTCTAAAATTCCCTCCAATCCCAAAAACGGGGTGAAGCGGGAGCGATTGGTTAACTAATAGTCCTGCCCTAGACCTATACTTCTATCTCTACTCTATTCGATAAAGAGAGATTGAACAACTGAGTATCGTGCAGAAAAGATATCTCCATTAGAAGGCCATATGTTCCACATTGGGAGTGGACATGGTTAAAAAAATATTAAATGAATTAAAGTTTATCACTAAAAATTTCTGAACGTTAATTTATTAATTTTCTTTAACCGGTTATCAAAAAAACTCAAGTATGAAGTATACCAGATGCAGCTACTTCCCCAAATTTTAGTTTATGATTGTAATGCTTGTGGGCAAAACTTTCTGGAGAATATACCGAGTTATAATTAATAAAGGATCTGAACAAATGCCGCTTGACGCAGACATTAAATAAAACTCAAGTATACACAAAAATATAGTGTTCATAAATTGTGTTAGCAAGACGTCCATTTTTTAATGCTAAACTTTTCGCTTTCAATTGTTACGATTTTCTTCTTTTGCCATTGTTGCTTCTTATTCGGAGCAATTTGTCATTACACGGTGCTTCGACGGAGGAAGGAACTTGGGAGGAAGCAAAGAGGCTGGCGGGAGATTTTTTTCTGTAATGTGTTTTATCGAAATAAGTAAAAGAGTCATTTCCACGGACTGGCAGCTGAATAGCACTGCTCTAGAGTAATAAATAGATAATGCCAGGTTAGAGCTGCCACACGTCCCGTCATGTCCCATTATTATGTCTAACCAGTTAGTCAAACAAAAACAACTAAATCAATACAAGTCAACGCGAGGTGCAGCAAAGATAAGTGCGAATTATAGATGCGAGTCACCAGAGCTAACCATATGCTTGTCCTTATGCACCCTTCACGCCTTTCGTGACATTTAATTGTTTATTTTAGCTGTCGTCTTCTCGCCGAATGGCTATTATAGTTTGTGAATAAAAATGCAAATTTGTTGATTGTATGACTTTTTAATTTACACTTTCTGCCGTTCAATTCTCAAACGTCCCGGTCGAAGTTTTAAAAATTGTGGCAGCCCTATGCCACGTCCACGTTTTCAAGATAGGGAAATTAAGATTCGTAAAAACGTCGCGAACAATACCCTCGATGGAAACGTTGCAGGTATCCAGCGACGACAGCCCAGCGTAGCGCGGGACCGCATCCCATAGAAGGATGTCGACGCGTCGACCACTTTACTGTTGAAGCTTTTTGCCTCACCGATCGCTATCGTCCCTTCTCTACTCACAGTTGTATTAAAATCGCTTAAACTGGATGCCATGACAGTCATGTCTTGAGTACGAAATGTACGCATCTCAGATGGTATCGTTCGAAATAGGACGTTGACCGGTTTATTTATAAACCTGTGGATTTGACCGTCGCAATATTATGACGGTAGCATTAAAAAGGAAAGGATTTTTTTTTATTGTTTTTCACCATCATTAACACAACACATAAATATATCATATAATGAAAATGGACACAAAAAATTTCCCTCGTAGCCAATTCTGTGTGTATGTTTAGATGACAGTTTCTCTGCACGGAACATCGAAAGGCAGAGCAGGCCAAACCAAAAAATGCAGGGCTTAATTTCAAACATTTTGATAACATCAATTATTGACTTGTTGATATAAAAAAATATTATTTTATTGATTATAAGATTTTTAAAAATCAGCAATTATGGTACCATGAATTCAATTTCTATAGCAATAGGGGCTCTCAACCTCATTTGCTACGATCCCTCTTTCACCAATACTCAATATGTAATTCACCCCTTCCAAAGATAGTCTAAGTCTAACTAAAAAGGTGCATATTTTTAATATTGAACATCTAAAGATGTTCAATATAAGTGTCACATCTTCCTCTTTCTATAGGGAATTCCCTTCTGGTTGAGAAATCCTGCAATAGACAAAATCAAGTAGCCCTCATTTATAGTAAACCCTTCCAGAATTAGGTTTATACCTTTAAAGTGTCAACTGTCTATCCTTGGAGGAATATTTATAAAAATGAAACAATTTTTTTTTATTAATTTTGTAAAATTGGAATTGTTGAAATTTTGTACATTTCCATGTATTTCGTCATTAACGACCCGGGTTCCACCTTTCGACATCTTCAGGTATTCGAGCACACGAATTAACTCTATCTGACTCATTCGTGTACTCGAATGCCTGAAGATGCCGAAAGGCAAGACCCTGGTCGTTAGTGACGAAATACACGGAAATGTACAAAATCTCAACAATTCAAATTCCATCAAGCACCCTCAGTCGATATCTTAAACTAATTTTATAAATTTTGAACTAAAAAAATTGAGCCCACGGGAGGTGTTGTGGACCAAGTGATAAAATGGTGAAATTTGTTTCTTGATTTTTTTAGTTGGATGAATTGCTTACATTAATTTACACTCTATTTAACTTATAACGGATTTACTTAGCTCACTTCACTTTTATGAAATGTAGAATACCATACCAAAACGCACCTAACTCGAAAATATCAGTTGACTCATTTCACTTCTCATTGGCTCAATTTAATGATACAAATTGATATTGCTTAACTTTTAATACTACCCGTCCATAAATAAATAAAAGACACCACAATTCAAGTGACTCCATCTTTGCTTGAAACCGTTCGTCCTTTGGAAAGTAATAGTTTATTTCTTGTTAATATTGTACGTTTAATTGTACAGACGGCAAGATAAAACTCGCGCAGTGATAGCTATAGATAGGTTCAAAGACACAGCTGTAATAGTCCCAGAGGGGATCGTATAATGTGTAATGACAAACCGACTCTACCATAGTGCGACGCTACTTGTTTCACCAAATAAGCAATAAGTATCATTATTCTTGGTACTTTTGCAGCAGCAGGTTTCGCCTACCGTGACCAGCTAACCAGCAAACCGACCACGCGCCCACAAATGATCGCTTTCAAAGAACTTGCACTGTATCCAATATGCAACGACCACATTGCAGTTGATCGAACACTGTTGCTTTGATTTGTTAAGTTTAATCCTTCCCATTTAAAGATAGATTATATGAAGTTTTAATTTACTCATATGACAACACTTTTATTCAAATTCATACAATTTAAATTTGGATCGTAATTTTGACAAGTGAGATTCTATCACATGTCATCATAAAATGATCAGAAAAATGTGTTGTTTATCTCAACCTGATAAATATTCACGTCACAATGAACACGACATACAAATGAATAGAATAAACTGTTGTATAGTTTATATTATAAAACAGTATTCTGCAATCTGGGGTTGCACATTTAAGGTGCCTGCCACAATCATAATCTTTGAATATTTTGGAACCGTATGACATCGTTTAAAATTATAAAAATACCGTTTGAACGGTAATACATTTCAACACAGATCGTGAAGATTCTTTTGTCTTTCCCGTCAGTCTACTCTACTCTGGTAAAGCGAGCAGTAAGTGCTTTGGTCACTCATGACTAATGGAATTGTATGGCTTCAGTTCCACTTGATTTGATAGTGTTTCGATTAAAAAATGTTAAACAAATTCTTACCCCTACCGTCTGGAAAAGTTAAGATACATCTCCCGTAGGCATAAGCAAGCTATTCAGCGTTTCAGTCTTAGTAAAAAGGTTGCTGACCACTATGATTAAAAATGATTCTTGTAATTAACAGAAACTGCGTGTTTTTTAAGTAGTAATTGGAAATCATTTAGTTTTAATGTTTGCCTGTTATGAACAAGGTCATATTGTAAAATATGTACATATGTCGTTTTGTAACGAAAAAACTATGTCTTACTTTTTTGCAATCAAATTTATGTTTTTTATTACGTATTTTGCGTATCTCAATTAATAAAAAAGAAATTCCAACATCCTTATCGCAAATTCCTTTCTTAATTATTACTGAAAACAAGTTATTTAAAGTGTGTTTGAATAACACGTTTTCAATGATTAAAATTCTTGTTTCTCGTTACGTTTTGGATAATTCAATAAGATACCTAGTTGTTTTTCAATAACAAATTATCTTTAATATTTTGAAATATTCGCGAAATAACACGACCTGATTTACCGCCATGTACCGCTAAGTGCTCGTTTTGGAAACTCATTTGGCATCCCACTTGCGATCAACAAAAACAAAAAAACACGACTTTTTCGTATTTACGGTGTTCAATTGGTCACCACAACATCTCACTGTACCCTTGACTTTGCGGTCAATTATGATTTTCAATCTTGGCATCTTTGCATTATTTAAATAATATGATACATCTTTAACAGGGAAATTCCTGTTATACTCACAGTGTTTTATGCCATAATAAAATTAATAAAAATTCTTCATAAATAAATTAAAATAACGACTGAGGGTGCTTGATGATATTTCAATATCAAAATTTGTATATTTTCATGTATTTCGTCAATAACGACCCGGATTTCGCCTTTCGGCATCTTTTTGCATTCAAGTACACGAATGAACTCGAACCGACAGTTAGTAAATTGTTTATCTCGTTTATATTAAGACACATTAGAAAAAATAAGTCTAGGAACTACATTGATATTTGAATTAATTTTAATACTTTGGAAAAACCATCGCATTAACAATTACTACTTTCACTTTTAAGGTGTTAACTGTCAATTCTTGGTGGAAAGACATTATATTTTAAAAAATAAAATACAATTCATTTGTACCACTTCACATATTTATAATGATCAGGACCGGTTTCGCTCATCACGAGCATTATCAACTGATAAAAATAAAAACCGTAACATATAAATAAGCCTGTTATGTTTTTATTTTTATCAGTTGATAATGCTCGTGATGAGCGAAACCGGTCCTGATCATTATAAATATGTGGAAGTAGTAGAAATGAATTGTGTTTTATTTTTTAAAATTACTACTTTCTTAAATAGCTTACTCAATTACCAATTGAGGCTTATATAAAATACTAGTTCTGATTTTTTTGACTTGATACAATTTTAATTGTGGGAGAAGACAGTGTAAACTAACGTTTTTAAATCATTGCATATTCAGATACAAATAAAATATAATGGTTAATATGCTTTACAACTTAAAAAAATTCAATTCTCTGCGGAATTGAATTGCGGACAGGAAATTGGCACAAAAAAAACATTTGAACAAAGTAAACCAATAAATTATGCGAAATACGAAATATTACCTCGAAAATTTGTCACCAAATGTCAAATTTGTTCTTTGGTTGGCCCTAATAAGTTCCATTTGAGATATTAAAGCGACTTTTTCATACTGATATTATATTCGTATTTCGCGTAAATTATCGGTTTTCCTGATTCCCAAGTATGATAATTTGGTATTTTCCTATTCTTAATTGAATCTCGTACATAATTGCTTTGTTATTAGCGACATTTAGTAAATTTGTAAATCACTTTTAAGGTGTTAACTGTCAATTCTTGGTGGAAAGACATTATATTTTAAAAAACAAAACACAATTCATTTGTACTACTTCCACATATTTATAATGATCAGGACCGGTTTCGCTCATCGCGAGCATTATCAACTGATGAAAAAAAAAAAATTGTAAATGTTGTAGAACATATAATATATACCAATAATATTTGTATTGTACATGGAAAATGGTGATAATTCACTTCAACTCGATTTCCCTTTCCAATTCGTATAAATTTGTAACAAAAAACACTTAAATTCGATCACGGGAGTCGAGCACTGGAACCCAGCACGGTAGAACATACCGTCCTCATATGGGCTACATGGAAAAGTAAATTGTTCGTGATTCAAAAAACGGTATCATAGCAAAAATATTATAAATAATAATAATTGCTTACATACAGATACAACCGGAAATGATACAATTCAATATTATATGACATTGTCGCTGCGTTTGTCAGCAGACGGTCTTATTATTTTCTTCTTTGAAAAACAAATATGGCGGTTTGCAAATATTTATTCATTGCTAAAACGTCAAACAAATTAAGTCGCGCTGATTCAAACAATTGATTGTTCACGTTTTCTCCAAGAAAAACAACTCACTCTAGAGTATGCAATTCTCAATTTTGAATTTCGAACAGTCAGCTGCAAAATATGTCTATTATAAAGTGCAATCATAGATAATTACTTTAAAGTGGAATAATTAACATTTAAATTCATATATATTGATATAACACTGAATATTTGAATATCATCTTCTTACATTACTAAATCAACAAAGATATCTAATTATAACATCAATATAATTTAAGACATCGACTGAGGGTGCTTGATGGAATTTCAATATCAAATTTGGATTATTGAGATTTTGTACACTTCCATGTATTTTGTCACTAACGACCCGGGTTTCGCCTTTCGGCATCTTCAGGCATTCGTGCGCTCGAATGCCTAAAGATGCCGAAAGGCGAAACCCGGGTCGTTAGTGACAAAATACACGGAAGTGTACAAAATCTCAATAATCCAAAGTTCTATCTTTGTTTGAAAGTGTCCACTTTTTTCCATATCCGCTTTTTTACTGCATGGTTTTTTCCTAGAATCGATATAAAGCTCTAAGCACAACCGTTCCGAATCTCTGTCAAAGTCTACATAAATTTTTGAAAAGAAAAAAATGGTGACACTCTAGTGTTCAGGAAGTTAAGTAATAAATGATAAGAATATAAAAAAAAGAGTTGAAATCGCTTTCCATAGGACGCTCTTTGAATGCTTTTTAATTTCTCAGAGATCCAACCAAGTCGACATGACTGACATTTGCCAACAGATCCAAGTGATAATCGTATCGTCTTGAGCAATTTTCTCCGTTCATTTTCCATATATGGACATATACAAGGATGTGATCAGCATCCTGAATCATATTGCCGCATTTTCACATTGGACTATCTAACATCCGGCCAAGCCGAAATCCTAGGATCATAAAAACAGTCTATGATTGGATGCCCTAGTATTGACCGCTCGACTACAGAATTAGCATAATATAAACAGGTGATTTTTTTTTTTAATTTCCTATTTTTCTCGAGTCGTATCTAGGATTCTTATAGTATTTAGCATGCTTATATTATAATATGCAGCTGTTCAAAATGTAGGCAACTGTGTAAATATTATGTCATATTTTTTATTGACATACGTAAGAATATTTCTCAAGATGTCAGTCAATTCTGAAGAATTTGTAATTAACAAACCAAAAAAATGCAGGTACGACAAAATTTATCAAGATACATATGCTTAACAACACGCTGCTTTTTTTCTGCCCCAAAAATTACTTAATGCTAATTTGGATTATTGAGATTTTGTACACTTCCATGTATTTTGTCACTAACGACCCGGGCTTCGCCTTTCGGCATCTTCAGGCATTCGAGCACACGAATGGACTCGAACTGAGAGACAGTAAACAGTGTCTAACGTTTATATAGAAGATACAAATGCGACAAATATTATTTACGAGGTAAGATACGTTACGAAAAGTGATTTG
Source organism: Himalopsyche phryganea (assembly GCA_022494535.1). NCBI lineage: Eukaryota > Metazoa > Arthropoda > Insecta > Trichoptera > Rhyacophilidae > Himalopsyche > Himalopsyche phryganea. Next base: position 279,385 of record JAGVSL010000061.1, on the reverse strand, counting down.
CGAAAAAAAGAAACTTCGACATTCGCAAATCACTTGCTAATGGAGAACCATACGTTTAATGAGGATGATGGGGTTAAACTGTTGCATAAAAACATGGGGGATCATAAATTATTTTATCAAGAAATTTTGGAAATTAATAGAGCTCAGTTAAATTCCTTGCCAATTTTGAATGAGCAGCTGAACCTTCCTAATTCTCCGCTATTATATCCTATACGTTGAAACACCTAACAGATCACTAAATGTGGAATGATTGTATATATTTACCCATTCGTCGAAATACATCCCGTCAAAACCCACAATACTATTATAATTGTAAAATCACTGGTATTTCTAAAAGAAGTTGAAAAGCGGCAATTCGCCACTCTGTTAATATGGTGTTTACAAAATAAGGATTAGGACGATTCCCGAAATTTTAACTCAGGTATCAGTGTGGCTCTCAGACGTATAATATCTTACCTCGTAAATAATATTTGTCGCATTTGTATCTTCTATATAAACGTTAGACACTGTTTACTGTCTCTCAGTTCGAGTCCATTCGTGTGCTCGAATGCCTGAAGATGCCGAAAGGCGAAACCCGGGTCGTTAGTGACAAAATACATGGAAGTGTACAAAATCTCAATAATCCAAAATATAACATCAATTCCAAAATGAACTTCTATGATTCGAATTTTAAATAGCAATAGAATAATGAAAAACAATCACGCGATAAAGTGCGATAATACCTCCATATGTCTGAAAATAGCCATACTTGTGATATTAATAAAGAATTGATTTTCTAAAACTATTGATTATCAATCAACACTAAATAATAAATATTAAATATCAACTTATCATTAAAAATATACAAGATTCTTTTCTTATATCCGATTTGATTAAAAAATGTTTTTTGCAATTGTTTTAAAATTTTTATCAAATTTGTATATAATATAAATGTTTATATTAAGTTATGTTTCACACGAAAACATTACTTATTAAACATATTATAAAAATTAAAAATATATATATTACTATTCAAGATACGTATATTATCTTATTTACCATATCGAGCGTATACTGACAGAAGGCATTAAGTCATAAAAACGAGTTCTGAGATAATTGCATTTTTAGCATTTTTTTTCAAAGTACGTTCTCTCCCAAGATAAATTGATTGAATAATCATAAGATTTGGTATCGAAGAGTTATAGTAATATAAAGCTTTCTGTTAGAATAAAAAAATAACTATGTGGTTTAATACTGTTTTTTCCAAAGCCATTATATCCTATGACTTTATGCATTCTACCGGTATGTAGGTGTTAAATTGCATACGTTTTGAAATTTAAAACAGAAACTGGCTTAATGCTTTCTGTCAGTACGCTCAATATATTAAATTTTAGAAATAACCACACAGAGAATCCACTATAATTATGTCATTAATTTCTTTTCTTATTTTTACAGGTAAGTTGAATTTTTCGTAATTCGACGAAGTGTGACTTTCTACCCCGCTGAAGTCAAGCGATATCGTAAGTAAAAGTGAAATGTCATGATCTGAATGAATAATTATTATTGCACTGAATCAATTAATGTGTATTTCTTTTCACGGAGAATTGCAGATGCGAATTGGAGATCTGAAACTGACCCGAGATATTTTATAGTCAATCGACCCAAAATAATAAATTGAAATCATTACGGGTACCTATCATATTTAGATATTAAAAACAAAACTGTAAAATGAATATAAATTTAGAATTTCGGTGGCGAAGATCGCAATCCTTCTATGTATTCTTTTTATCGATTTTCACTTTATGGTATTTATGGTTGAATTTTACCCACACCGAAAAACAGAAATACAACTTAGCTAATTCATATTTTTCATGTCGTTATTAATAATCACATTATCATATAAATCGGTTTTTATCTTCTCATGTAATGTACATTTTTTTTACTTTGAAGGTTTGCAATCTCTACCATGAAGTAATATCGTGTAAGATTATTATTTAATATGTAATACACACAACACATCTGGTATAAATGTACTAATTTAACTTGGCCCCTAGTGAGGACACCACCGTTGCATTAGAAATGTTAAAATACTCAACCAAAACTGATATTTCAATAAATTCCAAAACTGGTATTTTAGCGACGGTTATTAAAAGTTGACATGAATCTTCGAAAGATATTTAGTGGCAATTTGGGAAATTTATTCTAGACTGACAATTACAGTTCCAAAGTCGGCGGCAGCCAAGTAATGTTGGTAATACTATAGATGAAAACATTACAGCAATCATCGTGAGATATAAAAATGATTAGAAAGAAGGTAATAGCTTTAGATCCTTTCTCTCTTAGAGTTGTTGGTCCTGGTATTCCGCCGTTTCCATTCGGCCTTGAGAAATAAGATGTCAAATCAAAAACGCATAAAAAGCAATCTGTCAAATTATTTCAGGTTGTTATTAAAATTACGTATTTAATTGTCAAAAAGGTTTACCTTTTCTACTTGTATTTACGATTGCCAGTTGTATGACATTTGCATAAAGTCCCGTTTGAGGCGTATTACATTATAATTACAACAATTCAAATAGTTACTGGAGAAACAAGAAATATGTTTTTTTTTGTTGAAAGATATAATAGTAATCAGTAGCTAGTATTAGTTATAGTCATAAACACCTCGCCATTACGGAACCTACAACGATGTTTTCTTGGATTTATATTTGTATCATTACCGAGTCATCGCCCTACCATCCAGTGGTTAACGACCACCTATATAACTGAACGCTATAAACGTTTTTCCCCGTCAATTATCTCGTTCCCCCGTTCTCGCAGAAATCGAATAACCGACGATAAAAAATTGCATCTCTCATTTAACCGGAATTCAATACTTAACTCTCGGAGAGGGCTTATGTGACTCGGAACTCGCGGTACAAATAGCTTCATGAGATCGGGAAGCTGTGCAGACAGTAGGCGAAAGTAGGTGTTGCCAGTCGATTATTTCATGCAGAGTGTGAGGCCAGACGTCTGCCTGTCTTCTGTTTCTGAGACATCCTCGCCATGGCAACTCGGTTTATTGTTTGCGACAACTATCCGAATACAGTTTCAAGCGGTGTGGGGATACATGATGTGTGATCAGCATTTCTTTTGTCTATGGTTGTTTATGTCAAACAAATCAAATTGTCTGACGTTTGCGAAAGACTTTTGTTTCAGTCACTCACTTTTTTCTTAGAATGCAGCTGTATTAATATTAGCATTAAAATTGCTGCATACAGAAAAACGACATATTTTCTTGTCTTATTCATGTGGTTATTCATTTATTATAAAATTGTAAATATATTATGTTGATTTAAATTATTTTACTTTCAAAATAACGTTGTCACCAAATTGAAATTGATTATTTGATCAAATATTGCACACATATTCTCTTTCTGTCAGTGCATTTGCAGAGAAAAGAGTATGTCTTAAATGACATCGATAATAATTATTTTTTTGAGAGATTTTTCGAACACATCTGGTTTCAGTTAAGCGGCTGGTTTATATAGCAATTTACTAAAAATGCCTTTTATCTAAAACTTCCATTAAAAAATCATTTACTTAACAAATGAAACAAAAAAATAGGTAAACGTTTATTTGTTTCGGCTATTTGGGACTATCGTTTTATTGAATCAAAAATTCTACAACTCTGTGCAGAATTTGACATATTCATCTCAAAACACAAAACGTATATCTCCACGATATCAAAATGTTGCCATTACGGATAATATAATATAACTACAGCAGCGAATAACACAAAAAAACAAATACTAAACAAATTAATTTACTATGGATCGTTTTAGTAATCACACAAACTATGAACATTTATAATTTAATTAAAAAACAACTCGCTGATAGTGTTAGACCGGCGTTCTATTGCAAAAACTCTCTAGGCAAATTACTTATTAACAATAAAGATAGAGTAAACTTTAAGAACAAATCTGGTATTTATAAATTACAATGCAATGATTGCCAACATTTCTATGTGGGTAAAACCACACGTACATTAGATATAAGGGTATCAGAACATTTAGCTGCCTTTAGATTAAAAAAAGAAACTTCGACATTCGCAAATCACTTGCTAATGGAGAACCATACGTTTAATGCGGATGATGGGGTTAAACTGTTGCATAAAAACATGGGGGATCATAAATTATTTTATCAGGAAATTTTAGAAATTAATAGAGGCCAGTTATACTCCTTACCAATCTTGAATGAGCAACTGAACCTTCCTAATTCTCCGCTATTATATCCGATACGTTGAAACACCTAACAGATTTCACTAAATGTGGAATGATTGTATATATTTACCCATTCGTCGAATTACATCCCGTCAAAACCCACAATACTATTATAATTGTAAAATCACTGGTATTTCTAAAAGAAGTTGAAAAGCGGCAACCGCCTTCGGCAATCGCCACTCTGGTAATATGGTGTTTACAAAATAAGGATTACGACGATTTCCGAAATTTTAACTCAGGTATCGGTGTGGCTCTCAGACGTATAATGTATTTCCTCGTAAATGATATTTGTCGCATTTGTATCTTCTATATAAGCGTTAGAAACTGTTTACTGTCTCTCAGTTCGAGTCCATTCGTGTGCTCGAATGCCTGAAGATGCCGAAAGGCGAAACCCGGGTCGTTAGTGACAAAATACATGGAAGTGTACAAAATCTCAATAATCCAAATTTAATATGAACATTTAGTTGAAAGCAGGGACGGCTCTTGTAAAGGAGCAAAGGGTGTAATGCACTCCAATAAGTCCCATCAAAATATTCCATTAATAAACGATATTCAAATATTATAATTATACCAATTCACTAATTTTAAATTTTCCTCATGCTTCCCATAGGAAAATATTGCAGGAAACGATGATCAATAAACACGACCAGCAAACGTATTCTGCGTCGATTCAGAATACGCATGAAAGTCGATCGATGACGCGGTAGGAGCATAAATTCTTTTCCACTCCTTAGACGTCTGAAATGTTCTATGTATTTTGACATATTTGTGACGTTGCAACAGTATATGAACTACGCGTTAGTTGCATTTTGTATGGACTGTTTTTGCGGGACCTTGAGCAGCGATCCCCTGGCGGAAATTCCCGAATGTACCCGAAAGCGATTTGACGTTTGAGTTTACAAGCCTGTAACAGTCATTTGTAAGAATGAAAAAGAGCAGTGGAACAAGCGTAGTAAGCTCATTTAATTTCTTAATTACTATACGCTCTTCAATAAGAATAATATTTACCTACCATTATAACTTTTGGAGTGATGAATACAATTTATAAAATTATAACTATGATCGTGTATAATACCGAGTAGATATAATTGAATATTTAAAATAGGATAGTTTCGAGTTTTTTACCTGGCTGGCCTTACCTATTCCATAATATTCAACTGTGTATCTGGTTCAGTTTCGTAATACACCTTCCTCTAATATTTTTTTATAATCTTCAATATTGAATTCTACAAATTACTTTCCCCAAAAATACTTATGCGAAAAATTTCCGGTTTAATACAGAATTATTCCAATTGCAGACATTAATACGGTAACCTTAACATACGATTTCATGGAGGAATTTAAACTTAAATTGAACTAACTGTCTTATACAGCAGAGAAGATTTTCACGATGTCGTTGGAGCCCTGTCTATACTTCAACTCTTTACGAATAAAAAATACATGTACTATTTAGCTAAACCGTTAAGCCATTACAAATAATTTATACAATATCGATGACTTCCGTCGAAAGTGAGTGTTACTTCTAAAATTTAAAAAGGATCAATTCATTTTGAGAAATACCACGACTAAAGACAGGCAAGGTTTCCCAAACTATCATCCGCGACAACCTGAAATGGTTGTATATGCTGCTAGGGCTGCAACAAACTTAGACGTACTCAAATTCATATTGATATTACCTACCAAAAAAAAAGAAAAAAGGTGGTCCGTCGAAATTAATCCCCAGGAAAGGTTTGGGAAACCCTGGTGAAGAGAAACAGTTGATATCGCCAATATCAGACTTATATTTTTGTATATGTCTAATAGTACTTTCAAAATCCAATATGTGGAGGATGGATTTCTTACATAAATATGTGAATCTTTTTTTGCACTCCCTAATATTCCTGTCACCGGCCGCCACTGGTTGAAAGGATTAATATTTAGTCTTTTGCTGCGTCCCACCACTTCTTACATATCTGAGCTGAATCACATTTTCTGTTTGATATAATAAATACCATACTATTTCCATTCATTTATTAGTTTACCTACAAACAACAACTGCATAATCATTTTCTGCGAATTTCTCTCACTAGAATTATATTGAGCCAACGCAAAACGCAGAAATTCGCGAAGTTAAAAACGCGTGAGCGGAACTGGAAGATTGAATAGAATCGTAATTTGATTTCTTACATTTATTTTGACATATAATATGTCCACATCCTGATTTTGTATCGTCCCATACTCCCACAAAAAAAATAACAACATAACTGTCCATGTTTTTATGCTAAAGTGCTATGATATCACATCTGTAAAAACATTGCTTGAATTTGGAAAGAAAACGTGGGATTTCACAATGGAACAGAATTTGACATTTTATAACGATGATCAAGTTTCAACCATATGTTCTGTTTATATCATGTATATTTTTGTTTTAAACTCGGCTCACTTCATAATGAACACTGTTCATGCTAAAACTTCGCAGATGAAACTATTTGATAAATCTACACATTGTGAAATCACTACGGCATGTCGAAATTAGTACTTACCTTCTGACCTTTTTAACATTTCCGCTACTTGAAGAAAATGGTAATCACTCGTTGGGTCCAAGATTATCTGTTCCCCAACAGCCTCTTTGATTCCTCCCAAGTTATCCCAGCGTCTCATAGCTCCGCCGAGTACATCCTATGAAATCCAGGGTGATGGAATCTATCTGGTTGGTAGGAAACACATGCAGGATTCAGGCTACTGTGTGACGTATCGAGTTGTATTTTGGACTGTCGATCAATAGGTTTTCGTAGAATTATAGTAAAAATTCAAGAATAATTAAAGGATTCGCTGAAGTGTTGGGATCGAGTCATCATGAAGACCATATTTTGGACATATTTCTTCTGCAGCATGGTACTGTCGGATGGATAAGTTCTTCGAGACTATCACATTTGGAACGTTCCACACGTTCTGATTTCCTGCCTAACTTTTATGAGATTTTGGATTATTTCAATAGTCGTTATATAAATTTTGGGTGGAGAATGTTCGTTTAATTTCAGTATTGAGTTATTTATTAATTAATATGTTTGTAATTTTGTGGTGGTAAATGTTGGAATATTGCATTTCCCCGATATTTGGAATAATATATTATGTATTCACATACAATTCAATACTACGTTCCGGTATCGCAAGTTCAGTACATCAGACCCGCCGATTATTTTCAATTCCTATTGTGGCCCTTAAGCCAAAAGTTTGCCCAGGAATGGTCTGTCCCATCTAAAAGTGAAGCAGTGCGAATGTTTAGCGGCCAAATATCCGTGCAAAACATCCACCGCCAAAAGGGCCATATGTATTTGTTTAAATATGGTTTTAAACGACAAGTATGATGTATCTTCTGTCTGGTGTTTCGCGTCAGCCGCAGAGATGGAATTCGTTTTAAGTGTTCGAATAAAAAACATATTCTCTTCAGTATTTTAACGTAGTAGCCTTTTAAACTAGAAAGCCGCTTGTGCAATCTTCTCAATAAAACTCAAGTGTTTTCGACACTTAACATATTTTTCTACATATCCGAGATAATGATTATGTTATTTCAGAGGACTCAGGCCATGTGTTTTAGTGTTGCGAGAAGTAACTAACTTGCCATGTTCATAAAATGAAATTGTTCAATAAAATCTGTCACCGCGCAGCGCCTACCGGCTTGTTCGAATATTATCTTAGTTGTTATGTTCTTCATGGGAATGTTTATGCCAATGTAAAACAATTTTTTTTCCTACATGTCGTAAAATGTTTTTTTATAATTTTTGAGATTTTTGCTATTTGGTAAACAATGTCTGCTCCCAATGTAGCTCAAATGAACTTCGAATGTAGTTTATTTCAACTAAAGTTTTTTTGGGTAAACTTTGCTAATCGCTCTCGCTACGACCGGATTTTAAGAACCGATGAGCGGGAGAGATTTTGACATCACAGATCACAATCGATTGAAAAATGATTTTACGAAACTATTCACACTGGTATTTGAACACAGGAACACGGCAATTTAAAACAACGTCGTTGGCAACCTCCCAGCTACAGATCAGAAAAACGATTTTTAATAAAAATTGCGTGTATTTTTTCAGATGATATAATTATTCTTTTATAACTTTCAAGACATTAATAATTATGCAATCGATTTACGAATCTATTTTCAATTACATGAATGTTTGTAATGTTTACATCCCTTGCCGACCGCAGAGCTTATTGCTGGTCCTACATGAGAAGAAAGGTTGAGTGTCTGAATTACAGCCAGTTCTCTTTAAACAATCTGTTAAGATGCTGCATATTGGAAGCGCATATGGTTAAATAAAAAGGCACAGCCGGGATTCGAACTCGAGTAAAATTTGTCACATTTTCGCAACTGTAATAACTAAGATTCGATTATAACATGGTGGATATTTATACAAGTTTAAACATCTTTAAAACCGACGAATCTATAAATAATAAGTATTATTATGTCTGAAATATCGTGACACGTGCTAAAAGTTATATCACCACCAATAAATTAACGTAAAGCTTGATATATAAGTCTTCTGGGAGTTTATATAATAAATAAAAACTTACAAGTTCGTACCGCAGACGAAAGTTTTTCGTACCGTGGCAAGAAGGACCCGAGAAAAAAATCATTTACATTTTTCGTGCTGATAAAGTTTTCTCGTGTTTGGACTGAAAAAAAGTTGTCGTTTGGTTACAATTGTCAAGTTTTCAAGAGAGGTTCTTAAAACCCACTTCGAACCCCTTCGGGAGGAATTCTGGGAAGGGTGACCAACAGTCTTCAAACAATCGATTCCGAAGAGAATGCTTCATCTCTGAATGTACACAAAAATACACAAAAAGTTTGTGTTTGCTAATTGCATAACTACATATATTTTCATTTCTTTTTTAAAATCTCTCATCTTATAGATTCACGGATCGGATTTCCGTCATATTAGCAAACGGAAATCAAATATTTTAATAAGCTTAGTAACATAAAAGGGCCTATTTTCACAAAAAATATAATTCCATAAAATTGATAGGTATATCGTCATTACGCCATCGACAGTACTAGTTATAATACATCCAATCCTTTTTTTACACAGGGGATATGTTCCATGTAAAACAACCGAGCAAAAAAATACGAAATAATCCCAGCACGGACAGTTTCATAGATTGGTTTTTCAATCGATTTATAGATTTCTGTTTTGAAGACATAGTTATTTATGATGTCTAAGATTCCCTCCCACCCATCCGATTCTTAAAACGGGGCGTAGTGAAAACGATTAGCTAGCCCGGTCCTAGCCCTATCATTATATCCCTTAGAAAAAAGAGGTTGACCAACTGAGTACCTCACATGAAGTTCTCATAGAAAAACTTCTGTTAAGATACCTCCATTGGGAGGCCATATAGGAAAGGACTTGATAAAAAAGATGCAGTAAATATAGATGACAGATAGGTCCTACCGAATTGAACCATGCAATTTCGTAACTGTGTAAAAATAATCAGAGCAAAATAAGGATTGTGCGTAGTTCGAATAGTGCTGATAATAGTTCTGACTATGGCGTAATTCTGAAATAGATATTGCATAATTCTAAAGAAACTAAACATTTTGCCATTGCCTTAGTCTTTAGTGTAATTGTGTTCTATCGATGTCAATCAGTAAAACCATTTAAAATCTCAAAGGCCATCGTTTAATCGATTTAAACATTTTAAATTTCAAACTATTTATTTGAATTAATTGCATCAAAGCGCAAAAATATAAACGTTATATATCAGCTTATTATTACATAAAAAATATAATATATCAGATTATCTTTCAGCTTAAATAAGATTAAATCCAAATCTAATCAATAAGTAAACGTAACTACATATCTAATTTCAAAATGGACTTTGCGATCTTGGCAAACTTTCACCAATTATTATTTTATTAATGCAGTCATTAATTTCAATTTAGCTAAGTATATCCGTCAGTTACACAATTGCACCAGCGGAAAATCAATTGTTAATAATTGAACCGAAATAAATTACCTCTTAATAATTGGCTCGCCCAAAAAAAACTCGTCTACAAAAATTAATATTTTAAATGGCCTTGACAGAATCTATCTGCGGGCGGGATATTTTAGGCAAAACTTTTATTTAAATGAAAAAAATATGTTCTTTTATCTTTTGTCACTTCACTTGGGTTAAAAGCCGCGACCTTGTTGACAAACCGATATTATTATTTTTATCTTACAACTTCTGCTCACTGTAGAACATTTTTCTAAACTACTGTTTTTTTTTCAAATTGGTAATTGATTATTGAATCGTTGTGTAGTAAAGATCTGCATGGGCTCGGGCGGATAAAGACAAATGAGATTTAATTTTCAGAAAAATATTTCGGACTGTGTTCGGGTCATGAGTCAGCCATACGGCAATATATCGCCGGTGTTTTGGTCAATTGATGTAACCTCAAAAAATACGATAATGAGTTAATGATTGGATCTCATTTTAAAGACGATAGAGCAGGTCTCGGCCAAATGATGTAAATTAGAAAAATAAATTTACCACTTTTTGGAAGGGTAACATCATTTTACATTGGTTTTAGGTTTAGATTATATGGACACTCCCTATATATAATCACGTATTTGCAAACATTATAATTTACAGGAGTTCATTTCAAAGATTCATAACGCAACTCACCATTGTAATGTTTTCGATAAAAACAGTTTTTACTCTCTCCCGAACAATTTCAATTTCAAGGTCAACATTAATTGGCCAAAAAACCATTGATATAAGTAAAAAGTTAATAACTTAAATAATTTATTTCATATTCGTTATGAAAACATGGAAAAATAACTCAATGGATTGAAAAATATGGCGTCATCATAATTTTTTTTTGGATCTTTCGGAAGCCGAGAGACCCATTAAAATCTGTGAGCGAATTGAAGCTAAATCTGAAATAATTCTTTCTTTATTTACGCATGACCAATAATTATAATACACACAGTTCGTTGTAACAGAAAATTTATTTTATTATATAAAATGATTTCTTCAAGCATGAATTTCAACAATATTTTAATTGAAAAATATTGCTTTTTTTCAAGTTGAAAGTAATTAAGCCTGATTTCATGTCGGATTCAGGTAACAAGTGTGACATTCAGACTCGGGCCTGGGTCAAGCCGGGCTCGGACCGGGTGATTTTCTCAAATTTCAGCAATCCTTTATTGATATAATTATATACTTAATTTTTATTACATTACAATTTTACGGAAATAATAATAAGATAATCGATGGCGTTTTTCGAATAACATATATAAAAATACAATAATATTGAGAACTCATTATGTGATTTTATGAATGCATTTTAGTCGTTTAAAGTTTAAATATACTCGGCCCGATTCCCCATTTTCTCTTAATAGTAACATTTTAATAATAAGAATCACCATTGCCGTGTAGTTATTTGTGGTAATAAAAACGCTCGATAGAAATCCAGGTGTACCAACCGAAAAATTACGTTTCGTACTTTTCGTATATTGATGTACTACTATACTCTCATAATATCTATATTATCTTATACGAATCGTATCTTAAACGTGCAAATCTTTTGTAATTTGATCTTGTTATTATGTATTATTCTCACAAAACATAATGAAATGTGCAAATTTTGATTCATAAAATACAATTATCAAGAAATCGTAATGAACAATGAAAAAGTTTGCAAATTCAGGAATGTTTAATTATATCTTGAAAACTGTGCGTTTTAGTTGACAGCCATATATATTATCTCCTAGCCGCATTCTTCTAATAAAAATGTCGAATAATGATCGGTACTTGTTAAATAATACTGCTCTTAATAGTGCATTAGTCACAAGATAAGGAGCATTCATGACCGAAACAAAATTTGACACGCAAACTGGATTACATATAAATATCACCTGCTAGATAGATGTCATTTGTTTACTCAATTAGAACTGAGATAAATAATAAAAAAAAACCCCATTTTCACGATATGGTATAAATAATAATATAAACAAAGTATTGTATTGAATGTGTTTTATTTTGGGTATGGGGTGCGTTGCGAACAGGCGCTGTCACAATGGGCCAGCTTCCCCCTTGGCACGCGGATGGCTGTGGGTCGCTTGTGGGTCGCCCCGTGCATCCATGGGGTTCTCCCCTTATTATTAATTGTATTACATTACCATATAGCATGGCCACTCTCTTGAAAAATGCACAAAGTCATGCTTGCTTCGTTACATCACGCTTCGTATGCGAGAGGTTAGGTTGTTTGGATTTGCGATGCTTGCGGACAGGTCCTCCCCAAGAAGTATTATTGCCCGTTTGTCAACCAAAAATAAAGAGTCACGGAAGATCATTAAGAAAGAATTATTCTTTTGTTCTATTTTCAATTCAGCCTATTTTAATGTCGCATTATTCTATTTTTATTGAATATGACTTTTTCTGTGTAAGCGTTAATCGTTGGCCATTGTTATAACCCAACGATCCAAGAACATTAAATGAGTTTAATTAATTATTTCTAGAAAAATAGATAAAAAACTTTATAATGTCACTTTTTATAATACTCAAAACATAAGCAGGATTTTAGTAAATACTAAAGATAAAGTTAATAGTTTGAACCAAAGTGGTATTTATCTTTTAAATTGTAATTCCTGCGAAGCTAGATATATCGGACAAACAGGAAGGTCTTTTAATATTAGAATCAAGGAACATCTAGCTTGTACTAAAAAAGGAGATGATTTGTCTACATTTGGTAACCATTTGTTTCTAAATAAACATACTTTTGTCATAACACAAAATTTCAAAATCCTGCACTTAAATAACAAATCTTTAAAATTAGATAAACAAGAGATTTTAGAAATAAATAGATATAAATTTTTGCCCAATTCAAATTTATTGAATGAGCAAACCGTCTTTGCATCTTCTCCTTTGTTATATCCGATTCATTAATTTGTATTATACCGGTAAGGTTATTTTTAACTTTTAAGAATTGATTTTGTCTCTGTAATTTTTGTTTTTCAGATATTAAAATTTATTGGATACTCATAGCTGCTCTGCTTTCTCCACTTAAGATGGCTGTTTATTATTCATATTAATTACATACTTAAAATTTGATTATTTTTAAATGGTTCATTAATTTTTACTTATAATTTCCCTGAGTCATCATTTTAAATTATTATCGTCATTAATAATTTTGTTCAGCTAAATGGACTTTTAATGTAGCTATATTTGTGATTGTAGATTAGTATTTAATGATTTGCAAGAGGTCCATAAAATTTTAATTGTAGACTCTTTCATTTGATTTATGTTTAATTTGTTTGTCAGTCAATATTTTCTTGTCTCAGTTCATGAACCATCAGTTTTATATACCTTCATTTTTTCACTCAATTTTATATAAATACGCCTGTTATGTTTGTATTTTTATCAGTTGATAATGCTCGTGATGAGCGAAACCGGTCCTGATCATTATAAATATGTGGAAGTAGTACAAACAAATTGTGTTTTATTTTTTAAAATATAATGTCTTTCCACCAAGAATTGACAATTAACACCTTAAAAGTAAACAGTTGACTGAATTGGCATTTACTTGGTAGAACTCCATTATAATAGGATAAAATACTTTGTTATTTTATCCTATTATGGAATACATAATCATAAATTATGAATATTTAGTTACAAACTAAATTACTTAAGTTACCAAAAGCTCATCACACGGTTTTAGATAATATTATATTTACCCATTTATCGTTAAATATAATATAACATAAAAAAACCGATCGTCAAAAAATAATCAATGAGTATTAAAAGTAAAATTTAAATGATGCAACGGGAAAATCGGGTAATGTAATATAGAGCTGCGGGCCTGGTTGAACCACGTACGTAACCATTGGTAACATATCAACTCTCTGGACTATTGAATTGTTTTCTGTAATATTATTGAACAAGGATTAATCGATGGCGTAGTGTGACTTGTTTGATTTTAAAAGCCTGACCAGCTTCCGCAACCAAGTCACCGTTATCTCGCAAAGGCTTGGTGCATCCTATACTGATGATCAGAAATATGAAAGCATTGATAACACTGTGGCTTTCTCCAAAAAAGTCTCCATGCAAAGTTCCACTTACTGGAAGGTACCTCTTGCTTTGTCCGTTTGCCTCGCGTTTTAAATTCTTATTGTGTCTTTTTAAATTGTTGTTTTTGTAACTGTTATCTTTTGTATTTGTAAATTCAACTGTGATCATCATGATCTGTGTAAAACCGACTGTAATGAAGATACTCTGTTGGAAAGACTGGGTTGTTTTAACTGTTGAATGGTCATGGAAGGAGATTATCCCGTGCTGACGTCAACCGAAGCTGATTTCAAGCTTTTAAATCTGTAACCCCGCTCGACCGGGTGTATCAGTAGCCATTATAATTGTATAAATATTTATTGTGCCTACGCCTCTGTTGCCTTCTCATTTCTACACGTCGAGACGAATTAGTTTAAAGTTAGACGAAATATGCCTGAAGTCGTATAAACTTATTCAATTATTAATTTTATATTACTTTATTGCTTCTCATTAAAAGTTTGAAACCACTGTCACACGAGTTCCTAGACACTCTACACTCCATGCCGTTTTGAACTCATTATTGTTTGAGGACCTTTAAATTGAAGCAGGCTCCAGCGCACTCGGAACAGCTTTGCTTTTAGCTCCGAAACAACGATTTCATACATGTATTATATAATAGTATATCTGCTCATGAACTGAATTATATCGCGTTCATTCATAAAAGGTTAATTGACGTAATTGGAGAGACTTCAGAGAATTGTTTGACAGTAAACGGAAGTTGGATTGTTCAATTAGATGTCTATGGTTTTCATCAAACAATACATTTTGAACTGTGAAGTTTAGTTTCGATAATCGCTTTATGTGTCGGTAGTCGGTAGTAACGAATGCTACGCTCGTAATTCCACTGAACATAACGTCACAAGGTAGCGTAAAAACGTAATTGATTTAAAAAATATTTTATAAATATTAGATTTTATTTTTTGTTGTATTCAGGGGAATTGAAAAGGACTTGATAACATTCTGTTATTTCGTACATATTTACAATAATTGGTAAATATTAAAAAAATAATATCATATATCGGACTTTGGATTTTATTTATGGCATATCTATATTTTCACATACATTCTAATGGTTTTCATAAATTTATTACTTTGTCTATACGTATTTTCATCTTTCCCGCATTTTATTTGGAAAGTGTCTTATCAGCCTTTTAAAAGCCACATAAATTACTTTAATTCCGCTGTCATCGGCCGTTTGTCATTTTAATATCTCTATTTCCAAGAATATAATCTATGTGTTTAGTTATGCAACATGATAAATTAAAAAGGCGCCGTTGAAAATGAACATCATCGTATTTCATCTTGTCTGTAAGCTACCGAAGATGAGACTCAAATCATAAATTAATTATACCATATCTATCTTTGACGCCACGTCAGACTTCGCCGTTTCACCCGACAGATAGATATTGTGTTCTCTTGATACTAAATAATGTAAGCATCTATATTCAAGTTATCCATTTCGCGCGCATAATTTGACAGTTCGTAGCGTATATCAAATTATTATCGTCGGGAAAACGTACAAGTACCATCGTCAGGGTCATTATGAATTTACACATGCATATTTTTCTGTTAATAAAGTTAGAAGTTTTTCTTTATATTATATTGTTATTTATTGCTGAAGGACGACTTTTCTACGATAAATAGTTTACAATATAAATGATCAAAAGTAAGCCAACTCTCAACTCTATATTTTGACACACTATCTATGTCGATGTTTACCTTGAATACAATTTATTTCGTCGCTTTATACGAGATTTATTGGCGTTACGTAAGTCATAGAATACTAGCTTGTAAGTTGTTGGCTTCAATTCCGCCATTTTGTTATCAATTGACTTTTTAAAATGGAGGTTAAATTATTGAATTGACATCGCGCGTGCGCCTAGAAATGCTTGCAAAACAATAAATTAATAGATTTAAATTGACAAGAGCTAGAATCGGATGCTGTGGCGACTACATACCCCGCATATTCATTATTAGACACGCAGATTTGTTATGTAACCAATAAAAACTAATTATTTATGATTTTTTATTTTTAAATATTATATAGAGTGGGTTATCAAATCATGGACTCAATTTTTATGTCAATTCACACACCCATTTATTATTATATAATATCTAAAATGATTCAAAACTGTCAATCTAAAAAATTTCACTATATAAAATTTAATATTGCTTTTATACTACATTTAAACACAGTTGTCATATCTGAAAATAGTATGTCGATTGCAATTGGTAAAATGAAAAAGTCCACAATACAAATTGTTGTAAAAATGATTGAACCCAAGTGTTCATGTAATATAGCTTTCATCCTACTCGATGACGCTATGAAGGACACACATCCATCCTTAAATGAACACTTTATGATGTACATTGATTTGTTAAAAAACATCATATGACTCTTCTACGGTCTCGTGGTTAAAGGTTAACCGGGTTTGCGGTCAAGGCTAAGAATCCCTTTTTTGAATTTGTTCATTGATACTTTCTTATATACATCTTATTTTTTTGAATCATTTTAATTGTGATTTGTCTATTGATATACATTTCAATATTGACTCCAATAATACATGGCAGAACATTTTCTAAATTAAAGAAGCCAATGTTTAAATTAAATATTTCCATATTTTGGTACACATGTTTGCGTTCAGAAATTAGTGGTATACTTTAATTTTCATGGTAATGTCATTCTCTCTGGACTGCTTAATACTTTCGTCCTTCCTACATAAAAATGTATCACAATGTAAACAATTAACTGTCAAAGTGGCGGATGCGTTCATATTGCCACATCATTAGGTTTGAATCATAGACAAGTATTATATTCATTGTTGAATTTTGACAGATTGTGGGAATACTTGAAGATTGTATAAAGATAATCGAATTGTACGTGGAAAGGATTAATTACCATGGCTTGATTGAGGGTTATATTATAGAATAGCATTAAAATTAATATTTTGAAGACATGACTCTGCTGTTAATTAATGATAATATGGTTCTTTTCGTAGCTTTTTAGTGCACAAAAAAACCGCCACTGTTCATGGGTCTAACAAAAATTTCTCTTTAGTTTTGTCTAGTCATTTGTAAGACTAATTTCGATTAATGACAGCGTGGCACTTTTATTGACATTTTGAATATTAATTTGATGCACGACTGCCTACAGTGCATTCATTTAATAACGCATTGTCATACCTCCTGCCAGAAAATCTCCGCTACGAACACATCAATAACAGATAATACAGAATACGAGGCTCTTCTCATCCATTGGTCTTGTCTTTTTCTCCACTTTTTCATGTTTAATGTGAGTCTGTTATAATAGTGATGCGGCAAATGCCAGACGCGTCTTTGAAATGTTATAAAAACAAATAGAGATTTACGTTTAAATATATATCCGACCATTCTAAGAAATGTAATAATATTGTTAACTTGAATAGGGTGGCAAGAAATATTACCGATATTTTTTATTTATACTTTAAGTACAACACGATGGGTAAGCAGTTTTCAGGAATATATCGTCGCTGTTCTGGAAGAACACACTAACTGAAAAATACTAATTTTGAGTAATTGGACTTTGAAGTTTGTCAATGTTTGAAATGCTATAGCTTTTTCATTTCGTTTGTTTTTACAAAACTTTCTTTAGTAAAAGTATAAAAATACTTTTCTTCTTTCATACGGTAGAATTTGAAATAAGGAACATTTTGGTATAACTAACTCAATATGACATTTTTTCGATTTAGTGTTTTTTACCAGAACAACGACGATAAGTTTTACTACTTTTGATAGAAATGTGTAACTGCCAAGCTTGTTAATTTTTGTCGTAAACTTAAAAAAAAGAAAATGTTTTTCTATCTTTATAATGAAATCTGCAACACTGTAGACATTTGCTATGCCGAAAGAAATGCGGTGTTAACTCGTACATTTTATATCATAATAATAAATTACTACACTATTTAGAACTAATGGTCTGTTAACGTGATAGCGGCACTAAAGTAGAATATCGACTGAGAGAATATAATAATCATATTGATTACGATAAGGGTGTCTGTAATGTCTCAAACTATCGCTTCCCTTTCCCGGTTTTATTTATATAACCCAGCGTTTCCTAATTAAATTAAAGCGCGGAGCCTTTTAACATAGTATACGCCAAGACGGAAGCTCTGTTTGATATTATGTGTAGCACATAAAAATGTTAATATTGTCAGAGTAATTAATGATTATTTTACTCGTCTCATGTAATTGATACAATAAGGGGGAGTTAGAGAGATTAGTTAAAAATTGGGAAGAAGACTTTTTACTATTTGGCAACCAACATTGAGGGGGCTAAATAAAACGTTGCTATGTAATGAATTGTTTTTCTTTATATTTTCTTTTAAATAGAACCATCAAACTAAACTGCATTAGTATTTGTTTGTTTTTCCGCAAAATAACGATGTTTGCCTTTCAAATGCAAGAATAACAATATTAGATGCTATCTCTCGGCGAAACTTTTACGTAAAGTCAATCATATAATATTCTAAAAGCGATTTTCTAGAACTGTCGCTGTGTTTGGCTGTCTTCCAGATCATAGATTAGTCTGGAACTCTCTTCAAGTAGATGGCACTCTGATTCTACTAGCTTCCCATTTCTTGACTTCCGTTGAGTCTGCAAACTTTAATGCATATTGAAATTCAATTTAGCGTCCTTTGCTTGATTCAATTAAATAAGATTTCCTCTTGGTAGCGTTTCCTTTTTAAATGTATTCATTAAAGAGTTCCTTTATAAA
Source organism: Himalopsyche phryganea (assembly GCA_022494535.1). Taxonomy (NCBI): domain Eukaryota; kingdom Metazoa; phylum Arthropoda; class Insecta; order Trichoptera; family Rhyacophilidae; genus Himalopsyche; species Himalopsyche phryganea. The sequence continues at coordinate 260,323 of JAGVSL010000061.1, read as the reverse complement.
ATTCTACGTTGGACGTTTTAAAACAGTTTCTATATACATTTAAAAACAAAACTCGATGAAGATGTTACTGAAACACGTTCGTTTTTTAATTGCGTAACATCGTTCAAAAGATGTCTAACATTCATATATTATATTATAAGTTTATTAATATAATACATTAAAGATATCGAACTATCGACAGGTGGAAAGAAGTCAAGTGAATCTGAATGCAGTTAATAATATAATATAAAATATCATAAATAATTTAATACTTTTATGTTAAGTTGTTCTACCTACACATGATCGCAGGGTAATATATATATTAAAATATTTTGATATTCATTGTCTATTATTTACTCGTTTTGTCCGCCATTTGCGAATATTATCACTATAGTCTATGCTTAATCTTTATTTACTTTTAAGGAGTTAACTGTCAATTCTTGGTGGAAAGACATTATATTTTAAAAAATAAAACACAATTTGTTTGTACTACTTCCACATATTTGGAATACATATAAATATGTGGAAGTAGTACAAACAAATTGTGTTTTATTTTTTAAAACTTAATCTTTATGTTGGTATATATTTTTTCATCACTGTATTGCCAGCGAGATAATTCCGGTTTCCTCAGATTAAAAATTCATTTTCTCTCTTTGAAGGATTAGTTAAATATTTACCCCCCCCCCCTTCTTTGTCACTCGATCATCATAATAATATGAAGGCTATGGCATTACTGCTAGGAGCATACTTCACTTTGTTTCACAAAAGCGCTCAAGTGTGTAGTATCATTTTCACGGGGAACAGGAAACAGGGGTCATAAATTCCACAATAAAAAGTCTTATATTTCACCTTATAAACTTTATGTTTTTATGATCAAACAATAATATTGATATCATTTTTTTATTATGTCTTATTTTTTCTCAACTACAACACTCCCAATATGGAGCATTCGAAGCGTCTCAATATAATCAAATTTGAATTGTTGAGATTTTGTACATTTCCATGTATTTTGTCACTAACGACCCGGGTTTCGCCTTTCGGTATCTTCAGGCATTCGAGGATTCGAATTGACAGACAGTAAACAGTGTCTAACGTTTATATATAAGATAAAAATATTACAAAACATTATTTATAAGATAAAATATTATAACTCTAGGACTCACACTGATATCCGAGTTAAAAAACCAGAGAATACCTTAATCCTTGTTGGGAAAACAAACGCATTAACAAAGTAGCGATTGCTGGTGTCTTAAATTATAAAAAAAATCTCAACATAAGTTGTTTTTAATAGAACTCGTTACTATTCAGTCGTTTTGGAGAAGGTAAGAATGTAAGGATAGGGCTAGAGAAAGATTATTAGTTAGTTAATCGCTCTCGCTACGCCCCGTTTTAGGAATCCGGTGAGTGGAAGCGAATGTAAAGACATAGCTCTTTTAACAAAAATCCGTAACTCAATTTATGAAATTGTCCAAATGATAATTTGAGCTCGTCGACCCCGCAGCCAAAGGGATCGTCCGCCAAATGTTTGTTAAGTGACTCAGCAACTCAATTCACTACTTTTCTAATTATTGCAATTTTAAGTTTGTAAAATTACTAACACGCGATTATTATCTATCGGCATCTCTTCGTAGTAGTTCATTGATATCTAATTACTTACTGAAAATAATTATTAACCGTTTTATTTGCGAAAACCACTTAGAGGTCTAAAATCGTAAAAGACAATTATTGATAAACAATTTATAAAAATATGTCTCATGAGGCGGGCGCCAGTGCAAATAAAAAGACGATAATGTATACAATTAAACAATTATAAAGCATAATAAAATACAGCAGAATTACATTACTTTAAATATTATTGACAAGTCACTTCTGTGTTCGCATATTTCTTATCTTATTTTATTTAAATAATGAATAAATACATAAACATTATCGATTAACATCGATTTCCCATGGAAACGGATCATATTTAAATATGTAATATTTGATTTAACTGTTGAATAAATATCATTTTATTTTAAAATAAAACGCAGTTTGTTTTATACTACTTTGAAATTTTTATAACAATTTGGATCGATTTCGCTAATCACGAGAATTATCAATTGATATATATCCCAACAAGAACATTCACATGCTTAATTTTGCCATTCATAAGTTTCATTTTGGATTTCCGATTAGTAGTTATTGAATTGTGAGAAGTCCTTAACATTTTAATTGTTTTATTTCGTGTACATACAATTTGTTTGATTATCTGTAAATTCTTGTCATTGTTCTTGAATCAATTTTTTTATATACATTGTTATTTTTAACAGTCAGTTTCATACGAATGACCCTTTTACGACGTATTTTATCAGTCGATGATGCTCGCGATGAGCCGGTGCTGATCATAATGTAAGTATTACAAAATAAACTGGGTTTTATTTTTAAAATGTATACAAGGCATATCAAGAAATTAGTTCAAAAACTATGATTATAATTTACAGATATTCAAACAAATTATATGTACACGATACTAAGTAGTCTACAATTCAAGTGTTAAGTACCTCGTACAAATCCACCAAGAATTGACAGTTACCACCTTAAAAGTGATGAAAAATAATGAATTATCGCTTGACTATTTATTTGCTCTTTAATCTAAAATATAAATTTCATCAAAATGGATAATGCCTCGATATATAATATAGTTGTCGGTAATCCCTAAAATAAGCCACCCGTAGAACTATTTGTCGTTAATCCACATCCAATTATTGCTTTCCATTCATATTTCAACTTATTGTTAAGTTCTAGGATTAGGTAGCTCTGTCCTAGACAGAATGAGCCACTCCCTCTACCACCCTAGCCAGATCTCCTCCCTCCTCCCCGACTGGATCAATAAGCATCCCCGGCCGCTCCGAGAGGGACTTTCCCAGTTTTTGGGGAGCGGGTGCTGTTCCCTTACTCGAAAATTTTCTACGGAAATGTTTCACGAAAACATTTTCAGTTTACTCTTGCTGTGGTCGCATGTAATATATCATTCAATTGTTAGGGTTTCGATGTACCGTTAGAATTTTAAGTTATTTTGTTTAAAAGCTTGTCATCTATATATATTGATTCGATGACGACAATAAAAAATACATGCATGTTTCCCAAATCATGTTCCGCAAAAACTTAGGATGGTTTGACAGCTGTAACAAATTCAAACATGTTCAAATTCATATTGATATTAACTACCTAACAAAATAAACATGATGTTCCGGCTTATGTTCAGGGTTGGTGTAGTGTATATCGCAGGAAAAGTTTGGAAAAACCTGTTTAAGAAAAATATTAAATTTTTATCTGACGTTTATCGTCAGATAAAAATTCGTGAAATAAATATCGTTAATTTGCGTTGAATTATTGAATTGGCTAGCGAATATCTTGTACAATATTTCTTTTTGACATGTTTTTATATTAACTGCTGTTTTTTTGCATTAAAATGAATTTGAAATCAATTACCTCCTTTTCTCGAGCTATTATGGATGCCAACTTAATTAAACCTTATTATTACAAGATAAATAAATCTATTTGTAATATCTATTCGTTGCTTCCTTAGAAAATTTCAAATAGAGTTATCATTTTATTTAAATTCATTATTGATGTATTGTCTATTACTTCTAGATTAATATATTTATATAAGCGAACAATAAATAACTTTGATGACAGCCCGGTTGTTGAAATATATCTACAATATTAATTTGACAATCCTAGTTGAATTATTGAACTAAGCACATTGCTGTGTTAACTTTTTACTTTTTTACTAGAGTTCTATCAAGTGATTTTTTCTTATAAAGCATGTTTATGTTTACAGCTGAAACGAGCACTACAATTAATTAGGTAGTGCATTAGCGAAAAAAGAATACTATAAATTGACTTATAATTTCTTCGGCGAAAACTCATCCGCATTGTCGCAAAGATGGTATTATGATATATTATTTAAAGTGTACAAGCAATGGGTGGTCCTTGGCAAATGTAATTAGTAATCACAGATATATTATATTGGAGCAAATTACCATTAAATTTCAATCTTATCACCCATCTTTTGACAGTATACAAATTAACGATTGCAACAATTTATTTTATCGACTGTATAATAATTGATAAGTCAAATTTAATGAATTATATGGAAAAAATAATTTCGTAATGCAGTTCCTTTATCAATGAAAATATTGTGTGCTACTATCTAAATACGATAATAAATTGACCCGCATATCAGTAAATGCGCTATTTTTGACACACATAATCATTGCCAGTGATAAAAAAAAACAAATTTCATTGTCTCACCACACTGTTGGTATAAACGTGGAACGGATATTAATTGAACTAATTTGGATCAAATACGGGCGGGAATTTTTGACAGATAATTTTTATACATGTATACTTTAATTTACTATCAGACACAAATCTTAGCAAACAACGCCACTTTTCGATGGGTTAGAAATTAATATAATATGTACCCCAGTCTTGCAGCATGCCCAAATCCGTACCCTGAGTTGTCTTAATTATGGCAATTCACTTTTTTACAACTTTGCCAAAAAAATATTATTTAATTTGACTTAATTTATTTAAATTGGCGTAGTAATAATAAAATCGTTTTTAAGTGACCGTTTGAAATATTTCTACCGCTGCAGACAAAAAAGTCGTATACCTAGGATCAGTCGAAACTGTTACAAATCACAATAAGGACGAATTTTTGAAGCTCTCAGCCCATTATCTGTTCTTCGGTAGCATCGTTAACACCTTTTTGTAATCCACCAATCGCAACGTTGCCATCTTAATCTTATTTGTGTATGACGTGCTTAAATGATTGTAACTTTTTTGTATTTTAAACTAACCAATTGCATCTATTAATAAAAAAAAACGGGGCACAGCACTGGTGTTTTTCTTGAGGATTGTCCTGGATGGTGGAATCCTGTCATCCTCAAGCGGCACTGCTAGAAGCGTTCGTTTCAAATATTACATCTGATAAAATAATTATTTCGACGCCAATGTGGTCCGTGATTATATGAAGTGCTGAAATTTGATTAAGGTATAATGTTCTGCATCCGACAACGGCTCTAGGGAAAAGGGAGAACTTACCGCATCACCTTACACTTACTTTACATAATTTCTAGCAACGGTCTATTGATGAATACCATCATTAAATTAGAAAACCACCGAAGTGGCACAACTGTAAACTCTGTGTATGAACATAATATTCATAAAAATACTAACTACACAATTTGTAGTACACATTACACATCTTTTAATCCTCATGCAGAGGGCTATTTAACATATTACATATATCTTGTGAGCAGGTGCTTTTTCAGTCCCTTTTTAAACCATATTCGCTTTCTATTCGGAGCACATGACCTCCATATGCTGCCTTCAAGATTCTATGTCACCCTCCAGTCTCCTTGCTTCCTCCCAGGTCATCCCAACGTCCAGCAACTCCGCCGAGCACATCATATGGATGATTATCGGCGGTCTTTCAGGGCGACAGAATCTGGCAGAATTCACTTTCACCTGGGGCATCCGCAGTACATGTCCACCCACTTTACGCAATCCTGAAAATGGGACGACACGAGAGCTATCTTCTAGCTCTACAGACAAAAGAAATATTAAGCGACTGACTTATAATCAACTCAGAGCTGGCGACCAACTAAACAAGATGTTACAATAGTACGCCTCAGTTCGATATGCATTATAAATTTGCTTTTATTTAAATATGTAAGATACGGAATCCATTTTAAATATTCTGTTACTTAACGACAATTTTCTACAAACATGTCGACCAATCAAAGGTGTGTTTTTATCCAATATTGAGTACTTGTGTTTACTATACTACTTAATATATTATTCTTAATAATTATTTTCAATTGCTTTACTCTACACTAGGGTTTCCCGAACGACGTTCCTCGCGAAAACCTGGAATGCTTTTATAAAATGAGGTGGCAGTCAAAAATTTTAACATGTTTGAATTCACATTTATATTACCTAGCAAAAAAATAAACAAGGTGTTGGGTTAAAAATTTCGGATTTGCGAAGTTTTCTATAGCAGGAAATGTTTGGGACACACTGCCTTACACTCAACACAAATCCCCTATGAAGACTTAATCAGTTTAATAAATTAAAATGGTCAATTATTGAAATTTATGGCAGTGTTAATCTATTTTATTATTGTATTAAAATTTTAAACAACAACAGATTGACCTTAAGTGCTTTCGGCCGCTTTTATTGAAGTAGTCATAGAGATATAATAAAATCATCATGGCGCCTCCTTCACACCGCCCGCTGAAAACTAGAACTTTCAAAACAACAATTTTATTTGTAGGGTGGTACGAGTGGGCAGTCTATGGTCCCAGAGGCGTATTAGAAAATAGATTACTTTATCCTTTATGGCAAGTATACTTTTCAGTTCCATCCTGTTTTTGTTTGTATTCGAGATCTTTAGCAGTGTTGCTGACGCTTAAAAATACGGCATCGTCTTCTTCATAGATATTATCTGCTACTCAGAAATTTTATATTATGGAATCAGTGACAACGCGGAAGACACGAAGAGTGGGGTGGGATTTATTTCCTTTTACTGGACGTGAGGACGGGGTTAGACCCAAACAATAATAGCACTAATTACCAAAATAGTTAGTCTGAAGATGCAAAACTCAAAGAGGCAAAACTCGTGTCACATTTAATAAAACAACCAGTGGAATAAAAAAAGTTATCACCGAATTGACCGAATAAAAAGAGATATATTTGAATTATAAGTATTTTATTAATTTTCTTTTCTTGTCCAAATATGTATTTGGGCTATAATTTATTGTTTAAATTTATTCAAGTGTTGTACAGTATTAATGCTCCGATAATATGTAGTTCGGCTGAAGAAGGATATTTCTATTATATAAATTTTATTTAACTGTGCTGTTGGTGTAAACAAAAATATCATTATTCATAACATAGAAATAAATGAAAAAAAAAACAATGAAATGGTCGATTTGATTTCGATGCGAAGAAAACAATGACTTTTAAGGATGTGTTAATGGCTCCTTACTTGTTTATATTGCTACACAAGATTATTGATTATAGTCATGATATATTTATCTCAGTAATCCACCTCTGGAGCGGTCGGACTACTTTTGAATTATGGAGCTTTCGTGTTGACAACCGCTTGTCCTAAAAGCTTACAGCGTCATAGCTCGGATTGATCACACAGTGAACTTTTTTTGATAAAAATAAATGAATGTACTTAAGTGTCTATATTTCATCGCTAAGGTGGTTTTATAGCTTTTATATTGGGAGGTTAAAAAACCGACAACGACCAGCTTAAAAGACAATTTATTTTCAAGTATAATGGTATTATTAGGTACATGTTAAATGCAACGGCAACAAATTGTCCCGTGAATGTTTCACATCATTGTTTGGATTGTTTATATTTATTTTTTAAATCATAACCGCTCCCAATGAGTATGTGGACTGCTAATAGAGGTATCTTCAAATAAGTTTTTCTACAAGAACTGCTTGTTACTCAGTTGACCTAACTCTCTTTTTGTAAGAGAGTAGAGATAGACGGTTGGTGCTAGGACGGGATTAAATGGTTAGCTTATCGCTCTTGCTACGCCCCGTTTTTAGGATCGGATGGATGGGAAGGAATTCTATGCATCACAAACATCCATGCCTAAGCAGAAATTGATAAATCGATTGAAAAATCAATTTATGAAACAAGCATTGGAACCCGGGACATCGTAACCGAAGCCAAAAACGTTGACCACTGCAGCAAGGACGCGACAAAGTTAGTTTTTATAAATCTAGCCAAGTGTGTCGATAGAGAAATGGTGCTTGCATATTTCATAATGGTAGACAGAACTACATATAATATAAATCATAACTAAAAATAAGCATTGTGTCTGTGTTACGTGTTGCTACTTAACACAATTCAATATATTACACACTAATATAATGAAATCTTGATGTGTTCGACAATAATCAATATAATGTTATCGTATAATGTGAACAGTCACGATTAGTTCCGGTCCCTGCGCAACAGAGTGAGACACGCTCAGCCTTTGACTGAAATGAAAAGATTAATATCGTATAATGTGGACACATTTTCCGGCTAATCATAACTCTATATTATAATACATCGGTTTATCAGAAGCAAATCATTATTGGTTGTGGTAAATATTATATATATATATATTTGATCGTGTAATACAAGGGGAAACGATAACCTATCAAAGTACCTAATTCTACAAAATTGTGTGTGTCAAGTCATGTGAACTCTTGAAGTTTACGACATGAATATAGACAACATTACTATTAAGGAGTTTTCTTAAGTGTTTTCTTCACACAAAGCCTACAGCTGACGAATTTTTTTAGTAAAACAGTAGCTAAAAATCATGCGGCAAAGTGAAATAACGACTTAGTCTGTACCCACCCTAGCAACTAAATAAGTCAGAAAAATAACTCTGAAAAGGACTGTGCTCTAGAAAAAATATTCAAGAAATACACATCTCTAAGTTTCTGGATGTCTTTTGTATTCAGACAGTTTATTTCAGTGACAAGGTGTGATCATTCTTGAACATTAAATAATCCTAAAGCAATTAATTCATTTTTTTTTTTAAATAAAACAATTCATTTGTTCTACTTATTTTTAATGATCAGGACCGGTTTCACTCATCACGAGCATTTTCAACTGATAAAAATACAAACATAACAGGCTTATTTATATAAAATTGAGTGTAAAAATGAAGGTATATAAAACTGATGGTTCATGAACTGAGTCAAGAAAATACTGATTAACAAACAAATTATACATAAATCAAATGAAAGAGTCTACAATTAAAATGTTATGGACCTCTTGCAAATCATGAAATACTAATCTGAAATCACAAATATTAGCTACATTAAAAGTCCATTTAGCTGAATAAAATTTTTAATGACGTTACTAATATAATATACAATAATGAATCAGGGAAATTATAAGAAAAAATTAATGAACCATTTAAAAATAATCAAATATTAAGTATGTAATTAATATGAATAATAAACAGCCATCTTAAGTGGAGAAAGCAGAGCAGCTATGAGTATCCATTAAATTTTAATATCAGAAAAACAAAAAGATATTAAGATCCATCAGTTTTATATACCTTCATTTTTACACTCAATTTTATATAAATAAGCCTGTACAGTCATTGTACAGTCAACTCCCCAATAATGCATGGAGACAGTCAAAGCATGTTCTTTCTTGAACGTGTAGTTAGCAAATTTGAATAATGTTGATCTCAACTACAGTGCTACTGCTGAGTTTCCTGTATATAGTAAAATATTGATTCAAGAAAATTAGCTTACCTGGATGTGGCAAGAGTATTATGAATATCTTTAATGTAAATGTACTATTTCTCAGATTGTTTTACAGTGTATGCATTTAATTTTTTTTTTTTAAATAAAACACAATTCATTTGTACTACTTCCACATATCTATAATGATCATGACCGGTTTCGCTCATCACGAGCATTATTTACTGATGATCAGTTGATAATGCTCGTGATGAGCGAAACCGGTCCTGATCATTATAAATATGTGGAAGTAGTACAAATGAATTGTGTTTTATTTTTTAAAATATAATATCTCCACCAAGAATTGACAGTTAACACCTTAAAAGTGAGCAATTAATTCAACTCCGTTTTGCAAACCATTCCTTCAAACAAATTCCAATCACACGTTTGCCCGCGTGTGATTGGAAACTTTTCCTAGGATCTAGTTAGATCTAAATACCTACAAACCTGCTGAAGTCAGTAATTCACTGATATTGTAGAAACACGAAAAGATCCCGTATGCCATAGAAGAGCCGTTGAATCATGGTAATAATCAAATCAGTGGAAATATTTAGCAGTGGAAAACTACGAACTGAAAAGAGTGGAAGGAATGAGAAGCATCTGGAGACGGCTGATGATGAGGTTGTATACAATTATATGGAATCTTTGCGTTCTGTAAGTAGTCAATTCCGTTTTGTGCAAACCAGCTGGAGCTTTGTTTCTTCCACACCCCTTGTCGAACCCTTCGTGCCAATATTAATATGTACCAACTACAGCAGGGTTGCCACTTAAGAATTGTCAAATCCAAACTTGTAATCACTGATGGTAAAAATGATATCCTAATTATTTTATAATACGATAATTTTTTAGCCATGTTATTTATAAAATCATTCTAGCTGGCATGAACGAAGAATATATTAGAATAATCGGAAAAATAAGTCTCTTGATACTGACCCGTTATTCAGCAGATATATTTTTCTTTATATATTACTTGCCCTAGTACTAACTATTACAAGCTATTGAACAATTTATCATTGATATATTATCTTGAACAAGTAAGAACACAACTTTGTTGGCCATTTTTTCGGTACAGTTAGGTCATGCAACCGACAACTCATCAGAACAAGATTTTAAACCCAATTTTAAAATCAACAAAGCGTTGATTCAACTGTCGATCTGCTGTAGTTAGTTTTTCTTTGCCCAATACATTTTGCCAACCATCACATGAGTGTACATTAAACGATCTTGTTTCAGAGAAAAAGGTTTATGTGATATTTTCTTCCATCCCTTTTACCCATTCGTTTTTTTTTTTTTTAATTAAACGAATATTAGGTTAAACCTGGGGTGGGTATTTATTAGTTGTAGTTAATAGTTTCTGCCCTGGAGTCATCCATTGATACAAATATAGCGATCAGAAGCTCTCACGTTCAATTACTAGCCAGTTAAAATGTCAATTGATGAATTTTCAGCTACACATTAATAATATTTCAAATCTTAGTATCACCAATGATTGTTTGTATGTGTTTGTTGTTTAAGTGACTTAACTTTTCGCGGGATTAAAAATTCAAAAATAGTTTTACAGTTGTTTTGTTATTCCTTTTCAAATAGCTTCACGCATAAGATAAATAAATATAAAAAAAAACTATTTTTGCATTTCCAATGTGCCAGCCCTGATCCACAATTCCATGTCCACGTAAATAGAGAAGTAACAACACCCCCAGCAGCTGATCTGTACTATTTATACCGTATTGTAGCTGCAGTATGTACCACACGGTAACACTAGTATATATCTCCGATTGCAATTCGGTTCAGTCTGCTACCCACACCTTTTATTACATTGTCATGAATGAATCTCGCGCCATTTTAGAAATTGCACACAATACAAACTCGCCGTCGCTTTGATTATAACTCCTAATTGTTACAGTAGTTGACTGTAGTTTTGTAGACTGGATATTTTATACCATATAAATATTATAAACTAGCAAGCAATGTTAAATTAAGTTTAAAATTATTAAATATTGTTCATTATATAAGTAGTAAATAAACTCAGTATTTTATTTTATGTAGGTGTGCAAAAATGGTACTAAATTATCACATCGACCCTTTTCTCGCGATCAAACTGGCTTCGTATTAATTTTGTGCGTGTCCATTACAGTGAAAGGATAAATATCAAATTGTAAAATGTTTTTGAGGTCAATCAAAATTTCCCACCAATTTAGACGATATATGCCGACATCCATGTTGGGCTTTTCTATAATGTTATAATAGTCAAAATAAATGAATTTATTAATATGTGATTGATAAAAACAGAGCTTTTCTATTGTTTATTAAAATTTCCACGATATACTATAATAGCATGATCTCATTCGGTATATAAAAATATAGTCACATTTTGAGATATGATAAAATAGTTTGTATTTTTCAAGCTTATGAACAATGAAATGAATTCACATACTCTATAGAAAATGTATAATCTTCTTCATGTGGAATGCCGTATTCAAGAAGAAGCTTCAATTGAATATTTTTTTTCCATGTCCGCCCCCAACGTGAAGCATATAGTCTCCTAATTAAGGTATCTCAACAGAATTTTTCTATGAGAACTGTTTGTTACTCAGTTGCTCAACCTCCCTTTCTTCGAAGTGAGTAAGGATAGTAGGGATTCAATTGAATATTTTATTTTTATTTTTATTCCATGTCCGCTCCCAACGTGGAGCATATGGTTTCCTAATGGAGGTGTCTCAACAAAATTTTTCTATGAGAACTGCTTGTTACTCAGTTACTCAACCTCTCTTTATTGAAGAGAGTAGGGATAGAAGGATAGAGCCAGGACAGGACCAGTGGTTAGCTAATCGCTCTCGCTACGCCCCGTGAGGATGGGATGGGTGGGACGGACGACTCGGACTATGAACAGAAATCCATAAATCGATTGAAATATCAATTTATGAAAACTGTCGGCACCGGGAATTGAACCCGAGACATCCGTAGCCGTAGCCCACGGCGCTACCAACTGCGCCACGGACGCCGACAATTGAATATATATACACATAATCTTCTTTTTGAACGGTTTATTTTTACACCGTTTCATATTTGTATGGTTCAATGTAATGTAACCTATCTTCCGTTTTTCTATATTCAACCCATCTTCTTTTACACGGCTGTTTTGCTTGGAACGTATCCCCGTGTACAAAAAGGACTAAATGTACTTAAAAATGTATATATATTAACTACTTTGTAAAATAAACAGCTCATCTGTATTTATTGGGTCAGTAATTAATCAAAATGGTCAGTCACTAATTCTATAAATCGAATGTATACAAGTAGTCAGTTAATAAAATAAACGGTCAGTGATTTGTATAAAACTGACCAGAAAAATGCACACATAAAATGGAATAACCTAACCTAACCGAACCTATTTTTTTATTTTTCTACTATTTCTATTTTCCTTTAATATGTACTGACCGTTTCTTTAATATTTACTGCCCGTTAATTGAATTATATACTGATCAAATAATTAGTTGCCAAGATATTCAGTCAAAAGGAGGCAAGTTTCTCATCCCTGATCGATATAAAAATAACATGCACAAATGCAAAAGTAGTGAAATAATAAACATGTCGTTTATTGCATTTTTGCAACAAGATATTCATTCTTTCTTCATCAATTTTGTTGTTTGTATATATTTACTACTAAAACTAGTACTTACAATACAAATTAATATTATACCGGTAAGGTTATTTTTAACTTTTTAAGAATTGATTCTGTCTCTGTAATTTTTTTTTTTCAGATATTAAAATTTATTGGATACTCATAGCTGCTCTGCTTTCCCCACTTAAGATGGCTGTTTATTATTACATACTTAATATTTGATTTTTTTTAAATGGTTCATTAATTTTTACTTATAATTTCCCTGAGTCATCATTTTATATTATTATCGTCATTAGTAATTTTGTTCAGCTAAATGGACTTTTAATGTAGCTATATTTGTGATTTTAGATTAGTATTTAATGATTTGCAAGAGGTCCATAACATTTTAATTGTAGACTCTTTCATTTGATTTATGTATAATTTGTTTAATTTAAGACATCGACTGAGGGTGCTTGATGGAATTTCAATATCAAATTTGGATTATTGAGATTTTGTACACTTCCATGACTTTTATTTTTCTCTTCGATCAATTTCTTGAGTTTATAAGTTTGTTTTTCATATTTGCGTTACATGGAAGTGTACAAAATCTCAATAATCCAAATTTTATAATTTGTTTGTTAATCAATATTTTCTTGTCTCAGTTCATGAACCATCAGTTTTATATACCTTCATTTTTTCACTCAATTTTATATAAATACGCCTGTTATGTTTGTATTTTTATCCGTTGATAATGCTCGTGATGAGCGAAACCGGTCCTGATCATTGTAAATATGTGGAAGTAGTACAAACAAATTGTGTTTTATTTTTTAAAATATAATGTCTTTCCACCAAGAATTGACAGTTAACACCTTAAAAGTAAAACTAGTACATTCACATAACGTTTTTTGCCAGTATTACAACGATTTATATTTAAGTTATTGATAATATATTTATATTGCATCCAGTTGTAGATATTTTGCGTCATCTCTCGAGTGCGAAACGAACCCTAACGAATAACTCTGGATTACTGATACTCGTAATCATGAAGTCACTGTGAAAAGTCATATACTGTTTGAGTGTTGCCATCTCTTGCCCCATGGGAGTTGAATGTTTTCGGTACACCACCACCATAACTGCCGACTGGGGTGCCAAGAAAATGCTATCTCCGAGTTTTGGGCGAATTCAATATTAAATCTCCACAGTGGTCGGCTAGTAGTTTTCGATTCATTCGCACTATTTTCTACTGGTATACGCTTCAATTTTGAATACGCACTAAGTAGTTGTATAGTATAGTATTACAATAATTGGTCAATTGGACGAATCAAAATAATAAAAAATACTATGTCCGTGAAGTAAAGTATCAAAGTGAAACCTATATTTCGTTAATCTATATGCACTCCATCTTTTTTACACGTTTTTGCACGATTGTTTTGCATGGAACGTATCCCCCGTATAAAACAAGATCGAGTTTACATATTTAATTATTTATTGATAAAATTGGACTAGCCTTTGCTAAATTCCATTTTAATAAGGTAAACAATACAAAACCTCAGTTCTAAAGTGTAACAAGTCAAAATTTTGCAGTTTTGAGTTGGGGATCTTAGCTTAGAATACTGATATCTACCAGTGTCAAAATGTAAAAAGCTGTAATTCGTGGTTATTTTAGATTGAAAGTGGTTATTATTACTTTAGATCCAAATAACTACGAAAATAAGGTTAGGTTAGCTTATTTTAAACCACTGATATGCTTGCTACCCATATCCTGGTATCAATTTAATTAAAATGAAAGGTTATCATATCTTTATTCTAAACGCAATTTATAATACTGACGTATACCGCAATTTCTAAATATGATCAGGACCGTATTCGAACTGAGTTCAGTTCATTTCAAAATATTACAAATTGATTTTTATTTTTATAATGTCTTTCAACCAAGAATCGACAGTTAAACCCATTCAAATGAAAAGTATCCGCAGTGTATGATTGGAATTATAATAATATATAGTAACAATATTGTTTCGGATTGTAGTTTCTGCATAAGACCCGCCTGGGTCGCGGTTGCCATTATGGACAAATGTCGTATTGCAAATGGATAACCACCACCAAACTTCACTTCTGCATCGTGTAACAGTTGGCTTATAAAAATCAATGAACAGAGCAGAGGAGCTTGCTTATTATGACCGTGCAAGGGACGTTCTCCTCTCTGACAGAGCCGGCGCAATGTTTTTGCAATCCGGACACGTTTCCCGTGTCAATATACCCGAAGAAGAGTGTTATTCCGTCGTGGTTAGATTGACAACTAGCTCGGCCTTATAATACGGCACCTATCGATTTTACGTGCCTTGCTTTTGCCTATCGCAATCATTCTCATTGCTTACAAAGTTAAGTTATTGGATTGTTCTGCTATCGATGCCTCAGAATGCTTCCGGTAAATTCATTTCAGCAGCATGTATTAAAACTATTACACTATTTATCACTGTTATAACGTCACCTGTCAATTCTTGGTGGAAAGACACTATATTTATTAAAAAACCAAAAATTCATTTACTATTTCCACAATGTTATCAAATTATCAGGATCAGTTTCACCCACTGCGAGTAACTTGACAGTTGACTTCAGTTGAAAATAATCGCGATACATAAAATATGTCGTGATCATCGGCGTGCGGTGGATGTATCTTTATCTCTATCATACAACCTCATTGGGGTGTAAGCAAGTAAGATAAAAGAGCGAGTTCCAGTATGCGCTTATATCTCGCTAACCCCTCACATTACATGGGATTGAGAGAGGTCCTGATCCTTTCACGAAACTAAAGAATACAAAATATAATATTTCGTTTGTTTGCAGTTACTTAGTAGAACTCAATCATAATAAATTAAAAATATCAAATCATTTAGTTCTACAAGAATCATATAATGAATAGTTTTATGTTTATTTCGACTAAACGCCATAGTCAGAATTATTTAACGTATATAAATATCATATAATTCTTCAAGAACTTACTAATTATTAGCTAGATATTTTTAACTTTTTATAATATCTCACGCCACGCTTGGGTTCTACCCGCTTTAATAAAAAAAAACTGTTCATATTTTATCAAATTGGTCTCTACTTAATATCATGTTCTGCAAGGTCTCACTTCGTTACGTGTCTAGTAATTATGATTGCCAACATAAAAGCGCTGGCGAAATTAATCCCTCGTTGAGGCACTGCGTCGGAACGCAGACTCCCCTTTGCTGAACGTGGCGCGGGAGTAATGTCTGATGCATATCAAAGTTTTCTGCTTCGGGGGGCTCTATAATGCAATGTAATGTGTGATGTGATACATTGCCGGCAGAGATACAAATCGAGGTATTAGTTTTCAACTGCTTGCAGCCACAATTCACCGCTCAGCCGTGACGGTTAGCTATTGTAATATTAATATTATTGATAGATGTATCGGAAAGAAGTAATCTGTCCCTGATTGGCAATTCTTCGCATAGAATTGTTATTTTATTGGATTGTAAATCCTAGCAATTTAATTCTCAACTATTTTCATCACAGTATCCATTCTATAATATTATACAACTACTGGTAACATTAATGTTTATTGTAGGTATGGTAATTAGTTTTTGGGACACCGTGGAAAATTATTGCTGTCAGCACTATAATATTCTACGGTTAAATCTACCCTTTACGATTAGAAGGTTCCAAATTAAAATCGTTCAATAGTTAAATTTTATTGTTTTCAATTCGGCATTTGAGATCTTGGGCTTGGCTGTGATGTAGTTTCCTTTCGAGTTGATCTCGAATGGATTAAAATTCTCTTTGATTTAATTTCAAGTTATTTAAAAAAAAAAGTATATTGGAAACTTGCTGCAAGACTCTCTATTTTGTGATTTAATGTTATGAACAATTTTGCAACAAATGCATTAAAAAATATATTACAAGATCCATTACAAAAAAAATCAAATCAATGACCTTAATACCCGACATCACATCTGTTTGTTGTGCCGGGTTGAGTGAGATCTTAGTTGATATTTTAATATGGAGTAACGCGTCGGGTGGCATGGCGTGTTACCAATGTGTCAGAACCTTAGCCGTTCGGCCACTGTGCCGGAATAACTTAATAGGTGAATGTGACGGGTTACAGCTACATTAATATTAATGTTAAAATAAGAAATTTCCTTTAGTCATTGTTTGTTATATTTATATCTGTTCTTTGAATAAATAATAAAATAACCATTATTAAAATTTGCATCAAGCGCCCTCAGTCGATATCTTGAATAATTATAACAATTATTCATTAATTATAGTGCTACCATTATGGCGACCGGGATCGGGTACCAATTATTTTGATTATTATTTAAATGCTGCAGTGCATGTCTTATTATAAAAAAAGTAATAAACTGCATCATATAAATAGAAAATTCCAACTTTAACAGTCCTGGGAAAGACTGCGGTCCACCATGTATCATATTTTGCAAAAATATTCGAAGGAATAACCTTTTATTGGTAGAGTTTGCAATACATTAGGTAGGAACTATTTTTTTAACTATCCCCGCTCCCAATGTTGAGCATATTGCCTCCTACTAGAGGTGTCTGAAAAGAAGTATTTTCTACGATAACTGCTTATTATTCAGTTGATCAACCTTCCTTCTTTTTATCGAAGAGAGTAGAGATAGAATGGTAGGGCTAGGAAAGAACTAGTGTGGTTATCTAATCGCTCTCCTACGCCCCGTTTTCAGAATTGGATGGGTGGAAGGGAATTTTAGACATTTCAAGCATCCATGTCTTCGAACAGAAATTCATAAATCGTTTGAAAAATCAATTAATGAAATCTGTCCGTACTTGGTTTATCTCCGGCCCACATATATTTTACTTGGTGGCCCACTGTTCTTTTAGAATATTTAGATTGTTATTAGCCCTTCAGCCAAAAAATATATTTGGCATTTAAAATTGACAAGAGCTAGCAGAATGTGTCAACCACTTTTAAACTGTCAATTGTTGTTGGAAAGGCATTATATTTCTTAAAAATGATTGATAAAGATGGCAAAACCGGGCATTATAAAAACAAAGTATTTTTATAAATAGAATGTGTCAATTTCTCTCCGGTTTTAAATGTTCCTATTTCATCTTGTATTAAATCAAAATGTCGTGTAAATTAATTGCATTTATATTCTCGCTTCCGCCCCATTGACTTGAGAGGAAACCAACTGTCGCCCTGACGAAAATGATCTTTTCAATTTCCTTTGTAATTCAATAATCCTTACGCCATGTTTCCTCTGCTTCACATTGGTGCACTCAACTATCTTTGCTGCGGTAGCCCTAGGGGACCTGTAGGAAATTATGGATTCGGAGAGTGACGGGAAACAGTGCGCTCGCGAGCCGACCGTGAATGATCACCAATAGACTGAATTATTATTTCATCATACACTTGACTATATCTAACATCATAAAAACAAGTTCTGAGATAATCGCGTGTATAGTATTATTGTTTTACATTATAAAGAATAATCTTTTTTTTGGATATCGATGAGTTATATTTATATCATGCTTTCTTCCAGAATAAAAAAATAGCACTTCCATGTATTTCGTCACTAACGACGCGGGTTTCGCCTTTCGGCATCTTCAGCCATTCGAGTACACGAATGAACTCGAACTGACGAAACATATGTTATTATTCAAAATGTACAAAATTTCAACAATTCAAATTTGATATTGAAATTTCATCAAGCACCCTCAGTCGATTTTTTAAATTATGACAATATTGTTTAAAACTGTTTTTTTTTCGAATCCATTATATCCTATGACTTCATGAGTGCTACACGTAGAGCGTTAAGAGAAATTTAAAACTGAAAACCATAAAAAACTGACTTAAAGCATTCTGTCAGTATACCCTCGATATTATTATGCTTGAGAGATCATGACTGCGGTTAATCCTCTGATGCATATAGAAACTATCCAAGTTCAATTCTCAATGGTTATAATTATTCATAGAGAAGAACAATATATTCATTATTTTAAATGTAATAAACATTGACGGAAAGAAATCTTAGAGATATTTCAAAATGTGATAAATCTCTAGCTATCCTTTTATAGATCATCATTCTGAAAGTAACATATCATCCTACGATGTAATTTTTTTAAATTTATCTTCTTATAAATTTAAAAAAACAACTTCACGTGCACGCGTCCCTTAAGTCGGCAGCCGCTGTTTTAGAAGTGCATACTACATAACCTAAAAGGCGGATACAGCATTATTGGAGATGCATTTGCAAAAGCAATTGTCCAGTTTTTATGAGATTAAACGTCTGTAGTACAACTGGTTTATCGTTTTAAAAATACATTAAGTATCTTTAAGATTTTTACACGTATGCAAAACAACATAATTCCATAATAATAGTGTGTAAAAAATTATAATACATGCATGTTAAATAACAGTGGTAGTCAACTTTTTTAGTTACGATAGACTTTTATTAAATGAAAAAGTTACAAATAGATATTTTTTACATCCCTTTTTTCAGAAACAATGTAGCACATATTATACAGGCTATTTACAGTAAATATACAAAAAAATGTTTTAACACCTGTACCAATTTCATTCACATTTATCATTTTATTTTTTGCATAAGTTGAAAATTATTAATAGCTCAGCGAGTCGGTACTGTAATTGAAATAAAAGGCGTATAATTTTTTTAACTATTTATGGTTTTTCTAATGTACCCTATAATTTAATGTATTGACTAATCTTACAATTTTTATTCATCGATTATTAACCGTATTAAATTTAGGAATAGACGTTTACCTTAAATTATAATGATAATAATTTTATCACTAATAATATAACAATAGTAGCAGTAAATAATATTAATTTCGTTTTCAAAAAAACAATTGGAAGTCTCTCGAATTTCAAAATCGACCATTGAATACATAGTTTGACATTTTATATTAATATTAGTTTTACATCAAAATTTTCATTTTAAAATTAAATCAAATTATTGTATTTACTGGATTCGATCTCTTTTTACATGATCATTCAATTGTACATTGAATTTCAAAATCTTTTGAATAATATTTCTGGCTTTGAATTACCCAAATACAATTGAGAAGGTGTTCGCATCAAATAAAGATTGAGAAACTGTCTTTCCTTGAATATCTACAGCTGTCGCCTCAGATATAGTTAGTTTCTCTACATATGCCACACCTACGCAATTTCAAATAAATATCCCCTCTAAAGGGTGACAGCTGAGAACGAAATATGCTAAAATAAAATCTATTTGGGCTAAGGAAATTTAATTCCACCCTCAAGGCTCGATTGAAAGTGTTGTAGAATGGATATAAATTGTAACGGGGATGCTTGGCAACATTTCCGACGAAAGAACACCCCCCCTGTCTGTGAAACTGATTGACAACGTTTAATCTGACAGGGTTGAAAACATGCGCATTGGTTTTGATGTGATTGATGTTGGTTTTCTTATCGTAAATATATTTACAAGCAATTTATTTTCATTTTCGATATTTAAACAAGGTTGTTTGTGGTATAATTTATTATTTATCTTTCATACTGATTATAATTCGCGCATAGGAAGGGAAAATTTTATGCAGTACAATAACGAATCATTGTTTTTCGAGAATATAAATATGGTTACGTCAGATATCGAGGGTGAGGTAATTTGATTTCGCGTGGAACTCGCAGATTAGAAAACAGGCCAGGCAGTTCCCTGTGACGTCAGCGGTTTTGAAGAGACGTTGGAACTGGTTGTCTCAAATCTGTTTGCCTCTTCTTCTGACCGGTGAGATTACGGCGTCCTGAACGACAGTTCGATCCTATGCATAGAAGTAATTGGAGTTTTTGAAAAAGCTGTAACGTTCTTTTTTTTAACCATATCCGCTCCCTTCTTCCTTCTTCCAAGCTTCTCTGTCCCTCGCCAGTCTCCTCGTTTCCTCCCAGGTCATCCCAACGTTCCGGAGCTCCGCCGAATACATCCTATGGATGGTCATCAGCGACCTTCCAGGGCGACGGAATCCGTTTAATTGGTAGAAGAGACAGGCAGGATTCAGGCTTCCCTGGGGCATCCGCAGCACGTGTCCAAGCCAGGTCTATCGTCGCTTTTTTATTTTGGACGTAATAAGAGGCTGGTCCATCCGCTGTCTTACCTCCGGGTTCCTGACATAATCAAACCACCGTGCCCCTAGTATTCGCCGCAAACATCTGTTTTCAAAGCACAGTATACGATTACCCTGTGCTTGGGTGAGGTGCCATGACTCGCATCCGTAAAGCAACACCGTCAGAATGCATGCATTGAATAAGTGGCACTTGGTTCTGACCGAGTACAACCGTGAGTCCCAGACTTTCCGCATTCAGTTAAAGGTTTCTCCAGCTATCCCTAATCGGATTGCAAGGCCTTTACGTGGATTGCCATCTCCCGTGATATGTACCCCCAAGTACCTGAAGCCGTCGACTCTCTCGATGTCTTGCCCCGCGGTTGTCAGAGGGTAGTCTGGGTCTGGACAGAAACTGTTGCAGAGCACATTGATTTTACTAGCATTGACTTTGAGGCCAATGCGATACGAGTTGCTCTGCAGTCTGTCCATTGTTTCCTGAATAGCCTCGACAGATTTGTCAAATATGACAGCGTCTTCAGCATACTTGAGGTCGCATAACGTCCTCGGAGGAAGTAAATTGTTTTATGGGTGTCCGGGAATCTTGGAGGCACCGCGTAGTGCTTATAACATATACTCCAAGAAAAAGAGATATATTGGTGTAATATATATTATGTACTAATATTAACGCTGGATATTTTTACTCGTTATCATTATTAATTCAATCATTATAATAAATTACTCTAACTATTTAATTTCATTAATATACAATCTGTTTGATTACCTGTAAATTCTTGTCATAGTTCTTGAACCAATCGTTTGTAATACCTTGTAATTATTAACGTTCAATTTTGTATAAATAGCCTTGTTATGATTTGTATTTTATCAGTTGATAATGCCCGTGATTAACGAAAGCGGTTCAAAAAAATTATGTTTCATTTTTAAAATGTAGTGCCTTTCCACCAAGAATTGACAATTAACACCTTAAAAATGCTTAATATATAAAAGTTTTGGTCTAACGTTGGACCTGTTGATATTTCTATGAATTGGTTACTTTGTGTAAATTCATTGTCAATATAAAATTAAATTGGCTTCATTGTTCCAATCGACGAATTTCATTTGTTTGTAATGTCTGCGCGCCGTAATATCATTACATTTCGTCATAATTTCTTATGCCCTCTAATTGACAGATTTAATATTCAGTGACTTATGCAAGTTACTCATTGATAAATGAGTAAATAAATATGCTAAAATAAGAATCAATAGTCAACAGCACGTAATAACTGACAAGCTTTCAACTATTATGGATGGGTATGATTCATTGCAATGGAATCGGCGTGATAAATTTCTTTGGAATTATAATAAAATGAATCACTCTACGACGATCTCAAACCTTCATCCGAATTTCATAGATCCAGTGGTGTGGATGGACGAGTTCATGTTCACAACATTCGATTAATAAATAAGTCCGAATAATAACATTTTATCCACTAATTATTTCACATATGCATATGCAAAATGACATTATTGCCAAAGCGAATTCAAAAAAGTCATTTAGTGTCGACTTCTATTCAAATACATACTTACAGCATCTTTAGAGAACATTTATATCTACAAATATCATCTTTTTATATTGCAGTCTCATGTTTTATCATACATTACAGATCTAAGCGCATGAGATAGTTTTTGTTTACCATGTCCAAACCCTATGTGGAACACATGGGAAAACTGCTTGTTACTGAGTTGTTCAACCTCTTTTTTTTCAGAGTACAGATAGAAGGATAAAGCTAGGCAGGACTAGTGGTTAGCTGATCGCTATTGCTACGTTCCGTTTTTAAGATCGGATGTGTGTAAGAGAATTTTAGACATCACAAACATTCATTCCTACGAACAGAAATCCATAAATTATTTAAAAAATCCAAACTGTTTTTTGTGATAATAATAAAGCTTCTACAGAGCGGTCTTATATAAAATATATAAATGTCCGTTATAAGGTCCGAGAACAAATACTTTTACAATATCAAAGTATTTGATTCTACGAAAATTAATTAGAGGACATAGTTTACATGCATTTCGGCTTCACGCTGTCCTCAGAACTAAAAACTATGGCGTGAATCAACTATTTCCTATCATTGCTGTAAAACTAAATACTTTGATATTTTTTTCTTATTAATATGGAGTTTAATCAATCGACAGAAGTTTTTGACGAACTCAAGTTGTACGGCAGTTGTTCAAGCTCACCAATAAATTATCATCTCATATATAATAGCCCAGACCGCTCTGTAGACGCTTTATTATTAGCACATATCACATGTAGGTATGAAATTTTCTCATGACGTAAGCGTTCGCGGTGTAAACAATGCACACATAGCTACGACGTACTAGCTACTTCCATTTAATGGGAACATGTTTAACTTTAAAACTAAAATCGTTTATCAATTAAATATTAAATTAAAAAAAACAAATTATATAATTTATCAGCATTATTTTATCCTTTTATTTTAGTAATGTTAACTTTACAATTCAATCACACACTAGCCAGCCATTTCGACCACCACCAACTGCTAATCTGAACTGGTTGCTTCCCGGATGTCAATACCGTTGCACTTTTTTTGTTTGCTGATCAAAGTCGATAAGCACGCCAATGAGAGGCAATGTCCGGCAACTATTCGCGGTAGGTATTTGACCCCGGTTGCCATTAAATTACATTAAAACGGAAGGGTTAATAAAAGATTTTTTTTATTAATTTTGCCCCTCAGCTTAAATAAACTCGTTGTATATATTACGTCAAAATCATACGGGAATGACTCACACCCCGAATCTTCGTTCCAAAACGTTGATTCTAATTAATAGAAAGCTTTTGTAATTATAAATTTTAACGGCTTTCTAAAATTTGTCCATTTTGTTTTACTTTAAATTGAGATATAAAATTTGAAAATCGAACGTTTTCTTTTACTCCAAACGTCATATCCAACTTCCAACCGTTTGCAACTATAAGTTGGTTTCAAGCGGTTTGAAAATTTGTTTTTGACAACCATAATCCAAATATTCAGACAGTCAGTAAAAGTATTCAACTTGTTATAAAGCATACACGCACTTGCATTATACTCGGCAACTTGGCATGCTTTCGTTTTATCATACTATTTGATAGAAACGGCCATTAGTTTTAAGATGTGCAGCAATAATATTATATTGTTTCGTATTACAGATAAGTTAGATCAAATGCATTATTTTCGCATGTTAAAATCGAATTTTTTAATAGTGATTTTCTCTTGTCGTTTGTCACAGCGATTTGGTGTGAACTAGTTTGAAGTTACTAGTAGAGATCATTTCATACGCGTACCAAACGGTTTGATTCTCGATTGTCATAGATTATAGAACAGATATCAACATGAACGAAATTGTGATAAACGTGAACATAGCGAAATGGTCCTCAAATCGTCAATAAAACCATTTAGATTTGGATTATTGAGACTTTGTACACTTCCATGTATTTTGTCACTAACGACCCGGGTTTCGCCTTTCGGCATCTTCAGGCATTCGAGTTCAGTTCGAGTCCATCCGTGTGCTCGAATGCCTGAAGATGCCGAAAGGCGAAACCCGGGTCGTTAGTGACAAAATACATGGAAGTGTACAAAGTCTCAATAATCCAAATTTGATATTGAAATTCCATCAAGCACCCTCAGTCGATGTCTTAAATTAAAAAAAACCATTTAGAATTAATGCGATGAAGAAAATCATCTGTCAAATCCATCATTAAGTGTTGTCAGTGGAAAATAATATGCATATTCAATATAACACGCAGAGAATAGGTATAATATTACGAATTTGTTAAGATGAAAATATTTTATATGTAATGCTTGTTTTTGTATAATTTTTGTAACGAAGCTCAACTCTCAAATACCTTGATTACATACAGTCATATTACATGATCAAAAACATGTTTTTAGATAAAATTATGTAGGTCATTTATCTTATATTACACATATTTTTGTAGAGTCAGAAAAAAGAAAATTTGATATTATATTTTTTTACTGAATTATTTATCTCGATATGAGTTTAATTACCAACGGTGAAATCGAAACGTCATACTTTTAAAAAAGCATGTTATATTTTTTCCATATCTGTGTGTCAAATTTAAATATTCTAATTTCTTCGCTGCTAAGCAATGTAATTATATTATATGACTGTAGTTATTTTGTTTTATTAATATCTTTTTTTAATATCTGAAATATATTATAACATTGTTTTCAACAATATCCGTTCTCAACGTGGAGCATATGACCTTACAATACAGCATTTCAAAGCATTTGTTTACGAGAGTTTATTGGTTGTTATTCAGTTGCCTAATATCTCTTTTCCTGAGATTATATTATATCGATTGACTAATGTTAGCAAATACTAGTCAATCGCTATAACACTAATTTAAGCATTTTGACGATGCATCCTGTTTTTGTACCGAGATTTGTACTTTTGGACATTGCAACCGAAAAGAACGAACGCCCATAAGCGTCAACCACTTAGCAACAGGATCAGCAATTATACTAATATAACCAAAAACGATTTTAAGAATACAATCAAAAGAATCAAAGAAATCCCAATTCAAAATAATTTTGAATGGTCGCGACTAGTTTATATGCTTTTGTAGTAATTTACTCAAATGCTATCCATAGATCGATTCTTAGAATATCTTAAATTTAATTTGACGATTATTAATTTTGTTATGTGATAAACGATTCTATTACATTGTTTATGGCTTGTGATATTGCAAAAATAGTCTATACGAAAGACTTTTTTTAATAAATGCATTCGACAGATTCTGATTCTGTACCAGTCGGCCTCGGAAGGTCACGAAGCGAGACGAGACACCGGCCGTAACTTCCCTTCCCTCCCTTCACTGTACCGAGAACCATGCCCGGGGCTGGTGGTCAAGTGCCCAGTGCTGCCCGCATAAAATCGCCCACGCATTCAACACAGCTAGTTGTTTATGGATTTTGTTTGTTAACGTGGCCAGCCTTGCTTCTTTGAAGGGGTAGACTTTATTTTTGATGGATCGCGCCTTTGATGTATTAAACCTGGAAGCATTTCTTTCATGTATTCTTTTGTTTTCACGATTGGTTTTGGACCTCAAGAAAAAATAAATATTTTTTCTACTATGAACAGAAGCTTTGTCTTGCACGTTTGTATTTCGATTCATTTTTATGTTAGAAGTCATAAACAAAATAAGATTGATAACATAGGGTTAGTATAGTATAGGTCGATCAATATTTATATAAGTTGTCCGCTTAGGGAGGGCGCTAGTGATACGGGAGTAATTTTGCCAAACTACTTTACCTGTCATGGCAAATACACGATCCGCAACGTTATTGATTAGAGTTATCTATTATTCTTGAGACTTTGCCTTCTTCACGGAACTGTCGAACTTTTAAAATACACTCCGAATACCTGTTTTCGAAACACTTAACATTGCATATCGTATGTATTTCCACAATTATAGTAATAAAATCAATGTTCATGAACCCGTGAGCTTATATTTGACAACAGGCCCTTGATTGACTATTTTAGTTCCAACTTCTGCCTTCGGCCAAGCTATATCGTTAGATCAATAATTTTTCGAAAAAGTTATTTCAATGCTATATCAATCAAATTACATCATATTTATGATTTAAATTTAGGTTGATAGAACATATTCTCGTGACAAACATTTTTATGGGCAATCTGTCTTAAAAGACGTATAATCTCTTCAATTTCCTCTCTTCTATCTATTAACAGTCTTAGAAAAGTTAATGCGAAGTTTAATGACTTTAGTAATTACTTAGTGGAAATTAATTTTAATTACAATATCGATTATTTTGTTATTCTACTGGTTCTTGCATAACGTTGTTAATTTTAATTTTATATTCATCAACTTTCTCTTCGAAACATTATTTTTACCTAACATCCATTGCCGTATTTTAAATTAAAAATTTATTTATTATTTGCTTATTATAACCGTTTCCCGAAATTACGTTACCCCATTGACGGGGGAAAATATTATTTGTGTTTTCTGATAATCTTGCACGCCTTTTCTAATGCTTATGGCCTTTCGTAAATACGATTTTATTCATGATAGTTTACGCTCCAAATCAAACGCCCTTTTGCTGAAAACATGACATTTCAGTCGTGGTATTGTAAGCTAAAACCCCTGGCTATTTTTCAAAGATTCATAACGTATTGAATGGAATATTAATTTCGTATATCCATGAAATATGGATGCGAGTACAAAACGACTTAAATTTATACATATCAACGATATACATATTTATTACTATTTTGTGTCATTGCCTGATACAAGTTTATTTATATTTTATTATTTAACTAGTATTTTTATCCAACTTTGCTTGAAATAGAGGCTGCTATATTTGCTCATTTAGAAGTTGGCGTAATTATAGCTCTAGCTAATGTTGAAATTTGAAAGTTGATAATATTAACGCGGACCGTACTTCATGCACACCCACAAAATATAGTCCATCAATAGTTATCATAATAACCATCCGGTTAGTGGATAGGCCAACATGCAAATGTGATGCTATAAAGCAGGATGCTGAGCACATCCTATGGGAGTGTCATTTGATGCATGAAGAAAGGGAAGAGCTGACCGAGTCCATCCAACCTTCCATTGGACCGATTGGTCACGCTGACTTGGTGGCGAATAAGGCAAATTACGAGGCCTTTAAAAAAATTTACGCCGTCATACGGAAAGCTAGTAGACCTCAACTCATAGATGATTTTCATTTATTTGGAAGGATTGATTTTCTGCACACTTAAGTGCACGCCACCAAGTCTTGGACAGTTGCTCCAAAGACCAAGGGAAAAATAGCTGTAGATACGCTTAATGTTTGTTACGCCACTGGATACTGCCGTATAAAATTAACAGATGGGAAAGCAGTGGTGGGTGAAGGAGGGTAAGTTAGTCCATCAATAGTTAATAATAAAGGTACAATTTGAATGTTAAAAATGGCACAGATGACCTAGAAATGGCAGCCAGAATAACAGATAGACTTATACATGTATTTTCTGTTATAGAGTAGAGATTATGATAATTCAAAAACACATTGGTCAGTATTTTCAGATTTTTCACAGGGCTATCGACCCTTCAATTCGGGCCTGATTATTCTTGATTAATAATTCCGTCTTGTTTAATCAGATGGTTCGATATCCTGATGCTGTTTCACTCATCAAATACACAATGATTCAGTTATTTTAACAGTGAGTGTGGTGCTGTTTTTTCCATGCGCTGTTCCGTCAGACCCTTCGAATTTCGTGTTCCTGCGGTATTTTAAAACAGGTGAATCACCAAAACTTTCGTGGTCGATCATGCGAATCACCTGTAACCGCAAATTAGCGGGATTCTCCAGCGACGTGATGCGTAAAACCTTTGTGCGTATCTAAGGATCGAGTTATTATTACGGTGAAGGTCGCAAGACCTACTTGATCCGTTTATTTTTATCTATTATTAATACTTTGTTAGTTTCCGTATTTTTACGTCGCCACGGTGGAAGAGTCAAGATTAATTGAGGTTGATTGAATATGGTTCTATTAGATTACATCGAGTGATGTGCTGCTAAAATTCTATCAACCGACTCGCACATTGGTAAACGTCAACCCCCATTTTTCATACAATTTTTTTCAAATTAAAAAGGAAAAATTTCAAATTAAAAAAAAAATATCATACATTACAAAATTATTTATTTACGTTACATAATTTATACATTACATAAATTCATTCCAAATAGTGTTTCGATTTTTATTCGAAACTTTATCCGTATCTTTATTCGTCTATCATCTGCTGTGTAACAGCGCTTTCTAAGCCATGGTTTAACGAATGGTTTGAAATCCCAAGTCAGTGGTAAACCTAGCAAACTAATGGTCATTAAGTCTGATATATGTCAAATACTTAAACTTGCTCCTTTTTTCCTAATTATTCCATTAAAGAAAATTCTCGTTCCGCCTCTGCAGAGCTTATTGCAATTGTATTACTATTTTTAGCTTTTCTGACCGTTTCATGAAGTACATCGCGATTACCTCTATTATAATTGGTATTATCGATATCATCTCTGAAATCATTTAAATTTATTTTAAACTTAATAATTGCACCTAGAATCCTAATTTTAACGGCCAAAAGTTTTTACTTTATCGATATCGGATCAAGTATTGTGATCGTGTAAAAATTCGATCTCGGAATTACAATAATTTTAAAAAAATACGTATATTAAGAACCAGCTCTCCGAACCAAAATTATTTTAGCAACCGGCTCGACAGCGAGGGTGCGAACCCAACAGCACATCACTGATTACAGCTAAATGAATGTGGCCACCGACATGAAACGATTCCCCATGCCTGATATACGATATATATTTATTGCTGCTTGTCAAGGATATCTTTGAAAAAGTTAAATTTGATTGTAACCATGGAAGCAGATCCCAATGTGCTGATTCTAATTCAGTCGCTCATCCGTTCTCTTTAGATACGATAATAAAAGGAAGTTAAAGTTAGAAATTGAAACTCTTTAATCTGTTAAAAATTATTGTACGAGATTTTCTATCAAGGAACCCGAACCCTTGACTGCCTAATATTTTTTGCAATTATTCAAATAGATATATATTAATAATTTGACAAAAATCAATGAGACAAACGATTAAACAAACAGTTTTATTATTATAAATAAATTTATCGTTTCTCAATTGCCCACTTATCGTCAATTGCAAATTTCTTTCTTGGTATTTCGACCAAAGACATGACGGAGCAGTTTCTCAATTATAGCGATTAAAGAGAAATTTGGTGGCCATTTTTTTCGTTTGTCTTTGGTTTCTTTCAATGTCTAATGATATTCATTTTATAAGACGCAATATGGCATAGTAATCTTAATATGCAAATATGTACGACTTGTTTAATCATTCAAAAAACATCGAATAATTATTAATAACCGGATTTTATAATATAACATTTATTTGAGATGGATACAATGTAATGATATACCTACATATAACGTATATATTTAGGAAGCATAACAAATTAATAATAGCATGATATTGGGCACATGACAAGCACGACATGTAGCAAAATATTAGGTTCGTTCGTTTTTTGAGTTTCTATCCATATCGCTATGAACGGCTAGACATGAAGAAAAAAATACTGGCTCACGCAGTTCGTATATGGTTTAAAAAAAATATCTCTTACATGGATGGCGGCTTCGAGTCTACTAAAAATATTATCATGAAATCTAGTAATATACCTTACATTAAGAGCTGGGGTTGAAAACCTTGTCTCCAATTGCCTCATTGCTCACGAAAGTATGTCGAATACAAAAACCTTTTTTCTGATGGTATAAAATGAATAACGACATCTATCCTGATGTTTTTATTATTTCAACTACGTTTTCCAGTCTGCCGAGCTATAATAAACAAATTACTAAATAAGGAGTTGACAAATTTGCTGAAATTAATCTTGACTGGCTGATAAACATATTAATCGTCGATATATATAATAATAGAATAAAATGACAAAGTATTTAGTTCTGCAAAATTTTATTAGGTAGTTGACAGCTATTAACACCATCGTCAGCACTATACTTAAATTTATTTTTGCTTAGCTACATATACTGTTTAGTATATACTAGAGATAGACAATATAATGTCATCTCACCTATTCAAACATCATAACATTTATTTAAAATTAAATCATTTAATATACTAATTGTGTTTTTAGAGAAGGAGCTTACGTGGTGCTATAAATTAGTTGTTAAAATAAATGCATTGAAATTTTATTGATTATGCGTAATTACAAAGGCTTCTTGTAATGGTTTAAGTAAGGGCGATGTATTAATGTCTGTTTGGTCATTAAGGAGATTATTGTCAGTATTTTACCTATTAATTTCAAGTTGTTCTAAAAGATTGAGACATGCCTGAGACTTTGTCAAACAAATGTAAGCATACCGGGGATGAATTAGAGGTGTTTTTGCGTGATTCTTTTAAGAGGTGGTGAGCAAATTGAGAATCTGTTTTATAATTTTTAAATGATCATATATGTTCTTTAAATCAAATTAAAATGGTCCTTCCAGTCTGTCCAATATAGATCGAATCACACAGGCCACAGTTAAGTTAATAATAATTTGGAGTTCTATCAATCAAATGCCAATTCAATCTACAAATGATATGTATTATATTATTCTTATAAAAATTTATGTACAAACGAATTCTCTGTTTTACCAAGTAGAGATGTATTGCATTTATTAGCATAGGTAGCTGAAACTAATACTAATTTTGTATGTTTCTCTTTCTTTCAGAGATGCATAGCGGTTGGTCTTTACGACAATATGGCTGACGCGCCAGATGAACTGGCTTTCAGGAAAGGTGATCTCCTCACAGTCCTGGAGCAGAACACTGCTGGCTGCGAAGGCTGGTGGCTATGCTCGCTTCGAGGCAGACAGGTAACAGATTGATCATCCATGTAAATAATTTCAGTGCTTATAATTCAATTTTAGCATTAGGTACCTATCATGACCAGACTTTATTTTAAGAAGTAATCCACCACTGAAACTGATTTTACCATTACGAGTACATTTTCATCTATTTCGTCTCCAACGACCGGTGTTCCGACTTTCGGCATTTTCAGATATTCGGGTACACGAATGAACTCAAACTGAAAGCGGAACCTCGGTCGTTACATATAAGAAGCGAGCGCACATGGTAATTGAAAAATAAATATAAACTTATTACCCAATGCACAGCTATCATTTATGTATGTCTGTCGGTCACAACAACTCCTCCCAAACGGCTTACATTAACGAAGTGAAATTTTCAAAATTCATTTTGGCTGAAATTGTTAGTTCAACTGTGCTTTTTTCAACAGTCAACTCTAACCATTTAACTTTTAACCTAAAACTGAAAACGCTATATTTTTGACGTTTCATGTTGAAAATCAACGAACACCGAGAATGATTGATTGCCTAGCAACAGCTCCATACCAAATATTCCGTGATTTTCAACGTCTTAGTACCATGTCGCTTAGCAACTACAAATGTGTAATAAATTTCACAAATAATAAGTGTTTGTGCTCGAATTGTAAAATTTGTAGATTGTTATTATTTATCAAAAATGAACCAAAAGAAGTTGCGTGTCGATAAATATATTCCTTTGAAAGGTGCGATTATAAATGATACCAATACAACTCATCATGGAAATTTAAGACATCGACTGAGGGTGCTTGATGGAATTTCAATATTAAATTTGGATTATTGAGATTTTGTACACTTCCATGTATTTTGTCACTAACGACCCGGGTTTAGCCTTTCGGCATCTTCAGGCATTCGAGCACACGAGCACCTCAGTTCGAGTCCATTCGTGTGCTCGAATGCCTGAAGATGCCGAAAGGCGAAACCCGGGTCGTTAGTGACAAAATACATGGAAGTGTACAAAATCTCAATAATCCAAATCATCATGGAAAATTGATAATTTTACGCTCAACTGGTAAAATGAAAATTAAATCTGATAATGTCGGTATTGATAATCGGTGGATCATTCCTTGCAATCCTGTGCTTCAGTAGATGCTTTATGCCCACATAAATGCTGAATGCTGTGTCAACACTGTGCATTTCAGAAACATTAAATGGTTATTATATACGAATGTTGTTGAACAAAGTCAAAGGTATAACACGTTACAAAGATCTCCGAACGGTCGATCGAATTGAATGTATAAAGTAGAATGGTAAATTCGTACATCTAGATCTAGATGTGCATCTGGAATCGGTCTGGCCAATCCCAGTAGTAATCCTTTCATTTTTTGAACGTTCTAACCCAAAAATGCTTTGGGAGAATAATCAACAATGCATGTCTGAAGATACATTATATTGAATATCTTGGGTCAAGAAAATCTTCATGTTGCCTTGAACTATACTGATTGCATCTACAACGTAGCACTCAATAAAAATGAAAGTGCGAAAATTTTTAACTTTTACAATTGCTATTTTCAGCTTTTAACATTATAATTAATTGATGATTTTGTGGGTGTTACAAGAGATAAGGTCAACGGTGATATTTTCAACTTTCAACCAAATTTCAATATTAGCTAGCCAACGTCTAAATGACCTAATATAAGCTTCCTCTATATTGGGCGAAGCCGGTTAAAAAAACTGTTTGTTTGTTTGTTTGTCCTCTTATTCGTTACTACACCATTCATCCGATTTCAATTAAACTTTGGTGACTTGATTTCTGAAAAAAAATCGAAAATCTGAAAAAAATAATCAAATACGTACAAACAGCGACATCTTGGAAAACCTTCTGATTTATTCGTGTACGCACCAGACGGAAAATATTGTGTAGCCAAAAGCACTTCAATAAACAGAATTAAAACAAAAACACTTTCTTTCTTTGAGTGGCATTACAACGCATGTCGGGTACTCGCTAGTTACTATAATATTATATATCAACTATCCATAGACAAGTCTAATAATTCGTATATCACAAGTTGTTAATTCCGATGAAAAACTCGCTTTACAATTCCAGTATCTCATTTCAAAAAGTGGCTTTAGTAACAACAAAACAGAATTTTTAAAGTGATAAATTTTATCAAAAGTATAATTCAAATACTGACTAAGATAATCCTGCCAAAATTTTCTTCGACTGGGCTTAAAAAAGCAACGAATGCCATCTCTTATGATAATTCTTTTGATCTTGTTTCTAGGGGATATGCCCTGGCAACCGCCTGAGGCTGGTGGCAGGAGTCTTCGACACCGGCGGGCCGCCTCCGTCGCCGCCGCCCACGCCCACCCTGACGCCATCCCCCGCCCCTCTCAACCACCGCGCGCCCCATCACACGACGCACCAACCGCACGCCCGACGGCGGTCCTGGAATGTTCACCCCACCAAGGTAAATGAGGCAGAATTAATTTTATATTTAGAATGCTATAATTAAACATTATGCTTAATTAAAGAAATGAGAAGTGTTGACGATATATGACGAGAGATTTCATTCAATGATTCATTCGTGTGCTCGAATGCCTGAATATGCCGAAAGGCGAAACCCGGGTCGTTAGTGACGAAATACATAAATTCCATCAAGCACCCTCAGTCGATATCTAAAATTAACTCTCAAATAAAATGTCAATTTATGAAACTTTTACTTTTTCGACTGATTTCCAAAATGATGAATTATTAAATAAATTCTGCTGTAGTTGTTTCGATCTATCAAATTAAAAGATAATAGTATTTATAACAGAATTATTCAAGCTGAACTAATGCGTTTACAGATGCCTATAAGTAATCTGACGATTCCTATTTTATATGTACAGGTGAATGACAAGGTAAAATACAATTTCGATGAATACATCTGTAAATAGCCGACGGTGCTGTTAAATATAATAAAAAACAGTGATCAGTGTCGCTCGTATGACATATTTTCAGTACCAATGCCACAATCTTATAAACTCTTGGAATAAAATAATGCTTAAATTAATCATCTGTCATTTTTATCAACACTTAAAAATACCAGTGTTGACATCTGACATAAAAACTGGCGAACTTTTTGCTCATTAATCCATAGACAATATCAAAATTCAATAGTTGTTTGTCTACTGTTCAAAATATATAAATCTAAATGTCAAGGCATAGAGTGCGAGCATGGCATGAAAGAATAGACATGCTTTATTTTACTATCATAATAAAAATGAAAATATTATGCTGGTCTTCTCTGACGGACGACAGGGGGTGACAAGAGGGCTGGGTAAGCGATGGAGCCTCCAGGGAAATTGAAAGAGCTATTCTTGCTTTAAAAGAGTTTGTTGGAAAATTGTTCCCGTCTTGAATGCATTTTAACTTCGGTTGAATGTTGGCATAAGTATTTTAACGTCATGTCGAGCTTTGCATTTCATTTTTATGTTGTTTCTTGATGTAATGAAGTGCAAATTACATTTTTTTTTGATAACAAAATACAATTTACGATTTAATTATAATGTAGAGTATCTACGGACAGAAAGTAAGTTGTAATATTAGCATAACAACCGGCAATTTATTGTCAGATTATTCCGTTAAACGCTGTAGGCAGTTTAGGCAACGAATTGATTTATTATTATTTATACATAAGATTATGGTAACCTATTTTCAATGTGGAACTTATAAACTCCCGATGGAGCATTTTAACATAACACTTTTTACAAAGTACTGTTTGCCAGTCACTCAACCTTTATTTTCCAAAAGCGTATGAATAAAAGGATGGGATAAGATAACGATTATAATATATAATTTAAGACATCGACTGAGGGTGCTTGATGGAATTTCAATATCAAATCTGAATTATTGAGATTTTGTACACTTCCATGTATTTTGTCACTAACGACGCGGGTTTCGCCTTTCAGCATCTTCAGGACAAGTTAGTGACAAAATACATGGAAGTGTACAAAATCTCAATAATTCAGATTTGATTATTATTTTTTTTCCATGTCCGCTCCCAATGTGGGGAGCATATGGTCTCCTAATGGAGGTATCTTGACAGATTTTTTTCTGCGAGAACTGGTTGTCACTCAACCTCTCTTTTTCTTTTCGAAGAGAGTAGGGATAGAAGGATAGGGCTATGACAGGACTAGTGGTTAGCTAATCGCTCTCGTTACGCCCTGTGAGGATGGGATTGGTGGGAGGGAGGACTCAGACTACGAACAGAAATCCATAAATCGATTGAAAGATCAATCTATGAAAACCGTCCGCACTGGGAATTGAACCCGAGACATCCGTAACCGTAGCCAGCGACGAAACCAACTGCGCCACGGACGCCGACAAATTTGATGATATTATAGGCTTATAGTAATTCTTAACTTCTCGAATGAGAAGTATCTAAATCATCACAAACATCCATGCATTAGGAAACAAATCCATTAAAGCCCCAAAGCAGAAGAAGGGAAACCTTTCATGTTGGAAGGCCATATTAAGTTATCATAAAGTCGCATTCAATAAAAAATAAATTAGATTAAATTCAAAATTTACATCTTTTTGCATAAATCTAAAAAAACTTCCATAGGTTGGATAAAAATGTCTCTTTTTATATTAAACTTTTATATTAGTACCCGGCATGCGTTGCAATGTCACTCAAAGAAAGAAAGGGTTTGTGTTTAATTTTTTTTTATTGAAGTGCTTTTGGATTAGAGGTCTGCACGGTCTGAAATTTCGTAAAATTACCCGGTCCGAGCCCGTCATCTTCAGGTTCGGCCCAGCGTGAGCCGGAATCTCAATATCGCACTTGTTACCCGAACCGACTCAAAGCCCAGGCTTATTTTTCTCAGCCTGATAAAAGCCCGATTTTTTAAAATTTTGTAATTCATTTATAATTTTCAAACAATACATGCTATTGTTTCCATATATCCAAAGATATTCTTAGCACATGTTAAATAAATTATTCAAGTTATGAAAACTATTGTCTTATAGCCGATTCATGACCCCAACATAATACGAAATATTCTTCTTAAATTTGAATTCCTTACCGGGTCTGGCCCGAGCCCGAATCTGAATTATACACGGGCCGGGTCTGGTAATTAATTGCTGAAATTACTATTCATTCAAACGGCCACATTTAATGCTTACCCTTACGCGTTAACACTTGGCCACGGCGATCGGCTAAATATAGTAAATTGGGCTAATTCCATTTATATTGCCATAAATTCAATGTATTTTACTAGTTTGGCGAAAAAAACTATTGCGTTATGGAAGGCTGCTGTACGGGCAATTTTACCATAGAAAATAGTTTTAATAAGATTGATTGTTTACAAATAAAATATCCAAAAAATGTTTGCCTGTTCTCCCTCATGCGCATAGGATTATACTTACTTTACTTTTAAAAGCATTATACTTACTTTTTACTTGATTTTCGATACAGAGATGTCGTATTTGACCAGGGTTCGGCACGAAATCACTCTTACATGCACTCTGGATAAAAACAATTTTGCACATGTCTGGTATGCACATATCGGTCGGTGGTGGAGCAAGCAGCTTGTATTTTGATTGTCTAAATAAGATATACGAGGTCATGGAAATAACAATAATATATTTAATGCGATGCCATAAATTTCGAAGATTTTCGTATGAATAAAATATGTTTCGTCTGGATTATTGGCATTACTCTTGGCCTCCTTTGTGCTACGTGAAGGTATTTGGGATCTAAGAATACCAGCGGCGTACAGTTTTAACTATTATGCAAGTGTAACATTTTTAAATAAGAATTAAAAAAACCTCATTAAACCTATAATATGTACCTAATATCATATTTAAATGTAAATTGAGCAATTTAAATATTAAAATTGTAAAATATGCGAATAGATGCTCAAATCATAATAATATATATGAACGTAAAATTAGTTCATTTTTTTAAACAAATGTTAAAATTTATAATATCATAGCACTTATAAAATGATGAATGAGATATTTTTTTATTATCTGTATTAAGTGAATTATAATTATTAATTATTTGTTATTATTATAATTATAATATAGTATCGGGTTCCAAGTGCAACCTTTAGTTATTAAAGAATACACTATTATTTACTTCATTGGCAGATGCTCAGTACATAGAAGGGTATGAACAACTTTGAACTTATGTAAAATGTGGATTAAGCCCGGATACATTGCAATTATTAATGACAGAAATTAAATACCTATGAAGAGTTTGCTTGTGCTGCTGTCAAATCAGTTTGGTATCCTGTACTATTCTTCATTAAATATAATTTAATTGTAACCAATGTTTGCACTAATATGAAATATTTATCTGTCAAATCATTTTCCACGCTGTGCTCTCATGTTTTTTTGTCCTTGTATTTTTTTATTGTTATGACTTTAAATTTAATGTAAATACATTCAACATTTATAATAAATGTCTGAATATGTATTTCAATTGATAATTATTTCAAATGTATATCTAGTTGCTAAAATAGTTGCTAAATAAATGGTAAAATTAAACATTTAATACGCAAATGATAAAAATATATGCTCAAAATACGTGTCTCTAGCCATTGGATGTATGTCAAAGACCGTTTGTCCTTGAACTCTTGTGAGTTATAATAATAATGACTATCCTAGTTCATCTTGATATTCTCGATAGACAAAATCATTATACTTTATTAGCCTTGTAGACTGTAACTTTGCACGTCACTGAGGAGGGCACCGGTTCAAGAAATTTTGCCTTATAGGGCTACAACGTACTGTATTTTGTTCAAGTACATTTTCTTAAAATGGAACTTTAAGATGGTACACACTAAACTTGTCTTCTCTGCCTGTCGTAGTCGTATCTCGGCGGAAACTTATTGCAACATTCCATATGATAATTTTAATATGTAGGCAAAACCAAAACACAATAGGGAAACTAAAATTCGAATACAATTACACACTCAAACATCAGTTTGATATTTCTATATGCATAGCTTTGTTTAGATGTACAAATACAAAAAATGACGCACTATATAATATTCACAGCAAATTGTAGTTTATATTTATACATTTTCGTAATATTATTTTACTATTTATTATCAGTGACACATCCACCTGTCATCTCCATACATATACTCTGATAATTAATGTTTCGATAATTAGTAATGTTATTGTTTGTGTCTTATTACCTCCCCACGCCCAGTACGAACAATTAATAATTCCACTCTAGCTTTAATTTTTCTAATTTATAAATGAAGAATTAAAAATCATTGTTTACCTTATCAATAAATAAACTTACGATTCAGTTAGTATGAAGATGTGTCACAGTTAGTCACACAAACGGTGGAATAAAAAAGTTATAGTTAAAAATGAATTTCCACACAGTTATCGCCTCATCTATCGAAAATACAGTGAAACATATTTAATATGCTGAATTCAAAAAAACCGCGTGGCAACACCAAATAAAACTACGACGAAAATATTATTCGAATAAGCAACATTAGCTAATTAATTTTCAAAAATCGAACACTCCTTTTATGCATTCCCTTGACAAGAATGTTACAATTTATGTTTCCCAGGTATTATATACGTTTGGTAGATATTATTTGTGTGTGAACCTATTGCAAAACATTATATTTATGCGTTAATTCGATCTTGATAATATAAGAATTTATTATCATTATTTATTGCTTATGGCATGTTTAGCGTAATAATGTGCCCTGCGTGCTAGCCACAATAAATGAGTTTAGTATCAGAGTGTATTGCATTTGACGTCTGACGTTTCGGCTTTACCTCTGATTTAATCTAGCTACACTCAAAAATGGTGATGATGTACAATTTCATATTTGACGATCAACTTATCCAAGTGGTTACGGTCTGGGGCAGGGATGGCAAATAGGGTTTGATCGGCGTGCCATAATAAGCCAACTTTAATTCACGGCGCATGCCATTCCTGTTTAGGTAAACCTACTAATATAATTTTAATCATATTTGTTGAAAATAAAAAAAACAACTAATAAAATACTAATACGTATTTAGGTAAATTAGTAACTATATTTTTGATGAATATATAAAAGAACGTTACACATAAAATGAAAGAAAATGAGGACATTCCAATTCTGCAATACATTTTCATTTTCGCATATTTACATATTTTTCAGAGCAAATATAATTAAATAGCAAATTAATAATTACCGTTAAAATTTTTTCAAATATTTTTTTTTGGAGAGTTGTTAAAAAGTGGGGCACGCGTGCCACGATTTTGCCATCGATGGTTTAAGGCTTCTATCCTAGTCCAGTTTGTGATCAAGGACTTGAATCTCATAACGGACAATTTCATTTTTAAATTGATTCGAGAAATCGGTTTCGCTCATCACGAGCATTATCAACTGACGCTCGTGATGAGCGAAACCGGTCCTGATTATTATAAATATGTGAAAGTAGTGCAAATGAACCATGTTTTATTTTATTAATTATAATGTCTTTCCAACAAGAATTGACAGTTAACACCTTAAAAGTGAAGTTTGATACTTCAAATAAGGCAATCATCCTCACCCCTCACAATAATACTTATAACTATAATATAAGATATACCTACACAGTTAAGGGAAAGGAATACCAACAAGCCATTATGTACATTTGGTGTGGGTTTTTTAACCTGGCAATCTGTTGTGGAAGAACCATAGACAACAAAAACTTTTAAAGTTACAAAGTATACGAGATCAAATTCTCTGGTAAATTACCTACCCATCTTTTATTTTACGTTCCCTCTCGATTGGCTTTTATTGAGGCAAGAGAGCGACGCGAAATTTCCCGAGACGGTAGGAGAAAATGCGTAAATAAATTGTGAAAGTTTCACTTGAAACGATAAAGAATAATTGAAGGTATGACTGAATGTTGGCAACACAAGTTTTAGTGCCAATTTTAGCACAAAAATGTACGCACGTAAAACTTTTTTATGAGCAATGACAAAATGGCGCAAGAAACTACCCCTTTTAACCGGCGAAAATGATATGAATGTGTTTACTCCTGCCATAAACTAAATATTAACTTGTTTTACCGCGACATTGACCGTTTGCGTTTTATTAGTTATTTAGACACAGTGCTCATGAAGTTGTTTACATCACGCTGGAGCCTTGAGCGTATGCTTGAAATAACAGCTCCATTTCATTATCAATTATAATTTTAAATTTGGATTATTGAGATTTTGTACACTTCCATGTATTTTGTCACTAACGACCCGGGTTTCGCCTTTCGGCATCTTCAGGCATTCGAGCACACGAATGGACTCGAACTGAGAGACAGTAAACAGTTTCTAACGCTTATATAGAAGATACAAATGCGACAAATATCATTTACGAGGTAATACATTATACGTCTGAGAGCCACACCGATACCTGAGTTAAAATTTCGGAAATCGTCCTAATCCTTATTTTGTAAACACCATATTACCAGAGTGGCAAATTGCCGAAGGCGTTGCCGCTTTTCAACTTCTTTTAGAAATACCAGTGATTTTACAATTATAATAGTATTGTGGGTTTTGACGGGATGTAATTCGACGAATGGGTAAATATATACAATCATTCCACATTTAGTGAAATCTGTTAGGTGTTTCAACGTATCGGATATAATAGCGGAGAATTAGGAAGGTTCAGCTGCTCATTCAAGATTGGTAAGGAGTATAACTGGCCTCTATTAATTTCTAAAATTTCCTGATAAAATAATTTATGATCCCCCATGTTTTTATGCAACAGTTTAACCCCATCATCCGCATTAAACGTATGGTTCTCCATTAGCAAGTGATTTGCGAATGTCGAAGTTTCTTTTTTTAATCTAAAGGCAGCTAAATGTTCTGATACCCTTATATCTAATGTACGTGTGGTTTTACCCACATAGAAATGTTGGCAATCATTGCATTGTAATTTATAAATACCAGATTTGTTCTTAAAGTTTACTCTATCTTTATTGTTAATAAGTAATTTGCCTAGAGAGTTTTTGCAATAGAACGCCGGTCTAACACTATCAGCGAGTTGTTTTTTAATTTTAAAGCTTGTGCAACCTAAATAACTTATTCTATGCCAGATTCTAGGGCGGTCTATGTCTTTAGACAAGTTCCCGAAAT
Organism: Himalopsyche phryganea; assembly: GCA_022494535.1. Lineage (NCBI taxonomy): Eukaryota > Metazoa > Arthropoda > Insecta > Trichoptera > Rhyacophilidae > Himalopsyche > Himalopsyche phryganea. The sequence goes on along the minus strand of JAGVSL010000061.1, from coordinate 218,772 downwards.
ATAGCATCTTTTCTGCTAATTTACGTTGTTTTTGATACAAGACTATCTATAAGAGACGCCTCATAGCCATTATTAATGGCAATTTGTTTAATAATGTTTAGTTCGTTTTCAAAATTAAATTTATTTAGAGGTATAGTGACTAATCTGTGAACCTGAGAATGGAAAGCAGCCAATTTATATGAGAAAGGATGGTCTGACTTAAAATGGATCGTGGCTTCTGAAAACGTCTGTTTTCGGTAAATTTTAAATTCATGAATGGAGTTTTTAATATCAATATTAAGGTCAAGGAAATTTATATTCTTGCCCCCTACTTCTAAAGTGAATTGAATTTTATCATCTAGTGAGTTAAGAAAATTATGAAGGTTAGAAACTTGTCTCTCAGTTCCATTGAATAGACAAAGGATGTCATCTACGTAACGGAACCAATAAACTACGTTTCTAACTTCTGTTTTATTGCTGAAAATAAGGTTTTCTAACCATTTAGAAAACCTTATTTTCAGCAATAAAACAGAAGTTAGAAACGTAGTTTATTGGTTCCGTTACGTAGATGACATCCTTTGTCTATTCAATGGAACTGAGAGACAAGTTTCTAACCTTCATAATTTTCTTAACTCACTAGATGATAAAATTCAATTCACTTTAGAAGTAGGGGGCAAGAATATAAATTTCCTTGACCTTAATATTGATATTAAAAACTCCATTCATGAATTTAAAATTTACCGAAAACAGACGTTTTCAGAAGCCACGATCCATTTTAAGTCAGACCATCCTTTCTCATATAAATTGGCTGCTTTCCATTCTCAGGTTCACAGATTAGTCACTATACCTCTAAATAAATTTAATTTTGAAAACGAACTAAACATTATTAAACAAATTGCCATTAATAATGGCTATGAGGCGTCTCTTATAGATAGTCTTGTATCAAAAAACAACGTAAATTAGCAGAAAAGATGCTATATTTCGGGAACTTGTCTAAAGACATAGACCGCCCTAGAATCTGGCATAGAATAAGTTATTTAGGTTGCACAAGCTTTAAAATTAAAAAACAACTCGCTGATAGTGTTAGACCGGCGTTCTACTGCAAAAACTCTCAGGCAAATTACTTATTAACAATAAAGATAGAGTAAACTTTAAGAACAAATCTGGTATTTATAAATTACAATGCAATGATTGCCAACATTTCTATGTGGGTAAACCACACGTACATTAGATATAAGGGTATCAGAACATTTAGCTGCCTTTAGATTAAAAAAGAAACTTCGACATTCGCAAATCACTTGCTAATGGAGAACCATACGTTTAATGCGGATGATGGGGTTAAACTGTTGCATAAAAACATGGGGGATCATAAATTATTTTATCAGGAAATTTTAGAAATTAATAGAGGCCAGTTATACTCCTTACCAATCTTGAATGAGCAGCTGAACCTTCCTAATTCTCCGCTATTATATCCGATACGTTGAAACACCTAACAGATTTCACTAAATGTGGAATGATTGTATATATTTACCCATTCGTCGAATTACATCCCGTCAAAACCCACAATACTATTATAATTGTAAAATCACTGGTATTTCTAAAAGAAGTTGAAAAGCGGCAATCGCCTTCGGCAATTTGCCACTCTGGTAATATGGTGTTTACAAAATAAGGATTAGGACGATTTCCGAAATTTTAACTCAGGTATCGGTGTGGCTCTCAGACGTATAATGTATTACCTCGTAAATGATATTTGTCGCATTTGTATCTTCTATATAAGCGTTAGAAACTGTTTACTGTCTCTCAGTTCGAGTCCATTCGTGTGCTCGAATGCCTGAAGATGCCGAAAGGCGAAACCCGGGTCGTTAGTGACAAAATACATGGAAGTGTACAAAATCTCAATAATCCAAATTTAATATTGAAATTCCATCAAGCACCCTCAGTCGATGTCTTAAATTATAATTATAATTTTGTTTCATTTTTGTAAGACAAAATCTCTATTCCGTCCCCTTTTTTATATGGTAAGGATAAAAATTATATCCAATAGTAGTTACTTTATTCAGTTGCCGAGTTTTTTGTATGAATAGGAAGGGTTGTAAACCAGACAGGTAACCAAGATATTAGATACATTACCATTGGTTACGGTGGTATGTTTAATCTATTTAAATAAACATATCTCTTTCACTAAAGAACTTCACTCCAATACGACGTTAAGCGGTTAAGGATAGGTCAGCTACTAAACAATATGACAGCGTCGTCCATCTCTATGTATACGTCGCTCTCCACTAGTGTATTGGCGCTGGACAATGATCCGGGATCGACCATGACGACGAACCCGTGGAATTTCTTTTCGACATGTCGCAGTCTCGACCAGAGAATTAATACTTCAATTGATAACAACTAGATATAGAATGAGACGATTCATTATAATATATTTTAAATAGAGTAACTTCACGATATTTAGAAGGTATAGTATGTACATTTATTTGTACACAGGTGTTTGTTATTTTGATTTAATATAATGTAATCTAAAGCCAAAATACGTAAATTCAAGTTGGATTTTTGAGCCAATGATACATTGTTAATCTTGCATGTACTGTGGCAGCTGTTATAATAATTAATAAAATGGCGATTTCCGCCATGGGAATAAATCTCCAGTCCGTACATTTCTGCCGCGTCGTTAGATTTTTAATTACTTTTCACGCCCTACCGTGTGATTCTTTTTTGGCGAAATATTCGTTACGGTTCATGCGGGGCGGATTAAAGGGTAAAATTATTATTGCCAGTCACGACAGTGAAGGGTTTGTGGGTTTGGGCACGTTTCTGAATTTGTGTGATACTATTAATTATTCATCTTTATTACTTATGGTCATAGAATGTTGTTATGTTTACATTGAATATCGAATTAAATATGCAAACATATCGTTCCTCTGACTGGTCAGTAACTAACTACCATAGATAACAGAAGTTACCTTACACACGGCACTGTAAAGTTGGTAAGCCCTTGTTTAATTATGACAGCCTGGCGCAAACTTATTTTACTTATTCTATGTCACTTTGTAATTATAAAGTCTCTCAGGATAATGTTATCTATGGTTATAGTGTTTTCAACGATAAAGTTACATATAAATTATAATCCCAGTGAAAATAATACTGATTTTGTATAAATAAATATCTTCTTTTTGATCTTGTTCCCTCTTACCTTTTTATTTATATAGCGTGCTAATTATACTAACCTTTGGGATATACAGAGTTTTCTTAATGAACCTGTCACAAAATATCTACATTTTTTTAAATTATTTGGCGATAAACAGTTAAAAAAATGTCTTTCAACTAGTATGAACATTTATGAAATAAAGTGATTGCTTTTTTTAGTGATTTGTCATATTTCAATTATTCAATCCTATTATATGAAGTTACACCCAAGCCGGAGTTCATTCAATCTCATTTTCAATATGAAATTCTGCCACATTAAGTCATATCTAAGCAACACTTGTACTTCAAATATATACAATGACGAACCGGATATAGCGTCGGACACCTTATGTTCAATTTAATTAATTATGTATCACACAGCTAAATTTTTTTGTCTATCCGACTCCAATGTGGAGCATATGTCCTCCTAATGCAGGTATCTACGAGAACTGCTTGTGGCTTGTGACTCGTTGGTCAAACCCTCTTTTTCGAAGATATCAGAGATATAGCTAAAGAGACAGGAATAGTAGTTAGCTAATCGCTGATGCAAAGGTATTTAAAACAACTTAAATATACAAAGTGGTAATGATTGATTGATAAACAATATTTTTCTTGACTTTTTGACTATGGAGCTTATCTCAAGAGACACTTTTCAACGAAAGCTGCTTTAGAGAGCAAGGATAGAAGGATAGGGCTAGGGCTGGACGAGTGGTTAGCTAATCGCTCTCACTACGCCTCATTTTTGTGATCGGAAGGGTTGGGTAAAATTTTAGACATGACAAACAACCATGCCTTCGAACAGAACTCCATAAATCGATTGAAAAATCAATTTTTGAAAATATCCGTACTGTGATTTGAACACGTTAAATTTGTGACTGAATCCAACGACGATAACCACTGCACAACGTACTCGGCATCTATATTTAACTGATTTTAATGTAGAAGATTAATACATACATGGGTCAGGTGTTTTTATTTCGTTTGCAGATATTAACGGATCGAACAAGACTTACATGGCATGGTTCTTGAGTTTTCTGGACTTGCCTGGCGCTGTTGAAAATTTACTTTATTCTACCATGCATTTCGATCCACTAATACTGCTAAAATACCTGCAACAAACGGCATGAATTTTTAACTTTTTATTCATTTATAGTGTCAAAATGTTTCTAATTTTATTGGTTGATAACTGAAAAAGCACGCAAATCCATTGTGAATTATTAATATGCTTAAAACAAATATCTCAAAATAGATGCACGTAGAAATGCATTAACATTTAATTTTAATCATATAACTAGATTCAATTTCATTCCTTTCCCAACAATTATTATTTGAACAATACATTGTTTGATTGTATGTGGCCAAAATATAAATATTCACCATCGTCTTACTCAAAAGGGATTATTCAATATATTTATTGATTTATATTCAAATGCTCGGATATCTATTTTAATTTCACACCTCATATCTTATCTCATATCTTTTTTTGATAATTCTGTTTTTTTTTTGTTGTAATCAGGCGATAATGATGCATATAATATAAAATAACAATTTAATATATTGACTGAGGGTGCTTGATGGAATTTCAATATCAAATTTGAATTGTTGAGATTTTGAACATTTCCATGTATTTCGCCACTAACGACACGGGTTTCACCGGAATAAGTAGGTAGTTCTTCGAATTGTATTTTAAAACCCTCCAGTCCTCCCATAATGCGTTTGTTTTCTCTACTGGGATTGGGGGTCATTGTTGTGATCAATCCAGGTGTCAATGTAAATCCTAGACTTAGTGATAAGAATTTGTCATATTTTTTCTTGTATATAAGCAATGTAAACTGTTTACTCTCTGCCAGTTCGAGCTCATTCGTGTGCTCGAATGCCTGAAGATGCCGAAAGGTGAAACCCGGGTCGTTAGTGACGAATTACATATATATGTACAAAATCTCAACAATTCAAACTTAAAATAACAATTTTGGATTATTGAGATTTTGTACACTTCCATGTATTTTTCTTACTAACGACCCGGGTTTCTTCTTTCGGCATCTTCATGCATTCGAGCACACGAATGCCTGAAGATGCCGAAAGGCGAAACCCGGGTCGTTAGTTACAAAATACATGGAAGTGTATAAAATCTTAATAATCCAAATTTGATATTGAAATTCCATCAAGCACCCTCAGTCGATGTCTTAAATTATAAAATAACAATGTTGTTTTTTTTTTTAATATGCGTACAATATTGCTCACAATATGGCTCGTAATTCCATTAATGTGAACTTCCATTTCTTAGACTTTCGTCTTGGATCGTGTATACAATGAAAAATCCTCCCTACCAAATCCGTTGATTGATGAAGAGCATTATTTCACAGTCTCGCGCGCGCCAAAAAAAATGAAAGCTCTCTCGAACATTGCAAGAAACCTACCCTTGCCAAATATAAACAAATTTTTCATCTTGGCTTTGCGAAATAAACTCCACAGTATAGGGATTGAAAGCCAGGTCTGTTTTTTCGATACCGTCATTTCACGACTTCAACACGAGATTTTTAATATTTCTATATTATTAATAATATTGAAAAAGACGGCTATTTTTTTAACCGTGCATTGTTGTTTTCAGGATAATATAAATATGGCCTCCTCATCGTCGGTATTAATCGATTTTTTTAATGACATTATAGACTTCGATTACGTCAGTAGTAATTTGTAAGCATGTGACCACCTGAAAATGAAAAATGAAATACAATTATGGTCCGCCCTGTGATTGGCGGGTTGGCAGTGGTCAAAGTCGTTGGTTTCGAGTGCGGGTCTCACAGGCTCAAATCCCAGTACGTACAGTGTCTTAAATTGATTTGTTAATCGACTCACGGATTTCTGTTCGAAAGTATGGATGTTTTAATATCTAAAATTCTCTTCCCATCCATCCGATCCTAAATAAACGGGGCGTAGCTAAAGCGATTAGCTACCCACTAGTCTTTTCCTAACTTATCTTTATATCTCTACTTTCTTCGAACACAGGAGGTTGAGAAATCCAGTAACAAGCAGTTCTCGTAGAAAAACTTCTGTTACCTCTAATACGACTATTACGAGGTCATATGCTCAACATTGGATACCTCATGTTACACCCACAAAATACAGTCAATCGATTAATAATAATTCTAGAAGTTGAATATAGCACAGTTTACTTACAAATGGCAGTCGGAATGACTTGAAGTGCAAATTCACGTCTAACTGTTCACCGTTTCGGGAAAATCCTTGTAACAGACTGTTTTTTAGTATAGATGTTTTTAAAACTGAACCAAAATACATTATATATAACTTACTTGTATTCAATTTACAATTGTATACTTTATTATCTGCTTCATGCCTCTATCCTTCAGGAACGACCCTTGCGATGCCAAATATATTTACAGTTTCAAATTTAATGGAGAACGTAAAAAGGACAATTTCCCTCAGAGATAAACGATCTCTGCGCCAGCTCCGCCATACAAGACTTAGATATTTATTTTGTGGAGTGTTATTACTCGCTAGGCTCGGTACCCGGCGGCAAAATCGATTCGTAGTACGGCAGCGTAGACCGTAGCGGCGTAGCTCGTAGCGGCGTAGAGCCCATCACTGAATCCAGATGCACACCTATACTATAAGCACTCGAGCTTTTTCAGTCATCTTGCTGCGGTCCTCTCAGCCACGCCCACTTTACTTCATTCAGCATCTGAATGTATTTTCTCTCACAATTGTTAGTTTATTAATATGTCAGCTGCAGCGGTTCTGTCCCTCAAATAAGTAAATCTTCGCCACTGCTATGAAAGTAATCATAAATTAAAATAAAAAAACCACTCCAATGATAGTAATTTCGCAGTTCGTAATTCAATCCTCGCCAACTAGTCAATACCATAATCCCGGGATTGTGAAAAAATGATTAAAAATGATTCATATTTCAAGTTAAATACTTCCTGATTTTAAAAACTACAGCGTGTACCTCGATTTGTTTATGTTCATAATTTTTACTTAATACCTACATACTTAATATATTTATATATATGTATTGTGGTCTCCCTCCTCGTATTTTGTAACTATTTTTTTTTGCATTATTTTATCAAAATATCGTTTTCAACTATTATCTAAAAATAAAATATTCTTAATCCATGCGCAAAAATATACATCATTTATGTTCATTCCAATCGAAGTAATAATGCACACAAATTGAAAAATTATGAATCCGGAGATCCTAAAGAGGGTCTGGTATTCGATGCTCTAGTCCAGAGGTGACGAGCCTGCGGCCTTTTCACTGAACCCAAATTTGAAAAGTTGTTAATAAAAATCATTATTTTCCTTCATTTATAAAATAATGTAGCTACATATATTTTTATTCTTTTTTAAAAAATACGGCCTTATTTGACTTAAGATAAATGAGTGCGGCCTCTCAACACGAAAAGGTTCGCCACCCTTGACATGGTTACAGCAAGGCCCTATTATATTGTATTAAATAATTTTGCGGCGTTATACGAAGACCGGGTAGATTTCAACTTATAGAAGTTTTCCAAAAACAAATTGGCATTACTCTAGATTTTAGATAACTTTAGTGCACAGCAACCAATACTTGGCTAACTGCGCCTAAAACACTCCTGCGGTATCAGATTTATTAGTGGCCGGGTACTAACAGTGGCCGGTCAGTAAGGCTCAACAGCTTTGCGCCGCAGTATTTTATCAATTTTTATTTAACGAAACGTGCCCAAAACTTCGGTATTCTTTTAAATGAATTCATAAAAATACTGCAGTAACTTCCCTACCTTTTCATTAAATTTGCGGTCTCCTTTGGAGAAAAGGTTAACCGTCTCTGACCCTCACCATTTAATTAATTTTTTTTAGTATCGCCATTTTGCATATTTAAATTAACTGTTGTTTGATGACTTTAATTACTTATATTAATATTCCTTATTGTCACTGTTTATTATAAATTTGTACACTAAATGTATCATTAAGGAGACATGATCTTCGGTGTGATACAAACTGTGGAGCATATGGGCTCAACAAAAGTTTTTCTACGAGAACTGCTTTTAACTCAGTTTCTCGGCCTCTTTTTTCTCGACTATCACGAAAAACTATTACAATAATATGTAAGATATTCATAATTGACGATTTTATACTGAAAATAAAAATGAGTTACAAATGGATAAATCGTAATTGATAATTGAAAATTTCATTAACATAATTTTGTGTGGGGATTTTGGATGGTAAATGACATTATAATATTGATGTTTATCTTTCTTCTTTTCCAGGTGGTCGTTCCTCAGAGAGTGGGAGATGTGTATTTATATGAGCAACCTTCCTGCGCTCCGTGCTCCAGCCCCATGCTGCACCAGCAGTCCACCTACGACGTCCCGAGATCCACAGCATGCGCGGCCTCCCTCACCTACGACTCCCCTCGCTCCTGGACTAGATCCTCTCCAGTGTCCGCGCAGTTGACACCGGTCTGCCCCGTGTCTCCGGCGAGGCGGCCCGACCAGCCTGGAGAGTGGTACGACGTTCCACGGGCTATTGCGCCGCCTCATGCTGCTTCAGTCTTTTTGAACCGACACCTCCTGACGCCGTCGAGCAGTGCGAGTTCTTTGACAGCCGAATCTGTTTCTTCTAGTAATAGGTGAGTCAGCCATCTTTATTTATCTAAAGCACTGTTTCTTAACACAATGCGGGAAATATGACCAAAATACGCTCAGCGGCTGGGCTAATTCGCAGAAAATTGACAATAGGTCATGGAAAGAATAGCATGAAACTGACCAATCAACAATTACTTGAAAACAAGTTTGGATGCTCTCCTAAATATGTTTCGTAATAAACTGATCAAATTCTTTCAATAATATTATGAATCAAAAATGAATAATTAGTTATGAGTGATTAATGTCGACTATATCGAATGACGCGAAAAACGCATTCCCCGCCGCAATACAAAAAACAGGGGATCTCAACCTTTTATGCTACTTTCCTCTTAATCCTCAAAATAATCAAACTCAAAAAGTACTTTCCAAATATGCATATATTGAAAATCTTTAGTAATCGGCAGCACTTCTGGAACCCCCTCTGGAACCTTAAAATTCACCCCTAGTAGAGAATTCCCCACTGGTTGGAAATACCTTTCTTATGTTTTATGTCAGGCAATGAAATTCTTGATACAATGGCCAATTTACATTTTTTTTAAGCCACGTCCGCTACCATTGTGGAGCACATGGCTTCCTAATGGAGGTATATCGACAGAAGTTTTTCTACGAGAACTGCTTATTACTCAGTTGCTCAGTAGGGATTGAAAGATAGGGTTAGGCCAGGACTGGTGGTTAGCTAATCCCTCTCGTTACGCTGCGTTTTTAGGATTGGATGGGAATTTTGAACATTACAAACATCCATTCATATCTTCGAATATAAATCTATTGAAGAATCAATTTATCCGTATCAATCTGTCCGTACTGGGACTGGCACCCGTGAAATCCGTAACCAAAGACAATGATGTTGATCACTGCACTACGGACCAGGCATTTATAATTAACTGATTATGCAGAGGAGCTCGGCTACACTTACACAAAGTAACGAAAGAACCGGCTTTACAAGGATTGACCGGGATGACTGATGGCATCATCGCAATGTGAAATGGCCCACTTCGATTTCGGCAACACCCCCTAAATGCTAAAAATATAAAAATGCCCCCGCAATCAATTTAATCAAATATGTTTTTAAAAATACATTTGATTAAATCAATCCAATGGACACTTATGGACATTTATTCTAAAATAATGTTTATTTTCCAAATAATGTTTTCATAGGGAGAGTCATGGGAAGTTTTCATCGTGTAGTGAATTAACTAGAATTAATTAGAAGAGACGATATTCATTTATTAATTGTTTTATTCCTCAGGTCATCACTTGCCAACATGCAGGACTATGACATACCGAAAACAAGAGGACCAAACCTTCTGCTGCATTCACTCCAGGAGCAGAATCAAACCTATGATGTTCCGCCTTCCAACCCTCAGCCTAAAGAACTTCCGCTGGAATGGAGTGAAGCACTGGACATGTTGGAAAGGTTACAGAATGAAGCCATGTCTGCCATTGCAAGACTACTGGGTGAGTTTTTATCATAATTGTTCATATAATTAATATTCTTAATTAATGTGTGTCTATATTTTTCGATGGACTAAAAGCATGACACGGTATTGCTTCATCCTTCCCAGATTCTTTCAAAATGTATACTGTCCAAGAAGTCCCTCAAATTAACCCATCAAGCTTGTAAGGCGTGCACTCTATACTATGGTTTTCCCTGCATGGGCTTTTTCTCTATCATTTCAAGCAGTAATATTCCTCTCAATTGTCGACTGTAAATTTAATTTGGGTAAGAAAAATCATTCCTGTGTGATTTTTGTCTTTTAAAAAATGGTATGGTTTTTACATTTTTCTTATGTATCATTTGATGAAAACTCACTTATTACAATTGGAGGATTAATACATATTGCTGTTTCGTTACCTTACTTTGAAAAGTTTCTAATTGCACTTGACCATGTTTTGAGGCACGAGCGTTTGAAGTTTTGACTGATCATATTTTGTATTTTGAAGGAAAAAATATATTTTTATTTAGTGAGTTTATATATATAAATATATTACTTGTTTTTTATATAATTTATTTTAACTAAAGCCTTTATATTAGAAAATAATGACTATCTTAAGCTTTAATTAGAACTGACAAGAATAGTTTGTTTGAAAAGGTTTTATCGGATATTTCAATTTCATCAAACAAAATGTTTTGATTTTTGAGATATTTATTATTAGTATATATATTATCAAGAACCATATAAGTTAACAAAAATATTATAATACAACAGAATAATAATACACATATAGTTTAAATGGTTGAACGAACTCAGCTAGTTTTCGTCAATGACCACACCTATAGAACAATATAAGTAAAGGGTAAAACACAGGACAACCATCGAACGAAGAATGTTCAACATGATGTTAAAACTTTTTCAAAGTAACTGTCATATGTATATTTTTTCTGTGAGATGATGATAAGCAGTTATATCGATTCATAGAACCGTACAAAAAAATGTGTTGATATAACTCCGGAATACTGCTAACTCCCTCATTGAACAATATATGACTCTGAAATCAACGTATATGGTAGAATGTGGCTAATACAACATTTTCCAATCAAAGGGTCATTCTAGGCCAAAATGTTGGTTAGAACCTTTTCAAAGTAAGGTAAAGCTTTATCAAACGATATATGTTACAAAGCTTTGTCAGTCGCTGGTCAGATAATAAAACTGCAGTCAAGAATTTAAATGTAGCACTTTGAATAACTGAAATATCATAATGTTTGAAATCTTTCATATTGTCAATTATTATGGATTTATTTTTCCAGCTAGTGTAAGCACTCGAGGATTTTCTGTTCAGAACTGTCACACTGAATATTTGTTCATTGATATGCTCTATTATTTGATCAGTATTTGTATAATTTATTAAAAAAAATCATTTTAAACGGTAGAAAACTAAACAATTGCCCTTCCTCAGGGTCTAAAATCTCTAAAATAAGATGACGAATTCATCTGTCAATTTTGTGAGATTACATTTTAGTTCTAGGTTGGCGCACTTACGAGTCACCAGACAAATCAATTTGGATGATGGTCGTATTATTACGGTGCTTTTAAACAATCAATTCAGTTGTCTGTCGATCTGTCAGTTTCAATCTAAAAAGTATCATTACATTTAGACAGTATAGTTGTCTCATCAGTCTTACCTACAATTCCACTTATAAAATGACAAATGGCTGAAATAATTTTTCACAAATTCTAGCATTCTAAATAAGCTAAAGAAACTAATCAATAAATAATTTTCAGGATTTGTTCGCCCCGATTGGCGCACGCACGCTTCTCTCTCCACACAAATCCTCGACGTTAGATTGGGAGCGCTCCGTCTGCGATCGTCTCTTCATGAACTTACTGAATTTACCGAAGGTACTTTGGGAAATGCTGCCAGTGCACATGACAAAGGTAACGAACTGATGACATTCATTCTCCTAAAAATTTCACAGTTTTATGATACAATCAATTTGGGTAAGTTTGCCCATCGGTCTAAGATTGGCCCACTACATGGTAAAAGGTCCTGTTATAATACTATGATAATATTAATGCCATGTGAATATTTTTTGGTTAAGCAAAGGTATTGAATAGCCCCTGGTGGTAAAAATTCAAAATAATGAGTAATATAATTTGTTTTATTCTTGAATTTGTGAGCTGTTGTCAGCTTGAAATGATGAAACACAATTTAAAAACTTTTCTTGAAATAAATTGGATTAGCCATATTTTCGATTTGTATTACTATCTGCAAACCAAATGCAGTATATTTTTTCCCATCTCAGTTATGTAGAGAATATATGAAAACATAAAGAAAAGTTACTAAGACTTTAAAATCACTGAATTTTTGTAATTACAGTGATTATTTGTATCGTGGGCCAAAGTTACCCGATTTGGATGAAAATTTTGCCCACCTTGTTTTATCTATATTTATATATCAATTATAACAATAAATCTATTTATGCTATTAAAATTTCATCTTAAGGCATTATTTCATTTCTATATAGAACAATATCACACATAAATATAATGGCGAACCATAAACATACAAAAACCCTCAGAACTGGGCCAAAGTTACCCAGATTGACGGTATTGTTATTCTAGGCGTTTTATTAAATTGAAATAACTCACTAACCCGTTTTCATTGGAGGTTGGGCAGGGAAAGGTTTAGAGCCAAGTAATGGTGGTTTTAGTCACATTTTTAACTGTAACTGGCTCTGCCTTATAAGTAAAGCTATGGTGTCTAATAAATTATAGTATTTATAGTTTATAATGAATTTGATCATAAACATTCACATTAATATATGTACTTAGAAATCTATGTACATATATTCCATTTCCGCTCACAATATGGAGCATACTATAAACGCCTAACGGAGCTATCTCAACAGACTTTATTGAACGAGAACTGCTTGTTATTCATTTGCTCAACCTCTCTTGTTCCGAAGAAAGTAAGGATATAATGATGGAGCTAAGACAGGTTTAGTAGTTAGCTAATCGCTCTAGCTATGCTCCATTTTTTAAAAATTGAATGGGTGGGCGGGAGGTTAATTTGTACAAGACAGACATAACACAAATCCATAAATGGTTTGAAAAAAAATTGTATGAGCAGATTTGTCTGTGTTAGTTTTTTGAATGCATTGTAATCTGATCACTGTCAAAAATATGTTTGATTTCTCCTATTTGGCTCAAGTGTAGATAAAATTGTGTCTACTTTATTATTTGATATTCGTTAAATACTATGTATTGATCTTACATTTTACTTTTCAGGTTTGACTGTGAAACTCCGACCTTTGGTGAAGGCTTTAAGAGATGCAGATAGACTAGTAAATGATGTAATTGCAAACTTAGACTCTTTGAGTTGGTCCGTAGACATCTTGTCTCGGACAGAAGAATCCGGGAAGAGTTCATCCAATCACACTACACCGGATAACTTGGACCAGCTCATCGCGTGCGCGCGAGCACTCACCGAAGACGTTCGACAGACGGCATCGTTTATTCAAGGAAATTCCACCTTGCTATTTAAGAAGACGGTCTCGCTCCAAATCAAAGAGACTACAGGGGTTGGAGAATGGGTCGAGGAGTACGACTATGTCAAGCTGGAGTCGCGGGAGTCTGTCAACAAAAAGCATGCGAAAATAAGAGAAAAGCTACCCAACGATATGAAGAAGTCATTTGATAATGTTATTAAAGACGCCGACTACTGTCCGACATCTTTGCAGACTTACGACATGGCCCCGAATGATAAGCAACTTATTATATTCTACGCTGCTCAAATCGTTACATACTTCAATTACTTAACCAATGCAATAGATGCTTTTTTGAAAACGGTTGAATGTAACCAGCCGCCAGCTGTGTTCTTAGCGCATGGCAAGTTTTTAGTATTAAGCGCTCATAGATTAGTCTACATAGGTGACTCTGTACACAGAAATATTGACAATACCGAAGTTAAAGCCAGGATCCTCAATTGTTCTAACGTTCTATCTGACGGACTAGCAGCGACTGTGGCGAAAACAAAGAATGCAGCTCTTCATTATCCGAGTGTTGGTGAAGTTCAGGACATGGTGGACTCGGTCGTCGATGTGTCTCATCTAGCTAGAGATTTAAAGCGGTATATAATTGAGATTGCCAGTAAATCTTAGCTTTAATTTTTATTAACGATATAATTATGTTTTATTTATAAAGTAGACTCGCCATATTAATAAATTGGCTGGTCCAAATTAATATATTCCCCTGCAAAGTTCTGATGGTCAAGAAGACGTAGTGAAACTTTAAAGAATCACAAATCAAGTCAGATGTTTTTGCGGTAGATTGAGTTTTTTACCTCATCGAAGACTTTTTCAAAAGTTCATGACAGTGGTTTTCTCTTGGCGATTGAAGTCGATAACCTGACTCTCTTTACAAAGGAATATATAACCCTGGTTTTTGACAATAGCAAAATTATGATGAATTCATAATTGTCTTTAGAGAGTCCACAATATCACTGGTGCGTTGATTATGTCAAAATGAATTAATGTGTTGCGCTCTGAATGGGGAAAAAATTCCACATGAAATATGGGTAGAAAAAGATATTCACATTTGGATATCAGCAATTGCAACCTTTTCTAGAAGCTCGATCCGGATAGTCAAGGCCTGCCCCAGGCTGCAGCACTGAATGAGATTACATAGATTGAATATTTATTCACACATATTGCCTCTGAAAAGAAATCATTTATTGTCAATGGTTTTCTTTATTTGATGATTTGTCTGTCTATCATTTGAATGATAAATAAACTGTGTTTATCAACGATTAGTCAGTAAAATATAATGGAATTACTATTCGCCGGACACATTCCACAAATTTTAATACAAATCAAAATGACCATAGCAATTTCAATCAATATTCAATTTGGTGATTGTCAATGCTCTTTTAAATGTTGTGTTTATCCAGCAAGGATTAACAGTAAACAATATTAATTTGATTTTCAATTCATCAATTTCTATTTCTTTCGAGAATTAATGATAATTATATTTATTAAATAATTTAACAATATAGCTTTACAATGGATAATAATTAATTATGACTCGCTTTCAAATCTCAGTGCTGCCAGCTTTTAATTCAAATATCATTAACATGTAACACCTTCATTTCAAAAACATGACATGTCTATTTTTTTTTTTTTTTATCCATATCCGCTCCCAATGTGGAGCATATGGTCTCCTAATGGAGGTATCTTAACAAAAATTTTCTACGAGAACTGCTTGTTACTCAGTTGCTCAACCTCTCTTTTTCGAAGAGAGTAGGGATAGAAGGATAGGGCTAGGACAGAGCTAGTGGTTAGCTAATTGCTCTCGCTACGCCCCGTGAGGATGGGATGGGTGGGAGGGAGGACTCAGACTACGAACAGAAATCCATAAATCAATTGAAAGATCAATCTATGAAAATCGTCCGCACCGGGAATTGAACCCGAGACATCCGTAACCGTAGCCAGCGACGCTACCAACTGCGCCACGGACGCCGATAAATGCGACGCCATGTGTATAGTATTCTCTAAATGTCAGATCTATGATTCAGTGATCTTATTACTAGAAAAACTGTGTGATTTCTTTTTGCTAGACATACATACCCAAGTTAACTTAATATCTATTGCATAAATAAACTGAATAAAAATTTTACGCTAAAGATTGATTGGAATAATTATATTTTCCCTGATTTGTATAAATTACATAAAAAAACATTTTGTAATGCAAAATATGAAAATGAATGTTGCCATTGAATATATTTTAATTAGCCTCAAAACTAATTTTTATAACTGTATCTGGAAAGATAATATTTAATTTATAGAAGGGTGTTCAATGAAATATAATTCGTAAAATAAAACTTTTAGAAATTCTACAACCATATGTCATTGTGACAGGGTGAGGATTCCAAATATGATGAAACAAAAATTTCAAGCACTTGAATGATACCATATGCAATAATTCATGGCACCTTGTTGTGTCGTTATTGTTACATTTTTATCGCCCTACAAGCTTTTCAGTATACAACATAAGGTTTCATTGAGTTCCACGAATCCAGCCATGATTGTGATGCATCTATTCTTTTCATTTGTATGTTTTGTAATGTAAAAAATATAATGTTTTCATAAAATAAGTTCAGACTGTAATGCCAAAGGTAAATGATAGTAGCACACTTTGTTTATGTGAAATATAATATTTGCTTATTTATATTTAATTATATTACGTAAAATTGTAATGTCAAATTTTATGCTTTTACTTAATTATTATGACATGGGAAACGAGTCATTTATATGAGAATTAAACACTTCCAAATCACTGTGTAATGAAAACAAATGGCTTGCGGTTCAATTATATTTGGATTCTTCACGTGTCATTTGTTTACTCATTCCCCCTGTTATTAACAAAGCAGTGTTAGGGTGTAAAAACAAATGACGATTCTATTATTTCCATAGAGGCGAGCGAGTATTTCTCACTCGCTACAAATAAAAAGTCGCTTGAATTGGCTCGTTTGTGAACATGTCTAGTATGTTTGATAGCATTCTTACATTTTAGTTTTAAAAATATAATATATATTGGCAAAATGTATTCTTAATTGATAATTGGTAAATAAATATAACAAATAATTGTGAGTGAATAATATCTCAGTCTACAGATTCAGCAGCATAACTTATGCAAATATTTGAATTAAAGTTGCATATTAAAATTCCTGTACAAAAAATAATTGGGTCTTTGAAAACTAGCACTAGACCAACTGTGACTCCCAGACTTTCCGCATTGTGTTGAATGTGGTTCCAGTGATTGCCACTGCGAACCCTTGCAATAAAAGCGACAAGATTATTTATTTGCGGCGAAACAATTATATTTCAAATAAGTTCAAACAACGAATTGTAAAATTAACAATTTATTGATAACACCATTTTTAAACAAATGCTTTAAATGAATATTGATTATGTAAAATGATGTAGTTTACATTTATAATATATAGCTAGACAAAGCATTATTATTATAAAGAATACTTACTAGGACTATGCGTACTTATTAATATTCAGTATGTTATTGTAATAAGTAATGTTGAAGGTATTGCTATACGCTGTCGAGTAGATAAAGATGTGTTTAACATTTCATATCGATTCAGTCGATTTCGACTGTATTAATATTTATTTTCTGAATAATGTTGACAACCAATCTGTTGCAATTGGTAGCCCCAGCATGCAAAGACAGTTGCGAGGCTCCTACCGGTTCAGTTACCTTGGATTAAAGTCCTGATATGGTAAATCCATCTCTGTCTATATCTGACAAAGAGAATAGATATGACACACAACTTTTATTTCCATGCTTTTGCCTTTTTGTCACAGAGTATAATGTTAGCATTATAATTTGATCACTTAACGTTGACCTGTTAGTGAATGATTAGAGTTTGTCATTAATTTATTGTAAATACGTGTTTAGTGTAACGAATTGTGAAGAATAAGCTGCGAAAAGTGAATACAATTACTTATGAAATTTTATTTATGCCTTTTTTTGCTTTCAATATACATAATATTCATAAATGAACACAAAATAACGTTCCTTGTAAACTAAAATATAATAATATATCACTATTTAACGATATATAAATGCTTATTCTGTACTGACGATATTTTACAATAAAAATAAAATGTAACATAGATGATGTGCTAGATTTATGTAAATAGTTAATGTTTATACACTTGTGTTATATTGTTGATTAATAAAATTATGCTATAATGGAGAATGGAGTTTTAACCAATAAAGTTTTATATTATTATGTGTTAGTAATCAAAAACATGTTTCATTTTCACCACCCTTATTATAAGTAGTAATGAAAACACAATATATATATTTTAATGACACATCAGGACCATATTGTTTTAAATGATATTGAAGTAAAATCATTGTGTAAAAGTAACACCTATTTACAAACTCTCTTGTGACAAATGTTGGGAAGACAGGTAGAATTGAAGTCAATTAATAATAAACAACATCTTAAGCGTGACAGGTAGCTCCCCAGTATTACGTTTGTTTGTTATGAGATTTTCTTTAACAAACAAATATACCTAATTCATTTTTAATTAGTATTGTTTAGTGTAAATCTTCCGAGGGGAAAGAAAAAGTTCCCGCTCTTAATTTATTTCTCATTGAAATACAAGTAAATAATTAGAATCAGTGTCTTCATTAGGCTTTTTCATTTAGGGAGCAGTGATTTTTTCACTGCTACTTTCACGGCAAGTAGCAATCACAGGCTGTTACAGAATCTGTAAAAGAGCAGCGACTGTTATTTTATACTATGCTTGCTGCTACAACAGTGAGCATAGAGAACTATACTTTTAGCTGTGACTGGGCTTGGCTTGGGACAATATTTAGGTAGCAGTGATTTTTTCACTGCTACTGGCAAGTAGCAATCACAGGCTATTACAAAATCTGTAAAAAAGCAGCGTTAATTTTGTCAGGAACATTATATATACAATGCTTGCTGCTACAGCAGTGAGTGAGTGATGTAAATAAGTAGCAGCAGAAGAACAGAGTATTTATTCTCTTGGGTAAGGAACGGGAAATTTTTTGTTCGGTTTATGGCTCCGATGCTGTGATTGGGATATTTTGTAAGCTTGCAGTTTGAAAACTTTCATGAAATTTCTATAGTTTTATATTTTGAAATTCAGTGCTTTTTGAGATTTAAAAGTTCACTTTTAATAAATACAATTTTATATTCACATCTACTTAAATTAATATCATTGTTTTATTGTTTTATTAAAATTATGGCTCATCTGGTATGAAAGATTGAACTGTGCATTTTTTCAGAAAAATGACTTTATTTAATAGCTAAAAAGAATAGTCTAATTTGGGAACATTTTTTGGCGCTTGATACAAATGTTAAAACATATTAATATGTATATATCACAAAAATATTGTTATGTGTGTTACATAGAATGTTATTTTTTTTTATTGTTACCTTATTAAGTAAATTTATTTTTTAATCAAATATTTTTTATGTTATGGTAATGATTAATAATATCGCTTCACCCCTCATTTATATGCAAAGCACAGCATCTTTTCAAAATAGCAACTGTGATTTGAATCACAGGTATTTTTCACTGTGATTTGAATGGAGTAATCACTGTTACCACCAGTGACTGTAAAGTAACAGTTTTTCCATCCCTAGTCTTCATCATACCTGGTTAACAATTTGATTGTAGACTAAGTCTGAAGATGCTTCTCAAAGAAAGGAAACGCGCCAAACCCATTATTAGCTGATGCAAAGGTATTTAAAACAATTTAAATATACAATGTGGTAATGATTGATTGATAGACAATATTTTTTTTAGCCATGTAGTTTATCTCAAAACATTTTTCAACAAACGTTGCTTTTTATTTTGTCTGTTCAATCTCGCATTTTCGTAGAGAGCATCGATAGAAGGATAAGGCTAAGGCAGGAATAATAGTTGGCTTATTACTCCCACTACGCCCCGTTTTTAAGATTGGATAAGCATGAAGATCCCTTTGAACAAAAATCCATCAATCAATTTTATAAAACTGTCTGCTGAGATTCGAATCGATGTTTCCTGTGAGATGAAAGTTTCTCTGCTCGGAAAATCTAAAAGCTGAGCAGGCCAAACCAACAAATATCGCCAACAGGTCTAGTAGTAAATGATGAAGACCTTGTTATGTTATTTATGACGGAAGCGTGGCGAAGAATCAAAGCAAGAAAGCTTTAAATATAAAACAGTAATCGAATCAAATATTTTTTTGCCAAATTAAGTTTAAAAAAAAGAAACAGTTAATAATTAAAAATAAAAAAATATTTGATAATATTTGTTGTTTTAAAAAAATTCCATTTATTAATATCAAGAACAACAGACAACAGTAAATGAGAATGTGTTTACTAGCAATACTAGTAATGTCACAGAGGGATTGTCTATTTCACGGAAAACTACCTGTCAAGCCGGTGAAAAGTATTAGTCAGAGTTCCTTGTCTAGTATGCATTTTTAGAGGTATTATGTGCCCTCTGGATTTGTTTATTGTATAAAATTGCACATTCAAATGAACAGTCATTCGGTGAAAGATTAAATTACTAAGCCAAGCCCCACAGTATGCTGTCGGAGGGATTGTTATTCGCGTTCGCCCTCGTTGATAACGGTGCCCTATTGTTTCTTCTCGTTTATTATGTGGTCACCCTCTCAGATTTAGAGTGCGACTACCTGAACGCTCTCGAGTGCTGTTCCAAGCTCAACTTTTGGGTAATCGCAAAGTTGAGTGCACACGCGCTGCTATCATTTTTACTTTTAATCGACGGACAGTGGCTGCTGACCTTATTGTCTTTGCCGCTTTTGATTTGGTTACTCTATGAATATTTCAGTGTGCCGAGAGGAAATCTGGGAGTTTACGATCCCACGGAAATTCACAATCGCGACCAGCTGTGGAAGCATCTCAGGGATGTACTGATTTATTTGGGATATTATCTATTGTTCTTTTTCGTATATCTGTACTGCTTAATCATCGCGTTGCTCAAGGGCGACCCCATACAGAGACACCACGACGATCAAATCATTACAGAATTATAACTCATACATGAAAATAATCAATACGTATTATATACATTTTTCTTTTTTCTATTATTATCATGCTCAAAAATACTACTGTTTAAAATGGCTAATAGAATGAGGCTTGTCGGTGAACTCGGCATGGGATCTGCAATATGTGACAAATTTAAACCTCCGAGAAATTATTTAAAATTTTTTAATCCACCCAAAGACGGTTCTATGTCTGATGATACCAACAATGAAGAAAAAGAAACCATGGATGGCGATTTCGCCGACACTCTGAACTCGGTAACTTCAAATTACATCATAGTGAAGCAGATAATGCGTAACTTGAAATGGCAAGAAGTCAAACTGGCGTCATCTGTATCCAAGTTATGGAATGAGGCCGCCACAAATCTTAGCAAATTTGATTTGACTCCGCAACATTTCTCTTTGCTGCACCAAAAGACAGATCAATGTATTTCCTATAAAATTGATAAGGAGCCGAATACAGAGCCAATGTTGATATTGGCTTTCCTGGGGAAAAGGGCCATGTTGAAGGAATTTCTGCCCACGTATTATTCAGAATGTGACCCGGATGATCTTCACAACACATATAGGAGTGAGTAGATTCTAATAATACTGTTTATTCCTCGGCCACTGGAGACCTTTACGCATGCCATGAAGTTGAAATAGCAATCATCTTAATCGTATAAAATATAAATAAAATAAATGGACTCAAACTGAGTTTGAGTTCATTTGTGCGCTTGAATGCATAAAGATGCCGAAAGGCGAAACCCGGGTCGATAGTAAGAAAAATATATGGAAGTGTACAAAATCTCAATAACTCAAATTTGATATTGAAATTCCATCAAGCACCCTCAGTCGATGTCTTAAATTATACTTAAATTAAATTATATCATTATATTTATTTAAAATTAAATCATTTATGGTATGAATTGTGTTTGTAGAAAAGGGACTTAAGTGGTGTTATTAATTAGTCATTAAAATAAATGCATTGAAATTTTATTGATTATGTGTAATTACATAGGCTTCTTGTAATGGTTTAAGTAAGGGTGATGGATTAATGTTTGTTTGGTCATTAAGGAGATTATTGTCATGATTGTATCTATCAATTTCAATCTGTTCTAAAAGATAAAGCCTGAGGCTTTTATCAATCAAATGTCAGCATACCGGGGATGAATTGCCGGGGATGAAAATCTTAATGTTAATAATTCTCGTGGAACTCCTGATTATCCAGGCTAATGGCGGGAGGGGTTTTATTTTGTTTTAAAATACTATTATACATTTCTAAAGTAGTCCATTATTTTAAGACGAGTGGGACACCCGTCATAGGTGATGGTATTGATTTTGAAATATTGAATGTCTAAAGCAGCTAGTTTTATTTTTTGATTATAATCAAAATGTATACCTACATGTGATATATGATAATAATAAAACACCTACGGACCAGTCTAGGCTGTTATATATAAAATGTTTAGTACTTATATTAAGAAAATCCGTGATTTTGATTTGTTTACAGGAATCTTTTAATAATTTTCTGACATCAGTTTGAATTTTCTTAAGAGCTGTTTATTATGTTGTTATATTCGAATCTTCATGGGAGGATGTACTCCAATAAAGAGTCGACAGAAGTCAATGCCGTGTTGTGCGATTGTTAATTTCTTCAAGATTAAGTACCTCCTGTATCCCATCCGGTATACATTGATTGAATTGGCATTTACTTGCTAGATCTCCATTACAATACGATACAATATGATCTGGTATCGTTATTTCTTTCGCTGAATTTAATCAAATTGTGCTCATGAGCGGGATGACAAATGTCCGACAGAAACAATTTATCGGCATAAAATTTATGAGAAAACAGCGGTAGCGGCTGAATGAAGTCCTATGCACTTCTCAGCGGGATGTGACATGTGTGACGGGACCATAATATTCAACCGATAAATCAGGGAAAGCAATAGATTGATGAACGATGAATTCGGGATTACTTAACATTGTTTTTATGGGCACATACGACAAAACGATGAATGCAGGAACGATAGATCGGGATTTCACTGTATCCATGTTCGATGTGATTTCTCTTATTTTTTTTTCCATGTCCGCTCCCAACATTGAGAACTGCTTGTTACTCAGTTGCTCAACCTCTCTTTTTTTTTGAAGAGTGTAGGAATAGAAGGATAGGGCTAGGACAGAACTAGTGGTTTGCCAATTGCTCTCGCTACGCCCTGTGAGGATCGGATGGGTGGGTGAGGAAGGAGTACATCACAAACAGAGACTACGAACAGAAATCCATAATTCGATTGAAAGATCAAGTTATGATACTGTCCGCACCGGGAATTGAACCCGAGACATCCGTAGCCGTAGCCAACGACGCTACCAACTGGGCCACGGACACCGACAGCTTCTTTCTTCTCTTTTAGCTTGTAAATATAAAATTTCATTGTTTTTCAGAATTCATTTTAATTTAAATCTAATGAATTTTATTTATAACCCATTTTTTCAGTGTTGGATTACACCTACATCAAATTATCATATCCATTGAATGCTTTAGTAGGAGTCACTTGCGATGAAATCATTTATCCTGCTATGAAATCGGGACTGGCTGAAACAAGTAAGTTTTTATATTAAGTTAACAAATACGAATTTCTCTGTCTCCCGCCAGTCTTTCGCTTTCTCTGAGGTGATCTCGGCGTCTCGTGTATCCTAAAATAACCACGTCTTAATTCTGTCAACAGTAAATGAAGAATTTGTCGGAGGTCTGTATTTTCCTCACATCAAGGGCGTGAGAATACATAAACTTCAACAAAGGATCGCGCGCGGAGTAGAGTCCGACGAAAACAGCATCACCGGTAAACTTTTAAAGATTATGGAAACTGAGTACATCAAGGGAATCCTGATCTTCCCTTCCAAATATTACAGCAATTATTTAATGATCGAAAAAATTGTCAGAGACATTGAAGCCAGGTGTGTTGTGAATTATTCTCAATTTATTATTTTTATTTAGCCCCGATCAAGGGAGATTATTTTTTTTTTACCATGTCCGCTCTTGTAATGGAGGTATCTCAAGAGAAGTTTTCTATGATAACTGCTTGTTACTCAGTTGCTCAACCTCCCTTTTTTCGAAGAGAGTAGATAGAAGAATAGAGCTAAGACAGGACTAGTGGTTAACTAATCGCTCTCGCTACGCCCCATTTATGAGGATCGGATGGGTGGGAGGGAGGAGTTTTAGACATATCAAACATGCATGACTACGAACAGAAATCTATAAATCGATTGAAAGATCAATCTATGAAACTGTCCGCACCGGGAATTGAACCTGAAACATCCGTAACCGTAGCCAACGACACTGCCAACTGCGCTACAGACGCAAACAAAGGGGAATTGTAACCAGTTATAAATACTTCTATAGACTGCGTAAACAATTCAAATTCTCGTGCTTATGGCATATGGCATTTGGCGGCGGCAAACAATTTCAGTCAGCTTTAATGCCAAATATATAAGCTTAGCTGTCGATTCTTGGCGGACAAGTATTATATTTTAAAAATAAAACTATTTGTTCTGTAGGTAATACTTCCACATTTATATAATGATCACGAACCGTTTCGCGGTGCAATTTAAAAAGGGGTATAAATAATTGCACTTTGTGTTAGATAGTATTCACTTGGTACACTTGAACTTTTATTTCGATAGTTAGCACTTTGGATTAGATTATATTAACTTAGTACACTCAAACTTTGAATTTAATAGTTTCCACTTAGTTATGGATTCTTTTAAAAAGGGAGTAAGTAAGTTATTTAAGTTGTAGTAGGTTACGTTAGTGTTGGTCTGGTTTGGTTTGTGTAATGTATTCTAATGCGTGGAGCAAAGACAATATAGGCGGCCTAATATAGGGTACAAGAATAAGTGACATTTCATTAAAACTTTATGCAACTATCGATTTCAATGTGTGACTAATGAGTGAAAACTATTTTATCTATGTGAAAATATTTTTTCTTAATTGTAATATCACTTTATTTTTAGTGAAAGAATTTGTTTTTGTGGAATGTATTTGTTATAAGTGAAAGCTATTTTTATGAAAGTGAATATCGTCGGTGTTCTGGAAGAAAACACTTAATTGAAAAAATGATATATTGAGTTAGTTATACCAGAATATTCCTTATTTCAAACTCTATCGTATTACAGAACACAATTATTTTTATAAATTATACTTTTACTCAAAAACAGTTTTGTACAAACAAACAAAATGAAAAACGTATGGCATTTTAAGCATTTGGCAAACTTCAAAGTCCAATTACTCACAACTAGTATTTTCCAGTTAGTGTCTTCTTAAAGAACAACGACGATATGATCTAAAAAAAAGTACATTTAATTGTAAGCCATTTAAATAGCCTATTTGTCGCATGCTGGGTGAAATTACACTTGTATTTAATAATATGAAATGCATCGCAATAATACTTAATTTGTTTTAGGCAAGGTAAAGAATATCCATTTGCCGTCGGCGGATGCATGGTGTACGGAACTCAAATCAGAGATTTCAACGATTTCGCCGAATGCCGAGTTGTGACAGTCATAGCAATAGGTGCTGACAAAAACATACCCGACTCGTTGCTCAAATTTGACGTTTTCTCAAAGATCATAGCTCGGAGGGCGGACAGCCAACATGAAATAAATGCCAATATTGCCCAGGTGAAACTTCGATGTATATAATATCTTCTTTACAGTGGCAGAAGGCGCTAAGTCAAAAAACTTTGTTTTGAGATAAGCGACCTGAGAAAATAATGAAATTTAAGCCACTCTATTAACATACCTTAACTATTATTAATTAAACTAACCACTTATGAGATTTGTTAATCATTTAGAAATTCGATTTAAGTATTAGTAATTCTGTTCTGACGATGGCGTAAAGCCGAAATAGCTATCAACTACCTGAAAACAAAATTTGTAGAACCCTATTATTAGTAATTCTTTTTCATAGTATTGTTACTTATATTTTTTGCTACTAATAACTGAAAGAAATTGACTCAATTCATATGGATTTCTTCAAATTACGTAAAAAATACATGAAATATGACTGAGCTTGTGTTTTTCAGACGATGGACCGTTCTAAACTCTATCGTACCACGTTCATAACTCAAAACAGCCAATTTTCGACTAAATATTGTATTATTCACTTCTTAAGAAATAAAACGAATTTCTCCAATTGAGCTAGTCATTTTGAAGACCCCATAACTGATTCTAAATGGAAATTGTTTTTTTTGATTGTCAATAAACAATAATATGAAATAAAATAAATTCTCATTTTATATCAGTTATGGGGTGGGAAAACAGACCGAGAAGTAAAGTTGTAGTTTGTGTTTGCATTCTTTGCAAAGTGTTATGAGAATCCATGTCACATATTCACACAGATAGTTTAGATTTGCCTCTAGTTTTCGTTAATTTCCTGTAAACTCCCCTCTGTGTGTTCTGCCAGTCTACACAATTGACATGCACATTTTTTGCTTTAAAGATGTCGGAATTGATACCCAGGCGGGTATACAGCGCCGCCGTCAAGTTGTCGTGCGTCGGCCGGACCGACTCTCAGGATTTCGAGGAGGCCACCTTCACGAAACACTTTCCGGACACTAAAACCGTCGGATGCTTCGGGATGGGAGAAATCGGGCTGGACCATTTGCCTCAGAAGATTTCACCGGGCGCTGGGAAGAAAATTGAGTCAAAGAAGCCTCGCATCGATACCCTTCAGAAGCGTAAGCTCATCTACGAGTACTCTTCAGTGATTGTTTTGTTTTCATGGGGTAATTTGAAGTGAATTAGTTATATTTATTGTTTTAATTGTGTCAAATGTGGTACGTTTTAAATAAAAATCAAGACAGTGTATTTAATAAATTATTACAATAATGCTTATCATTCAAACAGACATTCTTAATTCATCCGACGCTCCACGT
Organism: Himalopsyche phryganea; assembly: GCA_022494535.1. NCBI lineage: Eukaryota > Metazoa > Arthropoda > Insecta > Trichoptera > Rhyacophilidae > Himalopsyche > Himalopsyche phryganea. The sequence goes on along the minus strand of JAGVSL010000061.1, from coordinate 191,997 downwards.
CTATCTTGTACTAGGTAGCGATTTTGTCGTTCAATACATAAAAATAATAGAATACTTACCGACTAAAATTAAGCATATTAATATAATTTAAAACATCGACTGAGGGTGCTTGATGGAATAACAATATCAAATTTGAATTGTTGAGATTTTGTACATTTCCATGTATTTTGTCACTAACGACCCGGGTTTCACCCAACTGGGATTAAGGCGATTCTCTGAATTTTGAACTCAAATAACAGTGTAGTTCCTAGACTTATAATATTTTATCTTGTAAATAATATTTTGTCATGTTTGTATCCTGTATATAAACGTTGGAGACTGTTTACTGTCTGTCAATCCGAGTCCATTCGTGTGCTCGAATGCCTGGAGATGCCGAAAGGCGAAACCCGGGTCGTTAGTGACGAAATACATGAAAATGTACAAAATCTCAACAATTCAAATTAAGCATATTGCTAGCTTTGGCCGTTTTTATACAAGCGTTGAACCTCAGTGTTACCACCGGCAGAACCAAACAATGTGTAGATTGCGATATGCGATTTCAATCACAAGTTGCAATGTAAGAAAGGATAAAAACATAGTAAACATTAGCAAGGGATAAAATCTACATTTAAACAGGAATACTGTTGAACAATGTTAAAACTCTTTCCAGTGGCATCTTCACAATTCCTCAGATAATGATCACGAATACAAAGTTTAACACTGATGTTAATGCTGCGCTTTAGCACTCGTATAGAATGAACCTAAGCTGCCAAAATACGTTAAATATTCAGCACAGAAATGAGAGTCGATGAATTGGACTTAACTTAATGCGATTTATTAAATTTTGTACCAGGAAAGTTAGGACAATGTGATGGATAGTTGACTGCTTACAGATTCTCCATTGTAATATTTTAAAAGTATTCTTCAAATTGTCTATGAAAAGATTTTTTGGTTCTGCTGATGTCTGTTTGAATTACGGCAGATTTATAATAATTTATTATGCGTGAAATGACAAATTGATTTACTGAAAAATTTTCTATTGTTCGCTTCTCAAATTGAAGAATAAAAAAAATCTCTTACCTGCTCGATTAGCATGTAAGATGTGCTTTAGATATTTATTATATAGTAATTATTGCGATTTTTTATTGCTGTAAAATCTCAGATTGAAGTGTATTTTAATTTCTTGATTTGTTCAATGTAACCTTAGGGGAGTCACTTTTCATACTAGTAACACAAGTAAGAGGGGATAAAAATATGGGTGAATTTAGCATTTAAATGTAAGGCGGCAAGAGATCTGACTTGGATGTATGCTACTGATGCCCTAGAGGAGCCTGAATCCTACCTGTCCCTTCTTCCAACCGGACGGATTCCGTCGGCCTGAAAGGCTGCTGATGACCATTCACAGGATGTACTCAGCAGGTATGCTGGGAGGAAGCAAAGAGACTAGCGGGGGACGGAGAATCTTGGAGATGACACGTTTTGACCATATAAGGGAGCAGAGATGATAAAAAAATGATATTTCTACCTCTAAACAATAAGACTAAAGTCTTGGAGGTAGGACTACATTTGGACACCCGCATTTCTTTTACCCTTCTTGCACTATCCATACAATTACGACTGGTGAATTGGCACCCTGGTTAAATTTTACAAAAATAAAATACTGTGTTCGTGTCGCAATTATTTTAGGCAACGTTTTGTCACCCCCTCCAGCATTTAGGAGTTTCAGACTCGCTATTTACTCAACTAATATGGAGGCGGTTGTAAAGAATGGTAAACAAACAAATATTTTTTTTAAGGTTCCTTAGTATAAGTAATTTATTGATTTCATCATATCATACTAATTGTGAACAATGTTTTATTTGTCACCGATGTCTATGGTTAATTATTACTCTATAATATATGTCTGTTCCACAAAACTGTTATTTTTAAATAGCAGTAAAGTGAGTGAAGATGATTTATGTAAATTATTTATTTTAAATGTAATTATCTATACCTATAAAAAAAGACTACCTTAGTTAAATTAAATGTGTCATTGAAAGAATATTAATGTTTATGTATGGTTAGTTATTTTATCCTATTGTTTAAACCAGTGGTCACCAAACTTTTTGAGAAACGGGCCGGTTGATCTTTTTAAAAACTTGGGGGCCGAACGATAAATAAATTCATATTGGAACCCAATTAGAATATTAATTTAAATTTGCTTACATATCAAGCAGAAAAATCAAGCGATGTCTACTCTGCAAACTTTGAAATACAACTGAATATTTTCGATTGAGTATTATTTGGACATTTCTATTGTTCTATTTTGCCCACACTGTATTCTTAGAATTTCAAAAAAAAATTCGAGTAATCTGGTCGCCTTCAACAATACATTTTATGACTAACTTCTTTCACTTTGGGTCCACTACCCGATAGTCTTATCCCAATTGATGAATTGAAATAAATAGTTGTGAATTCACAACCACATCATGAAATTTATAAAATTAATATTTCCCATATGAATAATTTATATACAAAGATCGGGGACTTTTGGAGGGCTGGATGAAAATCTTTGGCGGGCCGTAGTTTGGTGACTGCTATTTTAAACAATACTATAAACCTAGGTTAACCTAGCCATTTAATCTAGGAGCCCCTAGTTAATTTTCAATGGATTTCATTACATTAAAAATCGTTTATGATATTTTTATAATATCTTAAAAAACATGCATATTTTTAGTATGTCTAATTAAGTTACTTGATAAATGTATTTTTCATGATATTTATAATAAAGTGTATAGTTAAGTAATGAACATAGCCACATTTCACATAACCATCAATTTGAAGCTGTTAGGGCTCGATGGGTTTATATTCGCTGTCCTGCTAGTGGTGCAAAAGCAAAATTAATATTAGGTTGTGTAACTACATTCAGCTAGAATAATTTTATTTCTACATTTAAATTATTGGTTCTGCCAATATTTTGGGCCAATTTTAATTCTCCTATCTGTAATAATATGACCTTCAATATTTAAATTATCATGAAGAAAATAAAGAATGTTCTCAGTATTTAATGGCTTGCATTTTTCTGGTCAGAATTTTAATTCAGTTTCGGTCATAATTTTAAAAAGACATTGGTCAGAATTTATATTAAATGGTCATAATGTATCGGTCAGTATTTCTAGCCTAGCCTAACCTAAGCTAACCTTTTGTTCTGACCGTATAATAATTTTATTCAGATCATTCTTATTTTTATTCTGACCAAAAATTGATTTAAATACTGGCCATTTAATCGCAAAAGAAAAGTTTGACAAAAGCTTTTCTAGCAGCCTTAAAGCCGGAATAAAAACAACCAAAAGGTTTCACGCTATTCAGGACTTCTTGGTGTATCTGTTCTAACTTGTGTTGGCAATATTTGTGCACAAGACGTTTTCTTCTGTGTGCTATATACGTTCTTCAGAAAACGACATAAAAATGCCCACAAATAACCCTTCTACAAAGAAAGAAAGCAATTCTGAATGCTCGCTACACTTTCAACAGGGAGGGGACATTTGAATGAATCTGCTTGAAACAATTTATATATTTTTTGCACTGCATACATTAAAAAGAGACATAAAATTATGCTTTTTTTTTTAAATAAAACAATTTGTACTACTTCCACATGTTTATAATGATCATTATAAACATGTGGAAGTAGTACAAATTAATAGTGTTTTATTTTTTGAAATATAATGTCTCCACCAAGAATTGACAATACCTTAAAAGTGATAAAATTGTGTCCTGAAAGATGCCTTGTTGAAATGTCATTTCGAAATTTACCATATTGATTACTTAATTGGCTAACTCAGGACAGAAAAAGTTTAATAATTAAACCATCAAGCAAAATTTAACAATTAAATTTTACGTTTTTTCTATGTTCTGAAAATTTTTCTCAAGTGTAGTAGTTAGCCTGCTTGCAGATTTCCCCTGGCTGTGTCACATTTAGTAACACAGCCAATGGAATAACCAAGACATCAATTTTAATTTTATATGATGCAGTGCGTACGAATTTTTGATCATTTAGTTAAAAATTGAGTATCTAAAATGATGAGGCCCAGAGCAAACGCCTTTTCTTCCACTCCCTTGTCAGTGTTTATACATCCTGTGTAGGACATTTCCATTGTTCAATTTATTAAAGATCTTCCCTAAATATTAAAACTGTGAAGTCAATGTTTCTTTTATGTGTGCACATAATATATTTGTCTATTCAGTGTAATATAAAACTAGATGTGTTTCCCTTTGTTTAAACAATATAATGAATTTATAATTGTAATCATATGAGTTTGAATAAATGGGTGAGCTTATTTAAGTACCGGAATATGTAGTTTGTTTAATCCGTTTCCTGCATCTTGAATTTCAACAGCACACTGATAAGGCAATACAACACAACAATAAAAATCTGTTATGACAACATATTTTTTATATCCAGAGGATTATCTGAAGAAAAAAATGTTAAACATAAAAATGGCCAATTCGTAACTAGTTACGGCAGTTGCACTGTCAACATGGTGTAAGATGTTAGAGGTGAGCTGGACTCAAAATGACAGTCGCCATTTTTGCATTTGTTGACGTCATTCTGTGCTTATTGAATTACAATCTAACATTTTTACAACAGTGTTTTAGTGACAATAAATGTTTCGTCCGTCAAAGTGACGTCACATATTTTACAAAAACAACGATCCAGCTCACATACGCTTTTACACCAAGCTTTTAAGTCTTGTACTTTTATGGTGTATCATTGCCATAACCTTTAATTTTGTACATATTATCTTATTTAGTCACAATATACTAAAGGCGAATAAGTAGGTTTTTCTGTCATTTTGCGAAAATTGTTTTCTGTCGCCTAGAAAATATGAAATGTCAAAATATTTTTTTTTCTTTTAATAATTGTACTCTCAACGTATTTGTTTACACTATTGCACTTTCATTTAAAAGAAAATAGTAAAGTTTTCAAGCCTATCTAGCAAAGTCGATACCTGTTTCCAAAAATGCTTTTATTTGTTTTAAGCCATGACTAGATTACGGTTTTTCATAAGTTATCGAGATTTGATGTCTGGTACAAAAACGCATAACAAAGTATTTTTAAGAAATTGAATTTGTAATTTACTAAATATAACGACTCTCCAAAGATTTTTGAAATGTACCAAGTTCGTTTTCTCGCACTTTTTCCGACTAATATTTAAAGTAGAATTATACTGAATATTTTTTTTTTTAAAACATAGGGCAACAGGAAATTCTATATACGTCTTTTAACGAGTCTCAAAATTAATGAGTAATTAAATAGTAATCATTTTTCGGGGATATGTTTTCATTACCTTCCATTGTGATTAAGTCGGTCTCTGTCGTCTGCCACGACACTACGCTCGATATCTATTTTAATTATATATGTAAATAGTTAATTGGCGCTATTATAACAGGTTAATAATATTTTACAAAATTATGCTACGAATTTCTCTTAAATGGCATATACAGATAGAACAATTTATTTAACATAACTCGCCAAAAATCGAACATGAAATTACCTACAGAATTACCTTAGAACCATTGAGTAATATACTATTAGAGGCAATAACAATGCTATGAAGTTGTTCAGTTTGGTTGGAATTGTTGCTAACTTCTGCTTGGAATGGGAATTATTTTTGTTGAAAAAATGGCTCGAAAAGGGTAGGATCGATTTTTAGACATAACCAGTGGGGGCTGGTGGATAAGATATCTGGGGGTGCTGCGTTTGATTAAAATTACATGTATGGTTATTTCATTACAAAATTGATTCTTGTCTTTTCTCCTTGTAAAATATAGCTTTTATTTAGACAGATGTCGCGCGTGCGGTCAGACTGCTGCACACGCACCCGCAGGCAGAACACGAAATACTGCCAAATTCGCAGTACATATCAACCTTCTCCAGGCGGGGCCCCCCTCCCCGCGACCCCTCTTTCACCCACTCGAGCATATTCCATCGAAAACCGTACTGCACACAATTATAAAGATGCCTCACTTTCTAATATTAGTACTGTGGTGTATAATTATCGGATGTATCGGTGTGCGGGTGACCTTAATACACACTTAAATAATAGTGATACTTTCATATAATATACATAAATTTTATGTATGTTATAATATTACATTTTTCTTAACACGCTTGGAGGTGCTGCAGTTCCGCAGTGCGTATGGATGAGCAGCACCTGGACATAACACAATATATTTTATTGATGAAAAATTCTCACACAACAATAAATACAGCAAATAATGTACACAATGATATCATCAGTTCAAATAATTGAATATGTAACATATATTTGTTTACTTCATTTATTGTATAAATGTAAATAAGGTTATGGTTTGTTTTACAGTGTTAAAAAAATTTAAATAAAGCTAATATTTTAACAGAAAAGAGTATAAAAAGGTAGTCATTAAACTGATTGCAATATAATTTTAAATCAAATAAAAAGTAAATTTTGAATACATATAATACATAAATAAACAATATCGTTTCAATGGAAGAATGTGCCTTTTTTGATTTGGATACAAATTGCAAGGCCAAGCTAAAAATTTACTAAATTCCATTATGCTAAAGCATAGAAGTGCTTCTAGCTTTAGGAATGGCCAAAATAATGACCTTGCTTAACATGAAACTGCGTAAACACTGAATACAAATTACCCAAAGGCACATATGACATATTCCTGTAAGAAAAATAAACATCTGTATTTGTCGATGTGCCCAGCCGTTAAAGAGAAAAATTCACTATTTCGGCATAATTCTCCAACAATATTTCCCATTTGTTTGTTTCGCGAAAGTGACACATATTTAACTTAGCTTTTGCAACATGAATAAAATTGGTTAAATTTAAGTATTTGAACAGACAGGTGAAAATTTTCTGAGAAATACACTGTAGTATGATTTAGTATGAAAATAATAATAATTTAATTATTTCAACATCGTGAAGAAACATTGTATTTAGTCAGTTAATCACTAAAAAGAAAGAAAAATTAATGCTTTGAGTAAAAAATATTCGTAAAGATAACTGGTTGAAAGGATTTCATACATCAATAATAAAGGCATTGAAATACCAAGTCGTCCAATGTTACTTTCTCTGTATAAAATGAAATCCATACATCGCTGTTCCCTTATAAGTGAATGCTGAAGATTAGAAATAGATAATTAATTATGGAAACTTTCTTCCATTGATGAAAGACAAATTATATTTACTGCTGGAAAATTAAAAAATACAATTTTAGAGGCATAACCAACTGTCTTAGATTTATTATTATAGTATATTTTCACTTAGAAAACAATGAAATTGAAGTGTCATGACTTTTCCTATTCACTAGTTAGAATCAGCCATAAAAATGTGATTGACAAAACATACGCTTAAAATTCTCAGGGATTTATCAAGAGACGCACTGCACTCCTCACAATAAGACGATTTGACACTCCAAAGGATGTAATTAAAAAGCATATTTTTTTCATTAGCTGAGTCCCATTATTGTAGACCACAATCTAGTCGTAAATTTTTGGATGCTCACTGAACATGATTATAATACTGTAGATGTACGAAACAGAATGCGAGAAAAATAATGTTAGCTAACACTTAACAATACCTAAGATACCTACATAACACGGATACCAGAGACGGAAGCGGGCGATAGAACAGAATGCGATCGCACGTCATAGAAGCCCGATCTACCTAACACAAGGAAAAGGTAACAATAATCTCTCGACCATTGCAGCCGACGGCGAATCTATTTCAAAATATCTGTGATTACAAGGCCAATAAACACATTACAAGTTTTACCTTAACCTAACCCTACACTTTCATAACTCCATTACATTTTTTTTACATTAGAAGACAAGAAAAAATGAAATGCACTGAAAGGAATCATGACTAATGAAAATTCAATTGTAAAAAGTATTAATTTTGATCTGCAAGCAGTGCTGAATATAGCTACATATCGTTGGCTAAACTTGTAAACCTCCGAACTCCACTTTGACAAAAAATTACCTTTTTGATACGAATCGTCGTAATTTTATAATACATATCATGTGAAAATATTTCATTTGTATCACAACAAGAACAACATCTTGCAAACCACCAAACTCCTTTTCCAAATATGTTAACCTCCAACTTCTTCTACATAGGCCATATGAGCACAAACTCTCAGACGTGTAGCAATTTTTGATCCGTCGTGTCATAATATATTGCAATTACTTTTAAGATGTTAACTGTCAATTCTTGGTGGAAAGGAATTTTATTTTAACCCTTTAATTGCCAGGATCGTAAAAATATTTCTGTCACCACAGGCCAAGTGTTTTCAAATCGCCCAAAATGTCATAAATCTTATCATAAAGACCAAATTATTATTTTCATTCACACATGCTTCGCCTTTGGTTGATTTTTAAATTAGTCACAGTCGAAAAAATCGACCTTTTTATTTTACCCCCAGGGTTGTCACAACACATGTATACAATTTTTGTTTTGTTGACTTTTTTTAAAATTTAGTTTTAATATCATCACATTTCACAATAGTTTTTCACGTTATTTTCATAATCATAGTTTTAATCATAATAATTTTTATAAATTTATTATATGGATTTGTAGAATACATGAATCTTCTTCTTCCCAGGCAAATCTGTTAGAAGTAGCCAAAGGTATCGTATCATTGTCGTCATCGAACACATCAAAATTATTTTCGAAAGCAGTTAAGTCATCCAGCAATCCAACATCAATCCGATATCACTTCCTTCCAATTCTGGCGTTACAATAAAAATATCGTCCTCAACTTGTGGTGGTAAATATTTCGAGGATGATGGTATCTTGCTTTCTCCACGGGACTCCATTACTAAAAAGGCTCTTCACAAAAATATATAGTTTACAAACACACAAAAATGGAGAATTACACGTTATTATAGACTTTCATACAAAAAATTAAGTTTTGTCATGAATGTTTGTGATGTCTAAAACACCTTACCACCCATCCGATCCTCAAAAACGGGGTGTAACAAGAGCGATTAGCTAACCGCCAGTCCTGTCCTTCTACTCTCTTCGAAAAAAGAGAGGTTGAGCAACTGAGTAACAAGCAGTTCTCATAGAAAGCTTCTGTTGAGATACCTCCATTAGAAGGCCATATGCTGCATGTTGAGAGCGGACATGGTAAAAAAAATATGTATATGCCACTTACACATTATTTATTTCGAAAATTGACATATTAAAGTGGCGATATATTTATGAGTAAAAAATTGTGTGTATCATAAATATGCTTATAGGTGATATTTTTATTAGAAAATAACAATTGTAAAAACCAAATCAAAAATATTTAGAAATTAGTCTGAGCTTCGAAAAGCATTCCGCAAGACTCAAAATAAAACTGAAAGAAATAATAAAATCAGTAGATATTGAAAAATAAATATATGTTTCCCATTAATTATTGTTTTTTCGATAGCCTTTAATGCTTATACCTATTAATTATTTACGTGCTAAAATTCCAGTTAAAATATTTTTTGTTTGAGAAATAGAGATGTCTCTATCCCGATATTGATTGTGGTAGCCCTCGATGCGCCTGTCGGATACCTTTTACAGAAATCTATTTTACTGGTTCACCATAGCATAATTTTTGATTATTTTGATTTATGCTGGTAGAGCATAGATGGGACTAGACGTTCGTGAACCAATGTCAACTAAAAATATTACGTGTCGCGAGATCTGAGACACCGAAATCGCTCACGCGCCAGTGTGTGCATGGCCTACACGTCGAACATCTCATTCACGCACCGGTGCGTGCATGGCACCTGACTGGTTAAAAATAAAACAAAATTTGTTTGTACTACTTCCACATAACTATTTCCACTATTCCACTATATGGAAGTAGTAAAAACAAATTGTGTCTTATTTTTAAAATATGTCAATTAGCATTGTTTAACTGGAACTACATACCGCTCTAATTAATTGAAAAGGTATGTTTTATTTGTTACATATTAATGTTTTCTTTGTAATAAACTTATGCTATATCATACAAAAATGATTCGAAATAAAATGATGGTTGAGAATTTTTTTTAAATAATCGTTGGGATCTCCACTAATGTTGAAGATGTAAATAATGATTCAGGAATATTTAAATATGCTGCTATGCCACCATCATTCTTTGAAAACATTATATTTATTGACGAGTCTTCTACTCTGGATGTAAAAATTGCAACACTTCAAAAAAGATTGGTGCTACTGTGCACGGCTTTGGGAAATACATTAAAATGCTCAGAAATAACAGATATCGCTGGGAAAGTAAACTGCAAAATTCTGGAAGTTAAGTTGACAAATACAAGAATATCTATTGACAGCATCGTACAGTTATTGACGATAAAAAAAGAAAGGGGATCGAAATGGTGCTGAATTATCAAGGAGGGGTGGCACATCTGTTTATTTTCTTCAATTATTATTACGTTGAGTTCGTCACTATGTTGTGTATCTTGCAATGCTGTACAACATTGCAATCGGACAAAAGGTTTTAGAGAAGGGGCTTACCTTAATGGGAGTTGACTCCATGCACTCGACAATTGAAAGGCATTTAAAGAAGAGATAAATACATGTCCCCGTAGAATATATAGTAATATGTCGATCTGCAAGAAAGAATCCTAAGCCCTATAATGTTGAGTGTGTACATTAGTCACGCAGACTTTAAAAAATATAGCTCAGTGCAATTCTACAAGTGCATTCGGCCTGATAATAGGATGGGACACTGTGGTGAAAGATATTCAGACAATTCAGTATAATCCAAATAGTTACGTTGTTTATAAATTACGGTTTATATATACGCTTCCCTTCCCCAGAGAAAAGAAATAGGCATAGTTCCAGGAACATTTGAAAGTCTACTTCCTTTATATTCAAGTAAAGTTATTAAATGGCGGTTAAAAATTTGATTACGGCTATGAAAAGTATCTTAAGTATTCACGGATGGATATTTAAACCAAGTTTTATGGATATACTCGCGAGCATATTCCTCTGAAGCTTCGTTCCTGTCCCATGGAGTACCCTTGCCTTGGCAAGAGTAGATGGACGTGTGTCACACCTAGACTATCCAATAAGCTTTTATTTTTCTTATCTGAAACGAAAAGAACACATAATAATTATTATTTATTAGCCGTCTATTTTCAAAAAATACAAAACTATTGTGTGCGTTCCAACAACATGAACCAGATATTAATTAATTGTAAGTATGTGAGCGCTGTAAGCAACGCCAGTGACATTTACTACTCGGCTAAAGGCCTCGTTATTTTTTACATATACATTCCTAAATATCAATTAAAATTGCCATTGGAAATCTGAAAGAGATAACTGAAGAGGGTTTGGTTAATATGGTTTGTTGTCCTGAAATTAAAAGCGAACTCATCAGTGATTCCGAAGAACCAGATTCGTTTACTGCCAAAGAGTTTGAGCAAGTGTTTAATAAGTAGTTTTTTTCATTCATGTCCGCTCAAAGCGTGGAGCGTATGGTTTCCTAATGGAGGTATCTCAACAGAATTTTTCTATGAGAACTGCTTGTTACTTAATTGATCAACCTCTCTTTTTTCGAAGAGAGTAACTATAGACAGATAGGGCTAGGACAGGACTAGTGGTTAGCTAATCGCTCTCGCTACGCCCTGTGAGGATCGGATGGGTGGGAGGGAGTTTTTAGATATCACAAACATTCAAGACTACGAACATAAATCCATAAATCGATTGAAAGATCAATTTATGAAAACCGTCCGCACCGGGAATCGAACCCGAGACATTCGTAACCATAGCCAACGACGCTACCAACTGTGCCACGGACGTCAACGTCCATTAGGAGTCAATATAATCCACATTACTAGCAGAGATGATTTACTCATATAGGTTTCAAAAGATTATTCTACCCTAAAACATATCGTTTTGTTTAGTTTTCGGAGAAAAATTACATTTTTAGGCCTTGTCCCTACCAATAGACATTTACCGAACGACGGAGTTCGCAGAAATGGCCACATTTATCCAGTTTGACACATCAGAGTATTTTGAGTAAATATCGGATACACGGGCCTAAGAATGATATTTGTACAAGGAAAAATACCCAAAATTATGTGTGAAGTTTAAGTTTGTTCTACTCTCAAACATTTCATTTCGCGTATTTTCTAAGCCGAACGAAATCCGTCATGTCGGCACGCCATTTTTCCTTTCCTTGGAGTAAATTCTTCAACAATAGGCACATTTTGTATCAAGTATTTTTATACTAGACCCACTGGCCTGTGCCAAATAACGGTATCTGAATTTTAGTGGCTGTGGGAAAAGATGGAATATTCTTACTGCTGAAAAGTACTTATGAATATCGTTGTCATAGTCAAAAATATTGGTTATAACCAATAATATATTACGAACGTGCACTGTTATTGTTATAATAGCAAAGTAAATAACTCACGATTTCTACTGCCATCACACCTCGTAAAACGCATTTGATGGTTCACGACATGTCAAATCAATATCAAAGCCATATATAATATAATAGTATATTACTTTATGTATTTTTTTTTTTTTTTTTTTTTTTTTTTTTCCTGTCCGCTCCCAATGTGGAGCATATGGTCTCCTAATGGAGGTATCTTGACAGAATTTTTTCTACGAGAACTGCTTGTCACTCAGTTGCTCAACCTCTCTTTTCTTTTTCGAAGAGAGTAGGGATAGAAGGATAGGGCTATGAAAGGACTAGTGGTTAGCTAATCGCTCTCGTTACGCCCCGTGAGGATGGGATTGGTGGAAGGGAGGACTCAGACTACGAACAGAAATCCATAAATCGATTGAATGATCAATCTATGAAAACCGTCCGCACCGGGAATTGAACCCGAGACATCCGTAACCGTAGCCAGCGACGAAACCAACTGCGCCACGGACGCCGACATATGTATAATATACTAATATCAAAACTAAAGACGGGCGGGTAGTTTGAAAACTTTGTTTGGGTCTGTATGGGGTCTGTTGTGGCTATAGTATATTATCTATGGTTGTGGCGGTTGTTTACGTCATAGACATTTTACATTTTTAAAAGAAGATTCATATTCAAGTTTCAAATCTTGAATTTTTCAACCAAAAAAAATGTTCAGACTTGTCGACCAGCATATAATAAAAAATAATAGGACAATTTTTTTCTGAATTTAGCGAAAAAATTCAATTAAACATTCCATGTCCGTAGTTATTTCTACATTTGTTTGATTCCACTCGGTCATTTTCCGGATCGTCCAATAATATAGTTCCACCTGACAGTAATGAAGTTGCATGAGCTGGTTAGAACAATCAAGTACCTACTCCGACAACATGTTAGTACACCATAAGATGCTAATCACATTTTATGGAAATGTCCGGAGATAGACAAAGAACAGGAAGTGTAACTTTAGTATATATTTCAGTACACTTCGTGCATAGCAACCGAATCTTAGGTAACTACTCCTAAAACACTCCTGGCCACTTTTTGATTGGGCTTAATGCTGATGTTTTATAGGATACACTTGGTAAGAGCTGTGAATCCGTAGCGGGTGGTGACAAGTAAAACATTAACCGATTAGCTGCCACAAGTGTGTTAACATGCCCGGCAATTCCGTGAGTGCAGTTCTGGAATATGAAATAAACGTATATACACGCCTTACTTGACCCCATTATACTAGCCAAAGTCGATGCTTTTAATAATTCAAATATATTGTATACACACTGACATCTTTTGGAATCATTGTGGAATACTAAAAGTTAACATAATTTGTTTTAAAATCAATTTAACCAGGGCTTTTTTTTTTAAAAAAAAAGGTGCCGGAACTCGCTTCATATCAAGATTTTTTACTAAATGCCACTATGCCACTAAGCGCACTCTAGAGTTTAAATGAAATTTAAAGCAGCTTTTTCTATGCCACTAAGCGCACAAAAAAAATTCTTTTTTAGATTTATTTTTTATTTTAGACATATTATATATCAAGTTAAAGAAACAATCCAATACAAACATTATATTTGAAATATACAACTAAGACTAAATTTAAAATAAAATTGTAAATACATACATAACGTATGTATTTACAATTTTTGTTTTGTTGATTCAATTTGAAAAATGTTTGCTGTTATTCCTTTTTCGATATTATAATGATTTTAAAAAAATGTTTTCAATCTGCTTATTTTCGGCTTCAGAAATAATTTTTAACGCTGCTTTATGCAACAGATCCTCTGTGATCGAAATTTTTTTTCGAAGTGATCCCAATTCTAGTTTCCTCTCTTTCCCAGAATAAGTGATTTCATTCTTGGCCTATTCTTTGGAAATTTTCATTCCCATCGTCGTTTCAGTTCCAAGAGTTCCAACATTTCTGCAAACTGTGCAGCCAAGTTTCATTTTGTGTATGTTCAACCATTCGTTTTTTCAGCAAAAATCGTTTTATTGATCTAATGACCAGCAGTCCGGCCACTCGTTTCGAGTTCGTCCTTGCTCCTCATGATTAGCTTGAGATGATTCAGGAACATCAACTTGTACGGATATTTCCCTATTTTCTGTTGTCGTTTCTGTTATTGTTTTGGATATTTTATTAGCGGAATCGGTGGTTTAGAAGTAACAGGATTTTTTTTCATTTTTAAACTTGAGGTTAAACTTTTGTACTAAAAAATAAAGGAAATGAAAATAATGACGTCAAATTTATTTAAAATTAAGTAAATAAAATGTTCCGCACATTGTCGATCGCTAGGCACGTGCATTCAATCACAAACGTCAGACTTCCTGGCCGTTATCAGTCCTTAACCACGAGTAGCCAATGGGAGCGTGGAAAAGTCCCTTTCTCCCTCGTTGCCACAGGAGAGCGCCAATTTTGAATCCATCCACATCTCATCCGTTTCATTACAATACCATATTTTATCATTTTGACGAATTATATGAATGTAGATTGTAATTACGTAAGCGCAAACATTGTTTCGTCTAATTGATTTTGAAATTTTGAAAAAAATAAAAAATACTATGAAAAAAGGTGCCGGAACGCCGTTCCACCGCGTTAAATGGAAAAAAGCCCTGAATGTAACCTTGTATATTTATTGGGTTTTAATTTTTCAAAAAAATCGTGGCCCTCCTTACACGGCCATACTAAAATCTCTCGGCATATAAAGGTTTAAGTATGTTGGAAAGATAGAGATTCGGTAGAAATAGGGCACCCAATCCCAGAACCTTTTAACGATCCGGGGATTTCTGGATTCAAAATTTCTCAATCCTGGGATTCCGGGATTGGTCATTAAGTGTAATTTCATATGTTAAATTATATTTAAAATTTAATTTGTGTCCATTATTGCTTCAATTGGAATGTATATATGAGTACCTTGGTATCAAAGTCGGACAAACGCCACATACACGAAAGTCATGTTTTTATTGTTTGTGATAGTGCAAGTGATGATCTTTTCAAAAAACTCGTTAAAAATATCAGAATCCAACGGTTTCCAACGGTCCAAGAAAGATTAAAAAAAATGATAAAAATAATTTAATAGTTTATTTTATTTATTGCATTTTTATGTTACTTAGGATTTCACAAATGATATTCAAAAAGAGGACATGTCGTTCAATTTGACTTTTAAGTATTGTCCTCCATTAATTGAAGAAGCGGTCCTAATTTGTCCTCCATTTCAAATCGGTTAAGAACGGCTGTTACGAAATATGAGAAGAAGGCAGACTACAATAAATTTGTATTAATTTTATGGGTATTATAAATAAACTTTGTACACATACAAACAGAGGTAAACGCTGTTGTTAATCAGGAAGTTCTAATTTGATGTATGAATTATTTTTTAGCATTTACAGTGAATCCTGAAATCCTGGGATTTTTTAAATATCAATCCCGGGATTGGAAGCCCTAGCGTAGAAAACTACGATTTAGTGAAGCAATCACAGTGCACACTTTGAAAGCCACTAGTGTGTAACCAGTCAGTCTTGTTGCTGAGTGGTCAATGCTCATGAGTGACATTGGTGTTAGTGCTTTTTTTCCATAAGCAGTTTTCTTGAGAGGCTGAGTGATTTTATTTTTTTGACAGTTTATCTCTTGAACATCGAAACATTGAAATAAACCCTACAATAAAAATTCATTTATAAAACATTATTGATACAAGGTGGAGAGTCAAACCAGAATGAATTTAAAAATGCAGTGTCATTATAACTGTTCGACAGATGTTATTTTATGATAATTAAGTAAAAACGTTTGAAAATTTCTTGCAAGTCATCAAAAATATTATTTCATCTGCTTCTCACTATTGATTCAAATGTTTTCAGTTTTTGGCGGAAATATAATACGCTACGTTCAAAGGTAGTTCATATTTGATAGGTTGTATTAATTTAACTATTTATCATGTCCTTTTGTGTAAACAATAACTATATTCACACACTAGTAAAGTGGACAAAAACACGCTCATCGGTTACCCTGTCCACAGATTCGAAATCCAGTACTAGGGCTTCTAATCCCGGGATCCCGGTCAATTATTTAATCCCGTAATACCGGGATTGATATTTAGGCAATATTGGGATGTCCAAAACTCCCTCTCACCCATCCAATCCTAAAAACGGGACGTTTCAGGAGCGAAAAGCTTACTACTAGAATAGATGTTTGTGTCGGATATTGGGTATAAGGTGATTCAGGACCTCGAGGAACTCGGAGATTAGGAAACAGACCAGGTTGTATCCTGTTTAGTGATGCGAGACCGGGAAAAACTCGTGAAAATTAGGAAAATACAATTATAATATTAATGATACCTGTATATCATTTTTAGTATCACGTAGTATTTCAAGTGTTGCCGAATACACTTATTTTAAAAGCGTTGCCATTTTTTTCAACGTATACTAACGTTGTATCCGCAAATTTGAGGTTATAATGAGTTATTACTTAAATGATATTGATGGAAGTAAAGAACTTATTCAATATCTAAGCACCAGTAACAAACTTGAACCCAACACAAAATATTTACGGAACCGTTTTTGTTTTTATGTATGAAGTTAATCTCGACGAGATGCACATATTTATTAACATGTCGAAAAAAATGACAAATATCATAATTAACAAGTAATTCGCAATTTGTCATGTTGTTTCCCATCATTTCCGATTTTCAAGTTTTTTGCAACACTAGCCCTGTTACATCAGCGGTGAGATGTTGGAATGCTACGGATGGGTCTGATTCCGACGTCTTGCACGGCTGTTTGGGATTAACCTTTGGGTGTACGCGGCAGAACTAAAGGATGCTGGCTTTTCACAAAGCCATTGGCGGGTGACAAAGAATACACTCCATATGAGGAGCAGATATGCCCCAAGAAGAAAGAAAATCTTATAAGATTTATTTAACCATTATTTAATAAAACAAAGAAAAAAAAAAAGTTTAGTATTTGGACGTTGAGCAACTGAGTAATAAGCAGTTCTCATAGAAAAAAACTTCTATATAAACTCCATTAGGAGCCATATGCTCCACATTGGGAGTGGACATGGCTGTAATAAATTATACCATGAAATATTGATTTTAAATTGCACCACCCTTGAAATGAAATGTTACTTGCTTAGAGCTTATGTAAATAGTATATCTGAATCAATGGATTTTTGCATATAAGTGGTGTCTCAATCAAACTGAGTATTCAATTGCGAAATTGTTCTTTAACCCAACAGGATGAAGGCAACTTTTGTTATTTTAGTTATCGCTAGTGCTGTGGCCATTGTTCAGGTAAGATATTTGATAAATCACTTATGATGAAAAAGGATCAAAAATGAATAGCTTAAAATTCTTAGACATTAATAAAAACCCTAGAAATCAATCTATAAATAATATTCTAAGCAAGGCGGATGGCTCACCCCTTTGTCTCTCCTCTGAATAAAAATAAATGCTCTGATTTATTGTTCATTTATAATAGCAAAAGTTCAACGATTTCATGAGTTATTTATAGATTAAATTGAAGTTTCAGCCATGAATCCTTTTTATCGTATTTTTTTTAATCCTAAAAAACTGTTGAATGTCAATACTACGTTTTTTATAATATGTAATTTGGAAAGATACTTGAGTTTTCGAAATTGACCCATTCTAATTCTATAAAGAATTATGTTTATGAAAGATATATGTCTAAGCATTATTCAAAATGGTAAAGATATGCTCAATACTTTTTCTAATATGTTTGGAGCTTTCTAGCTCTACGAGAGTAACAATTATAAATAAAAAAACTTGACAACCATTGATGTCATAAAATCATTCAATTTATCTTTAAATTTATGTGTTTCTCTGGTGCTTATTCTGTTATTCATTCGAACTGAAAAAAATATTCCAGTGGTTCTCAAAGTGTTGATTTGACACAATATAACTATGAAACCTATTATCTTATATTAATTCTACCTCTAATAAAAAAAAATTGATCCGTCTCTGCGACTGAAAATCTATTTCAGGTATACATGCCTGAATAGTTAACCGGCAGATAATATGATATTATTCTATTAAGAAGAGAAGAGAGGTAGACGACACTGTCAAACTTATATATTACAAATTTGATATTGAAATTCCATCAAGCACCCTCAGTCGATGTCTTAAATTATATATTACATATAAAAATGTCCAGAATTGCTCCAATTTCTCAAGACATGACAGAGACTAGCATGTACTTCGTTTTTACCGCAATTATCAATAATCTGATTTTATCTAACAAAGCTTCTGATGCTGTGACTACCTCCTTTATTAATTTACAGACCTCAATAATGCTATTGACAAGAATAACAAATAGAAAAGAATAAATATAAGAGTACAATTTAATTTGCAATTGCATATTAATAACTATATTGCCGTATTAATTATATTGCAAAAATGCGTTAGGCAAATTAATTATTAACAATAAAGATAGAATCCACTTTAAGAACAAATCTGGCATTTATAAATTACAATGCAGTGATTGCCAACACTTCTATGTGGGTAAAACCACATGTACATTAGATATAAGAGTGTCAGAACATTTAGCTGCTTTTAGATTAAAAAAACATACATCGACATTTGCAAATCACTTGTTATTGCAGAACCATACTTTCAATGCGGATGATGGGGCTAAAATTTTGCATCAAAACATGGGGGATCATCAATTATTTTATCAAGAATTTTGGAAATCAATATAACCCAGTAAAATCCTTTACCAATTCTGAACGAACAGCTGAATCTTCCAAACTCCCCCTTGCAGTATGCTTTTCGTGGATGATTTCGTAAAAACCATAAATTAACAGTCGAAATAATGATATTCGCATATTAATAAATTCATCTGGTAGTCACCCAACAGAACTCACTAAATTTGTAATGATTGTATATATCTATCCTTTCCTCGAATTGCAGTTTTAAAACCCACAATGCTATTATAAGTGTAAATTAACTGGTAATTCTAATATTAGTTGGCCACCGGCAAACACTATTGTCCTTTACTTTGATAATGCGTTTGTTTTCCCAATAAGGATTAAGGTTACTCTTGGGTTTTTTCGGATTAACTCGGGTATCAGTGTGGGTCCTAGACTTTTTTTAATCTTATACATCACTATTTACTGTTTGTCAGTTCGAGTCCATTCGTGCACTCGAATGCCTGAAGATGCCGAAAGGTGAAACCCGGGTCGTTAGCGACAAAATACATGAACGTGTACAAAATCTCAATAATTCAAAAAAAAAAAAGTATTTAATTCCATTAGAATTATTGGATTATAAAATATAGCATGATGACAAAATTGCCATCCAATTCTTGTGATAGTATATAAATATTCTACTTCATTTTGATGAACATCAAGTAAATGCCAATTCAAATAAAAGTTACGAAAATATTTTGTTTTTTTTCAGAGCCAATCTGCTATTCAATGGGCCGGAGTGTATGCTATCCGTACTGCATGCCTGGGGTACTCCATGGTGAACCCTTTGACGGTCCTCAAAGTCAGGGCTGGAGACTTCAGCATCGTCGATCCCAAGCTTCAAAAGTATGCTTTCTGCGTGTACAAACTCCTTAAAATTGCCACTGAAGACGGTGACATGGATAAAGAAGCCGGTCTGAAGATTATTCCTCCACAAACAGATCCTGCCAAGTTCTCAGCTGCCATCGACGCTTGCAGAGGTCAGACGGGGGCTAGGAAAGAAGAGAAATTCTGGAACGCACTCGTGTGCTACAACAAGCAATATCCTGGAGATATTTTTGCATTGTAAAAATACTTTTCTGCATGTCTATAATAATGATTGAATATAATATTTTAAACTTCTTTCAAAAAAGATTTGTTACAATAAAATGCTATTAATATAGCATAAACTATTAGCCAATGCTTGGTGTAGGATATTAAATTATTGATTTAACCTATGAACTGCTAAAATAGATGATTTGATTAGTCTTGTCAACGTGGAAAATTTATAAATACAGTAAAATTGCAAAACATCCAACTTTTTTTAATATACCATGTCCGCCGCGATTTTGTACCTGTGGCTGGTTATCGATTTCGACCACTTCAAAATTTCTTCTGAAGGTCAAATTGAAGTCATGCAAAGCTACTGGAAGCTCTCTATGAGACTTCTGTATTTGAGAGTACATATGGGAGGACGTGGTAATACAGGACTAGTAGTTAGCAAATCACTCTCACTACACCCCACTTTATAGGATCAGATGGGTGAGAGGAAACAAACATACAAGTTTTGAATCACAATCCCATAATCGATCAAAATCAATTTATGAAACTGTTGTACCATTATCCAAATATGTGGATCATTGACCACTCGGTTACAGGGTTATAATATAAATAACAGATGAATTTGACCAATGAATCATGTAGAAATACACTTTCGCATTACATCTACGAAAAGACAAGCTGTCTTATAGATGCCATTTCTACCTAATATATTTATTATATCATTTCTATTTGCTTATAAATAATTGCACTTTGTGTTAAATAGTATTCACTTGGTACACTTGAACTTTTATTTCGATAATTTGCACTTTGGATTAGATAGTATTAACTTTGTACACTCAAATTTGTATTTTAATAGTTTTCACTTAGTCACGGATTTTTTTAACAAAGTGAGTAAGTTGTAAGTTGTTTAAGTTGTAGTAGGTTATGTTAGGATTGGTCTGGTTTGGTTTGTGTAATGTATTCTAATGCGTGAAGCAAAGACAATATAGGCGGCCTAATATAGGGTAGAAGAATAAATTACATTTCATTACAGCTTCGTGCAACTATCGATTTCAAAGAGTGAGTATTTATATTGAGTGAAAACTATTTTATCTATGTGAAAATATTTTTCGTAAGTGTAATATATATCTTCAATGTTAAAATATACTTTAGTATGTGGGATCACTTTATTTTTGGTGAAAGAATTTGTTTTTTGTGGAATGTATTTGTGATCTTAACAAAAGTGCACTTAATTGTAAGCCTTTTTATTTTTGTGTAGATGGAATGAATGGGTTTTTAATCAAACACATGTAAATAAATTATTCAGGCACAATTTTTTACGTCAATTTTTGACACTTCACAGCAATTACAATGGCACAAGTAAAACACATGCTTTATTTACAGGACATGTATATTATATTTATCACTACATTCTTTAAGTAGCCGCTGTAGCATCATGAAATCGTTGTTGCCATTCTCGATGACATCTCTGAAACAAGGTTACAGTTATGATTACGTATCTATGGAATAAAACCAAAACAAATAATTAACAATCTTTACCACAACATTATGTGCTAAAATTACTTTTAGTTAATCAGTTTAAAAAAAAATCCAACTCATACTTCAACATTAAAATTAATTAATGGTATATTGTGTATGTTTTTTTTTTCCTAAAACAACTCTAAAATTTAGGTTGTTACCATTAGTAAAATGATGTAGTGTCTATATCTTCTTAGCCAGTGTATATAAATAAACTTAAATCTACTTAAACATTGTTCTGACGATATCGTTGAGCTATAATTCTTTGAACTAAATACTTTGATATTTTTACTCATTATTAGAACATTTACTAAATTATCAGTATTACTGTATTAGACAGAAAACTTACTTATGATTTAAACAAAACTCCATTATTTGTTTCTCGTTGAAGATTAGTTCATTATGACCCATTCCTCGTACAGTGTCTACAAGGATATTGTAGAGCGTACGGGACGCTTGCTCTTTGTTGATGGCGAAAGACTCCATCGGGACATCGTGCGAGTCCAGGCTTATCAATACACTGAAAAAAATTGATTTGATTGCCAATGAACGTTAGCTCTTCAGACACGATAATCATTTTTCACATCATATTAACCTATTGCATGCAGTATTAGCAGCGTAAAATTGGCAATAATTAACTACTATACGTAAAAACATGCCACTACATTGGTCACTATATCTATTGAAATAATATTTGTTACTCACTGTATATCACCATGAAATAAATAAAAATATTTAAGTGGAATTGGTACAGTTCAATTGTGATATTAATGACATTGACAAATATCTATTGATAGAGTTGAAAATTATAAACTTGATATTTCCCTGTGGTTTCAATACGTCGATGTTTGATGCTTACTTTTTAATACAATCTGTAATCAATGTAAGTTGATTATTCACTGCATTTGCCTCCAATATCAGCTCATTCAGTTGGACGGATGTATTCAAGTCAATTTGAAGAGAGTGCGGCACACCCAAACTGCTTGCTAGTTTTCCACTGAAAGTGTATAAACGATCAATTATCAGGTAAGTCAGACCAAGTGGAATGGGAAATCAATAAACGTCTTAATACAGATCCATTTGACATGAACGATGGCTCCCCGCTATTGAATTTACTGCCGATAGAATTTTTCCCTCCAAGCACAAGTATTAATATTGTTATTGTTTGTATCTTCACTCTTTCTGTGCTGTAAAAGAAACATATTCCAATCTTAATTTCTCATTAATAATATGAGTTAAGAATTAGAATCGATGTCTTATGATAGAGTTAGATTGAAGATGCTTCCCAGAGAGGCGAAATACTCGTCACACCTAGTAGCACAACTAGTCCACTAACAGTTATCAGATTAAATTTTTATACCAAAAATGATATTCCACAAAGTTATCACTGAATTATTCATACGTTATGCTTGTTAATTTTTTGTGAGTCTTTGCTATTATACCACTTCTAATATGTACATCGACACTAAGGATTCTATGTCGAGACAATCCAAGAAATAATTCCCAGGAATTCGATGTCTTGATTCACGAGACATTAAAAAAAATAGACAGACCGACCAATGCCATACCTATCGACTCCTAACGGACCTTATCTTAAGTGCAAACAGAATTGTAAGACATTATGGAAGGGAGCCCTTTCATTTCAGAAAGCCAAATTCAAGAAACTTTTATACTTAAAAATGTATCTACAATTATTTTGTAAATGAATGAAATCAACAAAATGGAAGATTTGGATTCAGTAAAAAGGCCAGAGGTACCCCACCTCTGTACTATGGTCTCTATTCCCAGGACACAAAGAAAGTTGAGACTTCAGAATCTTTAAACAAAACCTCATTTACAGCTAAGAGTTTTCAATATTGCTTTTGGTTTACGATCTTACCAAAAAATACTTAATCCGTTCCAGATGATTCGGAAGATATCATAAACGACGCTTACGCAATTTTTGTCAGTAACTGAAGTGTTGGTTATCTCCACTCCATTGTTCAGATTATGCAGAACTTCCGAAATTTTTTGAGAGCATTCTTTTGCTGAAGCCGCGTATTTAGAATTGCGTTGTAAGCTGTTGCACAACACGGTGCCCAAATCAGCCAGATTGTGGACATTGGTGTTTGTAGATATTTGATTTCCTGTAAGAGATTTAATATAATTAAATATCGTTTACTGTGAATTCTTCTTAGAATGGTATTGTAATATAAGTACACATGAGTCAGTGGCTATGGATAATATGCGACAGTCATCCAGGCACCAGTTGGGATTCAAGCCCAAACGGCAGTACAACAGTATATATATTTTTCTTTTAAACTGTGTCCACTTCCAATGTGAAGAATATTGTCGTTGATACTGCAAAATGTCGTATGTGAGGAAACCTCGAGTGTTCAGGAAGATACTAAAATGAAACCATTTATTAACATACATTCTTGAATTTGAATTGTTGAGATTTTTTACATTTCCATGTGTTTTGTCACTAACGACCCGGGTTTCCCCTTTCGGCATCTTCAGGCATTCGAGCACACGAGTGGAGTCAAATTGAAATACAGTAAACAATGTCCAATGTTTATATATAAGATAAAAATACAGCAAAATATTAGGACCCACACTGCTACCTGAAATTATTCCATCTCGTCAAAACCCACAATGCTATTATAATTGTAAAATCACTGGTAATTCTAATATTAGTTGGAAAGAGGCAATTCGCCACTCTGTTAATGTGTACACAATAAGGATTAAGTCGATTTTCGAAATTTTAACTCAGGTATCAGTGTGGATCCTAGACATATAATATTTTATCTCGTAAATAATATTTGTCGTGTTTGTATCTTCTATATAAACGTGAGGCACTGTTTACTGTCTCTCAATTCGAGTCCATTCGTGCGCTTGAATGCCTGAAGATGCCGAAAGGCGAAACCCGGGTCGTTAGTGATAAAATACATGGAAGTGTACAAAATCTCAATAATTCAAATTTAAACAGTTGGTTCATGAACTAAGACAAGAAATTACTGATCATCAAACAAATTATACATAAACCAAATAAAATAGTCTACAATTACAAATCAATAAATACCAATCTAAAATCACAAATATCGCTACATTAAAAGTCCATTAATGAACATTATAAACATGTGGAGGTTGTACAAATAAATTGTGTTATATTTTTTAAAATATAATGCCACCAAGAATTGACAGTTAACACCTTAAAAGTGATCTAAAAAGGAGTTTCGGAGGAATATAATTTTAAAGATGCTACCATTCAAACAATTTAAAAAAATGAACAATCAATAACAGACTTAGTATCTATTGGGTCGCTTGAATCTATAACTCGAGTTGCTAGTGTAACAAACAATACGGTTGCAAGAATGAAAATTTACCTGATAAAATAGATTGATAACTGAAGTGGGAATAATTTGCCAATGAATTACTAACCGATAAAACCAAAAACTATAAAAATTGTATTTGTAAAAAAAAGCATTATTTAACCCTGTTTGTTAAAAAATATGTGCATGCTGAATTATAGAATTGCATTTACGTTTTCTTCGCGGCGGGAAAAAGTTCTGCAGCTCCTTCAGCGACATTTGGGCATCCGACGACAGAATGTCGCTGAAGACTTCGATCCAGTGTTTTAAAATGCACTCCAGAGCATCGGATAAAGACCAAGGAGGTTTTATCAGCACTATGCTGAGCCATAATTTGTCATAGTGTTTTATCATTTCATCCTGAAAAAAATTATCAGGAACGAGTTGATATTTTAAGAAATAAAACACAATTTAAATTAAGGTAAATGTGCTGGTAGTTGACCATCTGAGTGGTTTAGTTGAGTAGGTAATTGAACACTTTAAAAGTGATATTTGACTTCATATTGACAGGCGAATGAGAGAGAAGGACTATCTTTTCGCATATGATTTCTGATTGAATTGATGAGAAGAGTATGCCATGTATATAAAATTTGTGATGGGACAGCAATAGCAACTCAATACAGTCGCACGTACTTCTGAGCAGGATGACAAATGTTCGAGAAAAAGCAATTAATCCGAGGAATATTTGTAATGGTATCATACCGATAATTCAAAGAAAACGATAGATTATTCTTATGGTTGTTTGCTGGGACTATATAAAATGAATGATAAATGCAGGAAAACGACGAATGCGATAACAGATAGCCGTTCCACTGTAATTGTTTTACCTCATTTTTTTTATTGGCTATGTATTACTCATTACATACCCTATAATAGAAGTATTTCATCGCAGGAAAAGTTTGAGATCCGAGACCCTGATCTGTGTTATAAATTCAATATAACAAAAACAACACATGGTAGTTATGAAGAAGCAGGGTTTCAAGTGGACATGCAATATGTTAATATAATTTATTTCAATATCCATAAAATAAAAATTGAAATAATCCAAGCTATCAAAATAAGTCTGTGGTACTTTGTTAAAAGAAGTGGAAACTACTAAAATCAAAGTTTGAGTGTACTAACGTAATACTGTCTAATCCAAAGTGCCAACTATCGAAATAAAAGTTCAAGTATACCAAGTGAATACTATCTAATACAAAGTGCAAGTATTTATAACCATAATAAAAACATACCTCAAGCATTTTTGATAATAATTCTGTAATAAGCGTCTCAATCACTTCGATTGCTATCTGACAAGGTTTCACAGTGTCCTTCGGCGGAGTTGGCAATTTTGGTATTATCGCCGTCGTGGTGACAGTTGTGTCATTATTATCATGCGTCGAATCGGTCATATTCACACCGCAGTTACTTTTGTCAGTGTTGCCATTTTCAATCATTCCTCTGAATGCAGTGTGTGTGTATGTTTTAATATTGTTAACGATACCTTTATTGCAGAGGTTAATATCATTCGACATCAATATCTGAAACGAAATAAGATTAATATAGATATATTACGACTGGTGGTCAAGTATGGGATGGGTAATTTTACTGTTTTTAAGTGAGCTCTTTGTTGTCGGGTAAAGTATTGATACATTGTATATGAGGATAGATAAAAGTTACTTTCACAAAAAAGTATCCACTGAAGGCACAGAATGCTCAGAAATAGAGTAAAAATTTTAGGGGAAAGATTGACTGTAATATAATTGAAGACAATTCTTATAAATATTAAATTTTTCTATAGTTTGACAAGCAGTGTTACTTCAAAATAGTTACACTAAGCACATTAAGTGCGGGCGGGAAGTGAGTGATGCTTATAATTTAAGACATCGACTGAGGGTGCTTGATGGAATTTCAATATTAAATTTGGATTATTGAGATTTTGTACACTTCCATGTATTTTGTCACTAACGACCCGGGTTTCGCCTTTCGGCATCTTCAGGCATTCGAGCACACGAATGGACTCGAACTCAGTTCGAGTCCATTCGTGTGCTTGAATGCCTGAAGATGCCGAAAGGCGAAACCCGGGTCGTTAGTGACAAAATACATGGAAGTGTACAAAATCTCAATAATCCAAATTTGAGTGATGCTTGTTTGATCAATGGATATTTGTTGTCGTCACTTACTCACCATAAATTGTGCACCAATTCAATTCGAATTCAATTTCAATATATATATCGGTGGTGATATAGAGGAGAAATGTAGATTAAAAAAATATATAAATAGCTTCGTTATTTTAATAATTTTAGTGACTAATGTAGAGGCATGTGTTTTATTCGCATTAGTAAATTATGGCTCCCATTTTTTTAGTCATAATTTTTAATACATTGGTCAGAATTTATATTAAATGGTCATAACGAATCAGTCAGAATTACAGAGGGCAGAATAAATAATTTATGGTCAGTATTTCTAACCTAATCTTTTATTCTGACCGTATAATAGTTTTATTCAGACCATCAATAATTTTATTGAGACCGTTAATAATTTTTATTCTGACCAAAAATTGAATTATATTCTGACCAAAAGTTGATTCGAATTTTGACCATTTAATTTGTTACCGTAAATTATTGCCCGTTTTACGCTGCTAATACTGCATGCGATCACTCATGCGTGATGCATTAATTATTTGATACGCAATGGTCCTTTGGTTTTACCTGTGTCTCACTCGGAAAGTCGATAATTAATTTTGTCATAACAAAGTAAACATTTCAGGTGATAAGGGCGATGAACCTGGCTTGGACGTGTGTTGCAGATGTCCCGGCTGATGACCATCCATGGGATACTCGATACTGGATACATTGCACACGGTGCTGGGATGACTCGGGAGGAAAGAAAGAGCCCGGCTAGTGACAGAGATGCTCCGAATAGCGAGCAGAAATGGCGAATAAAAACAGATGCCAACTATATTGAGTAATAAAAAAACTAACTTACCACATCTTCACCTTTGTCAATCAGTTGTAAACAACAGTTTAATATCTCATCATCCGGTAGATTGCAAGGGAATTTATGATTGCTGGCATCTTTTAAACTCTGACCTGAAAATTGAAAAAATTCGTTGAAAACTAGTCATAGAATGGATCAAATCAATTTACTCATATTGTCGATTGAGAGGGATCGAAAAGTTTCAAAATCTAATACCTACAGTGACATCTGTGAGAAAAAATTATAACTCTGTTATTTCATTGGTTGACTAGGTGTGACTAAAATCAATAGAGGGGAGCCACTCGCCTTGTTAAAAATTTAATTTACTAATAAAAAATTAAATATTAGTAAATAACATTTTACATACAGATGATACTTCTCTATTCAATTTATTTCCAATGAGATTTTCCTCTCCAAATGTAAATAATTAATACTGCAAATCTTTATCCCATATATCTAAGGGATGGGCAGCTAACAGGTTAATAATGTAAAAAACAGGGTTACCTTTCATTTTTCGATTACTTGACAAGTTGTCGTGTAAATATCTCAGTGCCTTGCGAGCCATATGTTCAATATTAGCAGACTTTGTACTCGAAGAAGATTTGAGATTATCTAATTCACATAACACCCTCCACGGTACCATTATAATTATACATCGATTGTTCACTGAAAGGAAAAGAAGGGCGTTAACAAATGGGATAAACAGTAAAAGAGATATTAACACAGAATGCTAGCATTATAATATGGTTGTGTGGATAAAAACAACCGAAATCAGCTATCAACTATATTGCACAGTTTTTTTGTAAATACTGATAATAAAAATGTTACGGTGCAAGTCATACAATAAAAATAAAAAATCCAGAATAATTTTTCAATAAATTTTATAATCCGATTTTTATAAATGAAATTTCGACCGAAAGTTGTTAATTTCTGCATATTTGTACAAACCTGTGATACTAGATTCGCTCAGCATTTCAAGAGTGTTTAGATGGGAAATAAAAATATTCGTGTCGACAACTACAAATATATTCCTATTAGAAATCGATTCATTAAAGGCACTGTTAGTTTTGCTCACTGAATTTTGACCTCTGTCCACGACGGTCTGCACATTGCCTCTAGCCTGAAATATAAAAAAAATATTACAAAAATTACCTTCGATGGATTCGGCTGTAACTTCGTTACCAGGTGTGAACACCCAATGGAATAACAAAGTAATCAATTAAAATTTTATAATAAAACTTTTGCGCCTGCAGCCGAGCGGTCAGCGTCATTCTCTTTGGTTGCAGTGACTACAGACTCGAATCCTAGTACGAACATCTATCCCCATTCTCTCCGAAGAAGGGAGGTTGAGCGACTGGATAACGAGTATATCTCGTAGAACAACCGCTGTTGAGATGAGCTACATTAGGAGTCCATATGCTCCACATTAGGAAGGGATATGGTAAAAAAAACAGATAACAAATAGATATGAACAAAAATTGATTGATTTTTTTAAGACATCGACTGAGTGTGCTTGATGGACTTTCAGTATCAAATTTGAATTGTTGAGATTTTGTACATTTCTATGTATTTTGTCACTAACGACCCAGGTTTCGCCTTTCATCATCTTCAGGCATTCGAGTACACGAATGGACTCGAATTGACAGGATTGGTTGAAAAATTGAATGAATTGGCGTTTACTTGGTAGAACTCCATTATAAGGGGATAAAATATCAATGTATTTACTTCTACAAGAACGAGTTCTGACGACGGCGTTAAGCTGAAATAGCTATCAACTAACTAATAAAATTTGTTGGACTAAATACTTTGATATTTTATCCTATTGAACAAAAATGTTTTGCTATAGATATAAAGAGTACGGCATTTGTTAGACCGTTAGAGCGACCATGGTTAAAATATCATTATTTTGAATACACATTCTGTCAATCACCAGAGATATTAACATCATTTTATTGCAACAAATGAAAGTGTTTGTACCGGGTTTCGAACGGGTTTTTACACTGTAACCGACGAAGGTAAAACAGACTATTCAGCTAGAGGTATATACTGAATTTATAGGAATCGTTCATTATAATTTAAATGTAAGAAATACTGTACCTGATTTATTTCTGCGACAACCGTCTCCCAATCCATTTCTTCTTGAAGCGAAACATTACTTTTGACTGCATATAGCGTATCACTTTTACTATTGGCATCTATCGGAAAATCTTTAAGCAATTGCTGTGTGGCGATCTTACTGCAGGTATCTTGAATTTTCTCAATGACTTTTGAAAATGATTTCAATTGCTCTTTTAAACACATCTCTTCATCCAATAAATTCAAGTCGTCTCGAGGTTTAGCATTCGCGGGCGGGTCTTCAGGAGTGTGAATATTTTGATTCGAAGTGTCCAATTCTGATACTCTGATCGGTAGTGATAACCTAGTCCTGAGCTGTGCGAGTCTTTTTTCTGCGGCTGAAACGAAGTAACATAAAATCTATACAAACAAGCTCATATTTACCAAATAGTAAATATGACCATGAGTAGCAATCGTGATTTCAGTTTTATCAGTGTTAAAATTTTGATGCGGGGAAAACAATTTATAAAAAACTCTTTTCCGCTTTTTCGTCAGCAGAGGCTACCTCACATTTCATCTTGAAGCTATGTAATACTAGTATTTTACGAAACATCCCTTGTCAGTTATAAAATAATGATTTCTGTCATCAGATTATACTGGTCATGCTCTATAACTTGTACAACTTTTGATAAATAATCTTTCTTGTATATCATCTTCAATAACACACCTTTTCTACGTTTCCATCATGTGTACGAGGTAAATTTAGAAATAAAAACAGGCAGCAGTTCTTAGGACACCGAATTCATTCTTTCAAATAAATTATTGCAACAGATGATCATGCCTTCACTTTTCCAATCAACGTGCGTTTTATTTTGAGTTTTTAAAAACAAATGTTGTCTTCTTAGCTGCGTGAAAATTGATGATCTTGTGGCGGTCTGACACAGCTGGTACAGGATAAGCGGAAACCCTTCGAGTCGGTTGCCAATCTTCAATAGAAGACAGCAGGAACATAAGAAGTAATGACAGTGACTTATTTTAACCGCAAACCTTTACTTTAAGATTCTTAAAACCGCGTAAAATATGACCTTCTCACATTACATATATTTCAAGATCTTCTGGCGACGGACAATATATTCATGTTACATACATCAAATTGATCAGCAATAATCATTTTAACCAACCGATAACGGCACACTGGGTGACAACGTTTCGGCCATCAAGAAATACTATTTTTCACTTTCTGTCATTTTATATAGATTCAACAATATAAAGTTTTGATATTGGTAGTTTTTGTAAGATAAATTCAACAAATTCATACAGACACCAAGGCTGTCAAAACCATCGATAATGCTATCATAAGACGTAAATAATTTTGCATGTCAAAGCTCACGTTGGTGTTTCTTTTGGGTCACTTTACAACTGAAATTAATGGGGGTGCTAACTGTTGGTGACTCACGAAATGATATAATGTTTTAATATTGTTCTAAAATTAATTTTTAAACTAGATTACAAAATATTGTCCTGATAAAAGATTCATAAAACATGATACAAACTAAAACGTAATTTTACACGAGGGTGCTTTCGTTCACAGCCCAGAATATTTGAATCCATAAATCAAGTAAGTAAACTAGAGTTTATGCCTTTTCTTTTATTTAGAAATTTGCTAACGTTTACAACATATTATATATAATGATACGCACCATTCTTTTGACAACTTCTTGACTGTGAATTGAGTCTTTTAAGAGCTTTCTTTTTTTCTTGGACAGGTGTTCTTTCGTTTGTTTTTTCCGTTAGTATTGATGCCTTGCTAGTGCTCGGTGATGGTGTAGCGGGTGTATGAAGATTTCTCCAATTGTTAATAATAGCAGCTAAAAAATTATGCAAAATTACTTATGTATCATTGCAATCTGATTTGATTTCACCGTGCATTAAGCAAAAATAAATTTGAAGACAAAGCCATTTAAAAATTAAAACAAGTGGGTCTTCAATTCTATACAAAGACTGGGATTTTGAATGATCAACGCAGGAAAACGATACAATGATTAATAAAAATCAAGGTTCGACCGTACAAACATTCTAGTATTTTTTTTCTTTCAAAAGAAAACTATTATTAAGAGTGGTATTCTAAACATGTTGTTTAATGAAACAATTAGTCAATGTTACCGCTGATAGAAAGTTGATTGATAATACCCTTTGCATTAGTCTTGTTAGAAGTATTCATCACTGCAGAATTTTTTGGCCTCTCAGGTTGAATTTTGCGATCTCCGATGTCATTCCTTTGAAGTTTTTGTAAAACTGAAATAAATACATAAACTGAGCACTCTTTTAATTAATTTTTCTCTCGTTTTATTTGACATATTTATGATTGGTTATTTTTTATCGGTAGTTGAGATTTTCAACGACTTTTTAAAACAAAAGCCAACAATTGTTGCGGTCTTGATTAGTTGAGAGCGAGCGATGGTGGTAGGCATTTACAGAATACTGATGGAGCATGGACTAAATTTTTTGGACATTGTATAACGGTGGACACTGCGGTGAAAACATTAAGCCATTCAATAAATATTTAAAATAGCATAATATGATAAATTCTGTGAACCACCAGGTATCTCCAGCCAACAATTCTCTCGATATTCCGGTTCATGCTCATCATGTGCTGTTTGGGAATGAAAAATAATATATTGAAGAGTGAATTATTATTTACCGCCTCTTTGATGAATATTAAGGATTTTACTCGTGGAAGCTTTATTATTGTCGATATTGGGGGCGACAGTTTTTGGTTCTGGCTTAGTAACTTCAGCATCTTGCTTCTTTTTACGTTTTTTTTTGTTCTTATTCTTTTCACGTAATTCCATAACTGAAAAACAGTATTAAATAGATAGAAATAGAAAGCATTTGAATATAATATATTGTCATCATGTAGGATAAAATGAACAAGTGTAGAAGAGTAAAATGTTCAACAGCTTAGACCAGGCCTGGACAAACTTTTTAGCTGAAGGGCCACATAAGGTATTCAGAATGAATGGCAGGCCATAATTAAAACACTATTTATACTTTTAAATTATTTACTATCGTGAAAAATTAATTTCATTTAGACAACTATAATCAATCTAAAAACCTCTCATATGGCATTCACGATTTTGATTTAGTTTTTTTTTACATTTTTGTTTATAAGGATGCTATGTTGCGACATTTTTTCCATTATGGTTCTTGTATAACAACATATTCTCCATAATTTTTCCAAGCTTAGATAAGCCATTGGCAGCCTGTCCATCGTGAAGCATTTTTGTCATATGCGGCAGATTAAATAATAATCAAAATAAAATCGATTGATTCTCGAAATTATGAATAATTTATTTTTAATTATTGGTAAAATGCAGAACCCATACAACTACACCTGCGGTAACCCGACAGTAGCTGTCAGGTAACATGATTTTACTATAATGGCGGTAAAATTTACCATTTACCAGTAATGTGAAGGTAAATTGCAATGACTACTTTGTATTTATTATTTACGCACATAGCCAATCTTTGTCAGCTACGCTCAAGAGTCACACAAAAAACGTAAAAGACAGTGAGTTAATAAGGATCCATTTTACCAACTGCTAACTCCACTCAGTTAATGAATAATATACCTTTTAATTGATGAACATTAGGAACACTTAAAACTTTCTGTTCAGTTGGTTTTGGAATATTTACAACCGGCTCTGGAGGCTTTCGTTTTTCCTCAGCGATTGCACTTCTTCTTCTTCTTTGTCTCCTGCTCCCGGAATTACCTTAAAAGAAATATACCTTTATTGCAACAAGGCACAAAAATATCCTTAAAAAGGATGTCATTCGTAAGGAAACTAAATGCTTATGAATGGGAAAGCCAAAGAGTCATAGGTTAGAATCAATGAAGCTAACTTAAATTACCAAGTATTGTTTTTCTCCTTTAAAATTTGTTGAAGTGGTATATTATACTCTAATATTATCTACATCTATATATATAAAAATGAATGTCTGTTTGTTGATTTGTTGGTTTGTCCGGATCTTATAGCCTCCCAAACTACTCAACCGATCGCGACGAAACTTTCAGGAAGGACTTATTGTGATCATGCCAGGAAATATATAAAATAAATGTTTGTTTGTCCTTTACGCGTTCCTTTACCATTCATACGATTTCGATGAAACTTCGGTGAGTTGTTGTGCACACACCCGTGAAGGGTTCTGAAGAAAAAAAATTGAAAATCTAAAATTGAAAAAAAGAATCAAATACGTACATACAGCGACATCTAGGAAAAACCTTCTGATTTATTCGTGTGCGCACCAGACGAAAAACAAAAATATTGCGTTATAACAATTGTGATATTGAAACTCGGGTTCGGGTCGGGCCAGACCTGAAGATGATGGGCTCGAATCGGGTAAGCAAAACCCTTTCTTTCTTTGAGTGGCATTGCAACGCATGCCGGGTACTCTCTAGTATATATATAAAAATGAATGTTTGTTTGTTTGTCCTCTATGCGTTCCTTTACCATTCATCCGATTCCGATTAAATTTTGGTGAATTGTTGTGCGCACACCCGTGAAGGTTTCTGACGAAAAAAGTTTTAAATCTAAAAAAAAGAATCAAATACGTACTAACAGCGACATCTCGGAAAAACCTTCTGATTTATTCGTGTACGCATGCAAATAGAAACACAAAACATATTGTGTATCCAAAATAGAGGTCTGCACTGGCCCGGGCTCAGGAGGGTGAAGACAATTCATATTCGGGCTCGGGTGGGGCCCGGGTAAGGAAATGTTCGGGTCATGAGTCAGCTATGAGGCAATAGTATTCATAGCTTAATAATTTATTTCACATGTGCTATGAATATTGTTAGAAATATGGAAACAATAATATATATATTGTTTGAAAAGTATAAATGAATTACTATATTAAAAATAAATCTGGGCTTTGGGTTGGGTTTGGGTAACAAGTGTGATATTGAGACTCGGGTCCGGGCCCGGCCTGAAGGTGACGGGGTCGGACCGGGTTATTTTATGAAAATTCGGCCCGTGCAGACCTCTAATCCAAAAGCAAACCCTTTCTTTCTTTGAGTGGCATTGCAACGCATGCTGGGTACTCACTGGTTTGTAATAAATCAGGGCTCTAAAATATATAATAAATGCGCCATTTGGACTATGTTTTGAATTAAAACCCAGGGAACCATTTTACGAGTACTTTATTTTGTTATATACTGATTATAATGTATGACTATTTGGCCTTCCATTCATAATCGTTCAGTTTCCTAGCCAATGGCATTGAAAACGAATGCGGCGGATGGTTTACCAATAATTAATTGTAACTCACCTGTTAAATCTATCGTATTAATAGTATTCTTAATTAAATTTGAAGTATTGGTAATTTGAAGCGGTTTTTCCGGCTCCTGCTTCGCCGCGTTCTTCAATGCCACTTTTGGTGATTTGGCTGCTTTAAATATTGTTTTTTTAACTTCATGTAGGTGAGAATCATTATCTTTATTTATTGATGAACCTTTGTTATTTGACGACTGCCGTGTGACTGGTGTATTTATTGATGGCTCCATAATTTGATTGCTTTCCTGCAAAATAAATACATATAAATAACATTACTCTTGCCTTTAAACGTTGCTCCAAATTATAGTAAAGGCATACGAGGACAATTTGATATGCATAATCATTTCGAGTTTTTCGTCAGTGTCCTTAGAAGTTAGAACTTAACCTTGAAATCATAATCCGCGGGAGTCATCCATGTTGATATTCCTGTTCTGGTATTGAAATAGTACACTTTGTTACCGTGTGATTTCGACTGTCGACATACCCATTCTTGGGAGAGGGATGTCTTTGGTGATATCCAATTTTGTTTTGACATCTTATTTTGAAAAGACGAACGAACGAAGTAGAAATGTAAATATTATATCATAGACAACTTGTTCATTGTCTATGTAAGAATATTTTTCATAGAATATTAGCAGTAGGTACTTGGTAGGATTCCATAATAATAATGTAAAAACAATAGTGTATTTAGTTCCACAAAAATAATTTAGTATAATTAATAGCTACTTCAACATCACGCTATAATAATTATAGCACCTACCAGGTTTGAATTTGTTTTTTTTTATTTAAATACATTAACCCCAGACTCTCGACGCTCTCTGTGTCCCGTTTTCAAGATTTGGTATAAGGGTTGGCAAGGAAATATGATAACATCAGATATCTTATGCATTTTGGATACAAATTGAATGAGACATCAATGAATGAAGAATCCATGAATTTGTGTAAAAGTCAAAACGAAGAAGGGTCATAGCGTGCCAACTTGCATTAATATTATTATGCTGCCTTGATAACACAAGGGAATTTATAATAAGGTACTTGTTTGATTGCGATCTGGCTAGCCCATAATTTTTTTTTTTACCATATCCGCTCCCTATTCGGAGCATATGACCATCACGCGGTTCCTCCAAGCTTCTCTGTCTCCCGCCAGCCTCCTCGCCTCCTCCCAGGTCATCCCAGCGTCCCGTAGCTCCGCCGAATACATCCTATGGATGGTCATTAGCGGCCTTCCAGGGCGACGGAATCCACCTGGTTGGTAGAAGAGACAGGCAGGATTCAGGCTCCCCTGGGGCATCCGCAGCACGTGTCCAAGCCAGGTCCATCGTCGCTTTTTTATTTTGGACGGAATAAGAGGCTGGTCCGTCCACTCTCTTACCTCCGAGTTCCTGACAAAATCAAACCACCGTACCCCTAGTATTCGCCGCAAACATCTGTTTTCAAAGCACAGTATACGGTTACCCTGTGCCTTGGTGAGGTGCCATGACTCGCAACCGTAAAGCAACACTGTCAGGATGCATGCGTTGAATAAGTGGCACTTGGTTCTGACCGAGTACAACTGTGAGTCCCAGACTTTCCGCATTGAGTTAAAAGTTGCTCCAGCTATCCCTAATCGGATTGCGAGCTCTTTACGCGGATTGCTATCTCCCGTGATGTGTACCCCCAAGTACCTAAAGCCGTCGACTCTCTCGATGTCTTGCCCCGCGCTCGTCAGAGGGTAGTCTGGGTCTGGACAGAAACTGTTGCAGAGCATATTGGTTTTACTCGCATTGACTTTGAGACCAATGCGATACGAGTTGCTCTGCAGCCTGTCCATTGTTTCCTGAATACCCTCGACAGATTTGTCAAATATTACAGCATCGTCAGCATACTCGAGGTCGCATAGCCTCAGATTGGGGGCAACGGTTAAACCTCGGTCGGGTGGAATTGACTTCCTCAGGATGAAGTCGAAGATTATTATAAAGAGGAACGGAGCCAGAACACAGCCCTGTCTGACCCCGGTTGAGACCCCAAACCATTCTGTCGTTACGTCGCCGATTCTGACACAGCATTCACTGCCCTCGTGCATGCATTTGATAATGGCGATAATCTTGGTTGGGATTCCGTACAGTTTTAATATGTCCCATAGAGAAGGCCGGTGTGGACTATCAAAGGCCTTCTCGTAATCAACGAAGCAACACGCCAGCGAGCTGTTGAATTCGTTGCTTTGCTGGAGAAGGCATCTGAGATTATGAATCTGGTCCGCACAAGATCGGCCAGGTAAGAAACCGGCCTGGTTTTCCCTGAGGATACACATTACTGGAATCCTTATTCTCGCCAAGACTATCTGCGCAAAAACCTTGCCAGGCACGCTGAGCAGCGTTATGCCCTGGTAATTGTCGCAGCAGAGTGGGTCACCTTTTTTGTGAATGGCGATAACCTCACCGTTTACCCAGTCTCTCGGACAGCGCTCCTGCTCCCACACCTTACTGAGAAGTAGGTGCAAGGGCTGCAAGAGTGACTCCAGGCCATACTTGAGAAACTCTGGGTGTATACCGTCCACACCCGGCGCCTTCCCATTCTTTAACCGCTGCACAGCTGAGGTGATCTCAGCGTGCGTCGGTGCATGGTCGGGAATGTTTGGCGCTCGGGGGATATCTACAAGTGTGGCTTCGCTGGGTATGTCAAATGGGTTCGAGGGAGGAGAACGGTTTAGCAACCCGCAGAAATGATCTCTCCAAATCTTTCTAACACGCTCCGCGCTTGACTCTATTGCCCCGCTGGGACTACCTTTGGGCCCGGGGGTCGGTGGTCGTCTACCGCAAATTTCGCGCGTGATTCTAAATAGTTTTCTTGTATCATTTCTGCGCGCTGCCGCCTCTGCTGCTTCAATCTGGTCGTCCATGAATCGGCGTTTATCGAGTCGCACAGATTTTTTTACTATCTTATCTTGGTACCGATAGTCTATCCGGCGGTCCTCGATCCGGTCTGGGTCTGTCTCACTGTCCCTCAGTGCTTTAAACCTCGCTCTTTCTTCAATTTTCCCCCACGTGTCGTCAGACATCCACTTAGGCTGCCCACTCCTCCTGACTCCTAGCACCTCATGAGCGGTTAACGCAACTGCATCTTTGATGTTGGACCATTCCGATTCGATGGTGTCGCGTCGGGGGTTTTCCCCGTCATGCACACAGTTGGTGACGTTCTTTCTCACAGCGACGTCGAAATTCAGCCGAATTCGAGGAAATTGCAGTCTCTCGACGTCGATCCTCTTTCGAGTCGGGGGCCGTACTGTACGTCTGAGTCTGAGACGGATTTTGCCGACAAGCAGCTCATGATCGCTGTATATGTCGGCACCCCTATAGGTTCGAACATCGAAAAGGTCCCTTCGGTGAGTCGCGCTGTAGAGAAAGTGGTCAATTTGTGCTTTTGTGCAACCATCAGGAGAAGTCCACGTGTATTTGTGGATGTCTCTGTGGGGGAAGATTGTACCGCCAACGGCGAGCTCATTCATAGTTGCAAACTCGATGAGTCTCTCACCGTTGTCGTTGGCTTCACCGAGGCCATGCCTTCCCATCACTGTGGGGCCAAGCAAAGGATCCGTTCCCACTCTCGCATTGAGGTCCCCCATTACGATCACGCGGTCTCTACGGGGGATTGTGGAGATAGCCGCGTGGAGAGAGTCATAGAAAGTATCCTTTGCCTGTGTGTCGGCTTCCTCGATAGGCGCATAGCACTGAAGGACAGTTACCGAGCTATCAGTCGTCCTGAAGGTGGCTCGTATTAGTCTTTCTGAGATGGGTTCCCATTTGACAAGGCAGCGGGTTGCCCTCCCCAACATCAATATTGCCACCCCTTGGCGATGGTATTGCTCCTGCCCTGAATATAAAATTGTGAATCCGCCCTCCAACAACTTTTTCCCGGCGCCTTTCCAACGCACCTCGCTCAACCCTAAAACATCAAGCTTATAGGTTTGCATGATGCGGGTGGCGTGTAGGTCCTTTCCTGGGGTACGCATAGTATGCACACTGTATGCACCTATGTTCATAGAGTAGTTGTTGGAGAGTATCATGTCCTTTTCGTTGCTGGGTCGTCCATTAGTAGACCTAAGCGTCCGAAGCTTTTGCGTTGATGGTGTCGTAATCTATTCATTTAAGAAGACCGGGTGATTAGCCCTGCGCTTCCGAGGCCTGAGTCACAAGGGCTCTATAGGTTGGCTCAACCCGGTTTTTCTGTCAGGGATTTCCTTCCCTTAGCCAGAAGACCGGTTTTAAGGCGCCGGAAGGTTCGCCTTTTGCCCACTGCTATTAGCTACAGTCAGAGCTGCATTGCCCGATGGTCGCCGCGGGGAGGCCAGCAGATGGACTTGCTGGGTTGAACATTTCCCATCATTTACTATATGCACATCCACTGACATCGATGTGCTCACATGGGATCCACTAACCATTGACCACAATTATCGATATTTTATTATGATGATATAGATTATGTTGTCAAACTATTGTTTTGATGACAACACGAAGATGAACAGAATAACAATAGTTATTGTACTATTCTATAGATTTAGCACATGCAATTCATTTCTACAAGTTGGGTATCTGGTCGTAAGAAGTATTACAGATTTTTATTTCACTGTTTCACCATAATTAGTTGAAATCAAATTTCCACAGTACCTGTGGGTAAGCAAGAAGTAGTAAACCAATAATTTATTTGATTTATGTATATTATATGAAAATATCACTATTATTTAAGCGTGTATTAAGCTCGCCCGCGCACCGATACATCCAATAGTTGTCATACACCGCGGTACTAACATCAGAAAGTGAAATATCTTTATGTCTATGTGCAGTATGGTTTTCGATGGAATATGATCGAGTGGGCGCGGGGAGGGCGAACTCACGCCTATAAGCTTGATCTTACTGCAAAATTTGTAGCTTTTGGTGCAGCGTCTGACCACGCGCGCAACATCTGTCTGAATAAAAGTTTTATTTTTTAAGGAAAAAAAAAACATATAATGTTTAATTTTAATAATTTTGATGTTAATAGTAAAATATAATCCAAATAAACATTTGTTTTTATTTTTAATCAACCGCAGCACCCCCAGATATTTTATCTACGAGCCGCCACTGATTATATCATATCGTGAAAGTGTCAACTTACATTTATAAATATTGATTTGTGAAGTAATGAAAATTATTAAAGTGCAATTGGACATTTTATTTACTTCTCCCTCCCCGATTCAAGACTCAAGATTTTTTCTCTGTAATCTTATCGCCAAGTATAGAGTTAGTTGTAATTTCTCCAACCACTGCGAGTAGTATTTTATATTTCTGCTGACAAAAAAAATTGTCATTAAAATTTGTCATTGCACTCATAAGCACATGCCCTCCCATTGAACCACTGTAGTAGAAAGATCGAGACTAACTCTGCAAGCACTGGTGACTCACCTTTTGAGCATCCATAAAGTCGTCTTTCCGCGTTGGTTACTGTTAATTTTTACCTAGTATTTTTCATCGTGAATTATTCTGACTTGCATCAAGAAAGCTAAGATTAGTTAAGACTAAAAACAATTAATCACTTTTAAGGTGTCCACTGTCAATTCTTGATGGAAATGCATTATATTTTTAAAATAAAACACAATTTGTTTTGTTGATGGGTTGTAAAAATAATTATTTGAAGTTTCCGCATTCATCGTTTCAGGGTCCCATGGAAAACGAAAAATTGGTGTTTCACTGTATTCGTTATGTCAACACTGATTTTTAATATGAATATGGTGTTTCGCAATAAATAAATTGCTTAACATCATTTGAATTCAAATTGGACATAATGAATAATTAAAAAATACAATATTTATAAATATTTATTTATTTATATAAAACGGAACATTTCTTTTTGGTAATATTCTCAAGGATTTAAATTTTAAAATTTGAAAAGTCGACATCAATTCAGCATTGTGAAATAATGGCCGATTGAGAGTTTATTTCCATGAGCTGTTCGTCATCGCTGGTTTCATCAAAAGTGGTAAGGTCTCGCTGCATGGAGTAGGCGTCTTCACCGTCAGCATAGTATTTGGGTTCGATGTCTAAGATTTTAAAATGTAAAGAATTTGTGTAGAGGTTTAATGCTGCCCTGTTGCTCTTTCTTACGTGAAGTGACACATATCTAGCCTGGAAGAACAAAAATGGATTAGAGATCTTAAATAAATTAATTGCGCATATGTCAATGGAATTTGTATGTGATATCATCAAAAAAGAGAATCACGCTTGTCAATTGGACTGCATACCAGGTGAGTTGTATGAATTTATTTTTAAATAATGTACGTTAACTATAAACACAACATAGTGTTGTCAATATTTCGACCACAAGAAAGTCTTATTATCATTCTTCAATTCTAAGATTATTCCACTGTTTGTCATGGTCCTAATACATCCGGATAATGTCTCACATGTTGTCCATCATTTCTTACAATGAAATTAATGAGACTTCTATATTTGAAGGTGTATGGCTAATACCCATAGACGTATCCTACTGACTTTCTCTTGGCATGCTCAAGTTGAATAGTTTGAAAGGGAAAAGTTCCCATCCAGGCCAAAACAAGAATGCTGGCATTCTTGGTTGTCAAACTACACGTTGTTGGTTTCGATTGACTTTCACGGTAAATTTGAGGAAATTCATTAAATAAAATATATAACCTTGTTATTCCACTGGTCGTGTTACCAGTTATGACACGGATTTCGCCTCTTTCAAAAGCATCATCGGACTAACTCTTTGGTAATTTGTATATTATATAAATTGAAGTCATAAGGACACTGAAAAGATAATAAAATAACCTGAAAACACTCCACCATGGCTTGGGAAGCTTGGTTCATTAGTTTCTGTGCAAGACCAAGTCTGCGATGTGAACGCTTAACGGCTAAGGATGTTATGTGACCATGTTTGTTGTCTTCGCCATCTTCTTCCATTTTTGCAAGTACATAACCTGTGAATTAAAGCATTATTAATAATAAATAGACTCGGGCGATTAATGTACAAACTGATTTTGGCTGATAAACGATACAGGTTTATGTAATGCATACTACAGTTTGCATTCACACGATATCACAAATGATTTTGTATTTAAAAAACTTAGCAATGAAATTCTTCTATTCTTTAGGAGTGGATCCTTAAGGGGTCTTAAGTTTTTCTGTTTGCAAATTAAATAATAAACATCAGCAGAAACTATATTTTGTCATCATCCAATATGGAGTATATGAATACTTATGCAAGTAATTCAACAATAAGTATTTAACAAAGATTGGTAGTAGGTCAATTGCCCGACATCCCTCTTC
Source organism: Himalopsyche phryganea (assembly GCA_022494535.1). Taxonomy (NCBI): domain Eukaryota; kingdom Metazoa; phylum Arthropoda; class Insecta; order Trichoptera; family Rhyacophilidae; genus Himalopsyche; species Himalopsyche phryganea. The sequence continues at coordinate 149,345 of JAGVSL010000061.1, read as the reverse complement.
ACAGACAGCATAAATATGATGAGATTAGAAGGGACTAGTTATTAACAATCACTCTCTCTTAGCCCTACCCCATTTTTGGAATCGAGTAGGGTAGATAGGGATCCATTAAAATCACAGAAATTCTTGCCTTTTTACGTCAATTTATAAATCAAAAGAAATATGAATCCATACTTTCATTTGGGTATTGAAAAGCATGATCACAAAGCCGTATGGTTGCAGAAGTCTTGCGGATGTTATACAAAGTGTGAATTTATTATCAGACCTGTAGACGAGTGGTCACATTTGTTGGCGTCCGTGGCGCAGTTGGTAGCCTCATTGGCTACGGATGTCTAATTCCCGGTGCGGACGGTTTTCATAAATTGATCTTCCAATCGATTTATGGATTTCTGTTCGTAGTCCGACTGATTGTGATGCCTAAAACTCCCTCCCAGCCACCCAATCCTCAGGGGTGTAGCGAGAGCTTACTAGTCCTATCCTAGCCCTATTTTTCCATCCCTACTCTCTTCGAAAAAAGGGATGTTGAGCAACTGAGTAACAAGCAGTTCTCATATAAAAATTCTGTTGAGATACCTCCATTAGAAGACCATATGCTCCACATTGGGAGTGGACATGGAAGAAAAAGACGAGTGGTCACAGCTCACGGGCTTCGTCAAATTTCTTGCGGGGTTCGATACCCCGAATAGACTACCTTAATACTTTCATACATTGTTTTAAATTGATACATGTATTAAAGGCATAGATGTCTATAACTTCTTCATCCCTCTCATATGTTACTAGAAAATGGGCCATAGAGCAAACACTATCTTTTCATAATTTAATTTTTCCTTGGTTCAGTTTACAACAAGTTCTAGTCCGTTTGCTCGATACTGGGCGCAGGCAAGGTAAAAAGTAATTTCTTTTCAATTTATATTTGATCAAAACAATTAAGCTACATGAATTCACATAACCTTATACCTGTTGCTCAGATGAAACAACCTACTGTATTGTCAAAGTTTTAAGATATGTAACCAACGAGAATCTCACCAACAATGTGGCCTTTTTCATCCTCCGCTACATAGCTGAGCTGCGGCCATGAGAGACCATGGTAAAAGTAATATTTCATCTGATAGTTCTCTGGCAGACAAAGGAGATTGCAATGCTGCATATTCATCAGATCGCCGGGACGTGCACACCGAATATTCATTTTGTTTTTTTTTATCTGGAATTGTTAAAAAAATATGTGATGGATAAACAAACAAGTTAAATAGATTTTATTAACTACTGTATCAATGCAATATACCAGTGGTCAGCAATCTAAATTTATGAAAAACAGACAATTTATCTATAATAACCAAAACGTGAAATGAACTTCCAGACAGATTTTTGTCAATGAAAAAAGTCATTCACACTTTTAAGTGGTCCTACAACGCACTACTTATCGTGGGCAAACATTCTCGATGATAGAGCATATTACAAGGCCTCACCGGAGTCGTTTTGAAACAAGAAATTTTGGTGCTGTGCATAATGTTAAAAACATCAAATTACGAGTCATTAATGTTTGTAATTTTACATAAATTCAGTAATTTTATATTAAATAAAATATGTGTAAATAACATAATCTGATTTTAATTATACCAGCAATTTCGGTCTAGTAATTTAAAATGCCTGTTCTGTGGCATTCCAGTGTATTTGGGATGCCAACCACTACAATAGACCTGCAAAACCCCTCTGTTGGCGGACATATTTTCAATTCAAAATTGAGACCTCGGATACCGTGAGAAATGGGTCGACAGCCCTTTCTACCCGCCCTCTCAGATAGGGCCTGATCTGATTTTGACGTTTTTCTTTAAACTACCCATTCAAATTTAGTCTCAAAACGTCATTTTCATATATGCTGTTACTGTTTTCCATAGATTATTCATCATAATATAAGTAAGAGCATTCATTTAGAACAAGGTAGATATTGTGTTTTTCTAACCAACCTTCAATTTATGACAGTTTGCCAAATTACAATGTAAAAATTTGACTATTTTTAACATCCCTGATTCAACTTACATTTTGTCGTATTTATTCTAATTTCATTCCCGTCAGATTACTCTCGGCGAACCTTTTTTACTCGATTTCTACCGTCTTTTAGGTCTGTTACAGTAGTTGTCGACTCTGACGATCCACCCAGTAGTTCGCGAACAAAGCGAAACCGTGAAAGAAAACACTTCCAAACAAGGAACCAACCTAAAATACGGAAGCATAAAAATATACATTAAAATAATTAACGCAAAGCGCTATTTCATAGCGAATTGATCACTATCACATTAAAATGACCTACCAAGTGACACTAGCAAAAGCAACACAAACAGGAATGATATTATGGAGAACACAGTCAGTACAAGTTCTTGCATCTTTTATTAATGTATACGTATTACTTTTGCGGATGTTATCATCGCGTACTGTAGAGCTCGAGTGTTACTTTGGCATGTAAATGTATAATAATCACAATAAAACCCGCTGCCAAGTCTGTCTACGCCATATTGGAGACGCAAGGGGCAAAGGGCTTCGAAGATAACCTCATATTTGACTTACCTTATAAGCTTTTTTGTGCGTTTTAATGACTTAAAACAAATGTTATGTCACAGTTAAAATAAGCTATTTTTATAGATTAACCGGCAAGATTTTAGCAAGCCGCTGAATAAATGTATTTAGATATATTGAAGTACGCGAAAACCACAGAAAATACACATGCGAATTATATTGCCATACGAAAAAATAGTACTAAAAATATATTCAATGTTTTTCTCAGTACGGTTAGCGGTATAATACAATAATTAATTATTGATAGCTTCTTTTTTATTATGCTCGAAGCTCGAGTTAGCGGTTGCCTACGTCCACAGTGCCTTTCGAGTTTACCTTCAAATTGTCTTATTAGTTAATTTATGATATAATTGTATCTAACAGCATCTATGATAGTTCAAAAATGACATGCATTTTTTAAATAAATTTTCACAAAGTTAATGCCTAATCAATCGAAAAAAAAATACCGTGAAGATGTTTCAAATGCTCTTACAAATTGGATCCCACTCAACTAGAGATCACTGTGTAATCAATGAATATTATTACCCTTACCAATTGACAGTAATAGTTTTTAACCTTTTCCAGTCCGTGTTAAAAAAAATCACGTTACTAGCCGTGGTCGACACAGGCTGTGTCACTTGGACATGTTATTGAGTATTTTAAAGCTAATTGATCGCTTCAAAAGGGTTATTCTGTATATGTTATATTGTTATCGTTTTACACTTTATTTTGTGTCTAGAGCTTGCAATTAACATATTTTCATGTAATATAATCGACGACATGGAAAAAGCACGTCACATAAGCTGCAGGCATGTCTCGCTTCTGCCTTATACAGTCTGTTTCCAATGTCAACTTGATGAGTTCACTCGAATAACAAACACAAGTAAGTGCGTGACATGCCGTTCTCTCTTTCTCGCTCAATCCCATGTAAAGTGAAGGGTGCGAGTGAGATACAAGGCCTTGTTGGCGTACGTTCTTGTATCCTACTTGCTCATATGCAAGTGAGGTTGTGCGATAGAGATAGTAACTCCACCACATGCCATTGCATAAAAAAATAAATACAAGCAATGATTCATCCGGTCCTTTCTCTGTCATCAGAGTTTTGCAATTTTAATACATAACTATTTTATCTACAAATAGCTAAAATCATAAATTTATATAAAACCTAATAAGCGAGATATAAATTTTTTCAACTCGTTTGGCAATCTTGGTGCACCTATGGCAATCTTGGTTTCTGCAAGGATTCAACATTGGCGACCAACATAAGATATTTTCCAAGGAAGATATATCATAGCCATGCTTCAATCCTCAGTTATCCAATCAATATAGGTATTTAATAAATGTAACAAATTTAATAAAAAGACAAATATGAATAGTGTATTAATAATATATTATCAGAAATGGTTAAGAATAACATAAAATATAATTAATATTTAAGAAGACATTAATTTTTTAAAATATAAAGGAGTACTTTTAGTTTTTTGTACTATATGCATTATTGTCACTTCCTATCGTCTTCCAATGTTTATATCATTATGATCATATCAAGGTATGGGTGACTTTAAGTTTGGGTTCAATAGTGATCTTTTTAGTGAGATTTTTTTTTGTATTTAAAAAGGTTGTAAGCACATACTTTCAACATAGTGTGAGTTTGGATAATTTATTAACAGGAATCTGGTAGCATGCTTTGCAAACTCCACTACGTTTTCTGTAAGACAGAATAGGTATATAAAAATTGATTTATGGATTTCTATTCGAAGGCATCGCTATTTATGTCTAAACAAAAATTTCCTCCCACCCATCCGATCCTAGTGATAGCGACAGGATGTAGTGAGAGTGATGAGCTAACCACTAGTCTTGTCATCGCCCTATCCTTCTATCCCTACTTTCTTCGAAAAAGAGACTGAGCAACTGATTAACAAGCAGTCTCGTATACAAACTTCCATCGAGATCCATAATAGATATTGAGGCCATATACTACACATTAAGAGCGGATGTGGCTAAAAGAAAGTCTTGTTTTAGCCCTATCCTTCTATCCTTTTCTCACCGAAAAAGTGTGGTTGAGCAACTGAGTAACAAGCAGTTCTCGCAGAACAACTTCTGTTGAGATAAGCTCCATATGAGTCTATATGCTCCATGTTCTGAGCAGATATGCTTACAAAAGATGTTAAGTAATAAAGTAAAATCGAGTAGAATAAAAAACAGATATAGCTTGACAGGCAAATAAAAAGAAATTTAAAAAACTAAAGCAATTACATTTAGATGTAGTTCTAAGAAAAATGAAAAATAAAAAAATCAATCCACTTCTTCATCATCTTCGTCAATCAAATGTTGAAGTCGTAATTGTGTAGATTTTGTATCATTATTGGTAGTTTTTGGCTTCTTAACAGGTCTAGAAGGTTTATCCGATTTGCCGACAACATATTGTGGTAAAATGATTTTGGAGTCTTTATATGTTATTTGTTTCCTGTCACTAGTTTCTGGTTGAGTTGCTAGTGAAACAATATTTCCTTCACAGTCCTTTACGGGCGTTCTATATGTTACTTTTGGTGTATCCATTATCATTCGACTGCAATCGTCGGTGCTTGATTTTTCGTATGACAGTATGGCTTCTTTTTGAAAGATAGCAGCAGCTTCAGCGTTATTGCTATCTGTCACGTCGGGAACATTTTGAAGATTGTAGCAAGTCCATTTATTGGGATTCTTTTGATAGCCAGGAATTTTTCGCGATCTCAAACAGTCTGACAAAGGAGCTTCTGGGCGTTTGAAAATACTCTCCTTTCCTCTGAATTGCTTTAATTCTGATTTCGTTCTTCGTATAACTTGCCTGTTTATTGTCGGGCCATCGTCATAAGTTATTAAGCTCCTACCCAAGTTCAGTTTTCCAACAAAATTTGCTTCTTTTTCGGCTGCGTTCAATTTGTTGAAAAGTGCTTTCTGTCTGTCTTCGAAGGTAGTCATTATGATTTAATGTTTTCTGGTATATCCGCGAATACAAAAAATATATCAGGTTATTCAATATTACACTAGCGTTGCCATTGTCTGGATATTATCGTATTTTATTTATTAGATAAAGTATTTTCCCAATCGTCGTCCAAATACTATTTGTTCATAGATTAATTTGACTAACTAACATACAAGATCTATATCTCTATGAACATACCTACTAATAAATTTGACATTTCATTTCATAGACAATTATTGACGAGAAATAATTGTTTTGACGACTAGGTACAAATTATTGAAAATGATATTATAATAATATCTCCCGGTGCCTTTATTAAAATTTTGGTGAGTATGCAATTGTATTTTTATTTACCTTATGAAGAGTTATGTACGCAAAGCTCAAGTAATTTAACATAAATATTTTAAAGTTTTAAGTCATATTTTATTTGCGAATCTTCATTTGTAAAATTGGCTCTGGTCCATTTTAACATAGTTACACTGTACACAAACATGGTATCATAGACCAGTGCTCCGCAACCGGTGTGCCGCGAGACTATCCCAGGTGTGCCGCGGCGCAATGCGTCCAAAATGAGAAAAAATCGAGTATTTTTATATGTATCAGAAAAAAATTAAGCACACTCGGTTGCTAAAATCTCTGCTTAAATTTTGATGATGATGATCTGGAAGAATTCAAAATGATGTTGCTGTTTAACATTATGAAACAGATGTGTGGAAGGATGGCAAAGATTGAACATTTTTTTTTTTTTAAACCATATCGACTGTTTTGTGTGCCGAAAAATTCATTATAAAAATCCAAAAGATTCTTTAAAATGAGTTTCAACGATATAAAGAAAATGTTGAAAAGTGGTGACTGTGGTGATGTGTGAAAATCATTTCGTGAAATAATAGATGTTTTTACATGTGAAAAGTTGGGTAGGTACATTAATCAATTTTATGCTACTGTGTTTTTTTTAAATCGGGTTTTTTTCGGGCCGAGATATATAAATTTAGGCTTCGGGTCGGGCTCGGGTAACAAGTATGGTATTAAGACTCGTGCTCGGGCCGGGTCGGGCCTGAGGTGAACGGGCTCAGGCCGTGTGATTTCATAAAATTTTGGTCCGTACAGACCTCTACTACTCGGTCAGAACCAAGCGCCACTTATTCAACGCATGCATCCTGACGGTGTTGCTTTACGGTTGCGAGTCATGCCACCTCACCCAGGCACCGGGTAACCGTATACAGTGCTTTGAAAACAGATGTTTGTGGCGAATACTAGGGGTACGGTGGTTTGATTTTGTCAGGAACCCGGAGGTAAGAGAATGGAAAGACCGGCCGCTTATTACGTCCAAAATAAAAAAGCTATGATGGACTTGGCTTGGATACGTGCTGCGGATGCCCCAGGGGAGCCTGAATCCTGCCTGTCTCTTCTACCAACCAGATGGATTCCGTCGCCCTGTAAGGCAGCTGATGAACATCCATAGGATGTAGTAGGCCGAGCTACGGGACACTGGGATGACCTGGGAGGAAGCGAGGAGACTGGCGGGAGACAGAGAAGCTTGGAGGATCCACGTGATGGCCATATGCTCCGAATAGGGAGCGGACATGGAAAAAAACCCCATAATAATTATATTTATATTGTACAGCAATATGCTGTTTGTGCAGCATATTTTTTATAAACTTGGTGTTTACTTAGTGATGTAAATACATCGAACCAATCAATATTGAAGTAAAGCATTAAAAGAAAAGAAAACTAGTCCTTCTATATAATTATACTACAATACACCTATATACATGATCTTTTAAGATCAGCAGGACAATTTACACCAACATTGTGATTGATGTTTCACACCTACAATATAAGATTTGAAAAGCGCGTATGTGTTGAAATATATCTGTACCATTTTTGGTTGTAGCAATTTTTTCCATTTCCGCTACCGATGAGAAGCATATGGACTCCTAATAAAGCAACTCAATAAACGTTTTTAGCCAGAAATGACAGTAAGTCTGTCGCTCAACTTCCCTTTTTGGAGAGGCCTTTGGGTAAAAATCCATAAATCATCCATGAAAGTTACATTTTTGCATTCAAGCCCATGACCCATATCATGACGTGAGAAGGGGTGACCAAAATCTGAATTGCCCAGGTTGCTCCATGCCTGAATTTTTTCCAAAAGTCTCTGCGTGAAAGTGTGGTTTTATTTTCGAGTTACTAAACATCAACTGCAAGTCCATTGCAATTAAAAAAAAAGTATTTGATGAGTGACAACAAGCAGTGAAATAACAACAAAACAAATTCAATTTTAATTTTTTTTATTACTTTAGAACAAGTATTTTTTCACATAAAATAAATAGGCGTAATAATGAAGTTTGAAGCACACTTAATCATTAAGGGCACACAAATTCGCAATAATAATCACCAGAGTTCGGATCCTTTTAAAAAACACAATTCGAGTAACGTCCATCCAACATAAATAAGATTATTGTAAAAGTTTACCTTGAAATTATTAGATCTATAATGATAATGTATAATATAATATCTACTGCAGAAAAGAAAAAAAGAACGATTATCCTGGAAGGCTGCTGATGACCATCCATAGTGTATACTATATGGAGCTGGAATGAATTTGGAGAAAGTAAAAATAGTGGCACGAAACAGTGAGTCAACAAAAGTGAGTGATACAATCAATCTGGATTTAACCACGTAATGTGGCTGTTAACAACAGCCAAAGTGGTTGACAAACTCCTGATCCTTGCGATGTTCCCCTAATAAAAACCGTTGTACAAATTTGAAAAAAAAAACATTGATAGACTATATCTTTATTACTGGAGTATTCTCATTTCATATTTTTATCCAAACCCCAGTGAAAACAATAACTGTATTTCTTCAATTCCAGAATCCACATTGCCTCTAAAATTTGATTGTCTTTTGATAACTTTAGATTGCTTTATTAAACTTGATTTCGTATTCTTGTTCAAAATGCTATCAAAAGGTCGCACCGCAAAGGTGCATTAGTGAAGCAAATGTTCATTAGTAAATCGAATTCTTTTTTTATAAAAATATGTTTCAATGTATCCTTTCTTTATTTAAAACCTTTCGTTTTCTTATTGTTGATTTTTAAAGTGAGATAGAATCTTAGAATTGATGAAATACATTATTACAATATTTATCATCAATGCGGTAACACATTTTTATGGCAATACAATATAAATTTATCACAATTAAAAAACAATAAAATTAAAAAAGTCTGATTATTCAATAATAATAATAGGTAGGCATGTAAAGGTAAGTAATAACATTGTTAATTCTATTCTATGAGATATTTTGGTTAGACCAAATTAACATGAACGACTAGTAAGAATAATAATTTAATATTCTTTATAACATAGTAGTGCCTAGAAAATAAACATAATATTAAAAATTATATATTTTGAGCCATAATAATTTGGGCGTCAAATAAAAACGTCTACAAAATTAATAAAGTAGATAATATATAAGCATTGTGCAATGAAACAACAACAGATATTTATAATAATGATATTTAAATGCAATTTGACATTTGGGGAATTGTAAATTATGATATACCTATCTACTAATAAAGTGATTTAGGTTTTTGACATTCACATAATTGGAACTAGAGTTGCTGTTCAGAGATGATTTAGTAGTTATACTGTTGTTTTATAAAGAATGTTTATATTATAATGCGATTGGTTGCTAATTTGGGAGGCAATTTTTTTATAGTTGAATTACAATTACCCATTTTCCATGTCATATGAACCAGCTGTTCAGGAGTAGTTTTTGAAAGAGAGTTGTTAAGAGTATACTTTTCATTATAAAAATAATTTCTTATCTAAGTGGCTACATACGTAAAATACATATTGTGCTAGGAAAACAAAGCATATATTTGACAATTTTGATTAAGAGTTATTTTATAGCAGGTATTTGTCAATATTAGTATATAATGTAGATAGAGTTTACTTGAATAGAGTATTATAATACAATAATAATATTATGTATACATTTGTTTTGGACTTGATGCAAACATCGTCTATATTTTTGCTGTCAGTGTGAGATGATTTAATGATTTCATAAATTTACATGTATTTAAACAATATCAATTAGACAAATATTTATTTATTTATTTAGATTTTTATCAATCCACATGTTTTCAATGGATTTACCTCTTTGGGGTTAGATATCACAAATGGAAATGAGGAACTATGAATGTGTACCGCAATGAAATCATAGTCAAAAGTTTTTCACATGAATATGGAATTCAGTCATCTCATTATTTAATTAATTATCAGAAAGGTCCAGTGGCATATATCCGGGCCCATGAATAATGGGGGCGAGTGCAGTTGTTTTACTAACTGTGACACGTGTTTGGGCTCGTTGAGAAGGATCTTCAGTTTACTCTATTATAAGGCTATTTATGTATACATTGTTTTCCAGAATCAATGTGGAACCACAAGTGGAGTAACAAAGTTGGCAATTTTAATTTGACATTAGAGGTATTTAGAGGAGGCCAAGGTTAGACTTGAGCTGTAGAATCACTGAAGAAAATTTGAGTAGCTGAAGTTTTCCATCTTTGCTAGGTGTGTTACAAAATAGTATGGAAATTGTATCGTCCTTGATTGAAATAAATAGGGATTTTAAACCATTTGTCTTCATTGATATTGAAATGACCATAAGTTGATCAAACATTAAAAATGATTATACACAACATTCTATTATTATAAACATTCTACAGTTTTCTTGTCAAATATATACCATCTTATTGACCAATCAACATATTATTTCTATTATGAACTCATTCTTTTCATAATGAAACCGATTCCTGTAGATGACTTATATTTACATTTAACTTCTAACATCTAACATCGGTCTCAGAAGTTTTCTGGTCAATCACTCCAAATTCAAAGTTAAGAATGATTATTTTGAAAAAATTGAATCATACCTATTTTTTTATTTCAGTTATAATGTATTATTATTCAGAGTTGCAGAGGAGACCATCCACTGGAGGGTCTATGGAGGTATATGCCGTATACGCTCTTCTACATTTGTAGAAATAGCATATACCCTCAGGTTAAATCAAAATATTCTAACATTAGACTAAAACAAAATGCTTTTCTGCTAAATAATATTGAAAATACAATATTTTTAATGTCCCTTTTGGCTTTTGTCGTTGTCAGTATTAATATGTCATTGCTTCAATTGCGTTCAATGTTAACCGTTATCTTTTATTTTCATTTCAGTTTGGTTTCCTTTTTTAATCTATGATAAGAGTATAACACGGGAATATTTTATAGGGTATCTATAAATATGAATGTATTTACAATAATAATTGGGTATACAATATCGTACAGAGTGCGTTATACCCTCTGCAAAGTTTACGACTACAGCACTGATTATATTGATGTTTTTCTGGTATATTTAAAGTGAACTACAATTGTTGTGTTTTGTCAGACGATAAAGCTTGAAAAAGTACATATAATTAGCTCAAAAACGACTTTTGGTAAATGGGCAAGATTATAATGATTTGAGATGTCCCCGTCTACAATGCTTGTGCTCAAAATTAGTTAAGTATTTTACAGCAATTAGAATTATTGGATTCATAGTTATTTTTGGATATCTACAATTTGATTAAATAATTAACCTACAAATAAACTTTAACAATGTGCAATAATTTTCAACCTTTTAATGTCTCAATGACAAATTTGCTCTCAGAGAGAATATAATTTAAATAAGTCAGTTTCAGCAATACCAATTTTATTGAAGTTAAGCGCAAAACTTGAAGCTCTTTTGTAGATCAAGGACCCGATTTATGAAATAGGATATTGAAGTCAAATACGATAATTTTGCTATTTCCGGTTTCCAACTTTTTACCAAAAAAATTCTTTGGTTAACTATTAACATCTTCTACAAGCTTATAATGTAAACGTTTGATTTTTTTTGAACTAACCTAACCTATTCCATAGATCAAAGTTAAATTCATACATTATTCGCATGTAAAAGTTGACTGAACTGAAAAATATAAATTATTTATCGCACAGACTTCAAACTAGGTTGTTTAACAACCTGATCCCAGAATTTAAACTTATTCAATAATCGGGAACGGGACAAAAGTGCAACACTTAAATATCACTTCCAAGCTTCTAATAATCTCTTAGATAAGTAATATTTGGGGATAAGGCTATTTACATATAGTGGGAATTATATTGGGTCATCTTTGGGCCTCATAAAATAATAAAAATATATGAAGCTATTTTAAAAGGTTTTTGTTTTTGATTTTTCGAACACTCTACAATAAACAGAAGTTCTAAATTAAGGAAAACTGTTTTTGTAGTATTTCATTTAACCCAAAGAATTACCATTATGAATTCAATCAAAGATACAGATTAATGCGCGTAGTAAGCCGTGTCCAAAACAAGAGCAACTGCATCCTTCATTTGTTTCGTCAGCACCCAATTCGGTTTCCTTTCCTTTCGTTTTAGATTCTTTCTTCTTTTTTGTCTTCTTTTTCTTTTGTTTTGATTCGGAAAGCGCACCTTGGTCGATAGCGTCCGGTTTTTTGAAAAATGATCTGTCACTCAGATGTACAGGCTTGATGTGAGAATTGTCCACCCGAAGAGTTTCGAACCTCTGCAACATTTCGCGCTGTTCATACGTTAGTGGAATATTTTTACTGCCTCTCATGTGATCGACTATTACATCGCACTCTTCACGCTTCAAGAGTTCGCTAGCCTGCGGTCCGGTGGTGAATTCTTTTTCTGTCATTAGTAAATAGCGAACGGAGTAACTGAGCGCTCCTAACACTTGGCGCCGGTTTGTAGATGTCAGCTCCTTTTTTCGCCTTTTGCATTCACTGTTACACCATTTGCTTAGGGCGCGAAACAGTTCCATTTCACATGTTACCTTGAGGCTGTCTCTGGGTGCGATGATCGCCATGTCTTCGTACCCTAATTCTTCTATAGTTTCTTGACACAGGACTTCGTCTGCATGTTCGTCAATATACAGCAGACAGTTGTGCATTAGGGAGTCGCACAATTCCGTCATGGGGCTGGCTGTGATGGATGTGAGAGTCGGAGCGCACGGCGCGGCTCCCGGCGGAGGCACGTGAGAGCAAAAGAGACGCAGGTCCTGGAAGACCTCCAGCACGGTGGAGGGGGTGAGATTGAGGTCCAAATAGGACACACACTCTTTGACCAGACCAGGACATATGTACTTGTGCGCCGCCTCCAGGGTCGCACGGGCAGTGGCCATGGATGGTAATGATGCAGGATGCCCGTACAAGTACCTGGAAAATACACAAATTTAAGTATTTAAGAACACAAAAAATTAAGACAAAATTTATTGAAGAACCTATTTTTTTCAATTATGTTCGCTTCCAATTTAACGTAGCATCTTGACAGGTTGTTTAACGAAACATAGGCGTAAGTTAGAAGTTTAGAATGGTATAGTTATGAAAAGACTAGTAATTTAGCTATTCGCACTGTTTTAGGTGAGATTTGGACAGAAATAAATAAATCTTGAAATCAAGAAATTTGAAATCTTTGATTGAAGTTTTTTTGATTTTTTTATACTACTGGGGCTGGCGCAAGGCGACCGCCTGCTGCGCGTATGCCTGACGCTGACACTGGATAATTCAATATGTATCGTCCACTGTCAATCCATTGGAAAAATATATTACTAAGCATAATGTAAAAACTATTTTAAATACACATCCTACAGTGTTAAGCAAGTAATATCGGTTTCGTTTAATAGATACTTAAACCATTCGAAATTTTTTGAATATTTTGGTGTTGGTGCAACGTTTTTCCGTGAAATAAATACTGATTAATTTTACCTCAATAACTGCTCGAATGCTCTTTTATCAACATCCTTAATGTAGATGACCGGCTCCGTGTGCGCCATGGGTCCTCGAAGCATGGCCTCGAAGACTTGGTTGGCGGCGGCCAGCACCGACCGGTGCCCCGGAAACCGCCACGTGTCGCATCCTAAGCCCGCGACGAATGTCACATCACTGTCCTGTTCGCTCTCGTACAGATCCTCCTCGTCGTCAGGCGAGGGTTTACTGACGATAGCCATGCCTCGTTCCTTGCACATTGATCAGTCTTCAAGTTTTTATCACAAATGTAACTCCACAGATTAGGTCTGCGGCAAAGGTTCAAACTAATTGATACAAATGTATCTCCGTCGGAACGTATTAATTCATATAACTATTTTTAATATTTCACTAAGGTTTTTTTACTAATTTTATTGTGTAAATTATTATATTATAACCTCTAAAAGGCGTTAAATAATATGCTGTTTAAAACAATTTATTATTTTAAATAGTTTTCTAGTCGCTTAAGCGATAGTATATTACAACGTTTAACAAATAATAACTATTTTTAACTTTGGTAATTGAAATCTAAAAAGGCGGTAAGTAACTATTTTATAGTTGATTTATAACACAAGTTCGATTTATTTTGAGCCGATGTTGGCGAAAGATTTGGTTACTCACATTTTTAGTGCACAAGTTTAAAAAGAATATTAAAATAATTGTTCTATTTTGCGTTCGATTTTAGTGCTGTGCCATGTTTTTTTTTTTTTTTTATGGTATTGAAATTAGTTTTGAAATCGTTTAGGATGATTTTGGGCACAACATATTTATCAGGAAATACGGTTAAGCTTGAAGAGATGTATTTTGCTTGGCTCCAGAGAAAGTCCAGCGGTTGTTTTGGCGCGGTGCCCAATCTTGTCGACAGCTGAAACAAAATAAAAAATCATATATCATCCAAACCGTAAGGAAAAAAGTGTGTTCGAATATTTAACATTCCTAATTTTCCGACAAATTTGAAGTAGAAGACCAGCAATTTTAAGCTCTGTTCGATTCGAACTTTTGACATGAACCATCTTTATATTTTATCTTCAGATAAACTATACATTAATTGATTAAGCGTGATGAGAAAGCGCGTGACTGATCAGTGGCAAAACTACGACTTGCATACGTAGAAAACTTTCCGTAGAACGGTTTGTTGCTGTACTATCCATGAGTTATGAACATTCCATTGTTGGCATATCAAATTGAACGAATATCGATACCTCAGTTCCAAAGTGTAATAACCCAAAAAGCATAGTTCTTTAAGAGACAATTAAGGAACAAGATTTTGGAGAGGCTTAATCTTCTACTCTACATTTAATTTTAGTAGATTTTGATGAAATTTTTGACTAAAAAATCATATAATATTTATAACATTATAAATATATCTTTTCTAATATTTATCAATGTATATTAAAATTAATGTTTTTTTATTTGTTTGTCCTCTATGCGTTTCTTTACCATTTATCCGATTTCGACGAAACTTTGGTTGAGTTGTTGTGCGCACACCCGTGAAGGTTTCTAAAGAAAAAAATATATCTAAAATCTAAAATAAGAATCAAATACGTACAAACAGCGACATCACGGAAAAACTTTCTATTTGATTCAGGTATGCAAATTTTTTTTATTCAAAATAGAAGTCTGAACAAGGTCGAGGGGGGAGAGGTTTAAGACAATCCAGATTCAGGCTCGATCCACACCCGGGTAAGGAATTCAAATTTAAGAAAATATTTCGCACTATATTCGGGTCAAGAGTCAGCCATACGGCAATAGTATTCATAACTTAAATAATTTATTTCACATGTGCTATGAATATCGTTGGAAATATGGAAACAATAACATATATTGTTTGAATTACTATTATCATATTTAAAAAAATAGTGCTTTTTCGGGGTGAGAAAAATCATACAAGGCTTCGGATCGGGTTCAGGTAACAAGTGTGATATTGAGACTCGGGCTCGGGCCGGGCCGCGATCGGACTGGGTAATTTTATGAAATTTCGGCCCGTGCAGACCTCTACTCCAAAAGCACTTTAATAAACAGCATTAAAACACAAACCCTTTCTTTCTTTGAGTGGCATTGCAACGCATGCTGGTACTCACTAGTTCATTATAAAAATGTGGAAGTAGAACAAAACAAATTTTGTTTTATTTTAAAAATATAATGCCTTTCCACCAAGAATTGATAGTTTACACATTAAAAGTGCCTATTATTACAGTTAACTATCTATTTCTTACTAGGTAAATTTGCCATTGATTATCTGGAACTGTGTAATTAGATTAGCTGATTGGTTATCTTATCAGATTTGTAAATTGGTTATGAATTCACTTCTGTTTGCCAATTTACACAAACTTTAATTTTTTAATCTTTACAGGGCGGGTATGTTAAAAGGCATTTACAATTACAGAACCGTCGTTATGATCAATGCCGCCCACTTAATGCATGTACTTATTATGAAACACAATAAAAAATAATTTAAAGTAAATACTACTTAGATATCTCATATTATGATCAAGACAACACTTCCAAATGATGAATGCTCCGCGGCTGGCTTTTATCATGATAATAAGGTTAAAAACATAAAATTATTTAGCTCTACAATGTATTATTTTTTTATACTTTCCTTATACACTACTGAATGAGCTTTGATAAAATTAGTAAAACGATTCTGCGGCACTAGGCTTTTCATTTTTGTTAATGTTTAATATGGTTTTCAAAATTAAAAATTGGGTTTTTGTTAAGATTAATTAATTTATTGATAGGTAATTTTTTAAGGAAGCCACTGACTCGTAATATACCCTATACAGTAGGGTAAGCCAAGCTGTTGCTGTTCTATACTTCTATTTACTACCAAATATTTATGGAAAGCAGGATTTTCTTATGCTGCAACGAAGTCGAGGAAAAGGCTAAACGCCACACCAGATAATGCAAGAATTCAAATTTCTAATATTGTGCTTGATATCAAGAATATCTGCAATTCAAGGAGCTAAAGTCTTTCACTTTTATTCTGTAAAATAATTACTAGATAAATAATTCTTGTTTTTTCTCATTTTTTTATATTTGTGTTCGCAGGAAGAGTTTGGTAAACCCTGCTATACATTATAGGGTTAGTGGAAATAGTAAACTATTATTATTCTAGTTAGATAGAATTTACAAATTACACGAATGTTAGTTAAAAATCATTCAGCAATTTTTCTCATAAGAGATACATACTCTTATCTCTTTATCGAGATCCAAGCCTTTTCACTCAACCTTTGAAAATATGGCACTTTTATGTTTTTTCCCGGAAAACCTCTACTAGAGAATATAAAGAAACGTCAGTACTGATGGAAATTTAAGAAATCTACATTGGTACTTTGGTAAATATTACGAATTATGTTTATTCAAATAAGTGATTAATTTATTTCATTTTTGAAACCAAACATTCAATACTTCACCATAAAAGGGTAGCGTTATGTTACAAAGTTGGTTACGATCTAACATGAAAAGTTTACAAAAGAAAGTAATTTTCATACCAACTATTAGTGGCAAATACTTCATCACTTAAGTGTTGTCAATTGCTAGTTATTCTTGATAGGAAAAAATGGAACAATATTTTAGTAAATAATTAGATATGACTTAGTTTCGATCTCCACTAATGAATATGTTTACTAATTTAGCAAAACCAGTCCTAAAAATTGTCAAATTAATTTTAAATGTAAGTTTAATATTAAAAAAATAAAGCATGTCATTGTTTATCCATATTTCAAAGCTTACTCAATATTTGAAATCCTCAGTGTGTGTTAGAAAATGGAAACGAAAACTGAATATTTTTTTTGATAAACTTTTCACATAAGTATTTTCGTGGAATGCAATTGAAACAAAGACCAGTTTGGATCTGCATAGCTCGATAAGTCATTTAATCGTGTGTAACTGTTAACATTACACATTATGTATTTAGATTATTGCACCTAAGATAATGTTCAGATAATAGTATTGCAAAGTTTTTATATAGAGTAAACATTTATGAAGATTTTAATAAGTCAAACGTAAACATGGTGTCGCGTTGGTTTATTTCAACATCGGTAAGTATAAATTTATAGTAGATACGCCATTATCCGTACCAAATTGGTATCATAGTGGTTCAGATATCTAAGAAACCGGATAATGGAGCAGAGAAAATATGATTCCTAATATAAATATTGTATATCGAAATTTTATACAGCAAACAATGTAATATCTTGGTGCTTAATCTGATTTTCAATTAGGGACCGTCCGTTGTGTATGGCAGTGCTACGAAACCTCTTCGTTCCCACGGCACACCACAACTTTTTACAGATTTCCACGACATACCAGTCGTACCACGCCGAAAAATTATCTATATAGATATTAGATACAATTTGATTCAATGAGAAGTGAAGTAAGCCAACTGATATTTTCGAAAATATGAGCTAGAAGCGTTATGGTATTATAAATGTCATGGGGTATCACAAAAGGGATGTATTTTATAATGAAAGAAGTTAAATTAAATAGCGTGTAAATCAATGTAAGAAGATCATTTAACTAAAACTTTCAATAAAAACGTTTCACCATTGTATCACTTGGCTCATTTTACTTCTAGAGGGGTAATTTATTTGATTCTTCACATACAAACAATGAGCTCCGACACACCAAGCATCGCCTTACATCCGTAGTGGAGCGCTGGTGTACGGACAACTACCGACTGATTATCCGTGTTCAGTCCTCAGCGTGGGCGATTTTTTTACAATACATTTTCCGTGAACCGCCGTCAATATATGACGTCACACCCTACGTCATAATGTGGTCTAATCCTCTAATATTCAGATGAGTTGTAGATAATGTGGCTTCACTAAAGCAATATAATATAAATCCATTTTTTCCGTACAGTGTTCATATCAAATTATTTTGCTCCGAGCAAGTATTATATTTAAAATATTCCCTCTACATTTGTCATCCAATCAATTATTGTGTCGGCAAATCTATCTATACATATAAAAACGAATGTTTGTCTCTTATGCGTTCCTTTTCGTTGAAACTTTGGTGAGCTGTTGTGCGCGTACAAACAGCGACATATCGGAAAAACTTTCTGATTTATTCGTGTACGAACAAAAATATTGTGTATCCAAAAGCACTTCAAAAAACAAAATTAAAACACAAACCCTTTCTTTCTTTGAGTGGCATATCAACGCGTGCCGACTGCCGGGTATTCACTAGTTAAGAATAAAATTTGAAACACATTTTTTTATTAGATGAGCTAAAACTGTGGCGTAATTTAATGTGACGTATAATAGATTTTGTGACAAAATGTAACAATCGGTTGCGAGGTCCCCCTCCATAAATGATTTAATATTTACAATAGTGTTGGATTAAGGGTATCCTTAAGATTACTTATTACTTATTATATTTATTGAGTAACTCAGCAAAGAAAACATATCTTTCACCAAGTCAGCTTCGAATGATAATTCAGCATCATGTGATTGTTTACCAGACAACAATTTTTTTCTTTCTCTATTTCACTATCGAGACTTCATTGTTCGTTTCTAAACAAAATTCACCAAATAATCTATTTCCGTTAAAAGCGCATTAACGATTTTATTACATCCTGATCCGTTAGCATATAATATATTGGAACTTAAAGAAAATTATGTGTTCCATTTTCAAAATTAAATTTTGCGAATTGATGTATTCAGTATTTTTTTTGCTGCGCGCGCTGCACGTAAAAACTTTAATTTGCGTTAAAATTATTAGCTTAATTTAAATAAATATCAATCAGATATTGTCACGTAAGTAATTTAATTTCCATTTCAATGAGTCATCACAGAATGAATGATCTTATAATTTAAAATGCACTACAAATATATACAGCGCTTCTCAAACGGTTCTTGGCAACTAAATGCGTGGAAAAAATATTTTAAAATAAATAGTTCGTAGTATCATTTTATAAGACATTTCGCATAATCACGGACGCACCGTGGTTCGTGCGCAATTCCATACTAAACAAAGACCTTAACATATTTAGATCCTGTCCTGGACCACGTAGTGAAGCTGTTGAAGAAATTCTTCAGCGATTTGAATGGCCATCTCAACACTGCTATCAGCACACTACTACACAATTACACTGAAAACACTTTGTTAGACCCAGAAAGGTTCTACTACCCAAACCCCCCAGAACCTACTCCCACACACCTTCAGATTATCTGCCTGATCTACGGATTGGACCGGAATCAGAATTGAGAATTGGAAGATGATCGCTATGGACAGAATTTGACAGAGGTAAGTCGTATAGCCCAATTCTTGAAAACGCAATACTGAAATGGCATACGTAGATATTTTATTCTGATGATTGCGTAACATAGAAATAACATACTTTAGTTAGTTTTACCAATTATCACCATTATCAAATTTGTTTATACAAGTTTATAGAAATCATGAGAATATATTTTGAGAAAGAACTATCATAGGAAATTTAAAAATAGTATAATATAGAGGAGAGAAAAAACTTGAGTAACTTTTTTACTGTGACACCATCGACTATTGAACTGTGTCATTGATTGAGTCGTTAAAATTGCTCACTGATAAGACGGTCAACTAAGTTTTTGCGGAATTTCTACAAATGGGAAATGAGGCTCCACATTTTGTGAAAATCTAACAAAAATACGTATATATAGTATAAGTAATTTCACATAACATGTGATGATATATTTATAAGTAGCAAGCCCCGAAAAAAGCATACGAAAATAAGTGTTTAAACTCGTCTGCATGTAACGGAAATCACTCGCAGAAGGCGTAAATTCGATGCTGATATATCCAATTTTATATTTGTGTTTATTGCAATTATCAGTTGAATGACTTATAAATGTAGGCATATTGTTCTTATTGGAAATATAATACGATGGAAAAAATACACAACTGAATTAACAATTTAAGCATGTAACACAAAAACGTCGTTTACTACAACATTTCAAAGTGGACATATTGTTTACTGCTTTTAGGCGGTTAATATATACATAATTATGTATTTTAATTTCGAAATAAATTCAATCATCTCAGTGCGGCAAAATGCAATTAAATCATAACGCCGTTCAATTTTTGTGCAATCTACGGACCGCAGTTTGAAAAACTTCAGCGAAGATACGTAAAAAAGTACAGTAGCCTTGTGTTATATATTGTTTTTTTTTGTATGTGTGGGTCAAACAAGAATATCACATTGTATGACTAACAATGTTGTGATAAATCGCTAAACTACTGTCAAACTCCTATCACTAACATCGAAACAAATCACAGAGTGGTAGCGCTTGGAATGTGAAAAGTTAAATTTAACTTTGGCTTTAGAACTCGGCCTAGTGATATCATGGAGACATTCTCACACGTTTTTATTACGATTTTCTCTCTCGTTTACTCTCCGTGCAAGAGTGTGTGTTTTGTGTCTTTGATAGGGTTTAAAATAATTAAGAGGCGGTGAACCATGGATAAACGATATACGCCGAGATTTAAGAAAAACTGGACACACTAAGTTTAATTCAAATTAAGGATTAATAGAATATATTGTTATTATGCTACTATTGTATCTTATATATAATAGCCCAGAGAACTCTGTAGACGTTTTAGCGCTCGGCCAGAGTCAACGAGCGACGGCGGGGCGGGCGCGGCGTTTGAAAGTGAAATGCAAAACCGCTCAAGGCAAAACGCGCGAACTTCTAGTCGCTGCGCATTAACAACGGACATTGCAAAAACATACTTTGCATTTCAGTTATAATCGCCGCGCCCGCCCCACCGTCGCTGTTGACTCTGACCGAACACTTATTATTATCACATATCACATGTAGGTATGAAATTTTCTCATGACCGATGCGTTGCGGTTCGCGGTATATAGTATAAAATAAAATGTTATGCAATCGCCACAGTGTTCCGACGTACTAGCTACTTTATACAATCAGTATTTCAATTTCACCGTCATCTACGACGGGTACGGTTATACTAGTTATAAAGCCGTAGAGTAACCAACGGTGGGCAAAATTGGTATTTGTCAAATTCGATTGTTCACACTTTGCATCAATAAATTTTAATAACTACAACATTTTTAAATTCAAATATTGGCAATTAGCTGTCGCATATTAATGTCCTCTTGTTTCACGGCCTACATTATCTAATATAGGGGTCGGTAAACTACAGCCCCCGGGCCAATTCATGCCCAATGCCTTTTAGCAATGATCACAAATCATGTTATACTGTTATGTGAATTAACCATGCTGTCAAACATTAAAAAAAAAATTAATTCTCTACTACCACCACAATTTGCCGCAGATATATTTTCTGAGCTCAAAATACAGTTCCAACGGAGTTTTTCGGACCTTAAACCTTCCCGTTTTGATGCTAAAAAATCCCTTCGGATCTCATGCAGTCACATTTCGTTACCGTGTGGGTTTTGTCATATAAACGCATTTATAAAGCGAAATGACAATTTCAAAAATTGAAATATGGTTTTATGTAGTATTAGTAATTATTTTGTGTGTAAAACCTGAAATACACCAATGTGAAGTTATTAAAAGACACATCAATCGAAATTTGTCATAGTGGAACAAGCTCGAGACGTGTCTCGGTGCCGTACGTCATGCATCTCAAATCGTTATTAGACTATTTTGTTGTTATTACACTACACAATAATGTTGTCTTTTTCGATGGTAAAATTGACGAGGTTTTCAAATTATGATTAATTATGCAAAGAAGACGTAAACTATAATGTATTTTTAATTATATGTAGAACTATTTTATTTACAAATAGCAAAATTTTCAATTTTTTGGATGACCGATTTCACAGATAATTTAAAGGTTTAACGGCCGAAGTAACGCATTGTTACACTATGAGTAAGAAAGGGTTAATGCACGTGTAGAAGACATTTTAATTTTAAAAATACATTTGACTGTATAATTGAGAAACGTTGGCAATGTTCAATTGAAAGCGTTTTTTTAAACACCATTTCTTACGTAAAATCTGGTCAGTAATCAGTTTTGATGATAGCTTACTTCAAACCCTAATTTGATGAAATGTTAATTCATATTTAAAAAGTTGTCACATGCTCTTAGTAAAGTCACTTATGTAAATATCCTCGAATTGCTTCCTGACCCATTGATCTTAAAATCTATGCGGTCTGGCCTATTATGAAAAAAGTTTGCCGACCCTTGGTCTAATACAGTAATTATTTGACCGTTTGCAAAGAATGTTTGCTGACCCGTCATAATAGTCTGTGTTAGGAAAGGAAGGAAAGGAAAACAGTTTTGTAAATGGATGGAAGATATTATTTAAAACTCGAATTGGAGGACATGTTCTATTGGATACAATCTGATTTATTTGAGTTCTGACAGTAATGAGCCAGGTCAGTAATGCTCAACACTTTTACGCTGAACGTAATGATTTTTTTATTTGCTTTATCGATAGCGGTCCTGTTATAAAAAAATGTGGTAGTACAAATCAAATTATGTTTTAATTTTTAAAATACTCAATAACTAATATAATTTTTAAATGGTTCAGTAATTTCTTCTTAAAATTTTCCCATCGGCTATTTGCTTAATGCATCAGCAATGTCATTAAAAAAAAATTCTCAGGTTATGGACTTTTAATGTTGCTATATTTATGATTTTAGATTAGAATTGATTGATTTGTAAGAGATTATTAACATTTTAATTGTAGACTATTTTATTTGGTTAATGTATAATTTGTTTGATAATCAGTAGTTTCTTAGTTCATGAGCCAATTGTTTCATATACCTTAATTTTTAACACTCAATTTTATATAAATAAGCTTGTTATTTTTGTATTTTTATCAGTTGATAATGCTCGTGATGAACGAAACCGGTCCTGCTCATTATAAATATCTCTGTCTAAGTCTGAAGTACAGACGAATTGTGTTTTATTTTTTAAAATATAATGTCTTTCCACCAAGAATTGACAGTTAACAAAAGTGATATAAAATTTTGTTATTTATCCTTTGTGTGTAAGCATAGTAAGATTTATTATATGAGTATAATAATTATATTTTTTTTGAATGCGTTAAAACAAAATTGTTAAAATAAATTTAAATTACTTCTTGGTAACAGGATGACAACGTTTTTGTTTTTTCATTTCAAATTCACCACGATGTGCTCCGTTCACATTTTTTCATCTGACAACCCTAACTACATCTCATTTTTGCAAGATTATTGATGAAGTTTTCCGCTGTTGTTTTTTAATACATAAAGCACATCCGTTGATTGGGAATTACCATCATAACACAATGTGAAATAGTCACAAATAATCATTTTTACTAAGCGATGATACATTTATCGGCTAATAACATTATTTACTTTTAAGGTGTTAAATGTCAATTCTTGGTGGAAAGACATTATATTTAAAAAAAAAAAAAAAAAAACACAATTTGTTTGTACTACTTCCACATATTTATAATGATCGGGACCGGTTTCGCTCATCACGAGCATCATCAGTTGATAATGCTCGTGATGAGCGAAACCGGTCCTGATCATTATAAATATGTGGAAGTAGTACAAACAAATTGTGTTTTTTTTTTTTAAAATAACATTATTGATTAAAAATTTGACGTTTAGCTGACTTTATTATGTGTTACACTGTTTACCTTTGAAATAAATAACCTTGCGATACGGTTAGTCTGAAGATGCTTTTTAAAGAGGCGAAACACGCCACGTTAGTGATAAAGCAAGTGGAATAGCAAAGCTATCAATTTTAATTTTGTATTAAAAATGAATTTCCACTTTTTTTTTTTTTTTAAGTTAAAAACAAACAAAGTTACTGCTGAATATATAGAAAATAAATACCTATTCAATGTTGCCATCTGACAATAAGTAAATAATAGATACAATAATATTTATGATGAATTTGATTAATTTTGTACCCTTTTCAAAAATGTATCGTTGTTAATTTATCTTTGACAGTTTAAAAAAAAGAATCAGATGTTTGTACTCTAAAATAGGTCATATTAAAAGCAAAACTATTAAATTCGTTCACTCACGATGCACTTTATTGAATATTGGTCGGAAAACCTTGTAAAATAAGCTAATAAAGTAATTTATAAATATATTATGAATACCAGGCACGGTTACTTTTCAATTATTGATATTTTTTTATATTGTAAACAAGATCTGAACCATATTGGATATTTTTTTTTGCTTTGAAAAGTAACTATCAATGAGACATTGACTTCTCGGTGGAGCAATCTCTTTCGATAAAACCTAAAAACACATTTATTTTTGATTAAGGGCAAGGATAAATAAATACGGTTTGTTAAAATTCGCCGAACTATTTTTTTAACCGAATTATTTCAAATGATTTATTTTGGTTGAAGCTTTTAGCGATTATTATTATAATAATATTAAGTTCACGTCTCAATCGATAATTTATATTTATCATTACTTTATTACAGTTTTTTTCAATGTTGTTATATGAAATACACTTGGGCATCGTATAATACGGCCATATGGTTCGACGAAAACGTCGTGTTATACGAGGTTTGAAGTTCACACAAAATTAGGGTATGCGTTCCAAAAAAATATTGAAGTTTGTTAATATCCTTTATTTTTGTTTAATAAATAATCGAAAAAATATACATTTACGTATGTTTAAGACATCGACTGAGGGTGCTTGATGGAATTTCAATATCATATTTGGATTATTGAGATTTTGTACACTACCATTAATTCCATAAATTCCAATGCAGTGATTGCCAACATTTCTATGTGGGTAAAACCACACGTACATTAGATATAAGGGTATCAGAACATTTAGCTGCAAGAAACTTCGACATTCGCAAATCACTTGCTAATGGAGACCCATACGTTTAATGCGGATGATGGGGTTAAACTGTTGCATTAAAACATGGGGGATCATAAATTATTTTATCAAGAAATTTTGGAAATTAATAGAGCCTAGTTAAATTCCTTGCCAATTTTGAATGAGCAGCTGAACCTTCCTAATTCTCCGTTATTATATCCTATACGTTGAAAAACCTAACAGATGTCACTAAATGTGGAATGATTGTATATATTTACCCTTTCGTCGAATTGCATCCCGTCGAAACCCACAATGCTATTATAATTGTAAAATCACTGGTAATTCTATAAAAAGAAGTTGGAAAGCGGCAATTCGCCACTTTGCTAATGTGCTGTTTACAAAATAAGGATTAAGGCAATTCTCGAAATGTTAACTCAGGTATCAGTGTGGCTCTCAGACGTATAATATTTTACCTCGTAAATGATATTTGTCGCATTTGTATCTTCTATATAAACGTTAGACACTGTTTACTGTCTGTCAGTTCGAGTCCATTCGTGAGCTCGAATGCCTGAAGATGCCGAAAGGCGAAACCCGGGTCGTTAGTGACAAAATACATGGAAGTGTACAAAATCTCAATAATCCAAATTTACGTATGTGTTGAAAAAAACTTTAATAATATATAATAGATCATTCACTCACCATCGCTATTACTTACAACTCTTTTCCAGTTCGGTTCGAGATCGGTTATGAGTTTTCATTATCGGAGGACTCTGGAATATTTTTGGACTTAGACTTTAAAAATTCTGTAGTAAGCGATTGTTTGCTTTTAGCATATAAATCTTTACGTATAACGTAATAAGGTGTCAAGATCTGTTGTAATTCCGTATTGAATTTCAAACTTATTTCCATTATTGGATCATTTTCTATAAAAAAATGTTGAAACCGTGTTTTATAAAGCGTGTTGTACAAAAATATTTCACAATTCATCAACCGTGTTATATCAAAATCGTGTTATATGAGGCCCAAGTGTAGATCAATCGTTTTCATAGACATTGTATTCGAGACTAGTCGTTCATTTTATTGTTAATTTGAATATCTTTTCTATTCTATATGGATATATTCATGAATTTAATATTATTCAACATTAACCCTTGGTGGAAGCGCTGTAAAAATTGAAACTATCCGATATTAATGCAGAATTAAAATTGATATTTTTGTATTACACTGGTCGTGTTGCTCACTAACTGAGACACGTGTTTCGTCTCTTTGCAAATCATCTTAAATAATGATTCTAATTTTTAACTCATAAATTACAAAAATGAAGGGTGGGGTGGGAATATTTCTTTTTACTGGACGTGCGGAGGGTATGAGACACAAATAATAATAGTACTAATTACATGATACTAAATTCGGGGACTTTGACTTATCCTTAAATGTATCAGTCAATCAATAAGAAGATTGGTAAGCCTTGATTGACACATGAGGAATAAGAAGGTTTTTTTTCATTTCGCGAAAATCGTTCATCGTTTACTGTCGCCTAAAAATTATGAAACATCGAAAAAAGTGTTTCTAATAATTGCACTCTCAGAGTATTTGTTTACACTATTGCACTTTATTTAAGTGGAAATAGTAAAGTTTTCAAGCCTGTCTAGCAAAGAGTTGACACCTGTTTTTCAAATATGCTTTTAACTGCTAGTAAAGTAGTGCTCCGCAACCTTTTTTCGCCCAGGGCACACCTAAACACTGCGTAAAATTTCGTGGCACAGCGCAAGAACAAATATGTAATTTTCATCAACAGAGTTTACAATCATTTTTCTTTATTTTATGAATTTAAAATAGCTGGCATTTTTTTTTAATTATTACAAGTTAAACCTTTTTAAGCATAGTTAAGCGGTTACAAACCTTTTGATTTTATTCTTGAAAACTACAGATTACAAAAAAACATTGATTAATCGTAACTAAAAAAAAATACATATAATATAATATACCCTGACTTGGTTATCGATTTTTCCTGATTTCAGTAATTAGGTATAATACCAATTGGTTAGAGACTGGCTGTGGTCAATGCCAAGTAAGATATACATCATTGTTATCTTATATTCTGTCACTGATTGAATTTACGTTAACTTGGTAGAACTTGGTAAAAGTAACAAAAGCAACTTAGTGACGATTTCATTATGCTGAGATAGTTATTAATGATATCGAGTCAGTTCGAGTTCATCCATGTGCTCGAAAGCCTGAAGATGCCGAAAGACAAATCCCGGGTCTTTAGTGACGAGCGCATGGGAATGGAGAAAATTTGAACGGTTAAAAATTTGATGAAATTTTTGTAATGGTAAAAATAAGACACAATTAGTTTTTACTACTTCCACATTTTTATAATGATCAGAAACGGTTTCGTTCGTCGCGAGCATTATCAAGTGATGACTTGAAGCATCAACGAATATGGAAAATGGCTAGCATTTTTCTGGTCAGAATTTTAATTCAGTTTCGATCATAATTTTTAATACATTGGTTAGAATTTATATTGAACGGTCATAATGTATCGATCAGAATTAGAGAGAGCGGAATAAATAATTTATGGTCACTATTTCTAACCTAACCTTTTATTCTGACAGCATAATAATTTTATTCAGACCGTTCATATTTTTATTCTGACCAAAAATTGAATTTTATTCTGACCAAAAGTTGATTCGAATTCTGACCATTTAATTTGTTGGCTCTAAAAATATTGGAGTAGTACAAAACAAATTGGGCTTTATTTTTACAATAATACAATGCCATTCCGCCAAGGATTGACATTTACCACCTTAAAATTAAATAATATCTACATAATTATTATTTCTGTGGAATATGGACATTGCTATTTTTTAACTTCTATTTTGGTGTGTCCTTTAGACTACTGAAATCAAAATGGCGAATAAACATAATCGCCTTTTATATATTCATGTGACCTGATTCAATCGACTTAAACATTAAATTTTATAATAGTTATTTCCGATTTTACAAATTTAATATGAGTAAATATGTGTTATCTTAGATCACGCAATACCGATAGAGCAAGTATGAAATTCCTCAACCATGACTGATGCAGTACTGCGATAATATTTTTTTTTACCTACTGACTTACATACGAATATATCGAGGGCATACTGACAAAAGGCGTTAAGTCATAAGAACACGTTCTGAGATAATCGCATTTAAAGCGTTATTTTTACAAACAATTATTGTTTTTTTTTTTAAAAGGTTTTTTGTACATTATAAAGAATAATCTTTCTGACATACAGATCATAAGATTTGATATCGATAGGCTATATTTATTTCATGATTTTTGTCAGAATAAAAAAATAACAATATGACTTGATACTGTTTTTTTCAATGCCATTACATCCTATGACTTCATGTGTTCTATAGATGTCCTAATTTAACTTGGCCGTCGGTGAGGGTACCACCGTCGCGTTAGGATTCTTGCCATACTCAACCATAATTGAAGTTTCAATGAATTCCAAATTTGATACTTTAACGACGGTTATTAAAAGTTATTTTGCATAAAATGGCAATTGGAGAAATTTATTCTAGACTGACAATTCTAGTTTCGAATTCGGTGGCGGCGGCCAAGTAATGTTGGTAATACTATACTACTGCGCAGAACACAGAACATCATCAAAAATTGACTTAATGCGTTTTGTCAGTATACCCTCGATAATATGTTCAGTATAACTTAATTGTATTATTATTATTATATAATACAGCAGTTACCATTTTCTTGGTCAAGCGCACAAGGTGGAACTAGTCTTAGCCAACTAATTAATTAATTTAGCCCTTGTTAATTAATGGTAATCGACCATTCCAGTAATTTTATTTGAATTAAATTTTGAACGAACTATATAACGTTCCTAAAGTATATTACGTCAGCGTTTCCTAAACAATATTCCACGAAATATATAAAACTGGCGAAAAAATGAGACAATTAACATGATTTATGAGAATTTGTAATTCAAGGACCCAAAATGACCTTCAACGATACAAATGTACTATGCATTTGGTCGGCGTCCGTGGCGCAGTTGGTAGCGTCGCTGGCTACTGTTACGGATGTCTCGGGTTCAATTGCGGACGGTTTTCATAGATTGACCTTTCAATCGATTTATGGATTTCTGTTCGTAGTCTGAGTCCTCCCTTCCACCCATCCCGTCCTCACATGGAGTAGCGAGAGCGATTAGCTAACCACTAGTCCTGTCCTAGCCCTATCCTTCTATCCCTACTCTCTTCGAAAAAAGAGACGTTGAGCAACTGAGTAACAAACAGTTCTCGTAGAAAAATTCTGTTAAGATAACTTCATTAGGATACCATATGCTCCACATTGGGAGCGGACATGTAAAAAAAAAAGAATATTTTTTTTTATCAACACTTAAATTTACTCATTTATTATATGTCTTTCTACCTTTGAAAATAATCTAAATGTTCCGTTAAAAAATCGGGATTTCTGAAGCGTCAAGACTTAGGAAAAGTTTAGGAATGTGTAGTTGGATTTGACAGTGACGTAGCTAGGGATGCGTATGATCGAGCGCAAATTCAATCACTAGCGGGAGCGTTTAACCTATATGTTTTGTTAATAATTTAAACATTTATATAATAAACCTTTATATAATTTATAATGTATACCCGATTCTCTTTTTACCGGGTCAAAAAAACCGTGTAAAAATATGCATTCACAATATAAAATAAGGTAGAGACCATTACACACTATAAGCAATGTTTTAAATTATGTATAAATAAAATAAATTATAAATATAAAAGATTAAAAAAATGACATTACAGGTAATGTCAATGTGAAAAATATTTATAAATTAGAAAAATACATACAGCCATGTCCAAGATCTCAAATTTAAATTGAAAAATCTAAATTTGATATTGACCTATCACCTGATCGGAAGACAAATCATTTACCACTAGACTACATAGAACACAAACTTCATTCATTCAGTGTTCTTTTCTGGTAATAAAAAGCTATGATTGTAATACATGACCCTATTACTTCAAAACCATGCAAAATGAAAGTCATATGCATATTTCTATCGTTGAATGTTAACATCGATACCTCAGTTCCAAAGTGTAACAACTCAAAAAGCATCGTTCTGAGATAATAAGGAAACAAGATTTTGGGCACGATTAATCTTCAACTGTATATCTAATTTTTGAAGATTTTGATGAAATTTTTAGATTATCTAAAAAATAAATTTATATTAATTTCTCTGGCGTTGGAAAAAGTTGTTCGTTTTTTTTTCGTATTGGGTTTATTCTCGCAATAAAATATTTGGTATGCTAGTCATTATCCACAAAGAAAATCCATTGAATAAGTGTATTATAAATTTATATCAAGGTTCATATTTCCTCTCCTGTAGGCTAAAGTAAAACTGACCGCCGCTGTATTTTGAACGAGAATTGTCAGTCTAGAAAAAATTTCCCTAATTGTCATTAAATATATTTCGAAAATCCATGTCTATTTTTAATTATTATCGCTAAAATATCAGTTTTGGAATTTATTTAAATTTCAGTTCTGGTTGAGTATGGCAACATTCCTAACGCAACGGTTACTCCCTCACTAGCGGCCAAGTTAAATTAGTACATCTATAATCTATACCATACATAATATTTTTTTTTTTATACTAATAATAGGAGCTTTGACATGATTTTTTTAGTCGTTACAGTTAACCATAACCACTGTCATTCTTAAGTTACCACCGATTATCATTTTTACATTTTGGAACTGGTAGATATCTGTACTCTAAGCATTTCCTCATACTTAACGCGAAACTGCGTATAGTTGTTAGACTTGTTACACTTTGGGTCTGAGGTACCGATAAGAAGCTTTTTTTATTTAGGTTATTTTTTACACTATTAAGTACAGTTTGTTAGACATTAAAACATCATTCAAACAAAGATCGCTGTTGTATTATTTAAATATAAAAAAATACAATTACACTAATTTAGTGTGAATTTGTGTCATTGTTTTCCGCGTATATTATGCTATAATGCAAATAATATTAATTGAAATGGATGCAACTGTACAGTTTTTATCACATCCCATAGAATAATTAATTACTTTAGCGTTTAGCGGTCGCGATGTCACTTGACTTTTAACTCTTCGAGTTGAAGAGGTCGGGGGTTAATTATTTTCATCCGGAATAAATGTATTAAAGCGTAACAATAATTATTATCAACCCCATCTGTGAATGTTATATGAGGAGCTTTAAGAGTAAATAATTATTATCGCTAATCCTAGGAAAATAATCACATAAACAACAAACCCAGTAGATTTTTGCAATTACAGGTGGCCATCAATTCAATTACCAATTATCATTAAAATATAATTTACAAGCTGCTGTTTTTTTAATAGTTGAAAAAGCTTAGTTTCTATACGAAACCAGTACTGATTTGAAAATTAAATGTAAAATATGTACTGTACATCATAATTAGGTTTGTTACAAAGATTTTTTTGGCTTTCACAATATTAAATTATAATTTGAAGTCCTCACTATGCTATGACGCACTTGTGTGTTTATGAAACTTGTTATTCTCAGTAAAAATGTTTTTTATTTCGTTAATTTAAATAATATTTTAAACATTACCGCACCCTTAGTCCATGTTACGAACCCAATAAAGAATGACAGTCGCCATCGCGCGTTTTTTGACTTACAATTTACTTTACAACAGTGTTTTGGTGACAAGTGACAATACAAATTTGGTTTGTCAAAGTGACGTCACATATTTGAAAACAACGACCCAGCACACCCATACTTCTTGCACTATGCCAAAGCAACCTTAAGATACTAAACTATAGGGGGCTTTGACTTTGCCCTTAGTCCCGAATCTTCAAATTAGACCCCTTCCCGCTCCCTCAGGTGGTGACGTCATACATTTGTGGAAGGTTTCTAACTGTGTAACAGGTCAGTACATGTCAAATAAAATTAACCTTGTTTCACATAATAGTCACCGTGAATTGACCAAAATTGACAAAAAAAATATGGTAAATGCACAATGAGACTATTGGATGTCAATTCCTTGCCTTGAATATCTCGGTAGATGAATTTATTATTTATAGCAGTTTGGCAAAAGTAGAAATTTATTTTATCGCTAAGTACGATTATTGTCATTGTCTATTAATAACTATCATTATTTGTGTCAAATCAGTACACATCCATCTATGTTTTGATATTATAATTAACTATATAACTTAAAATATTGAGGCTAGATAGGTACATTATCCTAAGAACTCATTTGCAGGCTAATTAAAACTATGAATTTGTTACCAACGAATTTCTCCCAATACGGTGACGATATATAATCAGGGCTGGAAGAAGGATAGTTCCTAATATTTATCACTTTGTACCATCATTTACTAAGGATAACTTCAGTTTCAATCCAGTGTTCTGTGTTCTTTCGTTTGCTCCGTTGGCTTAGTTTTCTGTGACCGACGTGTGTTTTACATTAGCAATAATTTCTTTGTCATCTTATCTGATATTATTTTACGGTATATTGCTTATTGTTACTTCGCATAAGTAGATTAATTAACATTCGATTGCTTTAATAATAATTGCGTATAATTCTATAAGAGGGATAAAAAAAATCCACCCCTTCCTGTTGAACACCGCGAATAGCTATAAGATTAAACGAGATCCTTGTTGGCAACGTATTGGCACCGCTGTACATAATAATATATGTTATTTATTATTTACGTGATAAGGAAAAATCAATGTTGTAAATTAAGGATACAAAAAGCGAAAAAGTTCAAAGTTTAAAATATGAGCATTCTCAAGCGTGATGTCTTATCATTTAAAACGTTATAACTGATAAACTTTTATTAAACCAAAATTTCAAAAGCTCTAAATAACATATTTTTTATTATCATACCATATTATAAATTAACTTACAATCTTTTATGCTTTGTAGTTATCAATAACACGATAAACTTTTTGAAAAATACAAATACGCTGTCAACTATTGAACCTAGTTTACGACATAATATGTAGAACTTCATTTTTAATTTATGATGAGTAATGATTTAGTATGTGACAGAATATTTTCTGTTTAGCATTCGTGCCAAAAGCCACATATTTAACGATGACTCATACTTCATGTTGAACAATTTATAATTACTAAGTTTCTAGCAATTTGGGAAAAAATGATTCCCAGTGTGGAGGATAAGAACTCGTAAAGAAGCATTACAGCAGGAAAACTGGTTGTTATTTAGTTTCTCAACTGGTCTTTAAAGGAGAGGGTAAGTATAGAATGATGGAGCTGTATGTAATATATTATGAAACGTCACGTTTTAAGGATCGGACGAGTGAGAGGGAATGTAAACATCACAGACCGTATAGGGATTTGAGCCCATGGAGTCCACATCCGAATAGGACGTAAAAAAATATTATAATATTGACCGTAGGACAGGGGTCGGCAACCTCTTGGCACAAAAGAGCCAAATGTGAGTGGCAAAACGGTATAGAATTATTTGAGGAACCAAAAAAATATTTTTATGACTTAAATTAATTAATTGCATTTTATTATGTATTTTCAATTTATTAAATGAAGAAGATTTACTAAACAAAACTAATGTAAACAATTTATTAGTATTTTTTTAAATTGAATAAGTTTTTTTAAATATTGGAATCTTCGCATAAAAGATTACCTCATATTTATTATTGGTGTACTAAATGATGGCATTGCTTTTTTGGCGATATTTATTTTTCGAAATAAATCAAGGATCCTTTCTCTAAGTTTATCTATATTAATTATCTATACTATAAAACCGTCTATACGGCGAAACTAACCCAACAGACCATGCACTTAAAAATTGGAAAAAAATGGTGACTGGCAATGGCAACCTGTGGCAATGCGAGCCACAGGTTGCCGATCCCTGCCCTAGGATATTAGCTGTGGAGAATTTACCGCGCAACAATTCATCTCATCGACAAAAAGTCACACGGCCAGTTTGTCCCAGAGACAATTTATCCCAATTCTCATTCTAAATTCGTCGAGATATCGAGAACAATTTAACCTGAGATTATTTTGAACCATTAGAGAGAAAAAAAGGTCTACTCGACGGGGAGGTGGAGCGTCAACACACTTTGACTGCCCCAGATCCAGCGTGGTGATAAGGATGATTCACAGGTTCCCTCTATTAAAACCCACCCGTCAGTTTACTTTCTCTTTAATTACAGTTAGTTTATACTAATAAATTCCCCGAAGGCAGTAATAGATACAAAAGCAGAGTTTAAAATACACAATTTCAATTTAAAAATGCAGCAAGTGGTTTTACGATAGGGCCGCACTTTTGACCTAAGCCACGATGGCTTTGTCGGCGACCAACGGAACCTCGGATACGCCGAGTGCCAAGTGACCGCTTCTCTAGGCGTCGCACGCTTTTTGTTTACTGTTAACGGTAAACAAATAACGGTAAACAAAAAAATATCACAAATTATTTTTGAACGCCTAAACAGAAACATTACATATAAAATTTGCATTAATATGAAGAGTCTGTAGACGGGTTTTGATGACCCCTGCCCGCCCCGTAAGTACGAAGGGTGTCACACTACTGTCAAAAATGTTACATTTTTATTTATTGTAATGTCCCATATGCACTTTTCATTTTACAATTCAAGAATCGATATTATAACGTTGATTATAATTTTTACGATTGACACGGTCCCATTAAATTCGTTTTGCTTCAAAAATTACTTTGGCGGCCATTAAAGTACACTGATAACATTATTCATGATAAGTTAAAAGTAAGGTCGCAGAAATTAACATAATTATTACCGTTAAAGGTTAAAAAGGTGTTAAAATATTAATGATTAGTTTCTTAACATAATACATATCTAGATAATTTACAGATTTATCTTGAGAGCATACTAATATTTTATCGTATTATAAGAGACGACATGAGTCACTTTTGTGGTTGTGTGTTGCTCATAAGATATATTTGCAAGGCATGTAACCGAATAGTCAACGTCGCATTCTTTTATTTTTTCACGTGTTCGAGTTTCATAACGAACACTTCATATTTAAAAATTAAATTTTCATTCTATTCGTGGATTTATGTTCAAAGAATGGTAAAAAATGGACATGTTTGCACAAATATACACAACATTTTATCGCCGTTTATTTTATATCTAGAAATTACCAGGTGACAGTGCCACTTGTCTAGACATCACAAACATCAATGCCTATGAACAGAAATCCATAAATCCACCCATCCGTTACTAAAAACATGCCGTAGCGAGAGCGATTAGCTAACTACTTGTCGTGTTGTAGCCCTATCCTTCTATCCCTACTCTCTTCGAAAAAGGGAGGTTAAACCACTGTGTAATAATAAGTTCTCGTAGAAAACTAAGCTTCTGTTGATACTCCTCCATTGGGAGTCTATATATGCTTCACGTTCGGAGTGGGCATGGTAAAAGAAAATGCTGCTTGCCAATATTCTTAGTGATCGCTTAGTCCTGCAGTAGAAATTTGGAATGTATTACATCGTATTAATCAATATTTAAATTTCATTTGACAATAGGAAATACATTATAATTTAAAAATATCTTGTACCGCCATCTTGTTTATAATATGCGTTTCTATTGAATTACAATTTTACACCGTATAAGAAAACTAACCAAAATTATAATTAAAATGTTTCAATAAGAAGGATTTTCATATTGCACGGTTATCTACTAAAAGCGTAAATGCGTTAAAATGTAGACAGTAGACAAATAAAACAAGACAAATTTATGTTATTAAAATATTATTGCAATGAAGCGTTTTGACATTAGATTCTTTCATGTTGACCTTCACAAGGTTAATAATTTATCGATGGTGGAGTTAGTAATAAATACAATAAAAGTATTTTTGTCACTGACACTCCTCACTTTCGCGTTTAGCCAAAGGCACTCCCCTCATAACTCTTCTTTGTCTGGGGCACCTCATGCGTTCATTTCTCTTTCCCTGCTATTTATCTGCATTTACAATCATAATTGACATAATATTATTATGCACTGATAGGTACATTCGTTTATTGGCTGCCTTTTTCCGATCGAATTCAACAAATTATTTTTGAATTACAAAATCTATGTCTATAAAATTAAAAAGTAGTTGTCTTAATACATTTAATTTAAATACTGCTTTCACGAGATGTTAGACGGGATTTATGTTTACCACAACATCGTCAAATTATTATAGGACTATTCAAAACATGACGGCAATTCTCTGCAATAATCAGGATTTGAAAAAATGGTAAAAGAGCTCAAAATCGCTGGGAAAACTCAAAAAGAGTATGTCAGAAAATGTTACATGTAAAATAAAGCTCGCAAAGTATAAAGTACCGTAAGGTTATATCGTCGTTGTTCTGGAAGAAAACACTAAATCGAAAAAATGACATGTTGGGTTAGTTATACCAAAATGTACCTTATTTTAAACTTTACCATATAATAGAACTCACTTATTTTTATAAATTATACTTTTGATTAAAAACAGTTTTATACAAACAAACAAAATGAAAAACGTATGTCATTTCAAGCATTTGGCAAACTTCAAAGTCCAATTACTCAAAACTAGTATTTTCTAGTAAGTGTCTTCTTCCAGAACAACGACGATATAATAATATTATAATTAATAGATATTTACAAATTTGATTAATTTTTAACGAATCAATTCTATTAATTAATAATACAATTTCTGGCACAATGAACTGTCAACCATCTAAAACCAATGGGAAGCAGATTATTTATTTTTGTAACAATGAATAATATATATATACATTTTGGTCATTCCTAAATAAAGAGAGCACTGTTTCAGATATAGCTTTAATAAGCTCATACAATGGATCTCTCAGCTTCAAGTTTGCGTAACATATATATGACGACGCTATACTTTTCAAACGATATACGTTTGATATTGTTTCCATATTTCCATACGATATTCTCAACAAATCTTAAATAAAATGTTTAAGTTGTTAACTTTTTTATGAATAGTATTGGCGCATGGCTGACTGATGGTCCGAACATAGTCCGGGCCTGAAGCTCAGCTGTCATTACCCACCCGATCCCGACCCGTGCAGATCTCTAATTCACATTGTATAACAGGGAAAACACCGTCATATTAAATAAAAGGATATTAATTTAAAACGTTGGGCTCGCGGTTACTTTATTGATATTCATTTTCAACAAAAAAAATGGCTATTGAGCTGCGTGATGAAACAGATAATGAAGTTATGACACTTTGCAAAACTATAATTTATCCTTGGTGGGACTTATTTATCACGTGCAAGAATATTTTCCTGTTTTTTTAAATCACATGAGCTTTGAAATTTCAATAATTGAATGTTGAATATAAAGAAATTCAAATAATCAGTATTTATTTTGTATTTATTCCTACGTGTGTTATCAGAGTTCTCAAAACCACACTGCAAATCCGCTATCATGCTATTTCCGGTCGATTTTATTGTCCATTCAAACAATTTAATTTATTACATGGTAACTAATAAATACTTCTCAGTGTTTTTATAAGATGTAACGTGAGTAAATTAATTACTGGGTGATTGAATGTGGATTTTGTAATGTCATTTATCGACGATAAGCTTCGGCCATTTTGAATCACCTGTCAAACATATATGATAACATCATTTGCTTAATTTGATGAACCATGAATCCGAAGTCCCTTTCTTTACTTAAGATATCGACTGAGTTTTGGCCAATTGATGTAACCTTAAAATAATACGAAAATGAATTAAAAATTGGGTCTCACTTTAAAGACAACAGAGTAAGTCTCGGCCGAATGATTTAAATTAGAAAAAAAATGACCCCTTTTTGCATTGGTTTTAGGTTTGAAAATTCTGACCTCGTCACTTGATGTAAGCTCTTGTTATATGGACACTCCCTACGTATAATCCCGTATCTGCAAACATGAGAATTTACAGGAGTGCATTTCAAAGACTCTAATGTTTTCGATAAAAACAGTTTTTACTCTCTCCTGAACTATTTCAATTTTGATAGTTACATCAATTGGCCAAAACAATGTCGATGTAAAATGTATCGAAGATACTGAACTCGAACTTAAATGAAGTTTAAGTCAAAGCGAGGACCCTATCCATGTTTTTTGTCACGAGCTAGTGGACTTTTAATTCTGTTTGAAACAACATATATATGCGTATCGACATTTTCAACTCAAGTAACAATCAAAATAAATGCACAAAATCGATTACCTGTGTCCAATATGACATGCGTGTTGTCTTGTCATTTACCATGACGCTAAGTTTAAAAAATAAAAAATGATATCACAATACACATGTCTCTAAATTGAAGCTCAATATAGCTAATTTCTTTACTTCCAATAAAGGGTTTGTGGCTTTCGTCTAACTGGCAAAGGCTTTCATAGATGAAAAGGCTAAGAATAATTGCGTCTGCCTGTCGCTAAATGAAATTTAGATAAGATAATCGGCATACTAAAAAATTGGCAAAATTTTGCGTGCATCACCTTTATTTATATTCATTCATTATCGGTTATCGTTACAAAGGCGCTCCTTTCCCAAATACTTGTTATAGCCTAGAACAGAGTTTCTCAACACTGATACCGTAAGTAAATACTTTCATGAGTCACCTTTAAGGTGTTGACTGTCAGTTCTTGGTGGACAGACATCATATTTTAAAAATAAAACACAATCTGTTTGTAGTACTACCACATGCTTATAATGATCAGGACCGGTTTCGCTCAGCAAGAGCACTATCAAATGAAGTGGAAGTAGTACAAAGAAATTGTATTTTACTTTCATGGCTATTTAAAAACACAGAACAAACTCTTTAATCTGAAAAGTATTTTATTATTTTTAATTATATGATTTTTATTATCATGTTTTTCTGCAAATGTTATCACATACGTAAAAATGTTAATGTTTTTAATAATAATTCAAATATGTATTATAAATTTAACGTATAATTTTTTTGTTTTAATTTGTTGTTTGTCTCATATATCAATTGTCTATTAACTAAAAACGTGTTATAAACAAATTCAATCAAAAAAAAACATCAGGGCTCGAAATGGATGGGAACGTTTCGGCCCGTAATAAGAAAATAGTTTATTTTAGTTATCCACTTTATTTTAGTTTTCTAGCCTAGTCTCGTTTCGATTGTTGTTCTAGTATTTTTACACTTAAATTTCTTTTCATTTTCTCAGAGCTCTAACAAGTTATTCAACAATTTTCACGTTTGATTAAATGGTACGACGACTAATGAAAATAAAATATTTAAGTATTTATTGAAATTTGACTATCAATAGAAAATACTGACAATGAAAGGAAATGGTTCCATTGATAAGAGTATTATATTATATGTGGTTAGATAAGAAAAAAAATCTAAATAAATAATTGTGACTTGGTTGAAAAAGTATTGTTTATATCGTATATTATTATTATTTAAAAGTATATTGTATATAGTAGTCGTAAGTGATTATTGGTATGATTTTGTTTCCAGAAGTAATCTCTTAATTATTTAACCGCAGACTGTCAACTAAACCGAACGGCGCGTTCAATATGATTTAGGTACTGGTAACAGAACCTCACTAAGTCACGCAAAGTAAACTATCTAGAAGAGTGTCTGTCAATTTTTTTACTTCACGGCACACTGGTGAATGGGGTTTGTTCC
The DNA here is from genome assembly GCA_022494535.1 of Himalopsyche phryganea. Taxonomy (NCBI): domain Eukaryota; kingdom Metazoa; phylum Arthropoda; class Insecta; order Trichoptera; family Rhyacophilidae; genus Himalopsyche; species Himalopsyche phryganea. The sequence goes on along the minus strand of JAGVSL010000061.1, from coordinate 109,540 downwards.
ACGACACACCAAATAAAAATGCCTTAAAATAGGAAATGCCTCTTATTAATATGAATAAAGGAAAATTATAAGTAAACAATCTTGCGAATGGATTGATGACCCACTGGTAGGTACATTTGATAATCAATTGATGGAAAATACTTGGAAAATGATGCACAAAGGAGTTCTTATGTCCTTTGCACTTATGGAAAAATTTAAAAATTGGGTTGAGGAAGTGTTTAGACCTGGGAAGCAATCAAGCTCTGAGTTCTAACTCACTCACACTCTCACACTCACTACGCTGCGTATCTACCAACGTTACTATATCCCTGTGTCACGTTGACCACTATGTAGGAACGTGACAAATATTTATTTGAATATGTAGATATTGAATTTATTTAAAATTGAAGAAAATTTAAATGAATAAACATTATTTAAAATTAACAGTTTTGAGGCTTCTTCCTTCGCGGCACGCCTGAGACTTCTTACGGCAGAATCTAGAAGGGAACCTGTGGTATTTAAATTAAAACAAGAATTTCCAATATTTACAAAGTGTTGTATATTTTTTAAGAATGTCTAATAAAAGTTTTTTGTAAGCAGCCTTATTAGATTCCAAATATGGAATTCTAGCAAGAAAAGGTTCCGTACCACTGCTTTAGACTATCTAAACTGATCCATAGTATATAAATATTATCTATATTTTCACTACGTATTAAGCTTGTGCACGTGGTGCGTAATATTTCATTTAATAAACAAAATCATCATGAAGTCATGCTAACACATTATATAAATATAATGCAGTTTTAGTCACACCGACCTGTTTTGGACACGGTTATATTGAAATAAATGTAGAACCAAAGGGTTCTAAGTGTTTTTTTTTAATTGCCTAATGATAATGATTAAAAATAATATTTGATTTTGTATGTGTATTTTCTTCTTCTTACTATATACAAATTATATATTTTTCTGCAAAAATTACTGAATACAATATACGTAAATATTATTAATTTGATACTTCACTTTCTGTGGATTTCACGAACTGGTGATCTCCAGTTCAATTCGAGTCCTGTGAATAACGAAAGGTGCGCGACATATGCATGGCTACAATGGAAGAAACAACACAGTGTGAGCGTTCTACGCATGGAGAAAATCTTATTAAAAGTCAGAATTAAGATTCAGTTTATTACTGAATTTTCGTTATGCAATTACTCTTGAATTTTATCGACTCATCAATCATATTTTGCGTATTAAAAGTGCCATGCAAAGCTGTCATTTAGGGACTTTTGAGACTTTGAATTACATGGCGGTAAATATATTTTGAGCTATCCACGTCGATGTGTTCTGCCTCATTTATTTAAGTAAATATAACATATTTGAAAATAATAGCAAAATTTCGCGTATCGATAACCTTGAAATATACGACATTAGTTTTAAGCTAAGCCATGTTAATTGGGCTTGGTTTCGTTTTTGTGTAATAATCTCGTCGATAAAATTACCGTCCATATTTTTACAAGTTTGTCAAATGTCAGACGATATTCATTTATTTGAATTATATTCGCAAAAATATCAGTCAAAATTACGTCATAATCTAACGTAATCAATAACAATGTGATGAGTGGCTAAAAATAGGTTTATCAGAAAGCTTGGGCGTACGTTTTGTCTAGCGTCTATGTTTTATGCGCGTCATAAAAATAATTATGGTAAGAGATGACCTAGTTTTATAAAATCAATTATTTTTCAGACCATTCAGTGTTTGCAGCATAACTTCAATATTTTTTTGTGCAGGGTAACATTTTTTCTCTGACGTTCTATTTTTAAATTTGACAGAAGTAAAATCACCTCATGCAGTTTATTTTGAGATATAATGAAGAGTAATCCCATGAACCTATGCGAATAGTTCATATTCATTAAGTAATTAAGGACTAACTAAGAGCAATATGAAAATTATCATTGTTTTTAAAAGATCAGCGCAATCATGTTTTGAAAATAAAAACACCATTTGCTTTGTACTACTTCCACATATTTATAATTATCAAAACCGGAAAAAAACTGTAAAGTCGTTTCATACTGTACGTCGATTATTCTTACTGTTTACCATGAAACACTTGTGTATATCCACTGCTAGATGAAGGCTCTCACAAATTCCATCGATGTATTTTTTGAATTGATAAATTGTATTTTTTGATGTTACAATTATTTTGATTGTATTTGTATTTATGGTAAAAGCGTATAAAGTGCGGTATCTAAAATATTCTGCATGTCTTAAAGACGACTGAATTAAAAGCATTTCTTGCACCATAAGGATTTCATATACTCCACACTGGGGGCAGACATGGTGTATTTTTTGTAAACATGTCCACTTCTAAAATGTAGCATATGGAAACGTGATGAAGGCATCTCAACATAAGTTTTTCTAACAGAACTGCTTGTTATTCAGTCCCTCGACCTTTTTTCGGAGGGATGGGGCTAGGGCCGCACTTGTAGTTTGATGTCGCCTTGTTTGAGGATCGAATTGGTGGGAGGGACTTTTAGACATCACAGACATCCATGTCTTGTAACAAAAGCCATATGTATTTTTACGAAAGTGTGTATAGTAGGATTCGTATCACTGTGTACATGACAACGAAGAGTACCTTGGCCACTCGGCTATATATGAATTATATTTATCAGTCGTTCAGTTTTCAAAGATATAGTTTGCGATACATATGAATATTTATTAATCTATAAAAACAGTTTTAAGTATCTTATCTAAGTCTTCTAGAAATCGTTTCACTTCCTACAACAAGCACTCATCGCCATTGAGACGAGTGATTTATTATAAATATATTATCAAACTAAAATCGATAATATTGATTAGTCAAACATATTAAAAAATATCTTCAGTCGACAGCTAATATAGTTAAACACTTCCTCTCTTTATCATATAAAAAAAGTGCTGTCGCATAACTTCGTGGTAATAATGGACGTGTGGAGTACATTTTTCCAGTGCGGTGTATTAAAAGGGGCGGACGATTATATTGCAATTAATTTCGAACGCTCAGACATAGGGGTCCACTGTATTAAATGGCAAAGATATAATTGAAAACACTTTTGATTATATCGGGTACTTCAGTTCAGTTGCTGACAATTTTTACTTTTTACTTGCCTTTAAAGTTATGAGTCAGTCTTGAGTTCCCTGTTAACTATTTGAATGATTTAAATATGGGGGAATGGAAAAAAATCTACATTTTATTAAATTTGCTTTACTTGTTTCAGTTCAGTATGAATTGGACAGTGTAATAAAAATATTATGAAAAAACATTGAATCAGTTATATCAAGATAAGGTTTTTAAATCAAATTTCTCAAAGATGATAAAATTAACCAAAGTATTCTTCGTTATGTTTATGGTTTCTTTTATTTATTGAATTTTTATTTCTGGTAATAATTATTATCAATCAATTTTTCAAATTTGGAACATTCACGTAAAGTGTCAAATAATTTTGTTTGTACTGTTCATCTCTGATAGATCTATAAACCTGGCGCGTGCGTTCACTATAAAGAAGATTCAAAAATAAGTAACTCTATCATGAAGTATTTAAAAAAGAATGTTATAAAATAAATGAATACAATTATATTATTATTTGATGAATGCGTCATCATCTCGATTTATGAAAATATTTTAATCCTACCTTAATTGAATGGTTTATAGTTTCTTTCAAATAGATTGTAAGAAGTGATTTTTTCTTTCACGATTATCTCACATTTCGAATAAATCGACACAATCAATGGCATAGTTCCATAGTGATACAACTAGAAATTAGTAGTTTTGAGATATGGCCAATCAAAGTATTGATTCATCTTAGCTGACTGGTAAAAAGTAAAAAGGCTTATTATTTGTATTACTTTTTTATTCAAATAGGTGGTCAATAGTTTAAAGTTTTAGGACTAAAGGTTTTTTCTTTATGGAACGCCACTATTCACAAAAATATATTTCCGCAATACGATATTTCGATATGTATGTGTATGAAACTGAGAAATTATTTAATTTTACTGATGACCATTTGCAAATATCTGCCTTTTAAGAGAAAACCTGTACATTTCAAAAGCTGTACTTTTATGGAACTGTAGATAATGACTAACTTAAAAAAAAAATTGATTTATCGTCCTATGGAACTGGGCAATCGATAAATTTTATAGCAAAATTTTCAAAAGCCACTACGATCTTTGCGATACATCGTAAAAACGATTGAATAAAATTTCGTGAAACTAAATTAAATTTTAGAGTCAAGAAGTGATATATGTCAGTTATACTTTGGAATTATAGCTGTAATTATTTTAGGCGAATTAAATATATCGTCGTTGTTCTGGAAGTAGACAGGAACCGAGTAATACTAGTTTTGAATAATTGAACTATAAAGTTTTTATAATATTTGAAATGATATACCTTTTTCATTTAATTTGTTTGTTTAAACTGTTTTTAAGTAAAATCGTAATTTATAAAAAATAAGTGCGTTCTTCCATACGGTAGAGTTTGAAATAAGAAACATTTTGGTTAAACTAAATCAATATATCATTTTTTCGATTTAGTGCTTTCTTCCAGAACAGCGACGATATCTGCATTATAATTTAATAATTTAATGTATAATTATTAAAACCAACACATTATTTACTTAATATTTTTGTACAATGTATCAATTCTAAAGATTCTCAAATGAAACACTTGTCAGATTAGTTAGTGGTGCGTAAGTGATGCTATAAGAAAAATGTTCCACATGCATATTATGAAACATTAGTGCAGTTTTTTTTCAATATTTTTTTGACTTGAACTGATCGTATAATAGTCACCAAACCACTCTTCTCAGAGAGGACAATGAAGGAAAGATTTGTTTCGAAAACGGCTAGTAATTATTTTCTAATCGCCCTCTCTATACACCGCTTACAGGATCGGATAGGATGTTTTGTAAAGGATGAAAAACGTCATCAAGATGTTGGCTTTGAATAAAAATACATAAATCGCTTGATAAGTAAATGTGTATATGAAAGTGTCCAATCGAGGATTCGAAGAGTTGATCGCGCTATCTAAAAGAGTGAAATAATTAGAATGCAACCTTTCGGCTACAGTACAATTCAATTAATCGTCGAATACATAAAAACATTATTAAAGTTTCACATGAAAAAGAAATGTACCACACTGTCCAGACAAATTCCCGTGTAACTTGTATGTTTAGGTTAAGTAAGTATATAATAAATTAATTATACACAATAAAATAAAACATCAGGTAGTCGAGGAGTGTGTTCCTCGTTAAATACTCATAAATCATAGATTTGGATTGAAGTACAGGCAAAAAATGAAGCAAATTTATGCAATTAACCGTTCACAAGGCCATATCAATATTTTGATTTGCAAATTAGTATCATAAATAATAAATAATCGTAAAAAAAATGTAAAGTTGATAGTCGATACAATATTTATATTCTTTATGGTCACTTTCAGTTTAGTCATACCTTTATAGCAAAAAACATAAATCCATCAAGGCGATGAGTGGAAGTGGATTGTAGGAAAGTAGGCGATATCATAGGTACTCAAGTACATTAAAAATAGTTATTTTACTAAATGATTACTTTTTTCTGACCATTACCGCTCCCTTTGTGGCGTATATAGCCAACACGTGGCATCTTAAAGACTTCGCACACACCATTTCCTTGCCAGTCGCCAATCGCGTCGTCCTTCCCATGGCCCAGTCCACCCTACGGATGGTACCCCACAATCGCCCAGAACGCCAGAATCAGACCGGTCGAAAGAAGAGGCAAGTAGGATTGAAGCTTTATGAAGGCATCTGCAGCGTGTGTTCATGAATCGCTACGGTAAAGCCGCAATCAATTTTTAAAAGTTCACAAGCAATATAGCAAAAGATTTTTTGTCGTCAAAAAGTCAAGTTGATTGCTTACTTTAATCATTTGCAATCCAACGAAAAACTGAACGCTGAAAAAAGCAATCTCTTGAAATAAATGTATCGAATATACTAAATCCTCTTTTTACACGAGGATACAGTCCATGCAAAAAACCGTGTAAATAGGATAGATAGGTTTCATTACATTGGACCGTGGAACAATAGGTTTAGGTATATATATATTAGGTGTATTGACTTCTTTAACCGTTCTAGAAATAAATAGTGGGGGATATTTCACCGTTAGCTGGGCGTGGAAAGGAAAAGCACTCACCATCTACGTTAATTAATAATGTAACATAATATTTTTACTATGCGTTCAATACGAAGATGTTTCTCAAATACGCGAAACACGCGTCACATAAACAAAGTCGTAAATCTAAATTTTTTACTGCCAATGAATTTCTACAATTTTATCGCTGAATTCAACTAAAATATGACCAAGAAATTATTTAAAACTAGAATTGTTTGCATTTTAAATAGTATTTATATTTAAATTGATATTAGTTATTTTATGCTCTCACTACCTGCCAATTAAAATTTACGCGTTCTTGTAAAATGCCTGATTAGAATCAATTCTGATGAGCATGAATTATGTCAGTGATATCAAACCTTATATTTCAAAAATTTACAACATGTCTTGAAAGTAATATAAATGGATCAGCCACATATGGAATAAGTTCATGAATAATCGCTATTTAATATTGATTTGCTAATTTCTGAAATTAATATTAAAACATAGCATTAACAAGTAAAGCGAATTAAAAGTATCGAGAAATTTAAAAACCTAGATAATAACAATTTTGTATATTACAACAAAATGTAATGAAATATTTGTAACAAGATGGCTTTGGTTTTGTGCAATTATACAGAGTAAATAATTTTTACAATCGATTGATGGATTCGAGCCAAAACGCATGGAAGTATGTAATGACATTCCCTCCTAAAAACTGGGCGTAGCGAGAGAGATTAACTTCATTACTAGTGCTTTTCTAGTCATGTTATGTTTCCTTTCGTTCTCCTAAAATGACGTATGGATGCTCCACTTCAAGTCCATTTCTCTTCATTAAGAGAAGATATGATTGTACCTGTTGGTCCACTTTTGGCATATACTTTCAATCCTCATTGTTAAGACCACATTGATGATAATTTTTGGCTATTAAGAAGAGATCTAAAGCAAAATGGGAGGAGACGAAATGTTGTGAGAATAAAATAGTATGGCCTATTTTATATGTGAGATATTCATGTATTGTCCACACAATTTTCCCCATTCAATGTTGTCCGTATTTTTTTTGTTCATACCATTTGACCGTTCAATACTTCGAGCGAGTCGAGCCAAATATTCGAAGGCCAAACGTTGCGCACAGCTGATTAATTTTTCAGTTATTAATATATCCTTAGCGCAAATAGCAGGTAGTATTGACACGCGAAAGGAAATCATTATTATCGGTGGTTATGGATGGCTCCGTGTGCACGGTGTGGTGCTAAATATGATACAAGCTACCTAACATTCGTTCGTCGGAGGTCTTTGTTGTGCGAAGGAAGAGGAAATTGTTTCAAGGTGAGGGCAACACTCGGCCGTAAAATATATAATAACAATTTATGAATATTCAGGTTTGATAAATAATTTAATAAAGTGCACTGATTTTGACATACTTTAAATAATAATATGTACATATTATGAATCATCGAACTGCAAAGATTACTAACATTCAACAATGTTAAAAGCAACAACGGATGGTCAAAGAATGTGCATCATTGGTCTAGTCTCAAGAATAGATAGACGCAGCGGGAGTTGGATCAATAAAACAACTGCAACGAGAAAATGTTGTAACAATTCTGAGTGCGACAGGAAAAGGAAGTTACATATTCTAAAATAACTGCAATACATATATGGATATAATATAAAAAAAGGAAGAGTCGAATCAATGGTGCTGAATTGGTAGCATTGATAGAAAAATGTGTTGTTTAAACATTACATTTTTAATCAAATTTCATACAAACGTAAGTCTTGTTTTGGCTCTATCCTGAAAGGTACCAATTTTAGACTTAATGCTTTCTTTCTTTGGCATACAGAATTTACATTCTCTTATAAAAGCATTATGCTGTAGAATCGATAGACTTTGACAAATTGAAGACAACGCCAAAAGAAGAACAGAATTTTATATTTAAGATATCTTCAAATAAGAATACAAGAACTCTCAAAAGTAACAACATCCTCATCTCTAGAAAATCTTTTGTCATAGAAGTGCATAATTTTTCTGAGAATCATTTTGTAGATAAGACGTTGTCAGTTTTTATCAGAATCATGATAATAGTTCTAATAAACACTTATTTTATTTTCTTGTCAAGTGAGTTATTGTTTATTTTTTATTGAATAATACTTAAGATACATAATATCGACTGTGTTTTAGCCAATTGATGTAACCCTCAAAAAATACGAAAATGAGTTAATGATTGGATCTTATTTTAAAGACAACAGAGCAGGTCTCGGCCCAATGATGTAGATTAGAAAAATAAATTTATCACTTTTTGGAAAGCCAAATGTAGTTGGATGAAATCGTTGGTTAATCGTTTAATGCAGATAAACGTTGGCAGACACCATACTACAATGCAACTCATATAATATATTAGTTTAAGGGTGAACGAAAAGCTTCAATTTCATTGATGAAAAAATATTCAAATGGTTTTTTAAAACATTCTTGTAATTAATAAATTCTAACTTACTCAAATTTTCAAAACGTCACAATTGATTTATTGTACTATTTCACTAAAAATGTTATTAATTAATAATTGATCATATTTTTTCGTTAATAGATGTCAGCATTTTAGAATCGGAATCATTTCACTACCCATTCAATGAACGTAGATAATAATTCGGTAGGTACTCTAATAATTTAGTTTATTATTCTTTATTCGAAATATTATATTATTCGAATTATTATATTTCTTTATTGCGTAAGTATTTAAGTAAGCGTAGCTTCTCTGAACAGTAAAATATAATTAAGAGTGATGGTTATTTTAATAAATATTATTAATTTTGTTTTGAAATTGACTATTGTACAGTTAATAATTTTTGATTATATGTATCAAAAGACAATTTTAAAAGACATCTGCTTGTTTCAATTCTGATTTATATTCGAGTTATTTTGTCAGCACAGATTTTGAATTGGAATTCGAACAGAACTCCAATGTCTAAAAGCAATGAAACGTAAAGTTTACCATAGACAATATAATAATTTAAAACCTGGCGGCAGACAAATAATATATTAGTTTGGCTGTTTGTTCAAATAACTCAGCTACTTACTACTTTGCATTTGCTAATAGGATTACTTAGTGTTCTATAATTCACTCGGCGCCAGTAATCTTGTTATTTCAATGTCCAATACATTTACCGGTGTATTTATTATTAGAAGGGAAGGATGACTTCACACTAAGCATATCCCTCGAGTTGCACTTATTTTATCAAATAACTGACATCCAATTAGTGTGAATTTATGTTCAGATATTAACTAGGTATCTGGTATATTCAGCGCCATGTATCATATACTATCTTAGGAAAAAGCAGACTTAAAGACCAGTGGCATTTATTGTTTTGAGTATGTTTCTTCCAAAATGTCGGACCAACTTGACGATGGAAAGCTTTACAGTTTTTCAACGATATTGTACCTATCAGACATCGATATATTCATACTTTATGTGCGTGAGTTTAATCTGGCGAATATCGACAAATATGTGTTGTTTACAGTGGTGGACTGGTCAGACAAGTCAGGTTGCCCGATGGCAAGTGGGCTCCACTGTATGTTAAGGGCCCTCAGTAAAATCAAAAAACTTTTTAACTAGTTCATTTTACGTGTTAAAAATGTATACGATAAAGCACTTTGGGTTTTTCATCACTAGAAATAAATCTGCTTTCTTATTGTTAAGTGTCGAACCATCCTGTATTGTATTCATTCTCACTAAACCTTTAACACCTAAATGAGTTAACTTTAACCTTTTAATAGTTAACCAGATATTTCCATTTTACAAAAGTACATCTTATCTAAGAAAGCGAGCCATTGATGGCTTATCAACTAAATGCTTAAATGCAACTGTTGCGTCAGGTCATATAGACCAAAATCATAGGGTAACAAGCCCATTAAGATATGTATAATATAAGCTCATACAATGTGTTTTCCCCGTATTTTTTATCACTTATTTTGTATCATCCTACCGAATAACATCCAAAATATTGTCTCTGTAATAAACTCTGTAATAAACAAAGTCTATCGACTTTAATTCTTAATAGATAGCAAAACATCCAACTATCAATTAATCCTGTTTTGAAGACCTTCGACCTACCACCATACGTCGAGGTACATAACACTACGGTATACACAATGAACTTACATAATTATTCTCTATGTCTGTTTTAGCTGTCTGTAACTTGTGAATTTTTGTTATTATCAATTCATTATTAGTACAGTACATCGGAATTATTATATAGGGTATGGGCCCTCTCCCATTTTTGGATGGGTCCTCATTGACTCCTGGCCACCAATATTTTTACCGCCACTGGTTGTTTGACATACATTCAATTAATGAAATAAAATTGTACGTACATTGATTGATGAAAAACTCTATAAGTAATCCATACTTCTAATTGGGAGTAGATATGGTTAATACTTCTTGAATTCCCTCCAATCCATCCGATCGTCAAAACGAGATTTAACTAGAGCGATTGTATAACTATTAGTCCTTTCCTAGACCAATCCATAAATGCTTAATCTCTCCGAAAAAGAAAGTCTGAGTGAAAAGTAACAAGGAGTTTTCGTAGAAAAAAAAGCTGTTAAGGTAAGCTTGATTAATATGATAAGATGTGAGTGAGTTCAGACGAGCACTATTTTTTAATGTATTAAAGTAAATTTTTTTTGAGTTACTAGGTTGACTTCTTTACCAATTTACAATGTTTACTATGTTTTAAATGTTTCTTAAATAGCAAAAGTCATAAACTTATAATTTGTAATACATTAAATAAATAAATAAATATGCGCTGCCTTGGAAGGGGACATAATTACCACAAATAATGGATAGTAAACTCCCCTATAATTTATAGCATAGTCAGTACAATTACTCAATTGTAGTAAAACAAATATTATATGGTATTAAACCAGATAAAAGGAAAACCACCATTAAAAAGCAACACACAACCCGAAGCAAGTGGGTGTTGAAAACCGTCAGATCCGAATATGATCCGAATTGATCCGAAGTGATCAAAGTCGTCAATTCGTGTATTACGTAAATTTTATGTAAATCAATGGTGGATTTAGGACAGTAGAAATTCGTCTAGCGCTTAACGAAAACACTTTCACGCAAATTAAACAAATATATCTTATAAATATGATATGCACGTGACGGTTTTGCTTTTTTAACATATCAATAAAATTGAAGCATTATTTACAAAATAACATACTGCAAGTGTCAAAAAATGTATTTTTTATTTGCTTTCGTTTTTTGAAACTACACCACCGGGGGAAATAGACACTTTTTTATTTTGTAGTTTTCATACTTCTTATGGAAAATATTTTAAAAAGACAGTTATTGATTTCATTGATATTTACTTTGAAGAGCTTCTAGGAATAAAGTTCTTACGAAGGCGTGATGCCCGAAGAGAAATCAATTATCTTTTATTACATAATAGCCCAGACCGCTCTGCAGACGCTTTATTATTATCACATATCACACGTAGGTATGAAATTTTCTTATGTCGTAAGCGTTCGCGGTACGAACAATGCGCACATAGTTCCGACGTACTAGCTACTTTAGACATTCAGTATTTCAATTTCAACACCGTCATCTATGACGGGTACGGTTACTTTAGTTTAATATTATTCTTGGCGAACTAAATATTGCTATTTTTTAAACCATATCCGCTCCCATTGTGGAGCATATGACCTCCTAATGGAAGTATCTCAACAGACGTTTTTCTACGAGAACTGATTGTTGGTCAGTTGCTCAATCCCTCATTTTCGAATAAAGTACGGAGAGAAGAATAGCGCTAGGGCAGGGACTAGTTGTTAGCTAATCGCTCTCGCTACAGCACGTTTTTAAAATCGGATAGGTGGAGGGAAGGGAATTTGGACATCATATACATCTATGCACAGAAATAAACAAATCGATTAAGAAATCAATTTATGGAACTGTCCGTTCTGGGATTCGAGAATGTGAGATCCGAAGCCAAAGACGTCGATCGTTTCACCGCGGATTCGACAGTTGCTATTTGTTACCGTATTAAAAACACTTATAATTAAATAATCTAAATTATAGTACTGATTTGTACTGAGAAAATGTTGGGAAACCTCGTATTGGTGTAGGTACGATGCCAAGTTTAAGTATTACTGTCTTATATTGTATTAAATTTCTCATTTTAAATTTGGAACGCGGCAAAAGTTTCCTTATATAGTCATATGGAATTTTGCCAAATTCAAATCGATCGCGCTTTGGTAATAGATATTTTATTACTTTGTATGACTCATTCGGAATTAAGAGAGCATAATTATGCTCACATGATACATAGAATAAAGATCTAGATTTATTTATCTTGAGAATGATTAATTTGAGTGTTGCGAGTTAAATAAATGTTTTTTTTATTATCATTTAAATATGGAAGTCATGGATAACTTTATTTATATGATTTGATATTCTGGGTGGTCCGGAATATTTTTGCGTTTTAAATTAGACGTTTGAAGAAGTCAGATTGAACAATGTTTTATACGAGTAGCTGATATAATTTTTTTTTTTTAAATTAGATTTAACATATTTAGTTTGATTTTTGATTATAATGACATACCAATTGTAACAGTGTTAATATTATTTCTCGAATAGAGTCCATTCAGTGTTAAATCAAGTCGTCTCTAACGACATTGGTAAACAATAAAAAAAAAAGTCAATTGATGACGTTTTCTGTGTAATTTTGCATATGTGAAAAACGTAACTAGGGCGGCCAGATTTTTTTCCATATTCACTCCCAACGTGGAACCTTAACAATATTTTTCTATGAGAGCTTCTTGTTAGTCAGTTGCTCAACCTCTCTTTTTTCAAAGAGAGTAGGGATAGAAGGATAGAGCTAGGACAGGACTAGTGGTTAGTTAATTCGCCCCGTGAGGATCGGATGACTGGGAAGGAGTTTTGGACATCACAAACACTCAGACTACGAACAGAAGTCCAAAAATCGATTGAAAGATCAATTTATGAAAACCATCCGGGTCGGGAATTGAACCCGAGACACCGGTAACCGTAGCCAACGACGCTACCAACTGCGCCGCGGACGCCGACACGATTTATGAAATTAAATATATTTTAATGAACGTTTTCATTTATTTAAATCTCTTTTTTGTTATTAAATTATACAAAAATCAGAAGTGAAATTACTATAGATATACATTATAAATGTTTTTTTCATTGTGATAATATCGAGTCTATTGCGAAAAACATCTTTTTGCTTTTTCATAATTCTACAATTCTCAATTTTTAGATATAATAGACTTTTTAGTCATATAGATTGGAATACACTTGACTAAAGGTTAGCTAATCAGACTCGCTACGTCCCGTTTTTTAAGATCGGATGGATGGGAGGGAATTTTAGATTTCAAAAACATCCATGCTCTAGAACAGAAATCCATCAATCGATTGTAAAATCAATTTATGAAACTGTCCGTACCGCTATTTGAAGTCGTGAGATCAGTCACCGACGCCAACGATGTTAACCACTGCACCAATGATCCGGCAGGACAAGACTAGTGGTTAACTAATCGTACTGGCTTCGCCCCTTTTTTAGGACTGGAAGGAAATTTAGACATTCTTCAGTATCAAATAATTTATTTTTGTACAATTTAATTATAAGTGGACCCAATGGACCGAATGATATATATATATCGACTGTGAAAAGGAAAAAGGACGCACCACACACACACACAAAATATTGTGTATAGCCCAAACAAAACGTGTAAAAAACGTGGTCGGTTGAAAAAAGTAATTAATAATAAAATTTTGTTGGTTGATGGCAAGAGTTGGTACAAATGCGTTGTTTAATTTTTCGTAAAGAATTCAATAATTTTGAATACCTATTAACTTATCAATTTAACAGAACGTCCGTCAGTGTGAGCTATAGATTCGTAATAGTGTTTCTGCCACTTGATCAAATATTTACAAAACACACACTGTCGGATATCGGAGTGCCAAATATCGCCATCTTAATTCGCTAAGTACGTATATACATTTGAGAAAAACGTTTAGGAGGGAATAGAAAGGAATCTTTTGAATTTATTATTTAAAAAATTTCAATTCTTACGTAGAGTTACCATTTTATAACTTTGCATTCTGGCTCTAGAATCTATGATCACGGTTTCCATACATACTAATACACTATTATGCACAAAGACTATCAGTGTAGTAAAAAGGGTATAGTTATAAATCGTATTATACTCTACTTAGATATATTTGGCATAGAGATTGAAATACTGGCATTGCCGGTATTTCAATTTGTGTTATAATTAATATGTATTTCTACAAGTGTTGAATCTGAGAGGCATTTACTGCAGTCTGACTTGTTTGCACGAAGATTTGATTGACACAATCATTTCAGCATTAATGAACTTACCTTTTAAATGTCATATTTTAATTCAAGAGCAGAATTAAGAATGTTAGTGTATTCATCGTTAGTGTATAGTGCATTCATTCAAGAATGTTTTGTAATCTAATAGATATTTTCCAATACCGGTATTGATTTATTCGTCCAGTATTGCAATACCTTATACAGAATTTCGTCCTCAAAATTACCTCATATGAAGATACGTTTTTTGGCAAGTTAAGCCGAAAATACGTATACATCGATGCATGTAAAAACTTTTCTAATTTTATATGACGTACCTATTATAAATTTGAATACAAGATCATTAGTTTATTACGATATATTATTCTTATACATATTATTTTTTTATTATGATTGTACGTTTTGTCAAAACTGAGATTTAGCAATTCATCAACCACCTCATCACCGGAATCTGTTACATAGCGTTAAGAGTTCCGATTTGCGATCAAAAGGCATAGATACAATTCCTGGAAAGGACAATATCTTTTTTCTTGTATATTGCTTTTCATATCGAGTGATATTGTTAAAATGTTGCTCAAGCTTATCGTTGCACGATGGCAATTACCTGAAATGCTTAGATTTTTTAAAATTTATTAATAAGAAAGATACCAAAATTGACGAAGATCTTCATCGAGTAGTGAATTAGGTATCGACAGCTTGCGGTGATTTCATAATTTATTTCAAACTAGTGAATACCCGGCATACGTTACAATGCCACTTAAAGAAAGAAAGGATTTGTGTTTTATTTCTGTTTATTGAAGTACTTTTGAATACACAATATTTTCTGTTTCCGTCTGGTGCGTACCCGAATAAATCAGAATGTCTTTCCGAGATGTCACTGTTTGTACGTATTACGATTCTTTATGTTAGATTGTATTTTTTTTCTTCAGAAACCTTCACGGGTGTGCGCACAACAACTCACCAAAGTTTCATCGACATCGGATGAATGTTAAAGGAACGCATAGAGGACAAACAAAAAACATTCATTTTTATATGTATAGATTAGATGAATAAAAAATTACGAATTGGTGTCAGAATTTCCAGATAATATTTATAAAAATGTCGTAAATAGTGCAGAATAATTTAACTTCTGTGTAAAGTGAATCTAACTTCAAGCCTTTTGGCAGAATTGATAGAAAGTGAGCTCGTATTTAATAACCTTCGCAATGTTTTTCGGCGAGAAAACCGTTCTTGGAATAGCACCAAAACAGTGCCAATACAAAGAAAGCGTAATGCTCCAAAAATAACGGTGTGATATCACGGATAAAATCATAAAATTTTGCCAGCTTCAAACAATTTCGTATTGAGCGGAAATCAGAATATTTATACTCTCATCGCTTGAGTATAAATTCAGTTTGTTTACTAAAATAATGATGGCGATGACGATGTGCAATTTCTACATATTTTCGACCATTATGCGTTGTCCGTTTAGAGAGGGCGCTAGTGTCACGAGAGTACTAACTGCTGTCATATTACTTTACGTTTCATGGCCGCCGAGTCTCCTATCGTGATAGAAAAAAAATAATACTACGGAAAGTGGTTGATCGAACTTCGATATCACATTTGAATGGTTCAATATTGTACGCCTCCATATGACTTCTCATTAACGTCACAGGTTTTGCCTTTAGGTACCTTCAGGCCTTAATGGATGAAATCGAATTGATATTGAGAAAAACAAATGATTAAATGGTTTGTATCGTTTCTAATAACAAATAATTTACTTACATACAATCGGCGCGCGGTGGGTTTATCTTTATCTCTATCACACAACCTAATTTGTGTATTAGCAAGTAGGATACAAGAGTATGCTTCCGCATGCCCTTTTATCTCGCTCTCACCCCTCACTTTACATGTGATTGAACAAGAAAGAGAGAAATCCACATCACGCTGCCTGTGAGTACATATTTATATTAAATTATTTACGTCAAGTGCCATCAATTTGAGTAAGTTTGCCCATCGGTCTAAGATTGGCACACTACATGGAAAAAGGTGATGTTAATAATAATACCATGATAATACTAATGCCTTATGAATATTTTTTATAATTTAAGACATCGACTGAGGGTGCTTGATGGAATTTCAATATTAAATTTGGATTATTGAGATAAAAAAAGAAACTTCAAAAACTTCAAAACTTAAAAAGAGAAACTTCGACATTCGCAAATTACTTGCTAATGGAGAACCATACGTTTAATGCGGATGATGGGGTTAAACTGTTGCATAAAAACATGGGGGATCATAAATTATTTTATCAGGAAATTTTAGAAATTAATAGAGGCCAGTTATACTCCTTACCAATCTTGAATGAGCAGCTGAACCTTCCTAATTCTCCGCTATTATATCCGATACGTTGAAACACCTAACAGATTTCACTAAATGTGGAATGATTGTATATATTTACCCATTCGTCGAATTACATCCCGTCAAAACCCACAATACTATTATAATTGTAAAATCACTGGTATTTCTAAAAGAAGTTGAAAAGCGGCAACGCCTTCGGCAATCGCCACTCTGGTAATATGGTGTTTACAAAATAAGGATTAGGGCGATTTCCGAAATTTTAATTCAGGTATCGGTGTGGCTCTCAGACGTATATGTATTGCCTCGTAAATGATATTTGCCGCATTTGTATCTTCTATATAAGCGTTAGACACTGTTTACTGTCTCTCAGTTCGAGTCCATTCGTGTGCTCGAATGCCTGAAGATGCCGAAAGGCGAAACCCGGGTCGTTAGTGACAAAATACATGGATGTGTACAAAATCTCAATAATCCAAATTGAATATTTTTTAGTTAAGCAAAGGAATTGAGTAACCCCTGGTGGTAAAAATATGAATTAATGTACAAGGTAATTTGTTTTATTGTTGAATTTGTAAGCTGTCAGCTTGGAATGATAAAACACGATTTAAAAACTTTTCTTTAAATAAATTGGATTAGCCATATTTTTAATTTGTATTACTAATCTGTAAACCAAATGCTGTATATTTTTTGCTATCTCAATTATGTACAGACTATATGAAAGCATAAAGAAAAGTTTCCAAGACTTTAAAATCACTAAATTTATAGTAATCAGTGTGATTATTTATATCGTGGGCCAAAAATACCCGATTTGGATGAAAATTTTGCCCACCTAGTTTTGTCTACAATATATTTATGCAACAATTATATCAATAAATCAATTTATGTTAATTAAATTTCATCTAAAGATATTAGTACATTTCTATGTAGAACAATACAATACAACTACACATAAATCCAATGGGGAACCATAGAAATACAAAAACCCTCATAACTGGGCCAAACTTACCCAGATTGACCGTATATGATTTTTTACCATGTCCGCTACCACAGTCTCTACTACAGTATTTCACTAGAGGTTGTTTTAAGAAGTTATTGTCGGATTGGAAAGAAGTTGTTAGTAAACATTAAATTACAGAAATTCATGATATGTGATTAAGTGAATCGTAAATCGATTGAAAATAAGCTATAAATTATTAGATATTTTTGAATACTGTTTATTTCAATTCATTTTTTAGAAATACTTTTTAAATTTTCTTTATCACTAAAGAGATTTTTTTTTATTAAATTGACCTGTTCAAACATGTTTAGGTCGGTAGTTTTGCACCATACTATATCTATGCGACATTAAACATGGCTTCATTTAAATGTAAGATGGCAGATTGACAGCTAAGTGAAGTTTTATTTTAATTTATTTATTTATATTACTAATACAATACCTACCAAAATAGTGCCCCACTCCAAATCATACTATCTACCATAGGGAGCGAAATCGGGCAATAATTATTTTAATATTTGTTTGACACGTTGAGTCCTGGAGCCGTGTTTTCACGTGACAAGCTAACCATTCGTTGACTCCCGAAAAAATGTTTTCACATGATGTTCTATACTTTTAAATACAGTCGTAGTTGTAGTATTTAGCAAAATGCGTTACAAAAATTTATAGTAACCATAATAGCAGGTACTCAACTCATTCTAAAGCAGTAATTCAATTGGTATTTTCGCCAGAAATAGTGACCGATTTTGTCGAGTAAAAATCGATTCGATCATAACGTATTTGATGCGTCTCTTTTCCCCTTCGGAAGGCTACATGATTGTGCAGGTATCGAGTCCACTTTGAATTGGAATTGCATAACTTGCATAATTCACTACCAGAATTACATGTATGTTGATAAAAAAATAGCAGCAATAGAAAATAAATGAGACCTGTAGAGCGTTCAAGGTGGGCACCAAGCAAAAAAGTGTAAGATTTGCTACATGTCAACATGAAACATGAAACATTGTCATATAGCTCCTCAATAAAGGGAAATGCTGACAATAATGTCATACAAAATAGATTTATTATTATGATATTTATTTCATAAAAAGTTTCAATATAGAAATATAAAATTAAAATTGATAACTTAGTTATTCCACTTGGTTTATCACTAACGTGACGCTTTTCGCGTCTTTAAGAAGTATCTTCAGACTAACGATATCGCAAAGTTATTCATTTCTAAGATTGATTGTAAAGTTATTCATCTCTAAACAATGATTCTAATTCTTACATTAAAAATAAAGAGTGGGGTGGGTTCTATTCCATTCTACTGGACTTGGGAAAGGGGTAAGACATAAATACTGATAGACTATTAACAAATAATTACTGGTACTTGGAGGTCAAAAACCCAAGGGAAATAAATTTAATAATGGTGAGCCGCCTGTTCTATTTAAAATGTTATTTACTAAACCTCCATTCCGGTTAACGGTTTTATTAATTTCTAAAAACTCTAAGCTATTCATTTTAATACTTTTTTATTTGCTCATGTAAGTGATAAAACCAGTGGAATAACAAAGGTAGCAATTTTAATTTTATATCAAAAATGAACTTCCTCAAAGTTACCGCCGAATCCATAGAAAGTATAAAAAGTTTCATTTGATTTGACTTAGTTGTTTCATAGTTATAGTACCGAGGCATCCAAAGCACATGTCCAAGCCAAGTCCATCGTCGTTTTTTTTTATTTTGGACGTACCGGAGCTGGTCCGTCTTAATCTAAAAAAAGTGACAATGGACTTGGCTTGACAATGTGCTGCGGATGCCCCAGTGGAGCCTGAACCATGCCTGTCTTTTCTACTAACCAGGTGGATTCCGCCGCCTTGGAAGGACACTGATGACCATGACCATAGCATGTACTCGACGGAGCTATGGGACGCTGGAATGATCTGGGAAGAAGCAATAAGACTGGCAGGGGACAGAGAATCTTGTGAGATAGTGGATATGCCATTAAAAAAATGCTATTCTATAAAGCTAAGCCGAACTAACCGGACCTCTAGTGTTAATAAAATGACACTATGGTAGGTTCAGATTGAAAGTACCAAGTACCAACGATATGTATAAATCGAACGCACTTATAAGATTAATGCAATTCATAACAATAATTCACAACAAGATATAATCACTTGGGATACGATCTTGAACTTCTTCAATTATCGATAAGAAGTAAAAATTTCAACAGATAAAATATCAATTCAATTGTTTATGCATACGCCATTTCCTTTATATAATATTTAAAATAAGAACAAATCGGCGATAACCGTTGGCTCAAAATAGATTTTCTAAAGTTTTTTTTATTAACGAATAGCATATCTTTGTTTATCGCAATTCAAATAATTATGTTGCAAAGAAATTTCGCAATTGTAATATATTTGTCTCTTAAAAGATAACACGATTGACAATGCTGTTAGTCATGATATTCAGATTATACAATATCCTCATCAATGAGATCACATATTATGTTGCAAACGAATTAAAGATATGACTTTATCTTTCTAACATTTTTTGAAGCCATATCGACTTCCAAAGTGGAGCATATAGACTTTTTATGGAGCTGTTCTAAAAGTATCACCTGTTACTCAGTTGCTCAGGCCTGTATTTATTGGGTCAGTAACTATTTCAATTTTTAGTGAGTAAATTTAATAAACGGTCAGTAATTATTCAAAACGGTCAGCTGGTAATGATCAGTATACACGTGATCCGTTAATAAAATAAACGGTCAGTAATTTAAATTTTTTCAATTTAAATTGTTGAAAATTTGTAATTTGTAAAATGCCTTTCGGCATCTTCAAGCTTTCGTGTACTGTATATGTATTTAGGAAAGAAAAAGCAAATTTTTTGAAATATTTAACAATAACTCGCAGAAAATTATGCGTAAAGAAACAAAGTATTCCATGGTACACTATTTGGAGTTATTTTTCGTATTGCAATTGGTATAGATGCTAGGATAGATGATAGGACTAGGATAGGACTTGTGGTGAGCTGATGAGCTCTAGCTACACCCTGTTTTTAGGATCAGATGGGTGGAAAGGAATTTAGACATCGCAGACATTCATGCCTTTGCACACAAATCCATAAATCAATTAATCATACGCGTCCATACTGGGACTCGAACCAGTAAATTCTGTAACCGAAGCCTACAACGTTGACCATTTGACTATATGCTGGAAACAGTATAGCAACTAAGTCATGGGTAACTAATCCTAAGACACATCTGTGTTACGGAATATTCTCAACAAGGACTGTGAATTCGCAGCTGGTACAACGTTGATTACCGGGAAAGTAAAGATTCGGTAGTAGACCAGTGATACGCAAGCGGAGTACCGTTTGTGGCACATCTCGGTGACACTTTTCAAGAATCAAAAAAAAATTAAATTTCTATGATATCATACTATATAACCATTTTTAAAGCCTGGTATTACTTAGCCTAGCTACTGAGGTAATACAACATGCTGCTTTTGTGTATGCACTTGCATATTATTAGTTATATTTATTAGTTTTAGTTGAGCGAAATACTTAGAAGACGTTATCGTAAAACATCTTATATTGAGTTTTGGGCTTCCAACCATTTACCACGTGTTTAGAAAGAAACCGAAGCCCGGCTTATTTCACCCGGTTAACGACGGTTTTTAAAAATTATTTTATTTACACTATTTCAAAAATTCAACGTGTTTCAGAGGGGAAATGTACATCATGTTGAATAATCACCTATGTCAAAAAGTTGTCGAAATTATGGACAGGAATCATTTTATACGATTAGCGATTACACGACATTATCACAAGACACAAAGATTCTTAAACTATTTGTGATAAATAAGGCACATGTTACACAATAGCTATTATTGTAAATGTGAAAAATCATCCGTAGAAATCTTGAAGAAATCGTTGAGTAGAATATTATTTGTTATTTTACAAAAGTAAGCAATTTTAAGATTTATAACCTACAAAACGTTAAATATTTTCATATCTTTATGTGCCAGTTATTTTATGAATATTTCCTTTTAAGTGATAATTTTAAAGATATATTTTTAATGTTTTTTTCCATGTCCGCTCTCAATGTGGAGCATATGGTCTCCTAATGGAGGTATCTCAACAGATTTTTTCTATGAGAACTGTTTGTCTCGCTACGCCCCGAGGGCATAGGATGGGTGGGTGAGGAGGGAGTTTTAGACAACACAAACACTCAGACTACGAACAGAAATCCATAAATCAATTGAAATATCAATTTACGAAAACTGTCCGCACCGAAAATTGAACCCGAGACATCCATAGCCGTAGACCACGACGCTACCAACTGCGCCACGGATGTTTAACATTATAGTAATATAAATTGAAAAAACTTCTATAGGATTTTTTTTGAAAATAACGAAATGAGGTATTTCAGTTTTTTTGTCAAAAAAACACCGTAAACCTGTTAATAATTATCTCCGGTTAATTGGATGCCCTAGTTGAGATGCACCATTGGGAGTCCACATGCTTCACTTCTCTAATTTAAAAGTACAGTGGAACTGCAATAACGAATATAACAAACAAATAGCAATTTATATATTTTATTTAACAGAAGAAAAGTGACCCCTGTTAAAAACGGTTTTCAGGATTATATAAAGCGGTGAAAATATGTAAAGAATATAACATTTTTAATAACTCTAGTTTTCTCGTTTCCTCCGTAAATTATATAGTATAACTGTTTAACACAATTGGTAAATGTGTATTATGAGAAATAATATACTTTTATTATACAGGACAACCATGAGTTTATTAACAAAATCTGTGTTGCCAAAAAGAATGAAAACATGACAGTCATACATGTTTTTGTATTCAAATCCATAACTAGATTGAAAAATCAGTATGTAAACCCTTAACCTCGCAAACCAGTAATAAGAAAGACCTAGAACATTATTACTGAGCTGCTGCAACCCATTTATATAACTGTACCTTTTTTGTATAGCTATATTTATTTCCTCAAATAATAATTTTATGGTTTTAAATGCCAATTTTTGGAGGAAATGCGTAAGGTTAAGTACCCGTCTTCCATATGGACGTATCATCTTAAAATTATTCCAATGATCTGTCATTACGGCACTATACGAACGGGCTATGTTACAGGTTTTTCATCCGTAATAATAATCAGTGGTATTTTTAAAATAAATAAATGTCACTTTTAAATCTAAAGCAAATTAATTCTAACGATGAAAAATTTATGATCCTTAGTTAACACAACACAGCACTATTTAAATTATCATCGTAAAAACAGTGTTTGATTTTGTATTTTCAGACAGATCGCAAAAAGCCGTATGTTGACAAATTAGTTTTAGTAGTAATACCGATTTGTGAAAACGATCTTTTAATTTAAACGGTGATTGATAATGAAAGTCAATCAGTAGTTTAACAAACACAATCTATTATAGAGTTCACTTATTTATGATAAAAAATATTCTTTATTTATGGCTGTATGACGTGGCAGTAAGATTGACATTATTTATCATCGTAACGGTACTGACGGTAGGGTAGATACCTCAATAGAGATCGGTACTTCAATACGATTATTTAATTCACTAATCAAATTGTTACATTACGAAATTAAACATTCATTGCAGCTCTTGTTTAATCGATAAAACATTGTAAGAATACTCCGTTTTTACTAAATATATCATTGATTTCAACAAAAATATTTGAATAACACAGAATTGGCATTGCTCATTTTTAAATTTAACAAGTTATATCATAGGTATATAAATATTGTTTTGAAATGTATTCATTAGTAAGAGAATGACAGGAAACTGTATTGAAGAATGTTTAATAATACAATAATTGTCATAAATATCTATCAGCTGATAAGGAAAATAATAACAGTATGGTGACAGTTGCTTTCATAAACGCTTGAGCCAAAAAGCTCTGTCGGTTATTTTACGCGTTATATTAATTAAAAAGATTGACTCCAACGCTTAATGTTTAATGTCATACGGCAAAATAGTATTTGTGTGATGAAGCAAAACTTAACGTAAATATTTACGTCGCTGTGAAATTAAAAATGGCTTTCACAATATGTGGCATATGATGAAAATTGTTTAGAATTCAGGATATTTTATACAGATTTCAACTAGGAATCGAAAAGGGATTGTTTTATAATGTTTGACAAATAAATTTGACTTTAAAACAGTGATTGTTTTGAAAAAAATATTAATATTTCGACTTACCAATTTGAGTCGATACAACGAGCGGCGCGCCTTGTGATTCTGCGCACGAAACCTTCCCTTTCCAGCGATGGGAAAATATCTCGGGGAAATAATCCCCTGTCACTGTACAGATGGAAATAATCCGGCGCCAATTTTTGAATCACTGTTTCTTAGAATCACAGTAATGTATAGGCGCGTAGAAGTTTCTTATAGGATATTGAATGTTCACTAAAGTGCACGTCAGTAATTCCATGATCTTAGGGTTCATTTTATCTACGTGAATGTATTATAGCATCGGAATTCTTGTGTTTGTACACCTCGCAAGAAAGCTTCGCGCAAAGTGTTTGTTTGACTGAAATAGACTGCGAAAAGTTAACCGCGACGCTGTGAGCTTTCAGGAAAATGACACCGCTTCGCAAACAGATTATTTTTATTTTTAGATTCATAAAATGTTTCGCGTTTTCTCGATTTGAATCGCCGCTCGCTGTGTGGAGGTTGCGCTCCGCCGACCGCTCTTACTTGAATGAATAAAGGCAACAAAATCTAAAGCGCTATCATGAGATTGTTTTTTGTGAGTCATATACAATCGCGCCATGTGCGTTCGGTGCACTTCGAATGGTTGTTATGGTAACGGCGCATGCGCTTTTACGGTATCAAAAGTTTTCTGTAAATAAAAACATATTGTCTCCAATGAAAAACGAAAAAACGATGGATGTTGCACTGTGAATTGTCATCTTATTATATTTTCTAGGCCAGTAGCCGAACGGTTAACATCGTTGTCTTCGTTTGCGGTGTTCACGTGCCCGAATCTCAGTAGTGACAGTTTTCATAAGGTAATTCATTGGTCAATCAATTGATGGATGCTGTGATGTCTGAACTTCCTTCCACCCATCAGATCCTAAAAACGGAGCGAGAACGATTAGCCAACATCTAGTCATGTTCTAGCCCTATCCTTCGCTCCTCACTGTCTCTGAAAACCAAAGGATAAGCGACTGAATTACAAGCAACTTAAAAATAACTTACAAATAACTTAACTAGGAGTCCGTACGCTCCACATTGGAAACGGCTACAAAAAAAAAAAGTTGTACAATCAGTGCTAGTGCCACCTGTCGACATTCGCTTAACACCTACGCTTTCTCTCTCTCTCACTTACACATATACGCACAATAGACGGCTCTAGACACAGGCACTTTCACGCACAGTCGGATGGTCTCTATTCCGTCTTATCTCTTTGTCGCGCATCGTGCGTTAGCGCAGCGCTGTGACATATTTACGTTACTGACAGGTACATCAAGACAAATATCATACATTAACTAAATTTATAACAAAAGCTCTTATAAAAAATATTCGTCATTTTGAAGAGAAACATGTTGATTCTGTACTCGATGGATTATTCATTTTAATTACGCGAAAGAATTTTTCTTTCCGTCGTAGTGTTATTGTAAGAAAAAGGGGGTGAGTCAAGTTAAAGTTACGGCTATAGAGTGTTGCGTGGGCAAGTCCGGTGTAAACATCGCGTGCGTCATTGGCGGTTTTTATATTTTTTATATTCATCCCTGGAAAATTCCTGACAGAAAAATCAATGACTTCATTGCTCGACATCACAATTTTTTCCGAGCGTACGAAAGACATTACCATCAGAACAGACGCGCACAGTGGCGTGACTTAAATTTGAGGACTGCAATTCACGCTGAAGATTTTATTTGTATCCTTCCTTTATTTTAACAATTATATCAATTGATCACTTAAATAGTTTTACCTGTCAATTTTTCAACAAAAAGTAAATACAGTATGATCAGGCTCTGAGCTTTGATCAGATAAGTTTTTCAATTGAAAATGCTTCCTCGCTGACCGAAACCAGTGATAATTATATTATATATACAATTGGAGAAGTTCCGATGGTACTTTCCCGTTTAATGGTATTTGAAAGATTAGCGGCTCAGTTAATGGATAAAGAATGGTACAAAAACAAGCTCTTCTTCCCCCCGTAGCCAAAACTTTTTTTCAATTTCATGCTGCACAATAGACCTTATAATCAAGGGTGTGGAGTCGTCCAAGAAAACGCGACTCCGACTTTATCTCCAGCATTAGCCAACATCCCGACTCCGACTCTAACCCAGATTACGACTAAAAAAAGTTTAATTTTGTCAGGTTTTTTTCCTACCTTTCCTATTTATGTGTAATTGGTCTTCAAATTAAGCATCAACTAATCAATCCGGCTAATAGCTAAATTATTCATGTTATACATATAGTATAATTGGAGGACAAGAAGATGTTAAAGGCATTAGATAAAAATTAAACAAGTACATTAATACAAGCAGAAATGCAAAAATGCACTTTATAGAAAAAGCAATCGGAGTCACTCGTTTTTTACAACTCTAAGTCCGGCCAAAACACCGCGACTCCATGACTCCGACTCCGCAGCCCTGCTTATTATACATAACATTGGACACCCTACCCGCCTGTTATTGTGTCAGTTAACGAAACTCGCCACACGCCAACTTCCTTTATAATTTAAGACATCGACTGAGGGTGCTTGATGGAATTTCAATATCAAATTTGGATTATTGAGATTTTGTACACTTCCATGTATTTTGCCACTAACGACCCGGGTTTCGCCTTCCTAACAGATGTCACTAAACGTGGAATGATTGTATATATTTACCCTTTCGTCGAATTGCATCCCTTCGAGACCCGCAATGGTATTATAATTGTAAAATCACTGGTCTAAAAGAAGTTGGAAAGCGGCAATTCGCCACTCTGTTAATGTGTTGTTTACAAAATAAGGATTAAGGCGATTCTCGAAATGTTAACTCAGGTATCAGTGTGGCTCTCAGACGTATAATATTTTACCTCGTAAATAATATTTGTCGTATTTGTATCTTCTATATAAACGTTAGACAATGTTTACTATCTGTCAGTTCGAGTCCATCCGTGTGCTCGAATGCCTGAAGATGCCGAAAGGCAAAACCCGGGTCGTTAGTGACAAAATCTCAATAATCCAAATTACTTTATAATTATTACTATTATAATAATAATATTTTCTTATACCTAATGTCACAATTGGACACATCCTGTGCATTACCAATAAATGGTACTTGAAAGGAAAAAAGACAATAAAATAATGGTAAATTCATTTTCAAAGTGTGCTGTAAAATTACGAGTCCAGCTCGACATATGAGTTCTAAGGGTTAAAGCGAGTTTTCTTTAAAAAAACACAAACCACTCAATCGCGAGTGGAAGTGCCTGTGTATAATGCCGGCCAATGTTCGTTAGTTGACGGCGCATTGACAATATTAAATGCATATGACACCATCTAAAAGGAAAGAACTGTTTCAATTAAGTTGTGTAAATATTTCACTAAATAATTATAAAATCAACAACACATCCACACTAATTTGGGTGTATCTTGCAGCACAGCAGGGTTAATCGCTTTCACATGGTTGCAAGTTGCAAGGAATTTATCATGACGTTATCTTATAATATATAATAGCCCAGACCGCTCTGTAGACGTTTTATTATTACCACATATCACATTAAGGTATGAGATTTTCTCATGAAGTAAGCGTTCGCGGTATAAACAATGCACACACAGTTTCGGCGTACTGGCTACTTTAGACATTCGGTATTTCAATTCCAATACGGTCTTATCTATGACGGGTACGGTTTGACACGCCCTGATATTTTTGCTAACATTTATTTGTTTCTTGGAAGGTTGGAGTGATCCCAGAACGGTATTCGAACACTTATATCGCAATGCTCCGAATAATTATCTCATGACCTGAACGTTCGCGATGCAATGTACACACAGCTCCGACGTATTAGCTACTTTAGACATTTAGTATTTCAATTTCAATACCGTCATCTATGGCGGGTATGGTTATACTAGTAATATGTAGAAAGCAAGTAGATCATTGCCCACAAAAGATTTCCGAAAAAGTGATTTTTAAACCTATTTTATTTCTAAACAAACATGTTTGGCTTATTCATAATGCGACTATATGAAAAACTGATAATAAAAATCCAAATTGGCAAAAATCTATACCGAGGAAGTTCCGACAAAATCTTCTTCAAATTACACTACTCAAAACTCAAAACAGGAAGAGGTTCTCCGCCCCTGGTCTAGGATCACGGGATCCATACATACTAAGGCACTGACATGCTCTGTGTATTATATACAAAGCATATCAGTGCAACAAAAAGTGTAAGTTATAAAGCGTATACTCTACTCCGCTACTAGACCACTGCGACGGAATACCTTAATTATTCGCCTCTGTTGTTTGTAGCGTTTTCCCAATACAACTCAGTTTTCCAGCTATCAAGATCTATTTAAGGATGTCGTTATTCGGTGACCTAAATCTTTCTCCAGGCGCTGGAAGTCGTTATTTCAAATGACGTTTATTTATAAAGGCTGGAATTCTTTAGTTTAAGATGCTGCGAAGTTGTTAAAATTTTATTAAGTGAAGAGAACATCATAACAAACGAGGTTTTAATAATGGTTCCATGACTAAACAGAACAGGAGAAACAGAACAATTTGAAAATATTTTTTTTTGTCGTATCTATTATTTATTGAGCACATAAGAAATGAAAAATATATTTATATAATATTTAGTAATTTATAAAAAACAAAAGGTATAGTAAACTCTAATATGCAATTGGAGTGTGTTTATTGTAGATATTAAACACAAATATTTGCAAATGACCATACTGTTTATTTCATATAATACAAGGCGTTTTTTTTTAAAATATGTTTGGTAATTCAAGATAAACTCAAGTAGCTCATATCTATAATCATATATGTTCAATAAATAATAAATACAACAAAAATATTATTTTCGAATTGTTCTGTTTTTTTCCTGTTCTGTTTAGTCCGGTTACCTTTAATAATATAGCTTGGACGTATTGGTAATTAATTATTGGCAAATGTTTTTTTCGATCTAGGTATAAAGCGATTTATCGTACATTCATTGTTCTCCCGCATGTATTGTTCATTTTGTATTTTCCCAGTCAGGCACTCACAAGACCTATCTTATATATAAAAACGCAGACCATTCTGTGGACGCTTTATTATTATCACATATCGTATGAAGGTATAAGATTTTCTCATGAAGTAATCGTTCGCGGTATCAACAATACACACACAGTTTCACAGTTAGACATTCAGTATTTCAATTTCAATACCGTCTAATCTATGACTGGTAAGGTTATACTAGTGTTAAATAATCCCGCATTCATCGTTCCCCGACTCGACGGTGTTTTGGCAGACTTTTTGTTTTTTTTATTTATTTTACCAAAAAGTGGTTAATTTATTTTCCTAATTTACATCATTTGACCGAGACCTCTTCTCTCATCTTTAAAATAAGATCCAATCATTAACTCATTTTTGTATTTTTTGAGGGTTACATCAATTGACAAAACACCGTCGATATGGTACAATCACAAGTATTACACCGATTGATCGATTTTATTGAGCATTTTTTGTCATCTGGCTTAGCAGTATCCACCCACGGCTTCATTCAGCCGTTATTGCTGTCTCGTTACAAAATTGTATTCCAATAAATTGTTTTTGTCTAAAAATTTGTCGTTCCACTCATAAACACCTGCGACCTGCGACCCTATTTAACCATTATCGTAAAATAATACCGAGACCGCAAGCGTCGTCGCGTTGTTATGATACCAGCTCGTAATGTTTCCTCTGATGAGTCACCCTTTTTGTCATTTCCGCTCTCAACGTGGAGCATTTGGTCTCCTGATGGAGGTATCTCAATAGGATTTTTCTATGAGAACTGATTGTTAATCAGTTGCTCAACCTCTATTTTATCGAAGAGAGTAGGGATAGAAGGATAGGGCTAGGACAGGACTAGTGGTTAGCTATCGCTACGCCACGTGAGGATCGGGTGGGTGGGAGGGAGTTTTAGACATCACAAACACTACGAACTACGAACAGAAATTCATAAATCGATTAAAAGATCACTTTATGAAAACCGTCCGTACCGGAAATGAACCCGAGACATCCGCAACCGAAGCTAACGACGCTATCAACTGTGCCACGGGTGCCGACCGGGATGACTCGCCTACTGTGCACGTCAGTTCAGTCGCCTCGTTGAATCGGTCAGTGTTGAGAAAAAAATTGAAAAGTGTCAAGATAAAGCAGTGATACCACCCCGAAATTTAGTTGTTCAAACTGCCTGAAATTTTTTTCAGTTTGGCAAAAAAATCTAGGTGTAACACAACTCACCTAGATGCCGGTTTGAGAGCCTATGCGCAAACCGTTGAAATTTTCAAATTCCAGTAGCAAATAAAGGAGTTATAGCACATTGGTTGTTAATTCGAGAAATCACGTAGAAAGAGCGCGCACTACTCTCAAACTGAGGCAGCGCAACTTATTCACCATACAAATATGTCGATTTTAGAATTCAAGTAATCCAAAATATATTTGCAAAATCATGTAGTTGTCTGCGAGAGAAGCTAATGATGAAGTTTACATGGTGTCCCGTTAATGATGGCAAAGTTATTAACGGTACAAGATTTCAGGGTCAGAATTTCGCTATACGAAAATGTCAAATTCAGATTATCGAATATTGAAAGTTTTAGCAGATTCCGGTAGCTTTCTACAGAAATTTCCACAGAATCCGTAAACACAAGGTTATTAACGATTCCAGATTACGAATTCTAAGGATTCGTCATACAAAATTGTCAAATTTTAAATTTAAGATAAAAAAAATATTTTTCATGTAGCTCTCTACAGCGAGAGGCTAAATAGTAAAATCTAGTTAATCACTATAAAGTTATTAACGATACGACACCACGAACCTACGAGGTTGAGGCACGGATTTTCAATTTTTTTACGCCAAATCCAAGACTTCATAAAATTACATTGATCTGTGAGAGACCGAAAATTCTAGTACTTTTTCCACCATTGGGGGGCAAGACCCCGAAATGGCTGGCTTGTGAGGAACTTTACCAAGAGACCTGATGGAAATCGGACTTTGAGTGAAGCTCAACACCGACCGGTACTCAAAAAAGTGAAGGAGTGAAGCCTTAGAGGTTGAGCATTCTTCCTGAGCATAGTCAACTGAGAGTTTTACCTTGAAATGATTGTCAAATAATTGCGAAAATAATTTGAATTATCGTTAATAGATGATTCCTGCAATGCAATGACTTATTTCTGTTCTCTACGAACCAGAGAACTGAAAAACAAGGGTTTAACATGAGTGGGAGATTTTAAATAGGATTGAGGCAATTGAGGTTTTTATCCTTTTTATCTCTGAACTATATTGGTGCAAACTTTAATGTTAAAAATGATTTACTAGACGATTGAATTTTATGATACAAAAAACTGTATGCCTGATCTGGGGCCAAAAGGGTTAAAGATCGACATTTACAGAAGTGCTTTGAGGAGATGAAAAACGTTTGGAATATGTGAAACTTTTAAGTGCAAAAGCTGATATTTGCAATGTTAGTAGTAAACAACGTTTTTGTGTTGCACGCTTAAATTATTAGTGATGTATATGTTTATGAGCTGGTTAACCACTGATTACAATTTTATTCATATAAGTGAAATAAAATTGGACATAACAGCATTTGCTTGTAATTATTGAAGTTATGGTATTATGCATGTCATTAATAGTTTAAACATTTTTTTCGTATGCTTTTGTCAGGTTTTCCAAAATATGGGTTTCTCAGTTTTTGCTATTAGATGCCTCATGTATATTAATTACGCCTAAAGCTGAGATATGATAATTTTCTTCTTGATTTCCTTGAGGTACCCTTCGAATGCAACCAATTGTGGTAACTGAAAGAAATTCTCGCCATTCTTCTTCGATTAATTTTTATACGCCTGACTACCTCAGTGCAGTGGACATCAATATTTTCCAAATAATATGTAAACATAAAAGAGAAAAGTTGGGAGAATTACATTAATTTAAGACATGCAGTGTTTTAACTGTAATTTATTGTACAAAATTAAAGGCGAAGACAAAAATAAACTTATGGTATGTATATTAAAATTAACAAAGAGGTTCTGGTGTTTGGGTGATCAGTAGTCCAAATCTTTTCTTGATTGTGATTCTCTGTCTCGAGTAAGCATCTTGAGGTGAGAATCGTGCTGGAAGGAAAAATATACATAAATAAACTATATGATCATAAAGAAGTATTTTAAATATACCTTTAATATTGGTACACATTATCAGTATTTTGTGAAATGGGCGAATCACCATTTTAATATAATACAAATGAATGAGAAGAGCCAACGGTAAATATGTTTTACAACATACTACTCATTTTCTCCCTGAAAACTTACTAAATGCCGCTTATAACAATCCAGTTCTGTAGGAAAATGCAAAATTATCATACATATGAAAGCAGGGAAAGCGGTAACTTATATGAAATACAATATCAGTATGAAAGTCACGATAATAATACAAATAACGCAATGCAAATAAGGCGATGAACTTCGTAATTTGAATAAATTATCTATCACTTTAATTTTAATAGTGTTTTTTTTGGTATTTCTCTATATGCAATGAAATTTACTGTGTAATTGCATTGTTTTTTGCGGCATGTAGTAAAATTTTCGAGGAGAAAAGGAATAGCATGTTGTATAGCATATTTACCTAATTAAGTAAATGGATTCATTACCACTTTTAAGGTGTTAACTGTCAATTCTTGGTGGAAAGACATTATATTTAAAAAAATAAATCAGTTGATAATGCTCGTGATGAGCGAAACCGGTCCTGATAATTATAAATATGTGGAAGTAGTACAAATGGATTCATTATGAACAAAATGTTTTTTAACTGTAGATTGGTATTTATTTTAGTGATAGTGGTTTGAATGTAGTCAAACTTCGCAGTAAAATCCAATGGAAAAAGGCAGCGAAAAAACTGTCATTATCGATAATGATGGTTCTATTTATTTACTGACTAGTCTATATATAGTGGAACCCCGATCTCCGTTCTCGCATAAATCGTTTTCCCATATGGGTCGATCATTTTTTATAGACCCCGCCTAAACACCCATAAGAATAATGTTAAATAATCCCACATTAACCGTTCCCCGATTTATCGTCTAAATATTATGGTGCCGTCATAAATATAATACTGATAAATTGTTTTTGTTGAATATTTCTCATTTCGCTCATAAGCTCGTTCTAACCCCATCCGACCGGTTCGTAAAAAAAAGAGACTGCAAGCGTGTAAGCTTCGTAGAATTGTTTATAATTATGTTTTGTCTTATGACTGCATCTGTGTTGCACAGGACAGTCGGCGTTCAGCGTAGGCCAGCAGGCGAGAGCTGAAAACATACCTATTGATGGATCCATAGATGGAGAAAAAGCTTTGCAAATAGCCAAAAAAAGCGATCACAAATTTCTCTGTATCGAACGGATGGATCATCCTAGGATCAAAGATTGGCATGGGCTTGTTTATAAAACTTTTACTTTTTTATTTAAAGCTTTCCCGCATTTTTATTTAGGATCCCTTGAAAAACGTATAATCAGGGTTTCACTGTACCATATTTAACACTAATTTACAATCAACAACGGCTGATGAAGTAACTAGAAAACAATAACTTGTGTACAAAAAAATAGGGTAAATGTCTATTAGCAAGGACAAGGCCTAAAAATGATATTTTTTACCGAAAACTACACAAAACGATATGTTTTAGGGTATAATAATCTTTTATGAACGAAAGGAAACGTTGGAATATAGGTTTTACGATGACATGTCGCATACTCGTCTACAGACGTCAGCATCGTCGGCAATTTTTATATTGAATAAAAGAAACCTGAAAACAACCTGACAAACATAAATATTTGGTTTATTTCAAAAGTATAAGGGAATATTGGAAAACGTTTCCAACGTTTCAAACGTTGGAATATAGGTTTTACGATGGCATGTCGCATATTCATCCACAATCGTCAGAATCATAGCGATTTTCATATTGAACAGAAAAACCAACCTGACAAATAAAAATATTTGGTTTCATTCAAAAGTATAAGGGAATAACGGAAAATCCTACAATTTCAATTAGATAACAGGGTGCATAAAGTAAAGATAATTGAAATTGTAGGATTTACAATATTCCCTTATACTTTTGAAAGAAACCAAATACTTGTATTCGTCAGGTTGGTTTCAGGTTTCTTCAGGCGACATGTCATCGTAAAACCTATATTCCAACGTTTCTTTTCGTACATAAAATATTATTCTACCCTAAAACATATTGTTTTGTTTAGTTTTCGGAGAAAAATATCATTTTTAGGCCTTGTCCCTGCTAATAGACATTTACCCAAAATAGTGTCGAAACATACCTGGATGTGCTGATAAAGTAGGGTTGTTGGAGGGGTCAGTGCGCTGAAAAAATACAATTAATATTAGTAAGGTTAAGTAAACATTTGCATATTTTCTCGGATACAAATTCAAGAAAATGACAATCTTAAAATAAGTTTCATGGATGTGGCATTTGTGGTTTTATTTCTAAAAACTGTAAACAATTGAGTGCAATACATTTGGTTTAATATATAAATTATTCAACATCAACAATGCGACTTTATAGGTTAGTAGTAAATTAAGTGAGTATATTAAAATTAATTGTAAAGAAGTTTCACCTGCAAAGTGTACACCCTCTCACCCTTCTCGTTTATGTAAAAACGTAAATACATGATTTGGTTTTGTCTTTAGTTTAGTAAAATAACGATACAGCTTCGCAGCAGAATCAATACAACAAACACACGCGGTGATAGGAGTGACGTTTGAGAAAATTGCCAGCCTATTAAATAATTGGAATTATATTGTCTATGAAAAGGAAACATTGGATTATGGAAACATATTATTTATTGGTATAGATTATTAATTTTGAGCATTTCAAATCAATAAGTATGTTTAGTAAAGGCTTTTAGACTATATAAACCTTGAAGGTAATTTATTTTTACATAATATATACCGACATTATTATATATTATATTATTTTCGCTACATAATTATCATAAAAGAATTAATTCTCTTTGGTCAATAACAAAGCGCCAAGTTTGATTACCTAGGAAACGAATAAATAATAAAAATAGTTTGATGTCTAACGATTCTTACAACAGATAATAGTTCTGTATTATCAAATCATAAGCAATGAAACTTTGTATTAAAAAGTGAATATAGTGATCTAGAAAAAAACATTATAACGTTTGTCAATATGCCTATATTAGTAAAGAATTATACTTGGAGACAGTCCGCTGAGCTTATTTCAATCCGTGTGCCGTTGAATGGAGTGCACAATAGTAAAGTAGATGTGTTTTTGACAGAAAATTTTATTAAGTTACACTATCCGCCATTTTTGTTTGAAATTTTTCTAAGCTTTCCTATAAAAGATTCGGAAGGAGCTTGCAACTTCACTGATGAAGAAGCATTGATTGATTTGGTGAAAGCTGATTGTCAGGATTGGAATAATCTTGAGGCTGACATTAGCAAAGAAGATAAAATTAAAATGAAAAAAAAGTTTATCGAGGAGACACAACTCAAAACAAGAAAACAATTAGATGAAAAGATTCAACACAGAGATGATTTGAATAAATTTTCTATAAGTCAAGCCATAGAGTTTGATACAAAACGTAGAGAAACAATCGATAATCTTCGTGATTTAGAAAGAAAAAAAGCTATGAACGATTTTGAAGAGTGGAAACAAAGAAAGTCCATGAAATCTGAATCAGATTATGAAAATAATAAAAAAGAGAGTTCAGTGCAAATAACTGAACTATTTGACAATGAATTAGAGATACCTGACAACAAAAAAAACATTATTGAAAGAAAAGTAAACAATAGCACAACCAAAATTGCAACTGCTATACCACGGGTGTCGAAAAAATCTCAGTTTTATCAAAAAGTTACTTCAGATATTGACAAAAGGGTTATACCACTTCTCAGGAAATCAACTGTTTTAAATGTTACATTTACAGAAAGAATATTTCCTACACCCAGTAGAGAATCATCTGCTAAAGATGAGGAAATATGGTTGAAAAAAGTTAATGAAGCTAGAAGAGAATCCGGTGAGAGTCCTTGAAAATTTTCATAATTATTATACTGCCATCTGTAGTCATTCTGTCTTATTATTTAAAATTTTATTGAAGTAAATTTGATATTGTTGTATAGAGATCGTATGAATTTATTCAGCCGTCTAAGCGTGCCTGTACAAAAATGCAAAAGATATTGTCTACATAACGACACCACCTCGAAATATTTTTAAAAGAAGAATGTTTAGACTTAAATAATTTATTTTCAAAATAATTAATGAAAATATTCATCTGCGAGCAATGGTGAAATTTGGCCCCTCATGATTAACACTATAGAACTTTTATAAATTTTACTGTTGAATTGGAAATAGTTGTGATCTTTACAAATACTGAAAAGTCTAAGCATCTTAGCATTTCCCCTCCATTTGCAAGTAATTAATTTTGTAATTAGTAGTGTTGTGGTAATTGGTATTATTATTGTTTGTGTCCAGTCCCTTCCCCACATCCATTAAAAAGAAAAAATCCCAAGGTTCATTTTTGTAATTTATAAGTTAAGAATTATTAGCATCAATAATAGCATCATAAATAAATAACCATACGATAGAGTTTGCCTTAAGATATAAAATTGAAATTGATAACTTTGTCATTCTAACGTGACGCGTTTCGCTTCTTTAAGAAGCATCTTCAGACTAACTTCAAGGTTATTTATTAATTTCAAGGCAAATAATAATTCTAATACTATTATTCAAAATAAAGGGTAGGGTGGGTTTTATTCCATTTTAATGGACGTGGGGATGGGGAGTGAGACATGAATACTGATAGACTAATTACCATAACACTACTAATTACAAATCAATTACTAGTGTTTGGAGGTGAGAATCCCAAGGGAAATAAAGTTAATAGTGGTTAGCCACCTGTTCTATTTAAAATATTATTTACTACTACTCGATTACTGTTAATGGTTTTTATAGTTTCTAAAAACTCTAAGCTCTAACCTATACACTTTTTTTAACTTCTTTTTTTTATTCATGTTAGTGATAAAACCAGTGGAATAACAAAGTTATCAATTTTAATTTTATATTAAAAATGAATTTCCACAGAGTAGCCGCAGAATTCATTGAAATTACAGTAGGTTATTAATTGAATCTTTCAAATCATAGGCTTTGTATCTGAAGATTTACGGCCGGAAGAGCAAGATCCTCAGTGGTGTAAAGATAAAGGTGATGAATTCTTCCGGATCGGAAACTATCTTGGTGCAATCAGTGCCTATTCTCATGGCATTAAATTATCA
The DNA here is from genome assembly GCA_022494535.1 of Himalopsyche phryganea. NCBI lineage: Eukaryota > Metazoa > Arthropoda > Insecta > Trichoptera > Rhyacophilidae > Himalopsyche > Himalopsyche phryganea. The sequence goes on along the minus strand of JAGVSL010000061.1, from coordinate 72,213 downwards.
AACACATTACCAAGCTTGTTTTCAAATCGAGCGGCAGCTCAATTTGCCTTGGGGAATTTTAACAAATGCGTAAGTATTGCTTAAAATACCATCCAATAAGCTTAGTATGATTATTAATTGTTTGTCATTTGCAGCATATATATGCTATTGGATTGTATTTGTGTAAATTTTATGTCATATCACTTCCAATATACAGCCAATCTGGATAACTTTGGCCGAATTCTGAGATTTTTTATGGTTGGCCATTGCATTTAATTGTGATATTGTTCTACATAGAAATGTAATAATGTCTTAAGATGAAATCAACATAAATAGATTTACGATACAGATAATCACTGTAATTACTATAAATTCAATGATTTGAAAGTATTGGTAACTTTTATTTATGCTTTCCTATATTCTGTAACTAATTGAGATAGGAAAAAATATACAGCATTTGGCTTACAGATTAGTAATACAAATTGAAAATATGGCTAATCCAATTTATTTCATGAAAAGTTTTGAATTGTGTTTTATCATTCTATGCTGACAGCTTACAAATTCAACAATAAAACAAGATATGTTGCACATTAATTTATATTTTTACCACTAGGGGCTACTTAATACCTTTGCTTAGCTAAAAAAATCTTCACATGGCATTAGTATTATTATGATATTATAATAACACCTTTTTCCATGTAGTGAGCCAATCTTAGACCGATGGGCAAACTTACCGAAATTGATGGTAAAGAGAATTTATTGCATTATGTACCTATACAAAATAGAATATAATATATTATACTTGGATAACATCTTCATTTACGCATTTACGGTAAATTGGAGGTACAATTTCTAAATAAAACCTACTGTACTTTGGTTGTCCATCGAAATAAACCTCTGAATTGTTTTATATTGATAATGAAGATTTACAAAAAGTATACAGCGGCGATTTTGCATTTTATGCCTTCATATGGTATAAAATCCCCTCTAGGTGAAAGTAATCTTTAGTGGAATATTCAATTAAAGATGCAGCAGACTTGATGAATCAATGATGATATGCGGAGGGTGCCTTATCTTTTTTAGGTGGAAGACTGCTCTGCGGCATTAGAACTCTTGAAGCCAGAGTGCGAAGCGAATCTGGATAGTCGAGTAAAATGCATAACTCGGAGGGCGGCAGCTCTCACAAGAATTGGAATGCTCGGTAAAGCTATCGGTGAAATGAAGGCTGCCATTAAACTGCAGCCCAAGAATGAAAAATTAAAAGGAGATTTGTACGACATGGAGAGAGCGTGGGAGCAAAATCCGGATTCTGATTAATCATTTAAAAGTGTGGGGAAAAAGGATACCACGTGAATTTGAAATGTACTAACGCTTAATTCACAACTCATCTCACTTATAACTTCACATTTTTGCCACATCGTGGCTTTAGCATAATTATGCTTCAATTTGCTGCCAGAATTGTCTTAAAATGAACAATCAAACACAAATATGAAATTTAAAAAAAAAACAGCTGAACATTATCATTATTTTTAAACGGCTTACAATTAAATGCACTTTTGCTTAGATCATATTCAAAAATAAAATAAATAAAAATAGTTTTCACTTATAATAAATACATTCCACAAAAAACAAATTCTTTCACTAAAAATAAAGTGATCTCACATAATAAAATATATTTTAACATTGAAGAAATATATTACACTTACGAACAAATATTTTTACATAGATAAAATAGTTTTACCTCAATATAAATACTCATAGTTTTGAAATCGATAGTTGCACGAAACTGTAATGAAATGTCACTTATTCTTCTACCCTATATTAGGCCGCCTACATTGTCTTTGCTCCACGCATTAGAATACATTACACAAACCAAACCAGACCAACACTGACGTAACCTACTACAACTTAACTCACTTTGTTAAAAGAATCCATAACTAAGTGGAAACTATTAAAATCAAAGTTTGAGTGTACTAAGTTAGTACTATTTAGTCCAAAGTGCAAACTATCGAAATATAAGTTCAAGTGTACCAAGTAAATACTATCTAATACAAAGCGCAATTATTTATAATCCTTTTTAAACTGCATGTTTTTTCTTTTAAAGCTTCTGTAAAAACGCACTGACAGGCGTGTAATGTAAGGATGTATAATAATTTAATATTTCTAGAATAAATGGTAAAGCACACAATGATCCGGTCGCTATTTTCCTCTACCTTGATTGAGCAGTGATTTCCAAACTTATTGTGCCCGTGGACCCCTTATTAAAGTAAAACCCTCATCATTACCCCCCTACATAACTGCATAATAGAAAAATTATAAATTCAATTTTGATGTCTTGAATGGTGAATGTAAAAAATAAAATAAAACATTTTGATATTTTAAGTAGTATGTAGGATATGAAGTTAATATCTCTTTTTGTAATCAGAATTTGTGGTATCCTTGTTCAAACATTGGTTTCAGCTCCTCATTTGTGGATAATTCAATAAATTGCTCCTGTATTAGTATGGATTCATTTGAGTTTGTGGTTCTACTTGCAAAGGGGTCTGGCATCCAATCTGGGATAACCAAGTGAAGAATGTCTTCAAATCTTTGGCAGAGGTCAGAATGATGTTAAGTGTTGACAATACGCTCTAAACGATCTCTGCTGGACACCGCATCCTCAGTTAGATCGGTTCCAGATTAGTGGAATCTTACGGATCCCTGGCAAACGAAACCATCCCTGTTGGAGCACCGCATCCTAGTTAGATCGACTCCCGATTAGTGAAATCTTACGGATCCCTGGCAATCAAGACCATCCCTCCTGGAGTAACGTATCCTAGTTAGATCGGCTCCCGATTAGTGAAATCATACAGATACCAAGCAATCGAAACCATCTCTGCTGGAGCACTGCCTCCTCAGTTAGATCGGCTCCCGATTAGTGAAATCGTACAGATATCAAGCAAACGAGACCATCTCTGGGAGCGCTGCATCCTCAGTTCGATCAGTTCCCGATTAGTAAAATCCTACACAGACCAAGCAATCGAGACTATCTCTGGGAGCTTTGCTTCCTCAGTTCGATCGGTTCCCGATTAATAAAATCCTGCCGATACCAAGCAATCGAAACCATCTCTGCTGGAGCACCGATCATCAGTTAGATCGGTTCCCGATTAGTAAAGTCCTACGGATACCAGTCTGGTGAAACTTTGAGCCTTAATTATGACATGCATTATTTTTTTTCTTTTGTTTTATTCATGTAAACTCTCAATATTATATTGTTACTTATTATTTTTAAAATACGTACAGAATTATTTATAAGGAAAAAACTAAATAAAACGCTTGCTTGGGAGTCTTCGCATATGCTAGGCTAAGTCGGCCGGGAGTAAAAGGGTTAATTACGAGAACGTTTCACCTCACCTCCTAAACAGTGGCCTCTTCATCGATGTGTGGGCGCTCTCTCTGTATGGCGTGCGATCCGTCTTCCATTTCCGAGATGCAGCTGTTGCTTTCGATCGAGTTGGTGCTCGTGCTGTTGAAGACCCTGGATATCCTGCTGCCGGGGACCAACGAGACGCTTTCCGCTCTTTTTTGTGGCACTTTTCTTGTCTCTGTTAAAATCTTTCTCCGGTTTATCAGCGCCGCAGGATTTTGACGAATTGTTCCAGTTCCGGATGCCGCTGTCGACGAAGAATATCTATCGGCTAGATTGTTGACACCGAAGCTGAACGGAGAGCCGCTCTTGTTGGGTGTCGTTTCATTTTTGAACGCGAAATTTAACGAAGAGTCGGATTTGCTCGCGCTTTTGTTTCTCATTCCGAAATCAAACATATTCGGGGTGACGGGATGCCGAGCCGGAAGTTTACTGGGCAGCGGAGTAAATTGAAACGTTGAATTAGCCTACGAGTTTATATCAAAGTTCAGCATTCGGGTCGTCTCCGTTCGCACGGGCATCTTTCTCCCGTAGTTTGTGACGGGTTTTCTGCATGATCCGAACGTTTCCGAAGCCTCGTAGTCACCGATGGGCGAACCGAATTCAAATTATTCGAAGCGTAACCGCTATAGTATATTATCTATGGTAATCGCTCTCTACTCGGATGTGTTCGGACTGTCAGTGCTGATGATTTCGTATTTACAAACGGAAACCCCTGTTGCTCTTAAGTACCGACCTAACCAAACAAAACTCCACATATCAATGGCAACTGACATGACAGCTTGCGATCGCTTCAGAAAGTACGCGAAAATATACGAAATTGAATGTGTCAGGGTAGAACAAACCAAACCAGACCAACCCTAACATAACCTACTACAACTTAGCTCATCATTGTGTGTACTTTTCAGTGAAAACTATCATTTTTAGGACTTGTCTCTGCTAATAGACATTTACTAAATTGTGTTACCTCCAGGCCATGTTTTTTGATGCCATCTTTTTGGGATTTCAAGATTTGTTTTTATTAATAGTATGAAATATAATTTTCCTCTCCATCTTCCGAATAGAGCCTTATTCTAACTAAAACAGTCAATGAGTTTTGATCGTAGATAGCTGGATGTTATTTTAAGAAACGGGTGTATGTATGCAGTGGTAACCGGACTAAACAGAACAGGAAAAAACAAAAGAATTTGAAAATAATGTTTTTGTCGTATTTATTATTTATTGAACATATATGATTATAGACATCAGTAACTTCTCATCGAGTTTATCTTTGTAACAGAAATCCCTGACCCTGTGTCCATTAAAAATTTACGACTAACAATTTCTTTCCCGTTTATTATTATCTGTAGAGTGATATATCGCATGGTACAAGAAATTTATTTTAAATGTTTTGTATGATTTCGTATCATCTGAGTCACTTATTAATCTGACAGGTAGACTCTTCCCTCGACAGTTATTAGTTCTAATAGCAGCTGAGAGTAACTTCTTCTTTCTCTTCAAGCTCTCTTAACTGTACAAAATTATTGATTTCCGTATAAGAACATGTTCTATACGCGTTTCCTTCTAACTGAGTAAGTATATAATTGAAAAAGATCTTTTGCTGATCTGGATTTGCGAGTAGCGCCTTTTCACAATGAGCTATTTGGCTCTAAATTATCGTGATTTCCGTCGAAAGGTTTGATGAATCTTACTAAGAAAGTTAGGTGTGCCCCTGGGAAAACGTACAATATTTATTTTTGCCCGTCATTCGATATCGATGGTCTAGGTTCGGTCATTGTTATTTATTTTTATGTATTTTTTTTTTAAATCAATTTTAAGATTAACTATTTTAATATTGACTACGCTAATTATTACCGTGAGAGGAGATAGAGTCGTGTGTGTGTGTGTTTGTGTGGGAACATAAAATTTGACAATTAATGACTTGACATATTTACTCACATAAAAATGATTGTTGCCAGCGTCCTGCTTTCTGCTCTTCTACTGGTCGATGTGGGTGGTGTGGTGTGATGTGGTGCTTCTCGTCAGTTTACGATGGCCTCTGGTTGTCTTCTGTTGGCATTTCTTGGGAAGGTTCTTGGCTACTTTTGAAGGATGAAGTATCCACCGTCTTGATTCGTGTAATCTTTTGCCATAAGAGTATTCGAAGCAAAGTTGTCCTAGCGATACCAATGGAATGCGTACCTTTCAGCGTCTACAAGAATTGTTGATTCCTGTGGGTACCGAAATACCGTCCCTCATCCTAAGGGCTGTGAACGTCAGTTTCTCGATGATTGACTGGATCCAGTAAAAGCGTACTTGATGTCGTTCGGCTTGTGGCCGTGTGAACACTGGTGTTCCACGAAAACCTGGAATGTAATTTTTTTGCTGCTATGACTGCAACAAATTCATACATGTTTGAATTCATATTGATATAACCTAACCAACACAATAAATAAAATTTTCCGTTAAAATTTCTGGATTTTCGAAGTGTTAAGTGAAAAGTTTGGGAAACCCTGGTGTAATGTAACATAACAGTGTGAGTTTTTAATCTTCGTACCATTGGCATTCTAATAATTATAATATGACAAAGATTAAATACTACATATTTTGTCAAAATAATAATTAACCCAATTTGTTAATTGAAAATCATAACTATTGACAATTATCTATTATAACTATTAATTACATGAAACCTCTTTGCTGTGAAATATTTTTTATTTATTATCTATTTATTTTTGCGTTCTTTTGTTTGCTTTTGAAACATTTTCCTATCAATAATATAATGTTGTACAAAATTAAATGTTCTTTTGGTTGAGATACGATAATAAATCATTATGCTGCAATCTCAAAAGAGGATTTTGCAGTATCCTAAATATTTTTGTGTCCCTTCATTTCACGACGGAAGAATAAAATGTTTTGAAACGTGCACGGACTTACGAGCTTGGTCTTTAGATGAACACGAACAAAGCAATTATCTCCTCGATGTGATTAAAAATGATTCCTTTCAGCATTGCGGCCATATCAGCTTGTGTGACAAAATTATTGCAAAACTTCAGCACAGCGAAAATGAATCTTCAATGAAGAAGGAAATCAGTTTGGTACAATTTTTCAATTTCATACATTAGTGATTTAAAACTCTTACATGCGATTTCCTGAGCAGATTGCACAGATTTAGTCAATCAGATTTTTAATCGAAATCATAATTTTTACCTTACTGTAAAATCATAATTAATTTAAGTCAGTGTAAAATAAACAATTAATTTTAATATTGACAGTATTTACAATTGTTTTCTGCAATACATTAGACATCTTTTTGCAATAGTAATTGGTTTTTCAACATGCTGTGACGGTAATTTTCAAAGACAGTGACAACATTTTGCTGGCTATAGTGCATAAACCATTTTATACCTGATTTATAAGTATCAATTCTAGATGTCAGCAAAAATCATTAGGTAATTGGTTACCTACAAGGCATGTGTTGGATATCTTCTCTTTTTCGCTTAATCACGCGTTAAGTGGAGATAAAAACAGTTGGAATAGATCATAACATAGAGAAAACCGGTTCATTAAACTTAGGGAAATGTACAAAATTTTAGCTATTCAAATTTGATATTGAAATTCCACTAAGCATTTAAAATCATAGCTTTAATATTTATAATTAAAAAATGAATAGGATGTTATAAATTCAGAAGTGCGTGTAACTCAATTTCTACGTTAATTCACTCATTATATAAGTATTATATACAGTGCACCTTGAGTTTATTTCATTAGAATTGTACCTACATTAATTCAGTATGGTTAAAATTGTCTTTTTAAAACCCACTTTTTATATTATTTGATTACAAGTAATATAAAAACAAATTAAGCAAGTTCGTGGTTGCCAAATACACCCGGTTAATAGGGCCATGAGTGACACTCGTGATTTCAGTGGGAAGGTTTAATTATCAGTTTATACTGAGAGCTTGCATTGAGCTGAAGTGTTTATTCCAATTTTTTAACTATTAGTGTCATTAACTTGTGATTATTCGACCTTATAACATTTATTTCTTAAACTAATTAACTTAAATTATAATAATTCTAACAGTAAGTATAACATTGACACCGCCCGGTACTTACGGGGCGGACAGGGTTCTGCAGGCCATTCAAAAGCCGTCTACAGACTCTTCTAAGTAGGCTAAATATCATATGTGGGATGGTTTTTAACAGCACTGAGAAATTCTTAATAGTAAAATCGCACCAATTATTGAAAGTTTCAAATTAATCTCATCGTTAATTTTAGGTTTCAATTTTTGCCGCGCTGTTTTGAAGTCGTACACCAGTCCGAAAGGGCGGGGGTGGGGGGGGGGGTTAGTATATATTTTTCATAACAGAATTCGTCAGTGTGATTTCGTCATCCAAAGAAAGAGGTCGCGGTGGCGACGCTCGAAATTTCGGCCAGGTGCCGATATTCCGGGACTCCAGTCGACGATATCGACGGTGTGCCCAAGGAGCAAGTGAAGTGTTGCTTGACTCCCGAAACCCTTCATGGGTCTGTGTGTCTCCCGTCTAACTCCGTATTAAGTGGAGATTCGTGAGCGAAGGAAGGAGGCCATCGGTTGCGACGCGGTGGTTTTTTTTAAGGGGAGAAGAGAACGCGCATAACCTGTCCCAAATGTACCTTGTATTCCATGCCTAAACTGCAATAAAAACAAATAAATGCGAGTGAGCGAAGATAATAGAGTGTCTTATTGAAGTGTCTTTGTCTCCAACACGTGTGCTTCTCCTTTTCTCACTCCTTATTACAGTATATGAATATTAAATTTTATTAACATTTAAACAACATGTGAAATATAAGCAAATAGTTAAAAGGCCTCAAGGCTCTAGCCGAGCCAATAGAAGTAGCACAGAGCTACGTAGAAGCTGGGAACTGCCATCAAACAAGACAACTGAAATTGGTACACCTATAGCAGAGCCATCCCAGCCAACAAAGAGAGTCACCCTATCAACTGTCAAATCAAGCTCAACTCGATTTGGCAGTTTGACTCTTAAAAAATGAAACAAATCATTTTACTAATTTAATTCTCTACTATCAGAATGTACGGGGTCTGCAGACCAAGTCTGTTGAGCCACGTAATGCTCTTACGGCGGACAACTATCAAGCTAAGCTCAGACGAGTGAGACGTGGCTCAATGAATCTACGACGGTGAGCTCTTTGATGATAAATATGCTGTTTTTCATCAAGATCGGAAATATGGCCAAAGAGGTGGTGGTGCTCTTATTGCGATGCCTACTGCCAGTATTGATGGTGTCGTTTACTCGTATAAGACCGGTCCATAAAAAAGGGTTTCCGTCAGGAGTAAAAAATTTTACGACCGTGGCCATTTTATCAGAGAGGTGGACATTTTCAGCAATCAACTCAATTTATGGTTTTTTTTAAATATTTTTTTGTATGTTAATAATATTTCTTGTTCTCTTTTCTTTTTCCTGTATTTTTAACGTGTTTTGTTATTATAAGTCGATAGTTACTGTCAGAAAGAATGTATACTTTTCTTTTGATAAATAAAATGTTTGTAATTCTAACAGGCTATTTTTGTGACCATTTTAGAAAGAAAGCGTTGATTCAAATACCAATTTCATGAATATGGAGGGTGGCGATGATACATTCTTATCTATAAAGCAGAGTACAATCAAAACTCGTTTTTCATCATTCATTTTAACTAGCCTCACGGATGAATGTACAGAAGACTATTTAAGTAAGTAATAGATATGTTATATATGGAAAAACCCCTTTCAGCACTAATGAATATTAACTGCACAGTTCGAGCAAAGACTATCTGGAGTCCATTGTCGAGACCGAACGGACTATTGTCGTTTTATTTCAGCGGTCAATATCCATTTTAGAGCATGTCTTGTTTTCGATATTCGAGTATATCTGCACTTAAATAAAACTTGCTGTTGCAAGAATCTTCAAAATTATTGGAATGCACGTTGTGGAGTGGCTAAACAGACACTTTGCTCTATTTTCAATCTGCTTGATAACTGAGTAACTCAACCTCCCTATTTCTACTATTAAAGATAGGGATAGGACTAGTGGTTAGTTATTCGCTCTTGCTATGCCCTGTTTTTAGGATCGGATGGGTGGGAGGGAATTTTAAACATCACAAACATCCATGCCTTTGAATAGAAATCCATAAATCGAATTATGAAATTGTCCATTCGAACCCGTGAGATCCGTAACCAAACCCAACGACGTGAACTACAGCACCACGGTCTCGGAATTTTAATTGTATTCCTTATTAATTGAAATATTACATAATATGATTACAATTAAAAAAGAATCATTAGCTTTAATGACATTTTGTATTTATACCTTTCTTTTAAGTGTTGTAAAGGAAAATAATATAATGTTTAATTTTACTAAGCGGTGACTCCTTGAATACCCAAAATATGTATTTTGATATTCAACAAGAGTTAATAATAACAAAGTTATCAATTTATATTTTGTATTGTAGAATGAATCAGTTTGAAAGAGTATTGATAAAGTTCTAGTATACTAGTCAGAAGTGTTACGAAAGTAAAGTTCAGTATCACGAGGTGAACCCCACACGCCCATCCCGTGCATATTTGACATGTAAATGAACATTCGACTTATATTTTATTCTATATTCATGATGTTATAACTGTAAATTTTTATTTTAATGTTATCACTGCCTTATTGATAATTGACATTTTGGGCGTGAAAGGATACATCATGTTTTGTTAGTTGAGCAGGGAAAGGGTGAGAACTGAAAAACTTACACTTGTTCATTTAAAATAACTTCAAAGAATCATTTCAGGTACTCAAAGCATCATAACTCACAATATTGAAAAAAAAGAGGAGTGTTTTAGTGACGTTTCAATATTTGATGATTCATTTATAAAATTGACGAGAACAGAAACGGTTAATACAAATTCATCTCTTATTGAATATTTTCCTTGTGAACTATTGATTAAGCAAATAATTGTTTGTTTTTAGTTTGAGGTCGTATACTATGATGATAATTACGGAGTCCAGAATACTAACCAAACAAATAAAGAGGCCACTCACGAAGATGAGCAAATTCAAATATATGAAAGGAAACATACCAATACGGACTCGCCGGATGAGATTTGCAGTTTTTTCAATCAAAATAGGTTACATATAAAACATTCTTCCTGAAAAATCATCATTATTTTAATCTTTGTCACAAGGCTGGTTTTTCGTCTTTAGCACGATATATTTTCAGAATACATCTTCTATAATACCTACTTGAGTATGGCCACTAGCCAACAGAAACAAGAGTAGGACAAATGACAGTTTAATTCGGACAAAGACATTCGTGCGTGCTTCTCTTTTTCAATGAGTAAACTATCTATAGCTGTGGTGGCCAAACCATGGCGCATTGCATCCTTGCTTATTGTTTTGAAGTAGGTGCCATAACTGAATCCATCTCCATATGTTCAACACTTGAGTGCTCATAATTCATACAGCTTCAATTCATACAGCCTTCTTACTCATCAGTTTGTCCCATTTTCTTGACAGTTTACAATTGTAGGATGTGAACAGTGTGTGTGTGTATGAAAAAGGATGTGACGCGATGCGATTGAGGTTCGGTGTGTTTGATGCCACGTGCGGATGAGCGGCGGGGAAGAAATTGCCTTGTCTCCAAATATTTGCCCGCCATTTTGGTAAAAATGGTATGGTAAAATGTTCTGATTTATGATAAAAAAAGAGTTGGTAATAAAATAGCCTTAAGTCCAGCAATATTTTCAATATAAAATCAAAATTTTTGAAAAACAATTATTAATATTAAACATAAAATTTGTCAGGATTGTAAAAATATAGTGCATATTTTTAAAGAAATTATATTTATTCTTCATATATTTTTTTGCCTACGGCGCAATCTTTTCCATTGTGGTTCTTTCAAAAATGTTTGGAAAAAATGTAGGGGGTGGCAAATTCAAGAACCGACCTGGTTGGCACAAACCCTAGCTACGCCACTGCCCCTATTCCTATTTTCCAACCCCAACCGTGAACGTAAGAAGGTAGAAAGAGTCTCGAAAAACTCATCTGTGAAAACAATGGCCCTTGGTATTCTAAAGGTTGGCCACCACTGATCTATAGGTTCTTCATAGATATAATGGAAGCAAAGTAATAATTTTTATTTGCTTTCTCAGTGAGAACATATTATGACTTCAGCACAACCATTCAAAATGAAACCTACGATGTTTTTGAAACATCGGGTGATTAAAACCACTGGAACATCATTGAAACTGTGAAAGGTTCAAAACTTAAGGGATATAAAGAATTTATCAGAACTCATCCTAGAAATAAATTTCCCAAGATACTAGGAGATTGGATTGCATGCTTCACTTAGTTTCAGTAAGACAGTAGAGGTAGAAAAAATAACATAATACATTCACATCACGTTGAAATAATTACAGGAAATCTACGGTTTTATTATTCAGTGAAACAGAAACACAAGAAATAGGTAATCAGGTGAGTGTCCATTCAAATATTGAAGTCAAAGAAGATTTCAATTTGTTAAATGACCAAACAAATTCAAAATTTTGCAAATCAGAGTGTTTTGAAATACAGACAGAAGTTTCTCTTTATGGAAGCTACCATCATGGCACTTGATGAAGACTCAGAAAAACCATATACTGAGCTCTGAGAATAGATGCTTGCATCGGGTATTGGGCTTGAGATAGTTTGGTTCTGCTCGGAGATTTAGAAACAGACCAGGCAGCACCCTATTACGTCAGCATATAGAAAATACGTCTGATCAATATTTGAGTTAATTTGAGCTGTTCTGAGTACAGAGAAACTAAATCTTTTTCATATTCATGTTATTTTTTTCCTAGGCAATTGATGTAAGCAGTGTAGAGCATTATTTACATGATGATGAAATCATTGAGATGCATGAAAATCTCAAAACGGAAATTAAGCAGCAGCTGAATGAAGTTGTTCGAATGTACGAGCAGCTGCAAGAAAAGTTGTTTACAAGTCATATGGAGCTGATCAACACCAAGCAAGAGCTGGAAGATATTAAGGCGGAAAGATATTCGCTTATCAAAGAGAATCAGATTATGACCTGTATAGTATATTTTAAGGTGTTTTTAATTCAGTAGACAAAATAGTGCTTTATGATTCAACGTTATATCTTTGGAATTTTTCACAAATAATTTCCTAATATTGATAGAATCTTTTTGTGATGTATTCAGAATTTGTACAGATAACTACTGATCGACAGTTATAATTTGGCCATTGAGCACTAGTATCAAGTGATGAATTTTGTCATACCATTTCCTTAAGGACTTTTCGTCTTCACCTTCTGCGCAATGCCGCGAATTGTTTCCAAAGCATTTGACATAAATCATTTTCCTATCGTATATACTATATATCATCATTAATAAATGAAACTTTCCTGACACTTAAATTTGACAGCTACTAGCCCTATATTGATTACTTTAGTTCCAAATTCTGCCGGTGGCCATGATACAATGGTCAATCTACATATTACAATTTTTGATGAATATTATAGTTATGCGAAAATATTTATTTTTGAAATGAATTCTTATGTTTGGTTACTACTGTCAAAATAAGTGCTCAAATAATGATTCCATGTATTACATTAAGTAATCAGCTACGCATTCAATAATATCAAATTGTTATTTATGTTTTATGATCAATATTTATTATTTCAGATATGTTCTGTAACATTCAAAAACAGTTATGTGAGATGAAACAAGAGAACAGGCAGCTGAACGTGAAAACAATTTTATGGAATCATGAAAGTCATAATTGTGAGAATGAAAAATTGCCCGATTTGAGTAAAAAGTAATATAGAATTTATTTGTATTACTTCCACATTTTTATAATGATCGGTTTCAAAATGATGACCAATCAGCGACAACATTACAACATGTGGAAGTAGTACAAAACAAATTGTGTTTTATTTTTAAGATATAATGCCTTTCAATTAAGAATTGACAGTTTGAACACTTTGAAAGTGATTAAAAAGTAATATGATTAACAATTGAATACTTGTATTAAAACATGCTAATCATTTTCTTTGCAATATTCTTTTCTGCAATCTCTACATTCTCAACAGTGTAAATATTTTTATAATTCCCTTAAAGAGGTCCTTTGTCTGATAGTGGAATGTCAAGAGTCGAAATTATCCAAACCTGTTCAAGAAAAACTTCACACCCAGGAGATTGTGTAATGAGTAATTTTCAAACAAAGTATCTAAATCGAAAGCTTTCATCATGTGTTGTTATAAAAGATCATTGGATTCAAAATATTTCCCTTGTAAGTATTGTCTTTCATAATGGATAGTTTTTTTAAAATGAATTGTGATTAATATGTTGCTCGGCGTACTTTTTTGACTTCAGTATTGTCAGGGCTAAGCTCGTATCTCCATATTAAACTACAGTTTGATTATAAAAAAATTCAAATAATTGCTTCGGTATTTCCATGTTATGGTTTATAATAATTATTTTACAATATCCCTTTGAGAAAACAATAATTTAGTCCGTGCACAGCAAGCAAACACAAACCTGGACAATAATTGTGGTTGTACAATTATTGTATATCACTTAAAAACACAGAATAAATTGTGAATTCAGGTTAATGCATTTAATGATATGAGTAAACTTTGCGCATTTCAGCTTATTGAACAACTTTCAAATAGTAATCCGACTCTTGAGAGCATTATTGCTCAGCTAACAATGCATGAAATACAAACCAGAAGTAAATGTTCAATTGACGGAAATTACACCATGTGTAAAGTGCCTTCAGAAGGTGATGATATACTTCTACACACTATTGAGTTGGTAGAGGAAGTTAATGTAACAAAAACCAGTAATTTAAAGATTAAATCATCAAATATTGTTGAAAAGTGTTTAATGAAAATCAATTCTAACGCAATATTTAAAGATTCCAAGAAACCATGCATAAGCAGAAAAATTACTTTGAAAAGGAGTGTTCATAAAATATACAGCCATGTCAAATCAAATCACACATCTCCTACAACATCATCAGGAAACATCGGAAATTCAATGATTAAAAAGAAAATTGTTACTATCCTGAAAGAACAAAAATCACAACCAATCAAACAGCTTGACAGATTTGGCAAAGTACGAAAAAATGTGGTTCTCATAAGAGAAAAGACGAATATTACAATTCAATGTGAAGATCCTTCTAGAGTGAGAGATGCTCAGTGTAGATTTCAGCGTCAAAGACAGCATGATCAATTTGAAAGACCTCAAACTTTTCCAAGAACTGCTATGCCATCCATTCAACATAATTCCATAAAAATTGAAATATTTAATTGTTCATTTACAGTCAGGTTAAGTAATTAATATATACATATTTTAAAATAAAATACAAATAGCAATGTGTTTGGTTCTACAGGAATTTGTAATGTTCAATTAAATTCATTGCTTCTTTTTACTTAATAGATTTCCAGCAAGCAAATGTCAATTAGATCAACATACTCTTTTACCCAGAGATTATTTAATGATCCAATGAAATGCGGGCCGAACCCTACCAACTTAGCCCATGCTTCATTCAATCTACCTTGATGTTACCACTCAGCCGTCAGTGGGATCTCTACGTGATGATATACCGGATGTCATAGAAGTCGTATGTTACTATTTTGGGAAAACACTATGAACCTTTTGTTTTGGAAACATTACAGTTTCATTCTTCATTTATAATAGATTGTAATAAAATAATATGAATGATAGATAGAAAATGATGCGGACCTTACGTAACGAAACCTTAATAATAGGTATTGTTCAAATTTCGATGGATTTGGTGGTAAATTTGTGGTAATTAATTCATTTTTAATATGAAATTAAAATTTATCACAATTAGTAACACAGCTAGTGGAGTAACGTTATCAATTTTAAATCATTCAAATTATTCCCAGATTGAACATTAGATTTCATCGACACTGGGGTGATCCACAAAGTATTTGAGCAATGTTCGTCATCTTTGATGTTTTGAAGGTTGCTATCAATTTAAGAGGCTCCATAAAGGTATTATGCCAGTTATAATACAGTGTTTTCCCAATATAATATCTTCATGAATACAAACTGTGAAAGTGCAAAAACTGCTATGTATGTAAGTTGAAATGATAAACTGTCAATGCAGTAATAGTATTTTGTTCATTCAATCACATTCTTCGATTCTATGAAGTGTTGCAACATCAAATTAACGGGGTTCAATCTGTAGTAGTGTGCCATGTTTTAGTCAGTCTTTAAATAGTAAGCAATCAGAAATTTTTCATACCTTTATTTCAATAAACATTTATTTACAAGAAATTAATCTACATACTATTTGTTAAGTCTACAGATTTTTTTAAACAATACGGTGACAAACAATGATTAATTATCGAATGCAAATTGAACTCTTATTTGGGTCACAAGTGTCAGATGTAACGGTATACTATTGATAACGTTACTCACGGCACCTTATGGAAACACAGGGTAACCGAATACTGTGCTTCAATAATAGATGCTCGGGGTACTGTGGTTTGGCTTTATCAGGAGCTTGGAGGTAAGAGAGCGGTCTAGCCAGCCCCTTATTATATCAAATACAAAAGCGACAATGCACCTGACATGAAAATGTGCTATGGATGCTACAAAGAGCCTGAATTCTGCCTATCACTTATTCCAACTGAGTGGATTCTGTCGCAGTGTGGAAATCCGCTGATGACCATAGGATATACACAGCGGATGCTAGTTTGACTTGGAAGAAATCAGTTTGGCTGGGGTCAGAGAATCTTGGAGGCACAGTGTGGAGGCCATATGCTCTAAGTAGGAAGTGGAAATGATCAAAAAAAAATTTGGTAAAAACGGGCTGGTGCCAAAAATAGTAAATAAAAATTCTTCTGAATAAATATTGTCAGATGTAAGGAATACTGAGAATAATGATGGCACCAATCGGCCACAATTACGGTTTATTGAGTTTTTTAACGAGCTTATAGGTTTTCGGCAGGTACCTCAGTTTTGGTAGATTTCTTCAATCCCAATGTGTAGAGGAGCGCTTTGTGCGACGGATCTCTACCTCTAAACCTTCTGAATGTTTCGCTGGGGTGACAGCTTCCGCCGGATGCTAGAAATGTGTCTCTGTAACGCTGTCCGATATCTAAAATATCTTTCTCGTCGTGTCTGGCTTCGTAGAAAGCGCTGAAAACATCGGCCGCGACGATTCTTGACCAGACATCTGAATAGTAAGCCGCGGCCCAATCGCCCGACACAACTTTCATAAAGTAACATGGCAGCGAATCGTATTTTTCAAACGGAAGACTGTGATATTTTGGCCAGATTTCTTTGATGATATCTCGCCAGAAGGTTTTTGTTGTGTAAAGGTGAATATCTAACGAAGAGAGATACAATTCATTGCACAGGTCGGTCGCCGACATATGCTGCCTGACGCACTGTATATTTCTAATGACATTGTCGGGGAGAATCTCTTGGGTGGCGTAATGTTTGCTGATGGATTTCATAGTAGAAGATTCGTAAAGCCAGTGCGTCATGACGTGACCGCACACTTCGGCGGAGTCCCATTCGATATTCGATAATCCGGCTACGTCTGAATAGTTGGCTTCCGTTAACAGATGTCTCAGGGAGTGTCCGAATTTATGGAACAAGATTTGAACATCGTTGAATGTCAGCAGAGACGGTTTTCCATAAATAGGAACTTGGAAATTGAATATGAGAGCTGCCAGGGGTTGCGTTTCTGCAATCGTGCTGCGGTTTCGAATCCCTACCATCCATCCGCGATCATCCTGCAGTTGCAATTTTTCATTTTCTCTAGCATACGGATCGAAATAGAATCCGGCGATAGGAGAACGGCTATCGGAGTCGAAAATATCATAAAACTTTACGTCTTCGTGCCAAGTGCTAACCTTGGGTCTCTCGACTATTTTGATATCGAAAAGCTTACAGCACAAATCGAACAGCCCTTCGAGAACGACCGGCAGAGGGAAATAGTCTCGAATCTTTTCTTCATCGAAATCATACATAGATTTTATTTGTTTTCTTTTCCAATAAGCGAGGTCGGCTTGCTCAATATTACCAGAGAAACCTCTATCGTGGGCGAAATTTTCCAACTGTTCTAATTCAACATCTTGTATGGGCCTGGCTCTTTGCAATAAATTTGTGATCATATTTTTAACATTGTCAACGGATCCGGCCATTTTTGTTTCCATACTCATATGTGCGAAGGTTTCGTATCCCAAAATTTGCGCCTGCTGCTGTCGCAGCCCTCTGATAGTTTCCAAATTAATGCTGGTCCCGAGAGATTTTTCACCGTAACCCGAAGAGCGTCGTATGTTTGCCTGCCAAGCATTCCATCTTAACACTTTATCGGGGCAGTGCTCCATGAAAGATTCGTACAGAGGTGACTGCAAGGTGACTTTCCATGGACCTTTAGTCGGCTCGTTGGGATCAGACGACATGGCTTTCAATAACGGATCAGGGAAATCGCGAACTAAATTAGGGTCTTTGATGACGTGACTAAATTGTTTGATAGATAATTCATTCTTATCTCGAAACGCTTTACGTTCCGTTTGTAATTCTTGTAAAATCCCTGATAACCGTAGTTTTTTCTGTTCGTCTGTTACGTTGAGTCCATTAAGATGACTTTCTAAAGAATATTTTGATAGCAATCTAGATTCTTCTTCTGTCAAAGATTTTTCATCGAGTTTTGCTTTAACAACGGCTTGATAGATTGGAATACTTCTGTATTTGCTCGTTCTGGCCCTGTGCGCTCGCTCGTGAATGCTCATATATGATTTCGTGGGCATCAGCGAGCTGTTTCCTAAGTAAAGAGTTTTCGCTACTCCCCATGTCAATTCTAGAGATGAATCCAAGTGTTCAAGGGGAGTGAATAGATCGGAAATGACGTTTTGTGATTTATCAATTGTCTCTTCGAGGTCTTTTACCGTCTTTTCATATTGTATTGATTGGTTGCTAATTGCACCAACACACGTTTCAATGGTTCGGTTGTTGAATAAAGGCAGTCCATCGGCTCCGAGAAGAGGGTTCTTATCGGGCAGATCGTCTCCGATTTCAGGAACACTGGAAAAGATGAAAGCAGTTAAAATATTTCGCTTAAACTATAAGAAAGTATTTATTTATAAAATAATCCTTTCAAGTTGATACAAACTGTTATTTTTTTGTGAAATGGGCGAATTATCACTTAGGTGAAATCCAAATTCATGTCGACTGTGGAAAGGAAAAAGGACGTAACCCACAGACGAAAAATATTGAGTATAGCCCAAACAAAACGCGTATTAATTCTTATATATTGGGATTATCGAAAAAAAAATTTAAAAGATGGAGGGATAAGTCCTTTTACCTTTCAACAGTTAGTATATTATATATTTATATATAAATATAGTGTATTAGCACATTTTGTGTGAGTTGTTAACAGTAGTTTTTGGTGTGGGTTACGTCTTTTTTCTTTTCCACAGTTGATGTGAAGAAACAACATCCACTCAACTAATATTTCAGTGTAGAAACGGAAAATTTGTTGATTCTTATAAAACTGTTTATACAGTTGTTATACATAAATGCTTAAAAGTTTAAAAAGAGTATTCTCTTTTGATACAAACAACTAACAAAGTATGTGTTTCATGAGTAAATAATTTACAAAATTTATTGGTGCTAATTTATAAACCAAAAGAAATGTTTAAACCTTACTATATTATCAATGTATTATTACAAATATTAATGAATTCGGTTGTATAATTTCATCACTATTACAACATCAAAGTAATCCTGAAATTATTCGCAACCGCCTGAAATTTACGTAATTTTATAAAGTTTCTACCATCATATAATTACATCCGAATGAATTCCGAATTTTGGTTAGGAATTGCGTCTAATTATAATGGAATAATCATATGTGAAAGATCAGCAATTAAAGAGATTGTATGGATGTGTATGCGGAAATAAATGTGAGAAAATATTCTATATTTATATCAATTACCCAAAAACTTATTGAATAATTTATGTAAGTTACATTCTCTATCGGAATGACCGGCTAAGAAGATTGTGTGAAGTTTGCCATTGCTGGTTATTGTTTAAAATGAATAATCTACTTACAGGACGATGTATCCATAATGTCGTCTGGTTAAAAGAAAGTTATTTCTCTTCAGTAATAAGCGTTTACCACAAAACGAGACTGCCATTTTTATGTTTTAAATAATTTCAGAAAGTCATAACCTGAGAGACCAACATTTTTTCATTTGACAGTTCAGTTCATAGACAATAAATTATAGGTGTTGCTAGATGCAGGTATACAGTTTCATTTTCGAGGCAATTGATCAAACACTATTATTTTGAAAAGTAATTCAAAAAAATACGTCATGTCTTGGTTTTAGAGCATTTAGAAAAATTATGCTCTTTCAATCCATGCCTTCATTATTTTCAAGTTATGGCAGTATAATAATATATGCTTATAATGTTTGTTTGAAGATGGCAGTATAATACCTATACTATGTTCTGAATATTTGTGCTTTTTCTACTAAATAATTCATGATTCATGAATCCAAAGAAAGCGGAAATTTAGGTTTTCGGAAAAATAGGACTTAGATACTTTAAATAAACTTCATATTTCTCTAGTATTATAAAAAAGTGTTTGTAAGATCCCTCATCAAGGCGACGTTTAATACAGCAAGTTTTTCG
The DNA here is from genome assembly GCA_022494535.1 of Himalopsyche phryganea. Taxonomy (NCBI): domain Eukaryota; kingdom Metazoa; phylum Arthropoda; class Insecta; order Trichoptera; family Rhyacophilidae; genus Himalopsyche; species Himalopsyche phryganea. The sequence goes on along the minus strand of JAGVSL010000061.1, from coordinate 52,145 downwards.
TATGAAAAATTTTCTGCACACCGGAAATATTAATTTAAGGAAAGCAATAAATTATACCACCAAAAAACAATATTCAAGGCAATTTTCTGTGGAATAAAGAATTTGACTTATTAAAAAAATATTTATCTCCACGATCGTTCAAATTTTGTACTTTTCCATGATAGTTTGAATTCATCCGTTTACACGAATGCCTGCAGATGCCGAAAGGCGAAACCCGGTCTTATTGACGAACAACATGGAAATGTACAAAATTTGAATTATTCAGATTTTATATTGAAATTCCATTAAGCACCCTCAGTCGGCGACTTAAACTATGTCTAAATGAAGAAATATAAAGGTATTACAATTATAAAATTAAATATGTGTATATCAAATACAAATAAACATGATCAAAATGATAATATAATATACATAATTTTAATTAATTTAGAAATCACACATATTGTACATTATGAAAATATTCATAAATATTCCTCTTTAAGTGGATAACCGAATGCCCAAATGCAAAGTAAGAAGAGGGTTATTATTAATAAAAAGGCGAAAGGTGATAGTTGAAAAAAATAAGTAGGTAGATAATACTTACTGCGAAGATAATCGTAAGAAATAGCACTTACGCAAAAAATCTTATATGCGCTCCAAAAGAAAATTGTAAGACTTGACACGGGCTCCAAATTAAGTATGGCTATATTATACATAATTATATAATTTTATAGAAAATTTTCTCAATATTAGTACCTACCTTCTTCACGCTAATATTTGTCGATCGAAGCATATAAAAGCGAACTCTAAAATAAAAAAGACAATGAAACCTTTTTATACCTTATTTGGGTCTTCAAGCTCATTGGTTTATTTTGAAGCTAACGTAAGCGGAAGCTAAGCCGGACTTAAGCCACCCTCTCCTGAAAATCGGAATCAAACGAATGCATTGATTTGTCCAAAAAGTAACGTTTTTATATTAAATTGTAAAAAAAAGCTTAATGACTCATTTTCCACATATAGTTTATGTGGTAAAAGTGCTGTTAATATTATTTGATGAAAATGCATAGCTTATGCCGTTTTTCCAATAACATATTATTATCAATTTTTAAACACCAGTCCAGCAATGCAACACAAGATGTGGTTATTTCTATAGCAGTGATTCAGAAACTTATTATGCCCAACAGACCCCTTCTTAAATCAAAAACCTGACCATGATCTCTTAAGTAAAAAAACTCTACATAACTGTACGATGGAAAACCTTTAATTTTGATGTCTTGAATGGTAAATGGTGACGTAAAAATAAAACATAAATCAAACATTTTGATATTTAAAGTATGATGGAAGTAAGCAATCAGCATCTTCGGTACAGTGACCCATAATGCAAACATAAAATTGGTATCTGTTTTTGTAACCAGAATTTGTGGAATCCTTGTTCGAGCGTTGGTTTTCCTCCTCATTTGTGATTGCTCCTGTATTAGTACAGAGTTTTTGGGTCTGTTTTCAAAAGAATCCAACAAATCGATCGCTGCCAATCTGTTTATTTCGACTACCATAAAAATGTGTCACAAATATATTACTATATTAAATCTTTCGCGGACCCCTCGACGCTATCCACGTACTCTCAAATTATTTTTAATTTGCCACAGACCCCCTCAGCGGTCATAAGGACCTCTAGGGGTCCGTAGGAACCATTGTTCTATATTAATCAAATCTTATTGAACATTACAATGCTTTTTGATTATTCAACAATTCAAATGAGAGTTATTGCTATTTTTTTTCTTTCGATATTACGAAATCATTCGTATTTTTATATGTTAATGCTAAAATTGCTAAATATAATACAAATACATACATTTCATTTTATATATTCTCACATTTGTAAACAAATTAATTAACACTACCGATGGTAAAACGAGTATTTTGGCTTCAAAAGGTTGTATGATTACAGAAGAGTGAACAATTTGGCACTTAATTTCTTATTATATAGTTATATCTATTTTTTTCTATGGATTCAGCGGTAAATTTGTGGAACATCATTTTTAATATAAAATTAAAATTGATAACTTAGTTATTCCACTTGGTTTATCACTAACGTGACGCGTTTCCTCTCTTTAAGAAGCATCTTCAGATTAACCAAGTGGAATAACTAAGTTATCAAGTTTAATTTTACATTAAGTAATATCTAAATAAGAATCGTTCATATAATTTAATTTAAAACATCGACTGAGGGTGCCTGATGGAATTTCAATATCAAATTTGGATTATTGAGATTTTGTACACTTCCATGTATTTTGTCACTAACGACCCGGGTTTCGCCTTTCGGCATCTTCAGGCATTCGAGCGCACGAATGGACTCGAACTGACAGACAGAATTTTTTTTTCCTACCTTTACTTTCCTATTGAAACTATTATGTTAGTTTCCTGGCTAAAGTTAGTGCTAGGGTGGGTACAGACTAGGTCTTTATATCCCTTTCCCGCATGTAAGCTAGCTAAGTACTGCTATCTAAAAAGATTCTGTCAGCTGAAGGCTTTTGTGTGGGGAAAACACTTAAGAAAAACCCCTTGCAAGAATGATTGTCATTGAATCACTTAAAAAGTTCAATTCTTACCAGGAATTGCTCGTAATGTCAGCATAAGCTTAAAGGGCTTACTATTCTTATTTTAGACATGCCCAGTCCCTAACTGAAATGTGCGAGCCTGGCTCGTTACTTTAAGATTTATCTCTTAGGGCGACTAATTGAAGACCGGCGTGGCCGTCGGCCTCTTCCGCATCCACCTCCGCTAAAGAAGAATTTCCTGTAAGAGAGGGAGAGGGGGAGCATAAGGATTTGGGCATCGTCTTGACAAGGTTCTTGAAGACTTTTAGTTATAGTTTAAATTTTTGTATTTTCTTAGCTTTGAGAGTTGGAGCGAGGTGAGGCCCCTGTTTCAATCTCTCCATGAAGCTGGCGCGGTGTAGACTTAGGGTCTCTTGAATGTCAGGGCCTTTGTACAAAGCACGGAGGTATCGCGTGTTGGAATTTTTCCTCGAGCCTGAGATTATGCGTAGGCATTTATTTTCGACCCTCTGTAGGAGAAGGAGATTGCTGTCGTAGATGTTTACAGACCATATGGGGGAGGCGTACAGCATGGTCGGCTTAATGACCATGTTGTAGAGTGCCTTTTTATTTTCTACGCTGAGGTAGCTTCTGGCGTTGAAAATCGGGTACAACGCACCGATCGCAACGTGAGCTTTACGTCTTGCTTCGGCAATGTGAGCAGACCAGATGAGGGAGCGGTCCAAGTATACCCCGAGGTATTTGACCTTTTGGCTAAAAGGGCAGGTTATATCACATACGGTGATTTTCCCTTTGTAAGATTTGTTGGCAGTCTTGCGAGTGAAGAGGATCGCCTCTGTCTTCGCACCGTTGACCTTAAGTCTCCAACGACGGACAGTAAACAGTGTCTAACGTTTATATAGAAGATACAAATACGACAAATATTATTTACGAGATAAAATATTATACGTCTGGGATCCACACTGATACTTGAGTTAACATTTCGAGAATCGCCTTAATCCTTATTTTGTAAACAACACATTAACAGAGTGGCGAATTGCCGCTATCCAACTACTTTTAGAATTACCAGTGATTTTACAATTATAATAGCTTTGTGGGTTTCGACGGGACGCAATTCGACGAAAGGGTAAATATATACGATCATTCCACATTTAGTGACATCTGTTAGGTGTTTCAACGTATAGGATACAGTAACGGAGAATTTTGAAGGTTCAGCTGCTCGTTCAGAATTGGCAAGGAATTTAACTGGGCTCTATCGATTTCCAAAATTTCTTGATAAAATAATTTGTGATCCCCCATGTTTTTATGCAACAGTTTAACCCCATCATCCGCATTAAACGTATGGTTCTCCATTAGCAAGTGATTTGCGAATGTCGAAGTTTCTTTTTTTAATCTAAAGGCAGCTAAATGTTCTGATACCCTTATATCTAATGTACGTGTGGTTTTACCCACATAGAAATGTTGGCAATCACTGCATTGTAATTTATAAATACCAGATTTGTTCTTAAAGTGGACTATCTTTATTGTTAATAAGTAATTTGCCTAGAGAATTTTTGCAATAGAACGAAGAATCGTTCAGTTAATTACTCAGACATCTCTAAATAGCCCGTATTGAGATAATCGGAAAAGCAATATTCAAATGGCCACCATAAATCAAATATTATTGATTTGTACCCGAGACTTACACATTTTATAAACAGGTGTTAAACAACTAAATGTCTTCTTAGAGTAATCAGTAGAAGAATATTTAGAAATATCAAAATATTGTTTAATTCAATATAAGGTTATCTACCATGCATCGTTGTTTTTGGTTGCATTTTTAAGTTATCTGAGTACTGAATCAGATACAACGTAACATTTACATATAACTTCATATTTAACTCAATTTTTTTTTAAGTTGTCTGACTAATAAACTAGAAGATCGAATTAAATTACACGATAGCTGTGAATTAAAATATAGCAATACGAGCTGTCAATCTTAGAACATCACTTATTATATTTTTGACGTTTCACAACAAATTCACATTGTTCACTTTCATTACATACTTTATTGCTATTCTTAATGTTTGTATTAATTTTTATTGTTTTGAATATGCTGATAAATCCTCTCCGCCTTGGTTTTATATGAATTGCCTCTGGGATGAATAATTCTGTGGCGTTATGGCAGAAGTTGATTTGTCAGTTTTACCTTAGCTTACAGGAGAAGAAATATGAACCTTGGTAAGTTATTAAATATTCAAATTAAATGGATAATACACATATTCAACGTATCTTCTTCATGGATAATGACAACCATTCCTAACGAATTTTGCCACCACGTGCTGGAAAATATTTATTCTGAGAATAAATCCAAAATGACAAAAACGGACATATCAACTTTTGCCATAACGCCACGGAATTATTATTCTTGTGATAAATTGTCCGTACCCATTTTTCTACAAACAATTTTTCGTGAAAATACGATTTTGTGTTTGACATCAACACATATTGTCGGCGTCGTTGGCTACGGTTTCTGATGTCTCGGGTTCAATTCCCGGTGCGGGACTGTTTTCATAAATTGATTTTACAATCGATGTATGAATTTCTTTTCGTAGTCTGAGTGTTTGTGATGTCTAAAAATCCCTCCCACCCATCCAATCCTCACACAGGGTAGCGAGAGCGATTAGATTACTCCTAGTCCTGTCCTATCCCTATCTTTCTATCTCTAATCCTCTTCGAAAAAGAGAGGTTGAGCAACTGAGTAACAAGTAGTTAACAAAAAATTCTGTTGAGATATCTCCATTAAGAGACCATATGATCAACGTTGGAAGTGGACATGGAAAAAAATATATTGTTAATAATTTAAGTATAATTTAAGACATCGACTGAGGGTGCTTGATGGAATTTCAATATCAAATTTGGATTATTGAGATTTTGTACACTTCCATGTATTTTGTCACTAACGACCCGGGTTTCGCCTTTCGGCATCTTCAGGCATTCGAGCACACAGGCATTCGAGCACAGTTCGAGTCCATTCGTGTGCTCGAATGCCTGAAGATGCCGAAAGGCGAAACCCGGGTCGTTAGTGACAAAATACATGGAAGTGTACAAAATCTCAATAATCCAAATTTGATATTGTTAATATGTTTGAAATTGTCAAAAATTCAAATAAACCTTCTTAAAAAAATCATTCTTAATAAATATACGCGTATCATTTTTTTGTTGGTTAGAATGGCTAGATGACTGGAATATAGATATTAAAATTGTATAATACACTATTCTGGAATATTCAAATCATCCGTTGTAATAATATGTCGGGATTTAATACCTCACATTATGAGTTAGGTCGCACACCTGGTTTTGGATACGTGTATGGTACTTAGGTGGAAAGATTAGCAGGTATTACTCCCACCGGACCAATATCACGTCATACCTATTCTCATTCTTTACGAATGGGATCGCTATACAAACATACTTAATTTTAATAAACAGATCATTTCCGATACATATCGACTGTGAAGAGGTAAAAGGGTACATCGCACATATTCAAAATTATCAATGGTAAAGAAAAAAACGTTTATTTTTATACGCAATTAGATACTTTCCATGTATGAAGTCACGCTTTGAGGTTTAAGAGAATTTGAGTTAAAATAATTTGTTGAAAGGGTTGGAAGGATGTAGAAATGAGATATTACAAAATAAAATCTATTCTCATTTTTATTCCTACATTAAAGTATTTTTAAGGAGAGTTTTTTTCCCATGTCCGCTCCCAACGTGGAGAATATGGGCTTCTAATGAAGGTATCTCAATAACAGAAGTTTTTCTATGAGAACTGCTTGTTACTCAGTTTCTCAACCTGTCTTTTTTCGAAGAGAGTAGGGATAGAAGGATAGGGTAAGGATAGGACTACTGGTTAGCTAATCGCAATCGTTTCACTCCGTTTTTGTTAGAATATGATGGATAGGAGGGAGTTTTAGGCATCACAAGCACTCAGACTACGTACAGAAATCCATAAATCTATTGACAGATCAATTTATTAATTGTCCGCATCGGAAATTGACCCTGACACATCCGTAACCGTAGTCAACAACGTTACCAACTGCGCCATGGAGACGACGCAGAGTACAGGCAATGAAATATCACACTGAAGGAAGGGTCAAGGAATCTTACATGATTTATTTTAGTGTCCATCTATGTTTTGTTTTCAATGGATTTGAAAAGCTTCTGACCTAAAGGTATTAAATAGGTAATAGGAACAAACAATCTTTTTTTAGAATGGCTATTTTTTTCAAACCATGTCAGCTCTCAGTGTGGACCTCTAAGTGGAGGTATCTCAACAGAAGTTTTTCTACGAGAACTGCTTATTACTCAAGAGAGTAGTGATAGAAGGATAGGGCTAGGGCAGGAATAGTGGTTAGCTAGTTGCCCCATCTTTTTGGACCGGATAAGTGGGAATGAATTTTAGACATCACAAATAGTTGGATCGCCATATAATAAATATCCAACAGAAGTTGATAAATCGATTAAATAATCAATTTATGAAACTGTCCGTACTGGGATTCGAGTCTGAGAGATACGTAACCGAAGCTAACGATGATGACCAGTACACCACGGATAAATAATCTAAAATATCTTTAAAACTAGCAAGCTCAACATGTGTTGGTCGAAAACTTTTGAACCTTACTGCGTACATTGTAATTCAATGATTGTGTATTGTGTAGTATGATCACACCGGTTTCGCTACGCGAGTGAATCTTTTCGAATAATGCTCGAAAATAGTGAACGGGTTTTGTGCAATAGTGAAATGGTTATATGTGTTTCGCTTTGTTAGAGAGCATCGTCCGACGACTTTGATTTTGTGACGACCCTTTCTTTGAATACATTAGCTGTGATTACGGATGTGAAATACGGATAAATTCATTAATAATTGTGGAGTTCTAACACCTTACCTTGTAAGAGTAATAATATCGTCCTTTTGGTTTCTTACTGAGCCAATAAAGGAACGCCTTTGGACAAATTTCAGTGTTATTATTTATGAATCTGATTCAAATCTGAGTCGACAAGATCTCACTCTCACCGTAATAATATGATTTGAATCTCTCTAATAAAGGTGACTTGTTTAGTCTACGCGCCGTTTTACGACCGTCATTATGTTCGCACGCTCGAAATGGCGAGAATTATCATAAAATATGCGGATAATATTTGCATTTTCCCGGAGTTGGATATTTGTAGACTTGCCTGAATAGCGTCTTACCCATTCGATAAATAATATTAATACGAAGAATGGAGATATGTCGTAACACCTTCATAAAAAATATTTAGTAGTAAAATGTGTAATGATGTGACTTGAGAAAAGAAATTTAACAAATATTGACTATTTTTGTTTCATTAAGAAATACCATAAACGTGTATGTTTCCATGTTTGATTGAATATGATAGAGCAATGTTCTCCAAATGGTGAGCAGTAAAGCAAAATCGTGGGTTTCCCGTAGAAGTTGAAAAAAGTAAACAAACTAAGCTAGTTGAAAAGTAGAGACAAATGAAATTTGTTATTTAAAATGGGTTGAAGGAAATTTACTTCTTTGCGAAAGTTTTCAAATCCATACCACTTGTGACATCTTCAAGCATTAATGTTTTTTTTTAAAACACTATAAGTTGGGACAAATCTGTTGATGTGTGAAGCGATGGTCGCAAAATAATGATAATTATTAAGAAAGACAGTGACATATTTCTGGTCTAAGAATAATAAATTATCATTTTTTTCTGTGACATCCATATCTATAAATGACGGCTGCATTTATAATTGGGACAAGACAAAGAAGTGTTTCGTGAACGTAAATGCCACTCTGCAATTACAGAGGAGTCCCAATTCATCGTTTTTTTTAATGCAAGAACGATAGATCCGGGTTTCACTGTATTTATTTAAGAAAATGAGCTCATAAAAGATCATATTTTATTACTAAAGTTGTTAAGTTATGCTGTTTTTCGCAGACCGAAAGAAATCACGATTAAAAATCCTCCGTTCTTAATCTTGCAGTGGGTTTGAAGATGTATGGTATGAAAGTCTTTATACTTAATAAACAGTGGCGTATTAAACACTTGGGAGGCCCCAGGCGTAAAATGTGTGGGCCCGAATAACAAAAAAGTGTCTTCAAGATTTTCAGCGTATATGAATAACATTGTTCTCTATTTATAAATTTTTGTAATCACATATATCTCCTATATTTATACTTATATCGAATGTCTTCTAATCAAAGCATTAATTATTTATTCTTATTTATTTGTAATCTTTTGTAATCATTAATTGCACTAATTATTTATTCAACAAAAGTAATTGTGCAATATTATCAGAATTTAATGGAAATTGAAAATAAATATTGAAAACTAAATTTTAAATTTGAATTGTTGAGATTTTGTACGCCTTTCGGCATCGGCGAAGCCGGAGTCGTTAGTGATAAAATACATGGAAATGTATAAAATCTCAAGAATTCAAATTTGTGATTGAAATTCCATCAAGCACCCTCAGTCGATGTCATAAATTATGAAAACTGAATGTTTGGGGCCGCTAAGATTCAGAGGCCCTAAGCGCGCGCCTCATATGCTTATGTGGTAGTCCGCCACTGGTAATAAAAAATAAATATGTTATTGGTTGTGTATCATGACAATCAAAATATACGATCTGATGATTGAAATCACGTGACAATGACTCGGCACCGACTCATTTGAATACAATTATTATATTTTAATTCAGGTAAGTTTATCTGACTCGATCATAATAAAGAAAAGAACATACGACTGCTATTATTGCCATTAGCGAGTCTTGATTCGTGAATTGAATCGAAAATTATTGACAACTCGTCAAATTATGTACATAATATGAGAAGACCCCGGATCGAAGAGAGGCGAGCGGCTGGTTATCCGGAGTCCTGGAAGGGCTGATCTCAGACAAACACCATTTCAGATCCGGCTCAAAACTTATTTATTTTCCATTCAAGATGCAGTGGTTTAACATTACACAAATATATAAATCTTAACACATAAAATTGATTCTACATTTACATTTACTTAGCAACTGAATTTACTTTAAGTTGTAACACAAATAACACAACGAATTTAAATTAAATCCAACGCAAATCAAAACACAAAAACAAACAGTTCACATGTCACCTCCGCTGCCACGAGACCGCAGCTCGTCCCACTCGGCGGATCGTAATCGACTGTCTACAAGATTAAAAAAAAACTCCGTGCAAAGTTGGAGCTACCCTTTTCCGTAAAATGGACTCGTCCAGCGGCCGAAGCCGGGGGCTAATTTAACGCCTGGCAACAAGAAAAAAACCTATACTGCGAAATATTGCTGTTTGCCGCAGGTCGATTTCAGTTCAGGACACTAATGACAATTATACTTAAGAAAAACCAGGGTGTGTCAAATAATATATATATATATATATATATACATATATTTATCAGTGCTTTACGTGGACAAACTTTTGATCTGGGATAGTTGCGGAAAATAAGGGAATGAGATTGATAAAAAGAGTAAATTTTAAAAACCAAATTTTAGACCCACATTCTGAACATTTAGGATAGTTAAGAGTGTTAACTGAAAGCATTATATTTTTTAAATATAGCACAATTAGTTTTGCACTTCTTCCACGTATTCATAATGATCAGGACCAGTTTCGTTCATTACGGGTATTATCAACTAATAAAATAAAGATCTTAACAAGGCTATTTATCACTTTTAAGATGTCAACTGTCAATTATTGGTGGAAAGGCATTATATTTTCAAAAGAAAACCACAATTTATTTGTACTACTTCCACATTTTATAATGACTAGGACCAGGTGGTGAGCGAAACCAGTCCTGATCATTATAAACATGTGGAAGTAGTGCAAACAAATTGTGTTTTATTTTTTAAAATATAAGGCTGTTTATATGAAATTGATCGTTAATAATTGAGAATATTATTTGCAAACACGGCTCTTTCCACAAAAAATTGAAAATTTATCTTGTATGTCATTTTGTAAAGAAAAAGACGCTTTGCAAAATGAAATTCAAAGTTACTTTTTTTATTTTTGAAACGAGCCGTGTTTGTAAATAATACCCTCAATTAGAAGGTACATCAGACAATTGGTTCAAATGACCAGAATTTACAGATATTCAAGCAAATTATACATACACGAATTTAAAGTCTACAATTAAACTGTTAATGATTTCTTATAAATCAGTGGCTGCTAATCTTAAATCAACAATTAAGCCACATTAAATGTATTTATGTAAGTCACTTATGTGGGCTTAAAAATAATTCATCAGCAAAAATAGCAAATGGGAAAATTTTACATTAATACTGCGAATCTCTCAAATAATTTACTAACAATTAATGAAATATTAAAAAATAATGTAATAATTAACATCGACACTTAACAGCACACTGTAAATTGGGATTGAAGAACGGTAAGGAACATTTAAAATAATAATTTTTGTTACTTAAAAATATTGTATTTTTACTTTTATCTTTACGTTTTTATTAAAATATAGCTGGTATTACCTATATTGTAAGGGAAAATACTTAAAATACTAAGAACGAGTGTGATGGCTCTTTGATACAATGATTTTTTTTAGAAATATCCACACAAAACATCTTAGTTGAATGAGGCGTTTCTTTTTAACAGTACTTCTCAAACTATAGGTATATATTTATCCAATTTTGGATTATTGAGATTTTGTACACTTCCATGTATTTTGTCACTAACGACCCGGGTTTTGCCTTTCGGCATCTTCAGGCATTCGAGCTCACGAATGGACTCGAACTGACTGTTGGAAGTGTAAAAAATCTCAATAATCCAAATTTGATATTGAAATTCCATCAAGCACCCTCAGTCGATGTCTTAAATTATATATTTATCCATTTTTTCTAGTAAATAATATCGTCACTTCCACGGCAAAACCACTTATAAGAATATTTGCCATTGTTCAGGAGAAGCAAAAAATATCATATACCTTAAAAAAGCAAGATGTTATATTTTTGTTAATAATAAATTATGTTTATTGCTAGTTTCCGTTGGCCCCATTCACATGTTTTTGCCAGGTGATGTAGAATATTGTTTTTTATAGAATGGCATTCAATTTTGAATTTCCTATTATTTTCAGATAAGTCGGGAAGCAACGATTTGTATAATAATATACAACACATTATTCGTGATGTTAAAAAAAAAAAACTTTGAGCTGATTGTAAATACAGGTGTATATATAAGTTTGTTATATATTATGTATAATAAAGATTTTGATAAGTAAATTAATCACATTTTTGCCCAAGTAAGAAGTGGTTTCATTATCGCAAATTTTGTGGGTTACGGAATGAAAAGGTTTGGGAAATACTGCCTTATTACACAATTCCACTAACTATATAACGTATAGGGTGAAGAGTAGGGCTTCCAAACCAGTTTAAACCGAAACCGGTTAACCGGTTTATTGGCTGTTTTGAAAAAGACCGAAAACCGGTTTATTTTCCTCGGTTTACCGGGGTTTCTAGAAATTTCTCTTTCCATATTAAATGTAATAGGGTTTAATACATCTATTCATATGTAGAGTTATCAGTTATTTAAAAATATAAATATTGTTCGATTATCTAGTTCCTGCAATATAAATGAGGTAAAATTATGAACAACAATCATTTTTTAAATCGATTTGACGTTACATACAAATCAATATCCAAAATTTGAAAGGATTCTCATATTATATTTTCGATGAGAATAAAACTAGTGTTACACAATAGCTCTTATTGAACTTACGACACATTTATTTTTCAGATGCAAATAAAATTTGGAAAACCCCTTGTAGGTACTATTATAAAAAATATATATATATTTATAATCAATTTTTTTTTCTAATTTTTCACGATTACTTCTGATTTTTATTAGAAAGATCTGATTACTACCTAAGCTTGGGTATTGTAAAAAAATATTTATAACGAGGAATATAATATTGCTTATCTTATCTTATATTTCGCATTTTTTTTACCATGTTCGCTTCCCAGTGTGGAGCATATGACCTTATAATGGAGTATCTCAACAGAAGTTTTCTACGAAAACTGCTTGTTACTCAGTTGTTCAACCTCTCTTTTCGAAGATAGTAAGGATAGTAGGATAGGGCTAGGACAGGAGTAGCGCTCTCAGTACGCCACTTTTTTAGGATCGTACTGGTGAGAGAGAATTTTAGACACCACATACACCCATTCCTTCGAACAGAAATTGATTTATGGTACTCTCGGCTCAGGGGCTTAATCCCAAGACATCCGTAACCGTAGCCAACGACGTTACCAACTGCGCCACAGACGTCGACACCCATTACATCAACTTAAATATTTTTAGAAGGATTTTTCGTTGTTGGATGTTTTTTAATGTTGAATCAACATCTAACATAACTGCTACTCAATAAAAAAATCGAGAAAGTTGTGTAAAAAAAAGGTATAGTGATTTCTAAGCCAAACGGGATAGTGTGTTTTATTATTTATTGTGAAATATACAAACAGATGTTTCTATATCCATAAAGTCAACGGAAACACAAACATTCAATTGTAAAGCATGTTTGTTGGTATTTCCTACAATAAGTGTCATAAATCATAAATCGTTCTTCATAAATCGTTTTTTAGTAACCTTTACTTTAGACTTAATCTCTTGTAGTGCGAAAGGAACAATAATAATAATGTCTCACAAATATTCGTAGTTTAATGAAACACGAGATGCAAAGTGCATTAGAGTTTTTAAACAATAAAGAAAAAATGGTTTAAAATTGCAAAATAATGTTCTTGGAATATACAATCATAGTACCTATGATAAATATGATAATATACACATTAATAATTATTATGGTATCTGTTTAAATACTTATTTTTGGTTCTATATAATACACACACTACAATTATTGCGCCAAAGCTATATGCATACAGTAACAATTATATATAAATAAAACCATAATGTGGAGCATATGGACTCTTAATGGAGTTTATCGCAACATAAATTGTTTCTACGAAAATTCTTTATTAATCAGTTGCTCAGCCTCTCTTTTTCGAAAAGAGCAGGAATACAAGGATAGGGCAGGACTAGTGGTTAGCTAATCGCTCCCGTTACATCTCCTTTTAAGAATTGGATAAGCGGGAGGGAGTTTTAGACATAGGAGGCAACTGTATTTTCGAATAGAAATCTATCAATAGATTTAAAAATCATTTTATGACCTCAACCGAAGGCAACGACGTTGACCACTCAATTCATATAAAATAATATAGGTATTTATACATTCAATGAAAAAAAGTTTTGAATGAAAGTGACATTAATGATTTGATGTAAAGGCAAAATTGAAATTTTATGTCAGTTATTATTTGAGAGTAAATTAGTTTATTTTGTTTTTGTAATAAAATACTCTAAGTTACATAATAATGAAATAAAAATAATTTAGATTATAAATTATCAAGATTACTAATTAATAAAATAATAGTATTTACTACATTGAAAACGTAACACATTATTTAATATTCATTCCTATTTAAGTATATAAAATTTTAGCATATTTTTATTTTTCTTTAAAATACAATACATACAAAATATGTATTCTTTTTTACTCCGTGCGCAATTATCATGAATGCATTTGTCTTTTCTGCATTTGCATTGTGTGTATATGTTTCATCAATGCGTTAACATAATAAATGAATTATTACCAATTGTATTTTGCGTCTGATTAAATATTTTGTTATGGTGCGTTGTATTTTGTATTTGTGTTGGTGTATATTTAATTCACTTGTATAATAATAATACAGGGGCTCCCAGCCTTTAAGTACATTATTATATCAATTATCAAAATATATTAAATATACTAAAAATTATTATATCATTCTCAAAGTCAGTATGATCTTTGGCATTGCATTTCATTGGCCAGTGCTTCATAATAAGGAGAGCTTGATGATATTCCTGTCAGTAAACAATCATAAAGATGCATCCAGTGTTTATCAGAGCAGCCAGACAACATAAACATTTCGACTTATGCAGACAAATGAGTTCGAATAACATTTTTATCAAATGAGTATTTTATAAAGTTGAGAAAATGAAATTGAACTAATAAATAATCTGTCACGGTAATTTTACACCGATTTCTATAGAATTGCTGCGATAAATTTGTGAGCGCCGAGCGCACACAAATCGGTGAGCGGGCGCCATGTCCGCCGGCACGGGCTTGAGAATCTCTGGTATAATACATACCTATTAGTTCATATTAGTAAATTTTATGAAGAAAAATACCTTGTTTTTCAATCGTTACACTATTACATCATGGTACCAAAACTGGTTTTTGGAAAATAGTTAAAACGTATATTTCGGTTTAAACCGGTTAACCGGTTTTTTCGTCAGAAAAAAACCGAAAACCGGTTAGTCTTTTTGGGCGGTTAATTGGAAGCCCTAGTGAAGAGGGTGTCAGTGGCGTGTATTAGCAGTGGCTAATTTTTTCAATAAATAATTCATCTCGACCAAAACGCCCTATTTAATATTGAAAAGTATTATTAACACTTACGAAAAGAACAAGATTAATATCACAAAACAATTTAACAGAGCTTCATTAACAGTTGTTATTTCAACACTTAAGTAGTTAAGGACGTCGAATGAAAGAACAAGAAAAATAAGAGAAGTTCCAAACCAATCATATTTTTCTTTCTATTAATGTTTGATATATTTGTTTAAATGATATTTATAGATTCTTGTAAACCTTAAGACATGGCTTTCGTTTATACTAAAATTATAAAAAAACAATTGCTAAACTAGTATTGTAGAAATGTATGTTGTGCTTGTCTTTATAGCGCACAAGACACTATAAAACAAAACACATTGTAATTTCTACACCCCTAGTTCCAACCATAACGAACTGCGAAATAACTTCAACTTAATCCGAAGTCTCAAGCAGCTACGTCGAATTCAAATAAATTACGAATGGAAACTTAACCCCGCTGTTAAAGTAAAAAGATAAACGCGTATAAACACTCGCATTTATCCATAATAATTTGCATGGAGTTGGCACGGATAATTAATTACCTCATATTACTTAGGCTAATGAAATGTATAATACCTATGCAAGTAATTATCTAGACGCCTTTGTGCGCTTCACGCAGATGTAGGGACACCATTTAAAAAAAAGAAAACAATAGACAATCGGAGAAGCGAAAACAAAAGGCAGGTAAGTTGCAAAGTGAAATAAATGGAACATGCGTTTGAATTTTAAAATGGCGGACTTGTGACATAACATAGTTTAACATTATTTTTAATGTACATAAAGTTCAGTAGGTGACATTTTGTACTTCAATAATAATATTGATTTATGCAAATTTTCTTCAAGTTATACAATATATGAAGACTAAAAAACGTCTTTTACAGTGTACAAGATAAGTAAGGTATAATTAAGTAGCCGCTGACAAATTGTTTCAGCTTTTTAGTACCTACTTAATTTTATCTTTTACCTGGTTTTTGAACACCAGCAGTCATTCTAATGAGATATTTTACTTAGTATTTTTATTGCGCCGAGACTCTAACGGTATTTTCACTGCGACTTAATCCCGAATGTCCCGGGATTTCATGTTTTTAGTCCTGAGACTACTGAGTATTTTTGGACAAGAAAAATGAACGGCATACCGTGATGACAGTACATGGCTAAAATTTTACATTATACAAGGTAATAACGTTAGTTCCAAAATCACGAAGCGTATGTTGTCCCTACGTGAAGGGGAAACGTTCTGTCATTTTTCACGAGAACTCTTTGTCTGGTTAGTACTTACAACTTTATACTTATTTTACTGTAATGTTGTGAGTCTTGTGAAGATGGTAAATTAATATTTAAATAGATTGCCAACGAGTTCATGAACACGTACTTAATCTCTTGCCGAGGTATAAATCTCGCGCGCTGTGTATATTGCATGCCTCGTTGGGTGTATTTTATGAGATCACTATTTCATCACAGAAAGTCTGAACATGGTGTACTTAGGTATAAATTCAGTGTAATTATTGTAGAGCAGGGTGTCTCTAAAAATGTATACACACTTTGAATCATTATAAGGTTATTTTATTACATTTTCGAGAGTTTTTGGAAATGTCGGATTCGTAAAATACGTTTTTAATAACCCATTTTTTATGTACTTAAAATTAATAAAAATATTGTGTTATATACATTATTGTATGTATTGCATACATAATGAAAGTATACGGTTTCTGTGTCGGTAGCGAGAATGAATGCATGCAGATTTGAAAGATCGTATTTCTGTTTTCTTGTGTTTTGTTGCAAATCAATATTTTTCAGAATGATTTATGTATATGGAATTGGCAAAAAAATATGCAATCTGCTTCAGGTTATAATTATCATGAAAATGGGTAAACGAAGAACCAATTCTACGGTGACAACATGATACATCATACAAATAATTTTGTCGGCCTCTGGGGTCTAGTGGTAAGCGTTTGCCCTAGCGATCAGGTGGATCTGGTTCAATTCCCAGCAAGGTTAATATCAAATTTAGATTTTTTCAATTTAAATTTGTGATCTTGGACATGAATGACTTCTAAAATTTCTCATCGAGTTTATCTCGTATGATTTTATAATTTCCGAAATATTTGGCGCATTGGCTGTCAGCTGTAATGCCAGATTTTACCAGATTGCAGTGCCAACTGTCACTAGTGGCTCAATACGCTGGATGCGCATATACACAGAGAGAGAGTTTCGTCTGCTGTGGGTTAAAAAATCATTCAACTGTAAAAACTTACACTAGCAAACACTCTCTTTCTGCGTATTTTCTGACAGAGAGAGAGAGAGTGTATGGGCTCCGTTTCTGACAGATAAATCAAGACAAATAAATACATACTGCCATAATACAACTCTTATTCAGAAAACGATTGATTGAACAAAATTGCCATAGTGGAAAAGGTAAAATCATTTGTGGTAATGATTAAAATATTATTATAACACTTTTAGTGTGTTAACTGTCAATTCTTTGTGAAAAGGCATTGTATTTTAAAAATAAAACACAATTTGTTTTGTACTACTTTCAAATTGTAATAATCAGGGTTGCGGAGTGGTATTCGTGGAGACGCGCTGTTTTGGCCGGAGTCGGAGTTGTAAACAACGAGCGACTCCAAATACTTTTTCTATAAAGTGCATTTTTGCATTTCTGCATGTATTAATTTGCTTGTTTCATTTTTATTTATAGCTGTAACATTTTCTTGTTGTGCAATATACATATATACGTGTATATTATATGTGTAATATGAAAAACTCTACTATTTTCCGGATTGGTCAGTTGGTTGGTGTTTAATTTGAAGACCAACTACACATAAATATTAAAGGTAGGAAAAAAACCTGACAAAATTACTTTGACTTTTTTTAGTCGTAGTCAGTCGGGTTTGTTGGTCAATGTCGGAATCGGAGTCGCGTTTTTTTTTTAATGACTCCACACCTCTGGTAATAATGATCACAACCGGTATATAAATATCCTTGTTATGATTTATATTTTATCAGTTGATAATGATCGTAATAAGCGAAACCAGTATTGACCATTATAAAAATGTGGAGTACGAAACAAATTGTGTTTTATTTAAGAAAAATAAGCCATACCATCTTAAACGAACTTCTTGTGTTCAGTTTGGCATATGATAACTTACTAACGGCGATGTGTGTCTTTTTCCGTGTTATAAGGGCTGTAGTTATACGTACCTTCTAATATTTTGCATGCGAATTCTTTTATAATGCTGGGGCTTAAAAAACGGGCGCTAACGAGCGACCCGAGTGCCGACAAAAATGATTCTTTACCTGTCGGCACTTCAAAGAATTTTTCCATGTTCTTTCGCGCCCGTTCATTACGCTTGTACCATGTTTAGAGTAACATATTGCTATTGACCACGTTTGCTTTTAGCGGAGAATATGCAGCATTTAGAACTTAGTTGTATGCGACGTTTAAAAGCATTTCACATACATAATAAGTATTCATATATATTACTTGCAAACCCCAATAAAAGCGTATGGAAAAAATGTGTAAGCTTTTCCGCATATCACGGAAATCACAAAGAACTGTGACTAAAATCTACATGTAGCCAAACAAATCTATATATATATATAACTATATAAATGAATGTTTCTTTGTTTGTCCCTTATGCATTCCTATACCATTCATCCGATTTCGATGAAAAGTTGGTGTGTTGTTGTGCGCACACCCGTGAAGGTTTCTAAAAAAAAAAAAAAAAGAATACATGCGTACAAACAGCATCATCTCGGAAAACCTTCTGATTTATTAGTGTACTCACCAGACGGAAACAAAAAATATTGTGTATCCAGAAGTGCTTTAATAAACAGAATTAAAACACAAACACTTTCTTTCTTTGAGCGGCATTGCAATGCATGCCGGGTCTACAATTAAAGTGTTAAGGAGCTCTTACAAATCAATAAATACTATTCTGAAATCGAAAATTAATCACATTAAATGTTAATTGTCTGAGAAAAATACAATGAGTTTAAAAACAATTCTTAAATATTCATTAAGCAAAATAGGAAATCGGAAAGCTTAAAATGATGTTTTGAATCACTTCACAAATATTTTATTAAGAACAAATTAATATCATTTAACCAATTGTTTAATATACCTTGTAATTAAATAAATGGCCAGAGTGGGAAAGGTTAATATTCAATTTTATGTAAATAGTTAATGATGCTCGTGATGAGCGACACCGGTTATGATCTTTATTAACATGTAGTACAAAACAAATAAAATATAAGAATTGACAGTCAACCTTACAGGTGATGCACTATGCTCCTTATGAAGAAGACAAAACGACAGAGAAAAATATTGAGTGTTAAATTCTAATATTATACCTATATTACCTACCTACGTACCTACCACAGACAAGGCACACATAGGGGCAGCGCGTGATTTAAATTAGCATGGCGGCCGTTTGAAAAAACACGTAATTTCTTTAATACAAAATGATTAGGTCCGGTGTTTGCCTTCCTTCGTTGGCTGTCCTGCCTCCGGACCGCCTTCACCTTTTTGTTTGGGAAACAAAATGTCTACATTCAAAACATTCCACCACTAAATAATTATTATTATGTTTGATCATCTTCGTTTCATAGCTAAAGAGTTTGTCAACCCGTAGTGTTTTTAGGATCAAACATTTCAGAAAACTAAAAAATGATCAGATTATGACTTCGTGTTAATAATTCATTTAGTTAAAAATGCTTACCGTTTTCTAATTTTATACATAATAGCCCAGAGAACTTTGTAGTCGCTTTAGTGCTCGGCCAGAGTCAACGCGCAACTGCGGGTCGGGCGCGTCGTTTCAAACTGAAATGCAAAACCGCTCAAGACAAGACGCGAGAACTTCCAGTACCGGTTCATTATCTACGAACATTGCACAAGCATGCGATGCATTTCAGTTTTAAGCGCCGCGTAAACCCCGCCATCGCGTTGACTCTGGCCGAACAATAAAATGTTATACAACTGACACACAGTTTCGACTTACTAGCTACCTTAGACATTCAGTATTTCAATTTCAATACCCTCATCTATGACGGGTACGGTTATACCAGTCATGATATAAAATTGTGGAATAAGTACCTGCGTTGGATTGTATTTTAAATGAATTCGGCGGTAACTTTGTGAAAAATCATTTTTAATATAAAATTAAATTTGATTATCTTATTATTTCACCTTTTTGAGAAGCACATTTATTCAAACTAATTTCTTATATTATTATATAAACGACAGAAATTTGTTTCTATTATAACTGTCAGTTCGATTTCATCCGTGCTCTTGAACGTCTAAAGATGCCGAAAAGGGAAACCCTGGTCATTATTGACAATGCATACATTTTTTACTATTCAAACTTGATATTAAATTCCATGAAGCACCCTCAGTCGATATCTAAATTTGAGAATAATATTCCAAATTTACTATTTATTTAATTTAATATTTATTAGTCATACAAACGTTGATTTTTTAAATTTTAAAATACCGTATTTTATGAAATAAAAATCATATTTGTTGCTATGTGGAGATAGGTGGGTTATTTTTCCTAACACCCAAAGCTGCCCATCTCCTGATTGCTTTGTCGACTGAGCCGATAATTTATTTACGATTTATTCAAATTAGTCTTGTCTACCCATAGATATGGCGACTGCACGCTCTTTAGTTTGGGACACTGAAACAAATAGGTACCTAAGCATGCTGGAGATATCACTTTTTGTAATACGCATCTAATTGCAACACTTACAAAATATACATACTTTAACTCGAAGCGTAAAAGCTTGATATTAAAATGTTTAAAAAATCGCCATTCAATATGCCAGTTTTCACACCAGCCAATTCAACTGGGTTTAACAGTACCTATAGTCAAATTTGTCGAGATGGATATGACAGTTTATAATAAAATAAAAATGTCAAAGTATTTAGCTCTACAATAATACGAAAAGACCGAATCGAAGAGAGGCGAATGGTTGGTTATGAACGTCCTGGAAGGTCTGGGATCTCAAGCAAACATCATTTCAAATCCGGTTCATTTCTTATTTGTTTTAAACGAAGATGCAGTGGTTTATTACACAAAAATATTACTAACACATAAAATTGAGTCTACATTTACATTTACTTAACAAATGAATTTGCGTTTAAGTTATAATGAAATTGACACAAAAACGATTTTAAATTAAGTCCCATTTCCAAACAAACAAAAACAATTTATAATTACTTGCGAAGCCAGCCGGCTCCTTAACCGAAGGGCTCCGAGAACCAACTGCCTGCAAAAAATAAAATTAAACTTCAACCACTGTAGGTTCTACCCTTTTTGTCAAAAATGAACCCGTCCAGCGGACTAGTCCATTAGCAGCGTCTGCTTTCCAAATTCAGCTATAGCCCCTTTGGCGATTAGCAACCGATCGCTTTAACGACAACAATCGGTTGAAATACCAAGAGTCATTGCCATTAAAGCTGGGCGCTGTCAGTTATGGACCCTAATAAACCTTAAACTCAACAAAAAAACCAAGGTGTGTCAAATAATAATAGATAGCTGATAAACTTTAACTAAACTTTAGAATATACCTTCCAATGGAATTACAACAAAAAGAGCTTTAAATATTTTCAATGATATTCCTTCGGATATTGACATATTACGCATGGACGTGAGTGAGTTCACACGAGCACTATTGTTTAATGTATTAAAGTAGATTTTGTCTGAGGTGACTAGGTTGGTTCCTTGCCAATGTAAATTGTTTCTTTTTTACTTTGTTTTAATCGTTTTTTACATTGCAAAAGCCATAAAATTGTAATTCATAATTGTCACTGATACAACATCGTTTGTTTTACACATCAAATAAGCTACATTCAAGGAGACTATGTGAAAGATTTCAGAAAGATCCCTTGGTTACAAATTGGAATCAATCCTAAAATGTTGAAGACTAAGCAAGTTCTTAACCACACAGTGGTCATCGTCTTAACAGTGTTGTCGTGTGATACATAAAATCGAAATTTACCAATCGATTTCCTAACACACGAGTCCAAAAAACAGTTAAACATCAAATCACTTAAATTAACATGATCAATAATAAATCTAAACGTAACCAAAATAATTCTTCACTAATGTTGATTTGAATAGCGGCTTTCAGTGTAGATATGTTTTGTATTTAAATCCCAATCACATAATTAATTGAAACAGGCGTGAGCGGAATGCTTTTTAATTATTCTGTAAATGAATCTTCTTTTACTCTTTTAAAACATCGGCCCACGTAATAAAATGTATATTTTTTATTATTACCTCTCCGCTCGGCGGCTGAACGCTGAATTGAAAATGTCAATTCGAATTTGAATTTGGAACTCAGAGAGAAGAATTTATTGATCTTGGAATTTGAATTAGATAATAATATTTGACATCTATGATTCGAATCTATGATTTTTCATTAGAGATGGGCTAAAAAAAGAGTCATTAAAATAACCTGTCAAATTATTATTAGTATAAAAGTTTATGTTAGAATAGGTAAAATAATATGTTCCCATTATATTCTATGATAGTTTTGTGTTCTATAGTAGGCATGGGCAAACTTTTTAACAAAAATGCCAGATTAGTAATTCAATATGTGCGTTGGGCCGCAAATACATTATTATTTATTATCATGAAAAAGGAATTTCAACATAAAAAAATTAACAAGGCGCCGCACAAAAATACGCCTCGAGCCGCATGTGGCCCATGGGCCGTAGTTTAATAGATTTATAAGAAATAATATAACAGATTTGACTGTAATAATAAATGGCTGAAATTTGTTTTCAATATGCAATAAAAAAGAATAGCTTTGTTAATTCCATTTTTGTCAATCATCGTGACACCTGTTTCGATCGTCTGAACAGCATCTTCAGATGAAATTTATCTAAAAAAACAGCTCTATGTACGATTCGAAACAAATAGTGGTTTAATTCAGTGCTTCTCAAATGGCGGAAGCCTTTCCGCGCTCAACAAATTAAATGTATAGTTAAAAATGAGGAAAATAATTAATATCGACCCGTGTCTCTTGTAATATCAATGTCCCTGTATTTCAATACTTTGAGATCAATAAAAATATATTATCAACATATTTTAATCTTATTTACATAATGTAGCCGATCCCCGGGTAACACTGAATAATATTTACTGGTTCGCTCACCAAAAATGTTTGAGTAGCACTGGTTTAATTGAAGAAAGGTCGAGGAACGCAGGAGGACTCGAAAATCTTATTAAAATTATTAGGGTGAAGGAAATCCAATAGAAACAAAGCGAGGAGGGGAGATACTCATGTATCATTTTTTACCTTTTCAGTGTTAAAAAGTTTCTTGAAAGTGAATTTTTTAATCGAGGATATACTGACAGAACGCGTTATGTCAGATTTTGATGGTGTGCTGTTTTAAATATCAAAATGCATGCAATTTAACACTCTTTTTTCTGGTAGAACGCATGTAGTCATAGGAAATAATGACTTTTAATACAAACAGTGTTAAGTCATATTGCTATTTTTTTTATTCTCCCAGAAAGTTAGAAATGATTATAATGCATCGATATTATACATCTCATGGTCTTTATGCCAAAAAGTAGTATTTTTTTAAAGTACAAAAAATCTTATTAAATCAAAAACAATTGTACTTGGGAGAGATAGTACTAAAAAATAATGGTTTAAATGCGATTATCTCAGAAAATGTTTATATAACTTAGGGCCGTCTGTCATTATTGGATTTAAATAATTGTTATTTAACATTGACTGTTCCATTTTTTCTAAATTGAATTGTCTGCTTCAAAAGGTGATTCCTTACGAAAACATGTTATTTTGCATCCATCTTTGTTTATTTTAGCTATCAGCTTTAGGTAAATACGGCATATTGATGAAGCTTTGTTTCTATAAAAAAGGAATAAAACATAAAACACTCCTTATCTCCTTTTTCTCCGAAGTTCTACGACAATATACTTGTGTATCTGTAAGATCTTCACCGGCTTCTCCACCATAATTCTGCAAACAGATAAATCCCCTCTCGGTAAGAGGAGACCAATCTGAGGACTTCTTGTCACACTGTTATCTTATGGAGCGATTTGCCCTCTTAACGATTCCATTGACCGCAATTCCGAAACGGCCTAAGTCACTTAAGCCGTTTTACCGTACCCTGTAACAATTTTCACTTCAGTAGCGAGCTCTTCGTTTGGGGCGACACTGGGTAAAAACTGCACTAACCTTGCGTTAGGGCCGTACATAACATAATTACTTATAAACTTTTTATAAGAATTGCATATGCTAAAGATTAAAAAAAATATTTGAATTGAGTCCAGCTCTTACCACTGTGCCAGAACGGCGATTTTTTTAGAACTGGTTTCTCTTTCATCACGAAAATTTTCAACTGAAATCAGTCTTGATCTTGAGATAAAGTTGTGGTAGTATTGAAAAAAAAACGTTTTATTAAATAATATATGTGTTTTTTTGTGGAAAGAAAGGTTTGATTGTCATTAATTATAATTTGACAGACATGTTATCGGTATTGTGAAAAATGCATATTTTAAGATTTCTACATGGTGTTTGTTTTCCCTTTTGTATGATCAAAATGCATGTCTAATGAACAAGCAATTTAAAGCATCGGTTCGTAATATAGACTTGGAAAAATCTCAAGACTTTTGTACGTAAAATTATTATTATTTTTGCTCCATTTTCCCCTTTCACCAATGTTTAGAATATAATTCATACCTACCCTAGATAGTCTACCTCTAACTCAAAGTGCATCCCAAATATGCGTTTACGTTAATTCAATTACAATTCCCCGCTGGGACTCTGAAATTTCTCACGTTTTGGAAACCCCTGAATTACAGGTATACTTATCAGTTGTAACAAAACAATGATCTCCAAGATAAAAATAATTTTATACTTTTTTCAATGTTTACAGATATTGAACAGTGTGTTTTCTTTTTAAATAAAACTTATTCCTTTTGTTCTAATTACACAATTTTATGCAATCATAAGAAACTATTTATTAACTGAAAAACCAACATATTGTATCCAATATAGCGATCAAATTATATGACTGACAGGTGTTGTGTTTGTACAGCAAAATGATATTAAATTCATACATTTTTAACACTTAAAACTAAAAATCGTGACAGTTTGTTGCACTTGTTTTTTTTACATTGGATGATCGGCACATGAGTAAAAAAAACGTATCTGTAATATGCGAACCCTGTTCTTTATAACAAAGCGAGTTAAGACATTTTGGTGTCTGCAAACGGAGACTTACATAGGACAAAACGTAAGTTGTAATCCTCCTTTGATGTATAATTAAGATGTGTATAGCGCATTAGAAGGATTACATCCAATCTTTTACTAATCTGTCTAATCTGATTGTAGATATGAGATATCAAAAATAATCGCATTGTAGGTAAGTGTATCATTTATAATTATTTTAGAAGTTGTTGATACAGAAAATAAAACACAATTCATTTGTACTACTTCCACATATTTAATATGTGGAAGTAGTACAAATGAATTGTGTTTAATTTTTTAAAATATAATGTCTTTCCACCAAGAATTGACAGTTGACACCTTAAAAGTGATTGTTGATACAGTCTAAATCTATTCTCATAATTAATATGAGGAAGATTATTTTAATCAAAGTGTTTTCTTTCAAGTGGTGCTGGTGTCATTGTCGGTCTCTATAGTCTAGTGGTAAGAGCTATACCCTATTATTATCAGGTGTGTCTGTGCTCAAGTCTCAACAAGGTCAATATCAAATAATTATATTTTTCGATTTCATATGTTAATCTCAGGCACGTTTATTTGTGATCTCTTTTCTCTTGGAGTTGATCTCAAGTGACTTCAAAAACTCTCACGCAGGCTTTAAATAGCTGTAATAACAAATATTTTTCAAAAAAATATTGATAGTTTTGTGTGCTTAAAATATCTGTAAAAAGAATAACTATTTTTATATCGTTAATAACTAATCACTCTCTCTGCGTACAGTTTTTAGAGTGCGGTAGGAGGTGGGCCTAAATTATTATAAGCACAACAGACACTCATACATATGGACACAGATAATATATATAGATTAAAAAACAGGTGTTCAACGAGTAGGTACTTTTCGTATATGTATAATCAGTAGAAGGATATTTAGTAATATCCTTTTACTGAGCCTGACATATCTAATGAACAGGACGATCGATAAATTAAATAATGTGAAAATATTCGTTTGGAAACTCGAACCCTCGGCTGTGCTATTAGCAATAGCGATCAGCTTTTCCTTGCGACACCCAAAAGCTCCTTAACAGGTGACGGACACGATTAGTCAGCCATCTATGGGACTCTTCGTCTCCGAACAACATGCCGAGTGCGCTCGGAGAGAAATGTATTTCTTTCGACTTATACAAGGCCGAAATTAGAATTTCGCATTATTGAGAATTTCAAGCTTTATGCTCATGGTTATTTTTTGAGGAATCGTGGACATGAATTGTTTGTTCTTCCAAAGTGTAGAACCAACCTGCGAATGCGGATTGCTTCGGATGTCAACATATTCCACTTGGATCTGAATGAGTCTAGACGAGCACTATTTTTTATGTAGAACATTAAATTTTTCCTGAACTTACTTGGAAATTTTCTAATGTTTACTATTTTTATTTTTTTACTTTGTTTTAAACGTTTTTACATTACAAAAGCTATACATTTGCAATGTATTTAATATAAAATTAATAAAATAAAAATATTTGCAGTGAAATAAGGCTCAATGAATGGTTTTTATATACCGATGGCCCAGTTCCATAGGACGGTAAGTCAAAAATTCGATGTTTTGAGTTAAGTTAATCATTATATTCGAACACCACTCTTCTACAGTTACACCAAAGTGCATTTTGTAAAATGTACTTCTCTCAATAGGCAGATATTTGCATATGAAAATCAGCAAAATTAAATAATTTCTCAGTTCCATATACATACATATCGAAATATTGTATTGTGAAGATACATTTTTATGAATCGTGGCTTTCTATAAAGAAACAACCTTTAATCCTAAAACTATAAACTATTGACCACCTTTTTGAATAAAAAATATGACGAAAAATAAGCGATCATTTTTTACGAGTCACTTTAGATGAGTCAAAACTTTGATCGGCCATATCTCAAAGCTATCAATTTATAGTTATATCACTATGGATCTAGACCATCGATATGATGATTTTGTTGCATTCGTTATTTTCAACATCATTCTAACAGTATTCATGTTATTGTATTTGAAATAAATTTCGGTCAGTTATAAAGAGTTTTATAGTTTTTTTCGTATTTTACAGTACTGTATGAAGGATAAGCAGATTGGGCGCATATAACATTTTGTATGTGCTGCCAGGGGCGAATGGGGTAGATGGGGGGGGAGTTGCGATAGGGGTAAACTGAGAGAGCCATTATTCAGGATCAGCCTGTCGAGAAGTCGCGGAGATGGGGGGGTAGGGCTAAAGATTCAGTACCGGATTTAAGGAGTGCTGTATACTCTGATAATTTCACACCAATTGGTTATGCCAGACTATATAAATAGTATGGAAAAGATTGTATAAAACTTATAATATATATATGTATTGATTGCATTGGTGTGGTCTGCATTTCATACTTAAATATAGTAATTTATGTAACTCTACGCATATTGTCCAATATTGCTGATTAAATAGATTAAAATATAGTATAACACTTGAGAAGACCCGAATCGAAGAGAGGCGAATGGTCGGTTATCAACGTCCGGGAAGATCTGCGATCTCAAGCAAACACCATTTCGGATCCGGTTCTACTCTTATTTATTTTAATCGAAGATGCAGTGGTTTAAAATACACAAAAATAATACTAACACATAAGATTGAGTCTACATTTACATTTACTTACACATGTATTTACCTTTGAGTTATAATGGAATTGACACAACAATGATTTTAAATTAAGTCCAATTTCAAAACAATTTATAATTACTTGCGAAGCCCTGCCGGCTCTCTAGCTGAAGGGCTCTGACGGCCGACTGTCACCAAAAATAACATTAACATTCAGCCACTGTAGATTCTCCCATTTTTGGACGGCGGTTAGCAACCGATGGCTTTCAACGACAACAATCGGTTGGAATACCATGAATCATTGCCATTAACGTTGGGCGCTGTCAGTTACGGACCCTAATAAAACTTAAACTTAACAAAAAAAAACCAGGGTGTGTCACACTATTGTAGTTTGATGTTTGATTCACTGAACTGGTGATAAATAAAAAAAATATCTCTAATTAGAAAAGTGCTCCACAAAATTTTGTCTTCCACGGCACACCAAAATGTTCACCAAAGTTTCACGGTATACTTTAAAATGGTACACAATGAAATAAGATTAATTTATTTTATGTATTGACTATGCATTATAAAAAAATTATTTGCGTTTTCAGAGAATTGGATTTAAAGCCAAATAATGAAGCTGGCACATTTTGCATCGCCCCATGGCACACTAGTGTGTCGCGTACAAGTACTATAATATCGACTGTGTTTTGGCCAATTGATGTAACCCTCAAAAAATATGAAAATAATTTAATGGTTGGATCTCATTTTAAAGACGATAGAGCAGGTCTCAGCCAAATGATGTAAATTAGAAAAATAAATTGACCACTTTTTGGAAGGCAAACATCATTTAACATTGGTTTTAGGTTTAAAAATTTTGATAATCAAACAAATATAAACAGAATTTAATAGTCAAAATTGAAATATAAAAGACATTCTAAAATCATTAACTAATCTGAAATTAAAAATTAAGTGACATTATTTTTTTTTATTTAATGCATTAAACAAATCAATAGCTGCAACATTTTTATAATGATCAGGATTGGTTTCGCTCATCGTGAGTATTATTATCAGTTGATAATGCTTGCGATGAGCGAATCCGGTCCCGATCATTATTAAAATGCGAAAATAGTACAAAACAAATCGTGTTTTATTTTTAAAATATATTTCCTTTCCATCAAGAATTGAGAGTTAAAAAAATAGTTTACAATTAAAATCTTGAAGACCTCTTATAAATCAATAATTACTACTCGGAAATCAAAAATTAAACAACATAAAAAGTTAATTGCATGATAACAATATATTAATTTTTACAGTAATTTATAAACATTCATAGAACAGCAATACCAAACGGAAACAATTTACAAGGTAATTGCGAACCACTTAAATGATCATTATAAAGATGTGGAAGTAGGTACTACAAAATAAACTGTGTTTTATTTTTTAAATCAATATAATGCCTTCCACCAAGAATTGACAGCTACAACTATTTGAAATAGTCGAAGGACATAGTTTTAACTATATTATTTCATTATTGATAACGATTAATTTTCATTTGCATGATACCCCTCTGCACGATGGGGTGGATAGGATGGGGGTGGGGGCAAGTGGCGCCCGATTTGCTTATCGGCAACGCACAGCAGAGTCGAGAAGAGTTTGGGGTTATTCGAGTATCGCCAAATCCAAACTCGCCGCCGTAAACTTGGATCAGTCTTCCTTTTTATTATTGCAGGTAACAGGCGAGAGCGTCAGATACCTGGGGGCGGCAGATCGGGGCTGATATCTTCTGACTTGATTGAAGGCCATTACATTGCCCTACAAGATACTCTCTCCTGTATTGTAGTTGCTTGGAAGATACAAAACATATTCAAAAGTAAAGTTCTTTTACGTTTGGTAGTAAGGGCTTAAGTCAAACTCTTGCTTTTCAGAAGAGGCGATAGTAAAATACATTGATGACGAATCAATTTAAATATTTAAGGTAAACGTACCAGTAGTTGACCGTTTAAGAAAAATATTCAACAAAAATAATGATTAACGTTTAGCATTACACCGAATGATGAAAAAGCAAGTGTATTTATAATGGATCAAATGTCTTAATTAATATGATAAAATAAAAATTAGAAAAGGGACTGATACAAAAAATTGTGTTCAATTTTTAACAACCATGTTTTTATTTCAGTAGTTGACCATCTAATAAATTGTAAATTCCAATAGTCGACCATGCCTAATCAGAGGCTTTCATCAGAGTTTCCTGTAAGACCACTCTTGGTTGAATCAGGTATCATATGCTTACATTTACTGATATCTTTAACAATTCTCTTAAGAAATTCAAAATAAAATACTTAATGTATAAGGTGTTGTTTTCAAACGGCCGCTATGACACACCAATGACATATATGGTGATTTGTTAGTTCCTCAATCCGAGAAAAGATGGTTTCACTTAATTTAGAGGAATCCCGCGTCTACGTTTCTTATTTTGGGCACTTTATTGAAAAAAGGTCAACTACTGGTACATGGTCAACTATCAGTACATTTACCTCAGTACAAAACAAATTGTGTTTCGTTTTTTAAACATAATTCTTTTTATATTTGATAATGTTTAAACTACTATTTTCGTTAATTATATTTAGCTATATAAAATGTATCATATTCGATCCCATTGCTCATTTTTGTCTTTGTTTGTAATATCGGTATTTAATACTCAATACAAAGTATTTAATATGAAGTTTTTGTTTCTATTTATTTTGCTGCTATTCGCATAATGGCTTTTGAAAAGTTGCGTTTCGTTATAGTGTTACCAATTCAATATTATTATAATGAAATTAACTCCCTAATTGAAAAGACATTTTTGGATATTTTTTAATAAAAGTCCAGGATAATGATTTCTGTTTTTTAACCACTTTAACTTTTTAGACTGGGGGCATTTATTATTGTGTATTAGCGAATGCATAATTTCAATTCTTTTATCTGTCGTTGATCAAAGAAAAAGGGGGACCAAACAAAATTTGTAGAAGAGACAAGATCAAAGCGAT
This sequence comes from Himalopsyche phryganea, assembly GCA_022494535.1. NCBI lineage: Eukaryota > Metazoa > Arthropoda > Insecta > Trichoptera > Rhyacophilidae > Himalopsyche > Himalopsyche phryganea. Next base: position 21,260 of record JAGVSL010000061.1, on the reverse strand, counting down.
GTCAATTGCTAGAAATCTGACGTCCAAAGGAAATGAAACAAACTTTTCTTGGAAATAAAATTGAATCCTATAACAAGTATCGGTTTCATTTGGGTAGGGCTTTTAGCAGTGGCATGACTGAATTTTGAGTCATGGCATTATAATAATTATCGCTAAAATTTTATATTGCTTTGTGCCCTTAGCTATAAGCAAAGCACAATACGCAAGTTTCGGAATTAAGCTCAAATATATGCGCTAGAGTGTGACTTTTTTTTTGATCGATACACTATAGCAGTGCCCCGAAACCTTTTCTCACCCACTGCACTATATCTACATCATTTATGTTTCGCGGCACAACACAAACCTAAATATTGAAATTTCATAAATAAACGTGCAATTTATTTATTTGTTTTTATTTGATGAATTTTAAATAGTAGTAAATATATTTTTTAATGATAACAAACCCTTTTAGTTTTTCAAAGTGATGGAACACTTAGTACACAAAAAATTAATGGTCCTGATTTGATCATGTGTATTATTTCAATATATTTGTTAATTGCTTGTAATAATTCAACTAGGAAATTTTTCGCCATCAATGCTTCCCAATATATGCAGCAATATGTATAGAGCATAGGTTACCAAAGCGGTCCATATGGACCACGGGGGTAAGAAAAAAAAGGGTCCATGGATCGGAGTCCATTTAGACTGCACGCATAGTAACGCAGCGCAGTAAGTTTCGCTCGACGAGCCTAATCCGACAAATATCGAATCGCGTCCGCGCAGAGTTTTTATATGTTTTCATACCAGCAATGACGCATCACGCCATAGAAAACTATACTTTTATAGAGAGGCCACTTACGTACATGCGGTTTTAGTGTAGTTACCCATCTTCTTTCGAAAAAAAAATCGTCTGCAAATCACTGAACGTGGAGATTTACGACTATATTTCACTAATTTGAAGCCAACTATTGACCAATTGATATCGAAGCATTAGGTTCATCCCTCTCATTAACAATATGTATTCATGCACTTAAGTAAGAATTTAACTGGGTTTTGGTTTGTTTCGTTCCAAATCCAAATGTTTACTTGTATAATAAGGATAAGGATACAATTTAGACCAGGGGAAGCGAACCTTTTTCTGTAGGAAGACCACATTCATTTATCGTAAAATCAAATAAGGCCGTATTTAAGAAAACCACATAATGTGCATTAATTTGTAAATGAAGGAAAACAGTAAAAGTTATTTGTTTATTTCAGTCAAAAGGTCACACTTGAGACTATATAAAGGTTGCATGCGACCTTAATACCGCAGGTTCACTCGATTTCTTAGGACTTTAGACATTATTATGTTAGGATTAAATAACAAAGTATTTAGTTCTACAAATTTTTTATCAGGTAGTTGATAGCTATTTACGCCATCGTTAGAACTATACTTAAACTTATTTTTGCTTAGATATATATACTGTTTAGAAGAGATAGACAATATCATGTCATCTCACGTATTCAAACATCATAATGTTTATTTTAAAATTAAATCATTCAAAGTAATAATTGTGTTTTTATAAAAGTAGCTTACGTGGTGTCATTAATTAGGCGTTAGAATAAATTGAGAAGACCCGGATCGAAGAGAGGCGAATGACTGGTTATCGAACGTCTTGGAAGGGCTGGGATCTCAAACAAACACCATTTCAAATCCGGTTCAACACTTATTTATTTTTCATCGAAGATGCAGTGGTTTACAATACATAAAAATACTATTACTAACACATAAAATTGATTCTACATTTACATTTACTTAACAACTGAATTTACTTTAAATTATAATGCAAATGACACGACAAACGATTTTAAATTAAGTCCAATTCAAAACAAAACCAACCATTCACAATGTCACCGTGCGGCCACGGCTGGCGGCTAGCCCGGCTCAACCGCTCGTAATCGACTCTGCACACATACAATTTAAAAAAAAACTCCCTGCATCGTCGGAACTACCCCTTTCCGTCAAAAATGGACTCGTCCAGCGGACGTGCCAGCCGGCTATTGAACGAGCGCCCTGGCAACAAGGGTCGGGCCGATTCTCTGAATTATTGTCGTTGCCGATGGGCGATTTCAGTTATGGACCTTAATGAAACTTAAACAAAAAAACCAGGGTGTGTCAAAGTGTATTGAAATAATGGAGTTCTACCAAGTAAATGCCAATCCAATCAATACATTATTATGTATCTATTTAAATGAGCAAAAGCTTGACCGTACAGTTATGTGTCATTATAAATTGTGTGTAATGACTTATATTTGTGTACGTATTTTTTTTCAACTTTGACAAAATGCATGCTTATCAGTTTTTGCTCTTCATCGTCTCATATACTATATATTTTGTAGTTTGCAATGTAAAATATTATGGCGTTGAGATGGACTTGAATATCGAAGTTATACTGGTAGAGCTCATTGAGTCAGTTTATGATGATTTTCTGTTTTAAATTTAAGCAATACGCTCTACGTGCCGATAGAACGCATCGAGTTATAGAATACAATGGCTTTGAAAAAAAACAGTACTAAGTCATAATGCTATTTTGTTATTCTGGTAAAGAGTATGTTATGACTAAACTCATCGATACCAAATCTTATGATTTGTATGCCAGAAAAATTATTCTTTATAATGTACAAACAATTTTTTACATGCACAAACATTTGTACTTGACTTTGAAAAAAAAATACTGCTTTCAATGGGATTATCTGAGAACATGTTTTTATGACTTAATGGGAGTCACTGCCAATGTTTGAGGACGTCACTGGCACTCCTTCCGACCGATACAGTATTCGCTTAGTGAAATAATATTATAAGGAATGCCATAAGAACATGACACTTTTCAAAATTCCTGTAAGCTAAATTTTATCATTTACAAGTTGTCCTCGACTTACGACCGAGACACGTTCCTGACCTATGGACGTAATTCGAGGTCCGTAGAAAATATCAAAATTAAATATTGTTAGTCACTTTTAAGGTGTTAACTGTCAATTCTTGGTGGAAAGACATTATATTTAAAAAAAATAAAACACAATTAATTTGTACTACTTCCACATTTTTATAATGATCAGGACCGGTTTCGCTCATCACGAGCATTATCAACTGATAAAAATACAAACATAACAAGCTTATTTATATGAAATTGAGTGTAAAAATGAAGGTATATAAAACTGATGGTTCATGAACTAAGATCATGAATAAATCAGTATTTTCTTGTCTCATGTTCAATTTTATACAAATAAGCCTGTTACGTTTGTATTTTTATCAGTTGATAATGCTCGCGATGAGCGAAACCGGTTCTGATCATTATAAATATGTGGAAGTAGTACAAATTAATTGTGTTTTATTTTTTTTAAATATTGTTAGATTCAGGTCAGCTTTAGCGGTGTCAATTTCATTTGTGGAAATAAAGCAACTGCAACCAAATATGGTACGAATCCATTTTACCACATCAGAGCACGCTTTTCAAATCTTATATTGTAGCTGTCAAAAGACAATCACAATCTAATTGCAAATTGGAGCACCGATCCTCTGTTTTTAATAAATAAATCAGAGAATAAAACGTTGCACGTTATGCAATGCAGGTGTATGTATTTTTTTTCCATGTCCGCTCCCAATGTGAAGCATGTGGTCTCATAATGGAAGTATTTCAACAGACGTTGTCCTACGACAAACTGCTTGCAACTCAGTTTCTTAACGTCTCTTTTTTCGAAGAGAGTAAGGGTAGAAGGATACCGCCACAGGACGAGAGGTTAGCTAATCGCTATCGCTTTTGCCCGGTTTTTATGATTAAATGGGTGGGAGGAAATTTTAGACATCGCAAACATCAATGCCTGCGAAAAGAAATCCATAAATTAAACAGTCTGTACTGGGATTCAACCCGTGAAATCCGTAACCGAAGCCAACGACGTTGACCACTGCACCACGGACCCGACATCAACTATAATATATATAACTATAATTTAAGACATCGACTGAGGGTGCTTGATGGAATTTCAATATTAAATTTGGATTATTGAGATTTTGTACACTTCTGAAGATGCCGAAAGGCGAAACCCGGGTCGTTAGTGACAAAATACATGGAAGTGTACAAAATCTCAATAATCCAAATTTAATATATAACTATATTTTATTATACAGTTATATAAGAAATTTCAAAAAAAAATTATCAATATTTAACAAAATGTATAAAAAAATAGTATTTATCAGATGTATCTATACCTGGACTACATTTTTAAAATACCTGATTACAGCATTCGGAGCATGCTACCAAATATCATCCACTGGGGTATTCCGTGAAGCTGCGAAATACCGGTAATGCCCTGGGACGGGACGAGCGTCAGGAAATTCCTGGAGGCACCATGTGGTGGCCACATGCTCTATTTAAGAAGTGAAGACGAATAGTAAAAAAGACGTCTCGAAATTATCTATCGGAACAGCGTACCGAGCGATTTTTTCAATACTTTTAAATGAAGCATGCAGTGGTGTAGTGCTAAATATAAAAGTCTGAAAAACCCCCTACCCAAAGTGATCTAATTTCCGCACCAACAAGTTCATAACTAATTATTAATAATACATAATAAAAATTAAAATTTTCTTTCATTATATTTACAATGAATTCACTGTTCACTTTTAAGGTATTAACTGTCAATTCTTGGAGGAAAAGCATTATATTAAAAAAATAAAACACAATTCGTTTGTACAACTTCCAAATGTTTATAATTATCAGAACTGGTTTCGCTCTTCACGAGCATTATCAACTGGAAAAAAATGAATTCACTGTATTCCTTGAGGGTCAAGCTCAATTTTTTCATTAGCATTGAGCACCAGAAAGAAAAAAATGTAATAAAAATATTCCATTGTGTTTTTATTTAATTTGTGGAAAACATCTAGAAACAGATATCACGGCATTACTGATGTGTTCGTGTAGCGTTTAAAAAAACAATATTTTCGGTTCCAAAAACAAACAAAAAAATTGTGCACTTTATATTACGAAAAATTTCCCAGGGATTGTCTTGGAAAAAGTGTGGGAGCGCCGATCCAACTCGCCCCCGCCCCACTACACACTGGTAGTGACGAGATCAAATAGGATTTTTTGGACAGAAGAAAGCTAAATTTATGAAATTATAATAATAATTTCAAGTGTTACCACGTGGCACTGTGATAATTTCCAAGAGTCCAATCCAATCAGCTAAGAGTAGGGATTATAATACTGATATAACCGAAGCGGGATCCCGGCATTATAGACATTTTTCCAATACCGAAATACCGATTCGAAAAATTCACAATACCATTGCCAGTCCACCCAGTTTCCCTGGTGCAGCGGACAACTTCGTTGGCTTCGGTTAAAGCGTTTGAATTCCAATAAACACTGTTTCATAAATTGATTTTCTCAATCGATTCATGGATTTCTGATAAACTGAGTAATAAGCAGTTCTCGCAGAAAAACTCATGTTGAGATACCTCCATTAAGACGCCATATGCTCCACATTGGAAGCGGATGTGGTTAGAAATAAAATACAAAGACATTTGTTTGTAATACGACTAATGCAATTTTTACCGGCCGCAGGTATAAAAATGTTGCAAAGCGCTGTGCAGGGCACTGTATTAAATATATGTGTCATTTATCATAGATAGGCGTTGCTTTTTTATGGCTTGTTTTCAGTCACGCGTTGGTCTTTGCAAAAGTTGCACCTATGATCCTATTTGCGATTGCAGTTATAATTTTCGTTTGTGACGCTTATCTATTTAATATTGAAGAATTTTACGTTTAAATAAGTATTTTAATGAAATGGACGACTGTCTGGTACTATCCAAACTACGCATTCCAACCCGAAGATTCGCATATTCAATATCCGAAATATTCGACACTTTTTTAACTATTCAATATTTGAATATTTGGGCAACTATTCGAATAGTATCCGCAATGATTTTTTCGTGAAACATTTTACAAAATTGACGAATAATCCCATCACAGTTTTTCCAGATTTCAAGAGCAATAATGAATAAACCGGGTAGCTGTTTTTTTTGCCTCCGTCCAACTCGGGCGCTTTCAATATCTTATCATAATACTTGATATAATTTAAGACATCGACTGAGAGTGTTTGATGAAATTTCAATATTTAACAACAGTATCTTCAACCAAAAAATACTGTGTGTAACTCACACGAAACGTAGTAATACACCATATTTATATACAAATACATAATATACCGATTGTATAAAGGCAACTTATAAAGACGTATTCCTCCATCTTTTCCAAATATACTTTTTTCGATAATCACTATGTATAAAGTTTAAAACACGTTTTGTGCGAGCTATACACAAGATTTTTTGTGAGTGGGCTACGTCCCTTTTCCTTTCAACAGTCGATATATATATATATACAAAATCTCGATAATTCAAAAAAAAATAATACTTGAGTTTAACAAATGAAACATGGCTAAAAGAAACCCTTTAAACATGCCGTATTTTCAGTAATGGAAGACATACCGTTGCTCAATCTTTATTTTTGGAAGAGAGTAAGGATAGAAAGATAGCGCTAGGACAAGAGTAGTGGTTAGTTAATTACTCTCGCTTCGCCCGGTGAGGGTCAAATGGGTGGGAAGGACTTTTAGACATCATAAACACTCAGACTAAGAATAGAAATCCATAAACTGATTGAAAGATCAATTTATGAAATCCGAGACATCCGTAACCGTAGCCAAAGACGCTAACAACTGATCCACGGATTCCGACTTTTATCATTTTCGTACTTCAGAAACTTTTCAAAAATCCGAATATATTTGAATAGTTTCAGTTATACAATTCGATATTCGAGAAGTTGACAATGAAGAATAGTTGGAATCTCTTCCATACGGTGTACTCGGTGTAACTGAAGAAAGCTGTCATGTCATACGAGGAAGCAAGCAATCAGCGGGTGACAGCACATTATGGACGCGCCACGTGGTGGTCAAATAGTCCAAGAAATAATTGACGTTTAAAATACTTACCGGTATGTAATATCAAATACCGGAGACGATAATAAACTCGTCTAATAATGCAATCCCTAGCCCAGAGTAGATGTTGGATTGGGCACACGTGTTGAATATTCAAGTGATATCTAACACATGTTGTTTGATGGTCCATTCTGTTTTACAGACTTAAGTTATGTATAAACACATTGTTAACACCTGTGTCCAACAATATAATGTATTTTGTATGTCACCATGTTTTGATCATAAACATAGTAATGTAGGTTTTAATTTTTAAATATGTTAACAAATTAACGGTAGGAGAATATTATGCGTCGTATTGCACTTTTTACTACACTGATACGCTTTTTGTATACTACACAGATCGTGTCAGTGTATTAGTATATATATATCCCGTGATTCTAGAGCGGCCCTATTGGAGTTTGCAGCTTTCTACTAATATATTTTTCATTTTGTTATTCATAAATCAAACATAATTTCAAAATATTCAAATGAAATATCAAATTTAATTAAAGCATTTAATATTTTTAGCTCCATTTAACGTAGAAGTGGAATCCGCACCTGCAAATTTAGATATGGAGTTAATAGACCTCAAATCAAGCATCGAGTTAAAATGCATGTATGAAAGAAATAAACGTGAATTTTATCAAAAATATATCATCGAGGATAAATTTCCGAAATTATAAAAGCTGGCAATGTACATTAGAGTTGCATTTGGGACCACATATCGCTGCGAGTCGTTCTTTTCAAAATTGAAAATAGTGAAAACGAAGTGTCGCAACAGGTTGGTTGATGAAAACTTGACAAACCAACTGCGATGTGCATCGAATAAATTAGCAGTCGATATAAAAAAAATATCAAATAGTATAAAAAAACAAGTGTCACATTAATTATTAAATAAATGAAATGTTCTGATGAGTTGTTTGGCTTTTTTTTAAATAAAAAAATAAATGTCTTGGTTATTATTTATTAATAAAGTGTTTTTATTACGTTTGTTTGATTGTTTGTTTTTTATGCGGACCACCATATGTCGGTAATATTTTATTTTGCCCACCAAACGATTTCTGTTGGACAACGCTGTTCTAGAGGAATGCAAAGTTTCCGTGTATGTATTAGTATGGATCCCGTGATTCCAAATCCTAGAACCGGAGTGCAAAGTTATACAGCGTGTACTAGAGTAGACTACACATATTATAGATATTGTAGATATCTAAGATTTCGAACTATCTATAACAAAAGAGAATTCTCCTATTCAGAGAACAAAAACGATTCATGAAAAAATTGCTTATGCCTTTTGATAAAACAAACAATTTTGAATATAAAATTAAATTGAAAATTGATAACTTAATTATTCCAATTGGTATATCACTAACGTGACGCGTTTCGCCTCTTTAAGAAGCATCTTCAGACTAATATGAATAGCTTAGAATTTTTAGTAAAACCATTAACAGTAATGGAGGATTAGTAAATAACATTTTAACGGGAACAGGCGGCTAGCCATTATTAAATTTATTCGCCTTGGGTTTTTCCCATCCAGGTGCCAGTAATTGATTTGTATATAGTGTAACAGTGTTTATAACTTACCTCTCTCCACACGTTCAGTAGAATGTAATAAAACCTACCCCCACCCTTTTAAGAATTAAAATCATCGTTTACCTTATAAATAAATAACCTTGCGATACGGTTAGTCTGAAGATACTTCTTAAAGAGGTGAAACGCGTCACGTTAGTGATAAACCAAGTGGAATAACTAAGTCATATCCGCCGAATCCATAGAAAACAATTTTGAAGTTTAAAATGATTCTCCTGTAAAATAATAATACATTTGTGACATAAATGTTATAATTTCATATTATAGATTTCTGTAAATTTTAATGTATCTAAGAGTACACCAATATACATATTATATGAGGCGTTTAAAAACAAAAACCGAAAAACCAAATTTTATCAGAATTAAAAAAAAAAAATGCATTTACTTTAAGTCGTAATGCTATATAAAAACCAAGAAAAGCTTTTGGAATTTCCGCATGTCTTGAAATCACACGCAGAAACTGATAAATTCAATGTCAAATTTTATTTCGCTTCTATTTATTGAAATACGCGCTGAAATGGTTCATAAAAATAAGCATATTACTCTTAATTGAAAATGCAATATGATGGAACAAATAAACTATCGATAAAACTAATAATTTAAGCGTGAAATATAAAAATGTCGTTTGATACTAACATTGCAACATGGACTTTGCTTTTAAACACCTCATAATACTATCAATAAGTCAATGATACGACAAGCGTAGACATTGTCGAAAATAACTTTGTGTAAAACTATTGCAGCACTATTCACTATCAACTGGTTTTATATCTCATCTTTGGTTTACTTTGTTGACATATTTTGCCGACCACGTGTCCAAAATGCCCTCCATTCTTTTCTAGCAGAAATGGTATAAATGAAATATAATGCAGGCACAAATAAAACGATGGTAGTTTTACCTAAATAACCATAAAATTGTCGTAGATTCTTTTGAATTCTCGGATGTAGATTTACCTTTGTCGCATTTTTAAAATTGTACGACTAGGTAAAGTAGGGTTGACACCTCGCCGTAAATGAAATGCGAAACATGTATTTAATTTCAAAAATATTATCCGAATTCGGTGCGCGGCAATTGGGCGACAAAGACTGCTAAAGTTAAAAGATTTGTCTGATTTTTTAGTTGTGGAATATGAACTACGTTAGATATTTCCAGAGGAGTGAGAAAAACATATCTAAATTTCAACCTACGTGGCGAAATAAAACATTTCCCCGAAAAATGATTTCCTTTTCTTTTTCTCATTAATTTCTTTGTGATTTTTTTACTAAAATACGTATATAACAGAATGTCTTGTTGCTATATTTAAAAAATATATATTCAGTATAGTAAAGTGCGAGAAAACGAACTTTTTGGTACCTTTCAAAAATCTTTATACAACCGTGATATTCAATAAATTGCAAATTCCATATGGATCGCTTTCTTAAAAATACTTTGTTCTACGTTTTTGTCTCAGACACCAATTCTAGGTAACCTACAATAAATCCAAATCTTCACGGCGTAAAGCAAATCAAAGCATATCTGAAAAACAGGTGACAACTCTTAGCTAGACAGGCTTAAAAACTTTACTAAGATAGAAATAAAAAGGAAGGTTCAGCAACTGAGTAACAAGCAGTTCTCATAGAGAAATTATGTTGAGATACCTCTATTAGGACACCCTATGCTCCGCGTTGGCAGCGGACATGGAATAAAAAAAATGTTAATTTCATTAACAGTTTTTGGCAGCAGCCTGTGCGTGCAATTATTGACATGTTTTCATTTGAATTGTGCCCGCTTGTTTTGTGCGCATAAGTCATAGAAATATATTTTGCCAGACCCTGTACCGCACACGTAGGTAAACACGGAGAGAAAAAAGTTGGTAAACATCAGTATTTTATAGAATTTCGTCCTATCGCCAATGATTTATGACAGGGGTACGTACCATAAATCGTTTTTGTAAATAGCTCCGTAATTCTGATTATTTATCGCACCATAATTCAACATTTTACAATTTTTACGGTTATCCTGCCCATATTGATGGTTTGTCAGCATTTTTTTTCAACGTCTGTCCCCCGAAAGCATCGTCTACATTGTAAATTGACATCGTTTACTCAGTTTATATGGCTCAGGTCTCAGGTTAAATATGTACCTAGTATTATAATGGTTAGATTCGTGAAAGAATGACATTTTCCAAACTATGAAGACTATCGACTATCGGTGTTCGGTAATATTTAGCTTGACAAAGTTTAACGGCATCGCTCCGGATTTCGACATACTCCACGTGGGCAAAATTGAGTTCAAATGGGGATATATTATATCATATTTTATATATTGTGCTACTCCCACACGTTTATTATGATCAGGAACGGTTACGCTTATCTCGAGTATTATCAAATGATGCTGGTGATGCGCGAAACCAGTCCTGATCATAATACCCATGTGGAAGTACTCAGTGGCGTAGCTAGGGTTTCTGCCGCCTACCCCTACCCCCACATGTTCTCTAAAATTTTATATTAATCATTATGACGCAAGAGATTGCTCCGCAGGCAGAAAATTTTTATGTATAAATCTAAATTACAATCCCGCTGGTTTGTTTTTCAAATATGTATGTCAAAAAATCTAGAAATCATTAAAATAAATTCCATATTTAATATTAATATTGAAATACAAAATTATTTAAGTAGAATATACTAAACTTTACAACAAGATATACAGCAGATTTTATTAACATAACAATTTGCAAACAAAAAACAGTGTTTATGTATTAAGTTAGCAGCACAATGACGAAAGTAAAATTATATTTTTGAATAAATTGGAAAAGTTGGATCTTTGTCATTTATTTTTTTTATTTGTTTATTACCTACGGAATTTTTAAAAAAGTATATTTTGTCAGCGAGTCACAAATTAGACGTAAGAAAACACGGTGAATCGAATATAGCTTGCATTGATTATGTGAACATACAAAACAATATTTATTTTTACCGCCGGAATCTTCGTTTCATTTTCGAAAATATAAACGAAATATACCTGTGTGATGTTGGTGATGTTGATGATGATGGTAATGTGAGTAATTGGTGTGATCTTGAGGGTGGTTGCACTGGCCGGTGATTGAATAATAATTACAGTTGGTGTTCTTAAATTATATTCAAAACAAATTTCAAAAAATAGCCGCCGATCGATCGCAAATATTGTAAAAAATCGGCTCATGCTATAAACGGTTAGTTCGCTAACCCGACGCTTGACAAGTTGACTGCAGTGGTCGAATCTTATTTCGATATCAAATCCCAATACGATAATCCTTCGCCTTCTTTAGAAGCGATACAAAGCACAAGGTTAAATGACAAAGGAATCTCAAACGAAGGCAATAAGAGCAAGAATTGAAGTGTTTGAAGGAGAATGGAGGGTCACATTCCTTACAGAATTAAGTCATAGAATAAATTTTACATAAACAGTATCTATACCATACAGCAGAAAAAACTTGGATCAAACTTGAATCCTGTCTGTCAAAAGGAATCCTCCCAAACTGTGAGCATTAGCGACGTGAAGTTTGCATGTGTAATTCTAGGTCAACTGTGCTATTTTGAACATTAAACATATTTTACAAATAAAACACAACTTGATTTGTACTACTTCCACATTTTTTGAATGATCAAGACGGTTTTGCTCATCACGAGCATTATCAACTGATAAAATAATAATCTTAACAATGCCATTTATATGAAATTGAGTGTTAATAATTACAAGCAGTGGCGGCCGGTGACAAGAATATTAGGGAGTGCAAAAAAGACTCACCTATTTATACAAGAAATCCATCCTCCGATTCTTGGATTTTGAAAACACTTCAATAACACGAACATTAAAATCCGATATTGACGATACCAATTGTTTCTCTACACTTAACATCGCAAGAGCATTTAGTCTGTCTTGAGTCATGGTATTTCTCAAAAATGACTTGATCCTTTTTAATGTTGAGAAACAACGCTCACTTTCCACTGAAGTCATCGGTATTGTACAAATAATCTGTAATAACTTAACACTTTCACTAAATACTTCGATTAAATTATTGTTTGTAAAAAGTTGAAGTATGGACAATGCTCCATCGGTGACGTAAAAATCTTCCCTACTGTATATGACAGTTAATTCATTTTTAAGCTTTAGTTTGTCAATGAAATCGTAAGTTGATGTTGCAATATTAAAGTCCGCTAAAGGAAAACTTTTGTGATAATCCGAAAATTTTTCGCTAAAAAAACAATTTAGCTGCTACTAAATGATCATGGTATGCGAAACGATCTTTCGTTTGATTCACTAAAGTATCGCATACTTCATTACAAATGACATAATGGGGTAAGTCATTTGGTCTACGTCTTTTGTAGGTTGGACTAGTGACATTTGGGTATTTTCTCGGATATTCTGAATAGAACGCGTAAAACTTTCGATATTCTTATTTATCTCCAAAAACATCTTTCGACCTAGATTGAAGTTGCATAAAAAGTATATCACAGTGTGGCATAACTTTTGCAAAGAAATCTAGCCAGTAATTGAAATGATCTTCGTTTAAATATCGAAACAGCATTCCAGCTTGATTGATGGTATCAGCGTCTAAATTTACGGTTTCTAAGATGTGCTCCATACACTCTTTCAACTGCTCGCGATAAGTGTGCACGACAGTCACTGTTCTTATATTAAAATTCCACCTAGTTATTGGTGCTGAAGGTATTCTTCTATGAACTATTTCTTTTAAAATGTCAGCTCTCTTCGCAGATCTCGAAAAAATGATGGAAAAGATCGTAAATTTGCAAAAAGTTCCGAACCATAGTGTTGGCTGAAGCACTTCTCTCCATTATCAAATTCAATTGATGTGCATAACAATGTATGAAATGTGCGTATGGATACGAAGCTTTTATCAAAGCCTGCACACCACCTAATCGCCCACTCATCACTGCTGCACCATCATAACTCTGCCCGATTAATTGTGCTGGTTTAATGTCGAGAAATTCCAGTTCCTTCAAAATTTCAGATGCAATACCTACCGCAGTATGATCTTTTGGGATAATAAATTTCCAGAAACGTTCATGTATCTTCCCGCGCAATTCGTACCGTATTACCAAAACGAGTTGTTGCGTAGTGGCTATGTCAGTTGTTTCGTCCGCCTGGATAGCGATATATTTGCTCTGCGATATTTCATTTTTAATTTCGTTGCGACACACCTCCAAAATTGAATCTAAAATGTCATTTTGAATTGTTTTTGAAGTTCCCTTGAAAACACTGCTGCTCTCTAAGTGCTGTTTCATTGCGATGTCAATCTCTGAGACGAAATCAATAAGCCCTCGATAGACACCTGGATTATGGGAATCTGCAGTTTCATCGTGTCCCCTTAAAGCTAATTCAAATGCACCACAGAACTTCACACAGTCAATTAACCTTGATAAAATATATCGATTTTTATCTACACGCTCATTAATTTGTTTCACTGACGCACGATACCCAGCATCCAATTGGGAACGAATATCTAACGATCCCAATACCGCAAGTTGCATTTCATTTAAAATGTGATTTTGAGAGCTACCGTGTTTCTTTATTTTGAATGATAGGTGAACCAGGTCCTTAATTCCACTCTCAGTCCAGTTAGATTCACCTCCAAACAACAGACACGGAAAACAGAATACTGTATTAAAACTAGTACAGCCACATAGCCATGGTGTTTTTTTATACGTTTCTACATTAAATTTCCGAGTAAACACTTTATTATTAAGCGTACACTTCTGAAATAAATTTAAGCTTGGCATAGGACGACCTGCTGCTTTAATTTCCAGCCTTTCGAAAAATCCCGACGATTTTCTTTTAATGTATGAGACAGAATATGCACTATTCATTATTGAAGCACGTAAATATTAGACGTATGTTAAAGAAAGTAAATAAATTTGATGGTATGCGTTTCTTTGTGGCAGGCTCAATACACTAGAGGGCCTTTCGACGCACGAACTAAACATATGCGACAGGTCTCTGCGAGTTTGAATACTTCGGGAACAGTCGTCATAATTCGGCAATACTGGTGCAATGATCCTGAATAACTAAAAACTTCGTATGAAAGTCGAATGTGTGACACAGATGACGTCACAAAAAAAAAAAGTTTCCTACGGAATCCCTTCCACTTAGGGAGCGCTGAACCAAAATTGCACCGCCTCGACGTATTATTATTAGTATTTTTTCTGGCGCGGAATACGAGGTAGCATTGTGTGAATCATCGCTTGATGCAATATTTTTTTTACGGGGAACACGCGGGAAATTTTAAAATGAGTGAATTGCTATGTTTGTATAATATCGCTTATTACTTGAATGAATAATAATAACTTGAATATGGGAGTACATAGCACCATTTGCTCCTTTGCAAGAGCCGTCCCTGATTACAAGGTAAGGTAAACGTAAACGAAAGCTAAAGAAATTCAAAATGAAGTGCTTACTGCATAAGGTGTTGTTTTCAAATGTCCGCTTCTACTGTGGTGCACATGGACTTCTAATGTAAGTATCTCAACAGAAATATTTCTACGAGAACTGCTCGTTACTCAGTTGCTCAGATTATTTTTTTCGAAGAGAGCAAGGATAGGACAGGACTATTGGTTAGCTCATCGCTCTCGCTACGCCTCTTTTCAGGATCGCATGGGTGGAAGGGAATTCAATACATCACAATCCATGCCTACGAACATAAATATTAGATCGAAAAATAAATGTAAGAAACCGAGACTTCCGAAACCGGAGCCAACGATGTTGACCACTGCACCACGAACTCGACTAATGCTAGTATACTGTTGAACAAAGTATAAACGTTTACGCATAGTTTTGACGAAGGTGTAATGCTGAAATAGATATCAATGTTTTTTATAATTCTCTTGGAGTTAAATACATTGCTATTTTTTTGTTGTCATTACCATGTCCACTCCATATTTTTACCAGAACGGTGACGCTATTGTATAATGTTAAATATAAAATACCCTATGTCCACTGCCATGACAAAATGTCATTTTATGTGTCATTATGAAATAAAAAGCATGAAATCAGTACCGTGAACCCATTAATTGTTTTCATTATGAAATATGTTATCTACTCTATCATCAACCGGATGGAATATAATGGCGTCACGTTAATTCACGAGAAGTCACGTGGCAAACGCATATCACTGTTTTCAAAATATTCACGTGTAACTAGTTACCTTTCAATAATAAACATGTAGCATGTAGGTCACTTTTTGTTGTATCCGTTTCATTACTCTATGCATATTGAACAACGAACTTAGTAAATATTCATTTTAATTTTTCTAGTAAGAAGTGATTTCGGTTTTTTATATTTGTTATTTAAATAAATTTTACTTCTTTTTTCAGATACTCCTATTTGTACCTTGTCTGTGGTAGGTCACATAAATTACTTTTAATGTGCCTTAATTTTTTATTCCACATTAGTAGTTATTACTTAGTAAGAGTTCCTTTAATTGTAAACTGTTTAATTTCGTTTACATTTAATTTTTTTGATTTTCTGTAAATTCTTGTCATAGTTTTTGAACCAATTGTTTGATATACCCAATAATAAACAATCATTTTTATATTAATATACATGTTAAGGCTAAAGAAACGGTCAGCACAAATGGCCAAAACGGTCAGTAGAAAAATAAAAACGGTAAGTAAATATTAAAAAGACATGTGAACAAATATTAAAGGAATGTTAGGTTAGGTTAACTATTAAAAAAGTTTAGGCTATATAGGTATGAATTTTATTAAACCATTTTCAGTGGTAAACGATTAAACTGTTTTAAAATTGTAGATTAAGGAATTTTATTTTTTTTATGATATCAATAAACATGCACCAATTGCCAAGTAAATAAAGTTTGGTTAGGTTTAATTTAATATGACCATTTTGCATAAATTACTGAACGTTTATTTTATTAACTGACCAGATGTACGCTAACGATGTATCGAATTAATTACTGACCTTTTGATTAATTACTGACACAATAAATATAGGCCTTATTAATGTGAAAAGTAGTACAAAATAAATTGTGTTTTATTTTTTAAAATATTATAACATAATATATAATAATGATTATTTTTTTGTCTCAAAATAGCAACAGTGAGTTGAATAAAAATAAACATAAAGAATTCTCATCGTTGTTTAATTGTTGATTAAATATTGTTATTATTTTAACAGGTGGTTTAATATGTTTTTCATATTTTAAAATTCAAAAGCTATAAAGGAAAAGAAATCAAATCGTGTAAGTTCCTAAAAATCTACTTAGTCAAAAACAAAAAAAAAGGTCAATATTTATCTGAACTACCCATGTCCACGCGGAGTGTAACAACATCAGCAATACTGTTGAAATTGTTGAAGACGTGTAGTTAAGCACTGTTTATCTTAATTTCTTCTAACAGAGAATGGTTAAGTCCTCACAACCTAAGCATCAATTCACAATAAATATGCAATACAACAAAAAATTTCAAGTAGATAGATTTTGAAAATATAGATATATTACTTTTTGTATGACTAAGCTTCTTAAAGATGCCATAATTATTAAGAAAATTAGTGAAGAAACACAGGCACAAAAAACACAGTTATAATACAATTTATATACGATTACTTATTGTGTGAATAATGATAATGACATGACCACTTCCGTGTAAGTATAAGTATGGCACTGTTCCCTCTAACTGTAAAAAGGTTAAAAATGCAGTACAGTTTTAACCCGCACACCTTTTTTGGGGCACTAATTGCCGTTAATTTTCTGAAAAAAAAACATTATATTCAAAAATTTAAAGAGCTAAAAAATTTAAAAAATAATTAAAAGAATAAATAATTATAGTTTTAACTTTTAAATTTAAAACCAAAAAAACTAATTTTATCAAAAAATTCAAATGAAATATTGATATTTTTGGGAAAATTATGCCCTTGGAGTTCCGATCTTTGATTTTCCCCAGAGAGCCCCCACCGTAACCCCCGCCCCCGGAAAATTTTCAGCTTCTCAGATTCTAGCTTATTTCAAAGTTTTGTCACCATATAATAAAGAGAAATAATATGGTTGAAAATAAAATAGATTTTTGATTACTTCCTGTTTTTTTTCTTCCTTTTTAAAAAAACCAGTTTTTAACCCTGGCTTGGGTATGTTCATTAATTTATTGTTATAGAATTATTTACCTTTGGTTTACCCGAAAGTTATTTGGTAATTACATATTCGTAAAAATAAAGAATAATCAAAAGGGACAAAGAAATGGTTTTATCACTATTTTTTTAAATAGGTTTGTTTAAAATTAAATTAAAGTTGATAACTTTGTTATTCCATTGGTTGTGTTACTAAAAAACGTGCCCCCTTTTGAGAAGCTTTTTAGAATAATATATTACAAGTTTATTTATTTTAAAATGTAAAAAAATGATTCTAATTGTGTTTTTATAAGGTTTAAAAAATTTTTAAAAAAGGGTCGAATGAGATTCAACCCCTGTAACAAAATAAACAGCGGCCCGGCACATTTAACGTCGTTACCTAGGCTATATTCTACCCCTACTTTTTCGAAAAAAAAAAGGGGTTGAGCAACTATAACAGGAGTTTTATAGAGAAATTTGTGAGATCCCTCCATTGTAGCCCTTGCTACGTTGGGAGGGAAGGGAAAAAAGAAACCAAATGACTCCAACAATTAAAAATTTTCCCACTTTATTACTATTGACAGAAACAAATGGCCTTTTTTAAGCCCAGTAATTAATATTTTTTTAATTGTTGAAAAAGTTTTATTGTTAATAAGCATAATATTAAATTAGAAAAAAAGCACAATAGTTTAAACCCAAAATTTAAAATTGCCAGATTGTTGTTTTGTAAAAAAGAGTAAACATAAAATGTTTTTTGATCATGCAAGATTTTTTGGAAACACGTACTAGGTTTTGGTTAAAACGAATGACTATGTCTGATGCTAATTGGCTTCCCGCAAGTTTTTATTTTTTTAACCCCTCTGTTGATATAGAGGAGTGAAAATCAATGATTCGACGCGATTGTAATAGTGTAGATTCGAAAACTGTTACATTTTGTAACCCTGCAGAAACGGTATCAGTGAAATTAAAGCAATTGTCGTTCAGGTAGTCATCTTTTCTTTTAGTGAATCAGGAATCCCAAATTGACAGTCTCCTGAGCAACACTTTATTTTAAATTTACAAAAGAATTTTTATCCTTTAGCGCTAATTTAAATTAAAAAATATATTATTATGTTTTTTGGGTTTATTCTTTTTGTTTTACGTTAATACTCCCAAACTATAATTAAAACCATTAGACTTATCATTTGGAAGAAAAATAAATCGAAAAAATTAATATTGGTTAGTTATTACAAAATTTTTGATTTGAATCCCATAAAGAGCCAATGATTTTACTTGACTTGAAAAAGTTTTATAAAACAAACTAAATAAAAAGGATTGATTTAAAACTTTTGAAAAATTTCGAAGCCCAATTATTAAAATCAGTGTCTTCTTCCGAAACAACGATGACATTGTTATTTTTTTAAATGACAAATAATGTGTGGAAAAAAAGGGGTATTTAAAATGAACAGTTGAATCAACGCTGCTGAATTGGAAAAATTCACTTTTAAAACCCCAAAAAAGTTCATAAAATGAAAATCTTTTTGTTCTTCTAAAAACTGTTTTTTTAGACTTAATTACCTTTTTTTTTTCACGGAATTTTTCTGACCATGTTCCTTTTTTTAAACATACCAGAGTGAAATTTTTTTTGAAAAATTTACTAATTTTTTTTGGGTTAAATTTAACACTGAATTATCTCAATAGTTGAAACAGGTTTCAGGTTTAAAAACCCTTATTTAAACGATCAGTTAATTACATGTTTGGGAAATTTATTTTTTTAAAAAAGAACGGGGGGAACGATTTTATATCACACATTTGTAAGAATAACCTTTTTTTTAAAATTTGGCTGTACCCACATTTATAGTAAACTTAAAAAAAAAATATAGTTAAAAAAGTTTGACCTTTTTTTTTAGTTAAATATATTTAAAGTCTTGTATAATAACGCTACTGTTCATACAAAAAGACAAAAAAGTTTTTGATCACAATTTCAAAAAAATTTCCATAAGGTCGGTGTGGTGGCGTCGATCTTGTTTTTTAGGGGCCCCGGGTTTTAGGCCACAAAACACGCAGCGGTCAAAGATCAGGGTTAGCCAAGGGATCCCAAACGTGTCCCCTCAAATGCTCCCCCGTGTCATTTTCTAAACTAATTATTTATTATTTAGAAAGAAACTTTTTTTAACAAAATTCAAAATTTGGGGTCATGAACAATCACAACAGAAGTTCGTCCACTAGAACTGTTTTTATTGATAAATACATTTTCAATTCAATTTCTTTGAAAGGAAAATATAGAAGGATGGGGGGAAAAAACTGGGTTTTTTATATTGGCGGTGGGAGGGGGTTAAAAAAAAGTTTTTAAAAAAAAAAAAGATGGGGCCCTGGACATCTTTATCTGGGTTTTTCTTAGTTATTTACCTGATCAATACTTTAATGAAAAGGATTGATCAGGTCCTTTTAAATGGTAAACATCGTTACTTCAGTTGGATCTCAGGGGAAAACTTGGTAGAACAGTTTCAAAATTATTTTCAAATTATTTATGGATTTCGTTTTCTAGACATTGATTTTTGTGATGTCTATATTCTCTAATTTTTTTCGAATGAGCCAAAGAAAATCTAAACAATTTTCCCCACCCTATCTTTCATCCCTATTCTTTTTGAAAAAGAGAGGTTGAGCAATAAAAACCCAGCCATCAAAAAGCTTCTGTTGAGTTCTTCCATTAAGGAATATGCTCCACATTGGGGGTGGCCATGGTTTAAAAATTCCAAAAAATTCCAACAAAAAATTTTGGTTTTGACTAATTATTTTGTTTGGGTTGGGGGTCTTGGGATCACCAAGGCACAGAGTAAACGATACTGTGCTTTGAAAAAGATGTTTGCGGCGAATACTAGGGGGACGGTGGGTTTTAAATTTTTTCAGGGGAAATCGGAGGAAGGAGGGGCAGACCCCCTTTTATTACGTCCAAAAAAAAAAGCGACGATGGACCTGGCTTGGACAGCTGTGGATGCCCAGGGAGTGAATCCTGCCTGTCTCTTCACCAACCAGGGGATTCCGTCGCCCCGAAGTCCAAGGATGTATTGGCGGAGCTCGGGAGCGGGGTGACCCGGGAGGGGGGAGGGCTGGCGGGGGGCAGAGAAGCTTGGAGGGAAAGCTGATGGCCAACTCCGTAGGGGCGGGTATGGTTAAAAAAAATATGTATGTCGGCGTCCGTGGGCTTTGGGAGGTCGCCTAGGTTTTGGAGTTCGGGGTTTAACCCGGTGGGGCGGTTTTTTATAGATCGATCTTTTAATCGATTTATGGATTTCTGTTCGTAGTCTGGTCCCCCCTCCCCCCCATCCCATCCCCACGGGGCAGGAGAGCGATTAGCTAACCACTACCCTGTCCCAGCCCTATCCTCCTATCCCAACTCACTTTTAAAAAAAGAGGTTGAGCAACTGAGTAACAAGAGTTCTCGTAGAAAAAATTTTGTTAAGAAATTCCATTAGGGGAAAAGCCCACACTGGGAAACGGACATGGAAAAAAAAATTTTATGTATATAAATAATATGGATGACACCCCTTGGGGGAAATAATTTTTTATAAAGAACCACACACATTTGTACCTACTTTACAATTGAATCAAAAAGAAG